>CM076577.1:1067778299-1068430709 GCA_034641835.2 Pinus albicaulis
AGCTGCAGGTGCTTTGCTGGAGGATGGATCGGCCGACTCTTTTTCATTCTTCTGTGCATTGTTCTTCATTTAAAGTTCTTTTCTTTTCTGAATGGGACTGATTGTAACGTATCTGTTCCTTAAAGAGTACTACCTTTGCTGAGCCGAAAAAGTGTTGATATACCCTCTCTGATAATCATTGAACTCTTCTTCCAACACTATGTCATTGGCCAAAATGAAATTTTGGTCTTTTTGAATATTTGGAGTCGCCGCTGTGTATTATTCATCTTCTGTGAGAAAAATTGGCGCACCATCAGCTGTGAAAAAGTGATTAGTCCCAATCACAGGATCATCGTCATCTCTGTCTGTCCCTTGCACGTAGTTCTGCTGCAATGGTGTTTTAACCTGCTGCTGTGGTGGCGCTGCTTGGTCCTGTGCTCTTTTCTCTCTCTGTTTAATTCTAAATTGGGGCTTCTACCCTCTAAAATTTGGATTTCTTATTTGAGGCTCAGTTATATCTGCAATGGTTAACCTATCAACCATTTTTTCCACTATTATGATCAGAGTGTCCATTTTGTTGTCTGAAGGAGAGGCATCCTCTTTTACTGTGACTCTTTTCTCAGCCCTGGCTCTTTCTCTTTTGGCCAGGAAATTAGCTTCAACGCTTACTGCTATCTTCTGCATGTCTTCAAGTGAAGAAGGATCTCTTTCATGCAACTAATATGCCATGTTGGCATCAAAACGGTCAGGAAATTTCAGCAATGCTAATCCCACAGGAGGCTTATGTTAGCTGGAATAGCATTATATACAACATTGAATCTTAAACAATAATCTTGCACGGTTTCACCCACATTTCTTTTAATATTTTCATATTCAAACAGAATTTGGAGTGGGTTCTTTTTTACCTCCCACTAGTCCAAGAACTGAGTGTGCAACTCCTGCAAAGTGTGAATTGAGCCTGCTGGTAAGGCTTTGAACCATTTCCTAAATTCAAGTCCGATGCTTTGAACAAACAACCTGGTAGTTAAATTCTTTGCTTCCACCTCGTGTAAATCAAAAAAGTCATTCATTTTATCAATGTGCTGTTGAGATGTAATGCTCTGAGTAGCATCAAATATAGGAATTTTTCTTTGATAGTCAGCAGGCATGTCATTGAGAACCTGAGGTAAAGCTAGGGGTGCATATCTGGTAGCCATAACTCTGGGTGGATTTACAACAGGATTTTTAGGATTTATGGGAGGTGTTGATGGAGGAGATGATAACTAGGAATTGACTATAGGGGATGCAGATGAATTAGGAGGAGGCAATGCAGTTCCTGACGACTCTGAAGGCTCAGGAATATTAGTTAAGGTAATAGACTGAGGAGAATTCGAAATGTAATTGTTAATGGAGGAATTTGCTCTTTGGACTTCAATATCTACAAGGAACTCAGGATCTAAAACTGTATCATCAATGTCAGTTTCAGATTTATTTCTAAATAAAGAAAGATCAAAATTCTTGTCAAAGGAAAGATATTCTACAAAAAACCACTCACTGGGCCAAGTATAAGATCTAAAGACAAGTCTGGGACTTAATGATCCTTCTTGTCTTCTGAAAATTCTTGGGATAAGATTCAGATTTTCAAACACAGGGGGAGGATTTGGATCTGGATTAGCCCTGGTGTATCTCCTTGAAGCCAGTGTGTAATTTTCTACTGTACAAATTTTTTTTTCAGCCTAACAGACTCTGAAAATCATTTACAATAAAACGTTTTGCTGGGGTGATCTAACCTTTATGCTCTTTTATCAGAAATATATGACTTGAACAAGTGGTTGTAGTTATATTTTCTTCCCAAAGCGTTGCAACAATATTCAATTTATAATGATATTCAAAACCTTCTCAAGCAAATATATAATATAAGGGAATGTGCTCAAAAAATATTTAAGCGACTTTACCTAGTCGTAATATCAAACTTTATAACAATTGTGAGATCCTTCTAAATCCTTCGAACATATGTGCTTTTTTTCTATCAACGCGACATATATTTAACAACAGGGGCCCATGCATATGTAATTCCACTTTTTATGAATAAAATAGATATATAATAACATAAAAGTGCTAGGTAGTACCTTGATTTATCGCCCGTGTTTCTAGGCGCGCGATTGCCGTCAGATCAAAGGCGCTTCAGATCAAACGGTTCTCGTTGATTTCACGTTTTTTCAGAGGTCGAAGCTTAATAGATTAGAGCTGTGAAAAATAGGTTGTATTGGAGTGATGACGTGCCCGAATATAACTAGATCACGTTTTTTAGAAGTAGTTTTGGTCCTGCGAAACAATGGCGCGACATGGGTGGTTTTGGTTTGAAAAACCCACTGGCGGTAAATCAAACCAAGCTTTAACTTCAGAATTTAACTGTGGTCAAGCGCTTTAACTCCACGCGTTAACTTACCGCTAGGTCCCACTTAATAATATTCCTCTGTCGGAAAATAAACCAAGCTTTAACTCAAATCACAAAGATTTCCTTAAAAAGCATCGCATTTCAATGTAACCGAGGTTTTTTAACCTTAGGCAGGTTTTCTTAACACTCTTCTTTACACAGAGCCTAAATACGATTTTCTCTTCTACAGGGCTCTATTCAAACTTTATTCAAAGTAGAATAAACATGTTTCAGTGTTGATAATACAAGTTTCATAGACAGTTAGATCGAAACAGTATATCCCCAGCATGGTCGCCAGAGATGTTAGCACCCGAATTGGACCCCAGGTTGAAGAGGGAAAAATAGGGTAATAACTAAACCACGCTCAGCCTTATAGCTATCCCTACAAACACAGGAGAGGGCTCTCTCCGCAAAGATATATATTCAATAAAACACAACAGTGGATTGATATTAGGCTAGGTAAAATGATGGAAAAGGTTTTTCTAAATAAATGAATTTCAGGGATGTGTGGGATTAAATGGGACAGTTTGAAACTGGGAATTAAATCAGGACACAGGGTATTTCATGGGGCAAGATAGGAAAGATATTTAGCAATCAAATAGAAATAATATGGAATGGAAAGAATGGTGAGGAGCTGAAAAGGGCACAATCAATGGATCCTTTTCAAACAGAAGAAAAACACAAAGTATGAATGATTTCCCAAGGCAGAGCATATAAAATGGATTCTACCTTTCTATCTTGAAAGAATTCAAAAGGAAATATTTATGGATGAGAGGTGAAACATAAAATTTTACATATGAAACAAAGGAGAAAAACAAAAGCTAAATCTCATACCACATGGATCCCACAAATCAGAGCTGCATCTCTTATTAATCCCTGTCAAACTGTACAATGGAGCGCAAAATTTTCTTTCACACTATTCCCTTACTTCTGAGTTACAGACTCTCAGACTACTTTACAAATGATTTACAATTAAATTAAATATACCAGATTTGTGGGAACATAGATCCAAAAAAAAGGGAGTTGTTCTAACAGTTGAAGAACTGAAAACTAATCATAGAAAAGAAATCCAACAATCTGCCCTAAAGAAGGAACAATATTACATTTGATTATTTGGGTAGATTTCACAATTACGCTATTGAATGATAAATAAGTGATTTGAGGAGAAAATCCATATCCTTACGCTGCTGTAGAAATATTTTTCTTATTTAGCTCTTGGCCAACTAACTATTTCCTTTACTTTCCATTATTCATTTGACTAAACTGACTTTTTCAATAAAATGTTGTTGGAACAAAATGAAATGAAATTATACACCTTTGTGAAGGGAAAATTTAATTTTTTAATGGGAAAAAAGGGAAGGGAGGTGGGACCCGCATTATAATCGCAATCAGAAACGGATAGAGGAAGGGAGATAGAATATAAACATGAGCGAAAAACTTCCGATGTGATTGGGGGAGGTCTGATATTTTAATCGCAATCGGAAGATCATGGAGGGGACATAATATGAAATGGAGAAATTAAAACACGGTATGCGATGGTATCATCACAAATCGGAATCGGAAGGGGAAGACATATGTAAAGCATAACCTAAAGCTCCGATGCGATTTGGGGTGAGGCCTTTGTAAAAAACGAAACAAACAAAGTTTGATTTTGCAAAGGGGAAAGGCCTTTATACTATGCACGGGCAAAATTTTATGTGGTGGGACCGGGTCAATTGGCATCAGGGATCGGAGGAGGGTGGAGGGGTAGTCATATGTGAAATTTCCGATGCGATGATCCAATGGACTATGGGCCATGGGATTGGATGACGAGATCGACGGTCGAAATGTATATCGGGCGGGTTTCCATCGAAGTCATATAATGCAATCGCATCGGAGGTTTTGGCAAGAGCCAATCGGGGGTAGGGGATTAACTGAAAGTGCCGATTGCGATGGCCCGATCGCATATGGGTCGTCGGATTAGGGGGGCCGATCAACGGTCAGGATGTTCATCGAACAGGGCCAATACAATCACATCGTAGTGGATAACAAATATGGTGTGATGTGATCGGAATGGGAGATGTGATTAGAAGGGAAGGGTTGCGATTGCGATGGGAAGCGGCGAGGTTTTATATTATAACACTTTGAACTTTATTATAAAGTTCCAAAGCATGGAGGGGAAGTGGTTTGAAATGGCGGGGAATTTATATAAAAATCTTATTATAAAGTTCTATGGCAATGGTGGGGCAGTGGTTAATGAAATAAATCGCATATGTATTAAAATGATTTATAATGCAATTTTGTAAATCAGAAGGGGAAAATGGGTTTTTATAAGGAAAATATTAAACTTTAAACATAAAATTTAAGGGAACACATGGGAAATAGGGGAAGTTTAGGGAATAGAGGACTTTTACTTCACTAAGGCATAAATTTCAATCCAGGAGTCAGTTTTGAGAGTGTAATATACCATTGGAAAGATCTTTCTGGGCTCTTTCTGATGGATCTGCTTGGAAGATGATTTGGTGCTAAGCATGCTATGAAACAATTCTCTGAAGGTAGGATGATGACTTCGTGAATATGGCAGCTTCTAGATTGTGACTTATTACATATGATGACATAAAATTACATAATGAATGATAATAAAGGAAAAATATCATGTTTTCACCTCAAAACATGGTTTTGAGGTGAAAATTACATCAAACTGAATAAAATGTCTCTTCGATCTTCCTGGTGCTATGACTTTGAGTTTATTGACTTCCTCATGATCTTGCTGATATTTATTGACATTTGACTCATTATTTTGACCATGGTGAGATCCTAGAACCTAATGAGACCCATCATATGACATACTGACATGATTTACAAAGTGAAAGTAGCTCATGACTAAAGACGATAGAGAGGAGAATCAGCAAGTTTCACATGAGGGAAAACTGATGAAAAAATCACTACCATCAATGAATCCATGACCTAGCGGAATGGTGAAATTTATTTAGTATGAGACTCCTAATATGCAAATGCAAAAGAGAAGTTTTGATCACTGATGGCAGTATGACTAGACTGACACTAACACTTTGAACTGGTAAAACAAGGACTTACCCAAACACCAGTTCTAATCAGCCTTGACTTTACCAAGGGTTTCTTCATCTTCTCATTTGCATCAGAACACACAATTGTTGTAGTATTTCTACAAAATAACATAATGGGACAATAACAACCCATAGCTTTCTTCAGAAAGGAACTAAAATATGCACCTCTAAAATATAACATCATGTAGAAACACACTTTCGCCTTAATAAAAGCCTTAAAATATTTTAGAGTTTACATCTTGCATTCACATGTCATTTCTTTTGTTCCTCATGCAGTGGTTAAGGACATACTAACTCAGGACCCTGATGGTAAAAGAGGTAAATGGATTGCTGTCATTTTAGAGTATTATTTGGAAATCAATCCCACCAAGCTAATCAAAGGGCAAGGACTGGCCAAACTGATGGCTGAAGCCAAATTTCAAGTATTGGACAAAAACATGATGCATTCCTTGGATGAACAAGAGGAGCTAGCGACTCCACCTATTGAAGAAGAATTTCTGAACTCGCTCTGGTATGTTAACATATTTTATGTGCCTTTTAATCTAAATGCTCCTCCTAGTTGTCCAAAACAATGGCCATATTCTTGAAACTAAAAGCTGTAAATTTTTTCTTTCTAGACAAAGCTTTATATTGGAAAATTTATTTTGGTATCTTGCTTAAATGTTTACTTAAAGATGATGTAGACAAAATCATGCATGAATTTCATGAAGGAGAGTGTGGAGGTCATCTCTATTGGAAAACCAATGCCAAAAAAATTCTTAGTGTTGGTTTCTATTGGCCCACTCTTTTCTTTGATATCCACAAGCTAGTAGTGACTTGCCATAAATGGAAAATCTTTGAGGGAAAGAGAAAACTACTTCCTTTGCATTTACATCCTATTAGTGTTGTGTTGGTGTCCCATGTTTTGATAGTTTGGCAAATCAAAAGACAAGGAAACATCAAAACCAATATTTAGAGTTACAGGATCTAGTCCTCCTGTTCTCAGAGAGGGATCTCTAAAAAGTTTATTTGCAAAGGTTTATCTTGTGTGCTTAGCATATGGATTTTAGACTAGTTATTAATTACAGGTATTTATTTGTTTGTTTGGTTGGGCTGGAATGATACAGCAGAACATGAAAGGCCTAGAAAAGATATATAGGACAGAGAAATATTTGGTTCATTGGGCAATGGAGTCAAAAAGAGGTCATAACACACTCATCAATGGATATGAGATATCAAAGGGCAAATCTAACTTGGCCACATGATCCTTTTGTTTTTGGAATGAGATGAACATTAATGATTTGGAAAGAGAGGTTTAATTCTCAACAAAGGGAATTCGAAAGAATATTTTGAACAATAAAGAGTTCTTTGATAGACAGGGCTAACCATAAATTCTACAAATCACACCTTTAAGCAAATAATGATTTCAAAACAACTTTTAAAATGAAATCTAAGATTCGGGGAACGCCCTATTCCTCACATTAGGGGAATTTTGAGGTCTAAAATGGGCCTCCTAAGAAAAATGTACAACAAAAATAAACTTTATAACAACCAATAGGATTGAAGATGATGATGTCAACCATGGGGGATGATTCACTATTTTTTAATTAAAAGGGTAAAAATATTAAAAAATAATAAAACAATAAAACAACTTTTTCAACTCGTATTTTCAACTTATCTCCCAAAATTTTTACTCAAATTTCAAGCGGGAGTACTCGTTGGATGCGAAATTTAATTCCTCATCCAAGGAGTACCCATGTTGCATACTTTTGATAAACTCTACTACACGAAAAATGAGAAATACATAAAAAAATGTGATTGTAATCACGTTTTTTTATGTATTTCTCATTTTTCGTGTAGTAAAAGTTATGCAGCATGGAAACACTCTAAGCTGGATGGGAATTAAATTTAAAATCCAACAGTACTCAAGTACTCCATCTTTTGAAATTTGAGTCACTGGGATAAGTTAGTGAGTTGAAAAAGTAGTTTTTCCATTTTCCCTCTAAAATTTGATGATGTCATCAAATCTTATTTGATTTTTTCCACTATTATTTTATAATTTCCTTAGGAGGCCCATTTTAGACCTCAAAATTCCCCTAATTAAGATTTTATTTCAAATGACTTAGAAAACGTAAAAGATTCACTGATAATTGCAGTCATAGAAGAGGGAATGCCTAATACATCTATAATCATAATTATAACGACCTTTAAGCCAACTGTTTAAGTGAAGACAAAGGGCAAGATAAAAACCGACCTCTTTGATTCATTGTAAGCAAATAACTTCAAAGGGAGACTTCAATAACAGTTTTTAAGTGGCAGCAGACAAACAGGGAGAACCATAAATCATGCTGAAACCAACTGTTCAAACTATTAAGGAAATAAACAAGCATGAAGACTAAAGAGAAAGTTTAAACCCTCTAAAATACTTTAGCAGAAGAAAACATTAAACAGTGAAGGATGAACAGGTCTAAGGTGCTTCCAGGAGTCATTTCTTAGCCTAATACTTTCTATCCTACTGTAGTAAGAAATTATGGAACATAATGAAAACAGGGGAAAACATAAAACAATTTAGAATACTTCACCAACAGCCAAGCTCATGGATCCAATGATAGAGCCTTCACAGTAACAAGCATGCAACAACATCATCAAGACCTCCAAGACTTCAAATTTTTCTTCAATTTCAACTGACTATGTATTTATTTGAAAGAGTTTCAGTATTACAACTTGTGATCAAAAAACAACCAACAACCAACAACCCCTCACTCATCTTCTTCAGAAGTATATATAGAAGAATGAGGAGGTGAGATTTGATAAAAGATCTCAAAAACTAATTAATACAGACTTAAATGGATACTTGGCCTTTGGGGGGCTTGATGAAACAACTTACATAGGTGTCCTCTGTATAAAATCATTTATATTAACTATTAGGTTTGCTGGAAAGAATTTGTTGACTTCAAGGCTTCTCATCATCCTTGAAATAACTTCTGCTGACAGCTTCAATAAGTTCCCTTCGTTGAAAAACTGTTCAGTTGTATTGATGCTAAATATCTCCGGGTCTGGTAATAACTTCGACCTTCTTTGATTGCTTTGAGGCTACAGGTGGCTCTGCGGTGGCTGGAAGTTTTAATAAGCCCCTGAGGTGACAGTGGAGGTCTCTTTCTGATAAAATAGTCATGAATTTCTTTTTAAACTGTGGTTTAGGCTTCTGATAATCCATTTTTAGCCGTAATCCCGACAAAATCTGTCCTTTAATCCTCTGTTCTGATGAATTTTGGCCTTCGTCTCTGATACTCTCTGACTGTGACTGCTTCATGGTTTTCGCTGGTAAACAGGGTTGCGCAGGGTTATGTGGCATCAATGCCTGAGGAAAACACTGAAGAAACATGAATTTATACCCTGCGAAGGATTTCCTTTAGCGAATCGAAGGCAGGAATATCGTCACCCTCTGCCTTTGAATTTTCCTCGAAAATGGCGAGAAAACCTTGAAACCCTGCAAAATACAAACAAAAATTATAAAATCCATTCATTTATAGGTTTATTGTTGTGGAGGCATGTGGAGGAAGCATGGCCGTTGGATGGCATCATCCAACGATTAGGATTGATCGGAGAAGAAGGAAGAAATATAAAATCAGAGCCGTCGATCGCGTAGAGATCGACGGTCAGGAGCAAAGGGGAAAGTCAATACGGAGAATCGTTGACTGGGCGACGGAATCAGGGCAATGGAATACGGACCATCAATCTGCAGATCAGATCGACAACGGTGATTAACTGGATGGTGCACCGTAGCCCGGTTAACGATTGGGCATCTTCGGTGAGTGATAGTCGTTGGATGGCCTGCTCCAGATCGGATGGTGGACAGCAATATCGCTGGGCATCCACGTCCGATCGATAAAACACGATGGGCAAGCGGTTTTGAAAAAGTACACGGGACGCGTGTCATGCGATGTATGGAATCGCTGGCGATCGAGGGAAAATAGCTTTTGCCCAAAGGCAGTGCGATGGATACCACCGGTTTTGGGCAATCGGCTTATGGACGGCGGGGACCACAGGGAGACGGATTCTGCACCATCGATCTGTAGATCAGATCGACGAAGGAGGTTAATTTGAAATTCGGATCGGCGGAAAAATTAATAAAATAATAAAACGTCAGAAAATTATAAAACAGAGGTTTTATATATAACCAAAGGTTTTAAACTTTGGCGGGAATAATTATAAAATGGCTTGGCGCCCGATTGTGGGGCCATGGAGCATATGGGAAATAATGTGACCGGGGTTTTTAAGAGGAAAAAGGGCTAGGACCCATATATTCCAAAATGTGGGTTTTTATAGTTTTTCAATGATTTTCAAAGGGTTAGAGGGGTTCTGATAAGGCAAAAAAGGAGTTTTCAACCTTGTCAAGGGGTTTTGATGAAGGGGAAAGGGAAAAATTATGAAAATGAGGGATTTTCATGGGAAATGGAGGGATAGAAAACTGAGGGTTATTTTTGGAAGAAGGGAAGGGGGAAAAATATGCTTGCAACATTATTCTTCATGTAATGACAACAGAAATTTCGAGTTGGAAAGGGGAAAAGTAGTGATGATTATCCAAAGGATAGGATATTATCAAAAGAATTTAAGCATCAGCAATTTTAGCAATGAAATTGTTTCTTGAAGGCTATCAAACATTATTTACCCACCACCTGATATGACAGAATTTATGGGTGGCTAACGGTGGCTCCACTTGGGGATGGTGCCTTTTTGAAGGCATCAAGAATTTCAGACTAGGATTCTCTGGGAGGCTGATTAGTTGCCTCATCCATTGGGCTGCCTTTCCTTGGCTGAGATGATTTTTTCTAAAAACATATTAGCAGTCATAAAAACAATGGTTCTTTACCAACACAAGCTTCTACCTACCCAATCCTACTGATATAACATTTTTTCTTCATTTAGAGTGCACTTAGATTGGCAAACTCTTTTCACAACATTTTATTCTTTTGAAAACATAAAACTAATCTAATTCTACTCCTTATTTCTCCCTGAACTCAGGTTAAGCAGTTGAGTTCAGATGCTTCTCTACCTATTCTATCATCTGTTGGGATTAAACTATCCAACAAATTTTTATTCTCTATTTCTACAATAGAAATTGAAAAAAGAATTCAAGTTAGGATTGTACAGTCTAACTTGATGCTGGTCTATGGCATAAAAGACAAGCTGGACATAGACATTTACTTTGCACAAAATTTAAAACAAAAAATGGAAGGCTTGAGATCTGAAACTTGAAAACATTTCCTTCCTCTTCTCTACAGCTCTATTTTGATCTTTGTTTTGAGCTATCTTTTCTTTTCTTCTGGTTTAGGTTTTAATCTGATTAGAAACAGATTTTTTACATCTTTTGACTCAGAATTTGAAACAGATTTGAGTCATTTTCTCTTTGAAACTTTAGGTTCAGATTTTGAGCATGTTTGAACCTTTAATTTCTATCCTAAACTATCTACTGATAAGCCAAGATTAAACAGTTTGGAAAATCACATTCACTATCCTATCAATAGAAAATTTAAAGCTAATTAGTCAAGATTATACTGTTTGACTAACTAGAAGCGTGTTTTTCAGGAGTGGCATTTGAGCTTGCACACTTTCAGATTTGTTTCACTTTTTTGGTATGGGGCTATACCTTTCTTGTTTTCACAATCTGCCCTCTTTTCCTTCTTCTTTTTTTTTTGTATTTTGATTTTTCTAACTTTGAATGAAATGGTTAGACTATGATATTTACAATGAAAAATAAAATGCTTTGAAACTTAAGATTCTTGGCAGAAGTAATGTTTGAGCATCCTGCCATTGACAGGACCTCCATATAGGTCTTCTCCATTCAATTATTTCAAGAAAAATGCATTGTGACCCCTCTCAGCATGAATAATATAGGGCCCTTTCCACAAGTTCTCAAATTTTCCATGTTTTCCCTTCTCTTATTTTCTTGAATCCCACTTAAGAACAACATTTCCAACTTGGAAATTGTTTGCCTTAGTCCTCTTATAAAATAGCTTCTTCATATTCTCTTGGACTAACTGTGTTCTTTCATAGACTTCCTCTCTGGTCTACTGTAAATGGATTGTCTGGTTGATTATTCTCTGCATATCATTTTCTTCAATCTGCACTTCTTGAAGGAGCTTCATAACTAGAACTCCTAATGAGGTGGGAAAAAATGTGTCCATACCATAGACTAGCTGATAGGGGGACATGTTTATTGATTTCTTTGTAGTTAGCCTATCAGCCCATAAGGCATGAACCAGTTTACTGTGCCATGATTTCTGATTTTGTTCCAACAGCTTTTTGATTATATTGATGAGACTCTTGTTGGAAGATTCAGCTAATCCATTTCTTTGGGGATAGTAAGCAGTGGAATGGCCCAAGGTTATGTGGTATTTGTAACAGAAATCAACCATTTTCTTAGATTTAAAAGCAACAGTGTTGTCTGTTATGATTTTTCTGGGACAACCAAATTTGGATAGGATATTTGTTTCAAGGAACTTGATAATGACAGAGTCATTAGCATTCTTGGAGGGTATAGCTTCTATCCACTTGGTAAAGAAGTCAGTGGCTGTGAGGATCCACTTATGTTGAGCTGAGGAGGATGGATGAATTTCCCCAATGAAGTCCAGCCCCCATTTTTGAAAAGGTGCCTCAACTCTGATAGGATGTAAAGGTAAGGGAAGGAGTTTTCTTTTGCCATCAAAGATTTGACACTTATGGCAAGACATGACCAACTTTTGAGTGTCTGGGAAAAGGGTAGGCCAATAGTAACCAGATCTAAGAATTTTGTTTGCTGTGCCCTTCCAGTAGAGGCGTCCTCCACATTCTCCTTCATGCAGCTCATGCATGATCTTTCCTGCATCACCTTCAAGTAAACATTTAAGCAAAATTCCAACAGCATCTTTCCAATATAATACTCCATCTAAGATAAAAAAACTCAAAGCCTTTTGTTTTAAGAATCTATATTTATTTTTAGACAAAGGAGGGGTATTTAAATATAAAAGCACATAAATAATTTCAACATACCAAGGAGAATTTAGAAATGTTTCTTCAATAACAGGAGCATCAGATTCTTCTATTTCTTCCAACACATCTAGCATATTCATGTCTAGTGCTTGGAAGTTAGATTCAACCATAAGTTTTGCTAACCTTTGCCCTTTAACTAATTTGGTGGGCCTAATTTCTAAGTCATATTCAAGAACAGTTGCAATCCATTTTCCCTTTTTACCATCAGGGGTCTTGACTTAGAATGTCCTTGACAACAGTATGTGGAACAAAAGCAATTATGTGAGAGTGTAAAATATAGACCCTAAAGTCTTTTAATGCTTTCACTAATGCTAAGGCTTGCTTCTCCATGATGTTATATTTGAGAGGAGAATCTCTTAAGGCCCTACTAAAGAAAGATATTGGTTGTTCTTGCCCCAAATCATTCTTTTGAAGTAAAACTGCAGCTATTGTATGCTCAAATGCAAAGGAAAATATGTAAAAATCTTTGGTAAAATCTGGACTAATCAGGACTGGTGCTTGAGTAAGATCTTGTTTGACCAGCTCGAATTATTGTTTAGCTGGTAAAGTCCATTTTACACCGACATTTTTCTTAAGCATGTTTGTAATGTTTTTTAATAGCTCAGCAAGATTAGGGATAAACCTCCTTAGAAAATTAATCTTTCCGATGAAATATTGTAATTCTTTGAGGTTCCTTGGATGGCTGATCTGCAATATGCCATCTGTCCTTGTAGGGTCTATTTTGATTCCTTCTTCTGAAATTATATGGCCAAGAATTTTACCTTCTTGGAGACCAAAGAGTGTCTTCTTTGGATTCAATGATAAGCCAAATTTTCTACACTTCTCAAAAACTTTTCTTAAGTGAATCAAATGTTCTTCATCAGTTTTTGAGAAAACAGTTATGTCATCAAGGTAAATGATTATGAAATAGCCAATGTATTCAGAAAAGGCTATGTCCATGGCCCTTTGGAAGGTGGCCCCTGCATTCATTAATCCGAAAGGCATTTTGACATACATAAAGGTGCCCCAAGGTGTGGTAAAAGAAGTTTTGATTTGATCACTTGGGAGCACTAACACCTGGTTGTAACCTGAGAACCCATCTAAGAGCGAAATCCTTTTTGACCCAACTACCTTCTGAAGTATATGGTCCACTTTGGGCAAGGGGTAGTTGTCTTTTAAGGAGGCTCTATTTAAATTTCTGAAGTCAATACAGAGCCTAATTTCCCCTATTTTCTTTCTAACAGAAACTAAGTTTGATATCCACTCTGAAAATATAATGGGTACTATGATTCCAGCAGCATGCATCTTTTCAATTTCTGCCTTAACTAAAGGGAGTAAAAGAGGGTTTATTCTCCTTAGTTTTTGTTTAAAAGGCTTTTGATTTTCCTTCAAAGGGATTTTATGCTGGATGATGCTGGTATCATATGATTTTAGGTCTTTGTATCCCCAAGCAAAAACATCTTTAAACTCTTTGAACAGCTCTATATACTGCAATTTTATGTGAGTTGAGAGAGTGCTGGACAGTTTAATCATCTTGGGTTCTGCTAGACTGCCTATGTTATGTTCTTCTACATCTATTTCCACAGGCTCCATTCTTGGTTCTTTGGCTACATCGTTAAAATAAAAAAGGTGTTCTAAAGGTGCTAGACCTCTTGGAATTTTATCATTTTTGCACTGTAAAACTTCCAAGTCTTCTTGGTCTGCATTGTCAGTTATATCTGCTTCAAAAGGATTTTCATAGTGATTTATATCAACAGTATATGTCATTTCAACTTCTGGGATTTGTTCAATATATAAGAAATTTTCTTTATTGCTGGTTTCTGATATTGGTATGCTGAAATCATTTTCTAATTTCAAGAAATCATCTATGTGTTTGTCAGAATCAAAAACTTGCTAATGATCTTCGTTGTCAGGTACAGCAGGCCTATGTTTTACTTTTACACTGAGCTGTTGATTTATTTCAGGTTTTTGGAAATTGCTGGCATTGAAAGCGAGTTCATTTGCTAGTTGATTCAATTCTCTTGAAATGAAAATAAGTTCATACTTTTCAAAGGTTTTTAATAGATCAAGGGCAGCGTTTCGATATTCCTTAAGTCTTGGATTTTTAGCTGAGTATTCTCCTTTGATTTGTTTTGTGATAAGTTCAGAATCTCCTAAGATTGATATCCTCTGGGCTTCTAACTTTTTAAGTAGTTGTAAGCCTAGGAGAAGTGCTTCATACTCAGCAATGTTGTTAGTGCATGGGAAATCCAATTTGTATGAAAAACTCTGTTTTGTATTTTGAATCCACACACCTGCTCCTGCACTTGTTTTATTACAAGATCCATCAAAATTTATTTTCCAAAGTATGTCATCCTTATTTTCATTTTCTTGTTTCTATTGATTGTCAATGTTTTGAATTTGATTGAAGGGAAGATTGGATTGTTGTGGTGAACTGATTGGGTCTATGTTTTCTTCATCTTTTTTAGTAATGTCATCTTCATTACATAAGATAAAGGAATCTAAACTTGATTGAATAGAATAGATTGGAGAGTTGTTTGGTTTGTCTATGTTTCTCACCATGTACTTCATGTGAGATTCCCTATATAGTCTTTTGTTTTGGTTAAAAACGGGAATGGTGGCATAAGACATGTCCATTTGAAGGCTTCCCTGAAGTTTGGCTCCCCAAGATCTTGATAAGAGCATGCCATACTTAGGGGGAATGTCAGCTACAACTATGTCCATGAATAAACTCTTAGCAGGGATTTGAGCTAAATTAACACACAAATATTTAATTAAACCCAAACATTTGACTCTGCTTGAGTCAAAGGAATACAAGTCTTTGTATGGTTTCGTAATTTCTAAGCCTAAGCTTTCCATCACTACCTTGGGCATTAGATTGTGTGAAGCTCCTGAGTCTAACATAGCATTGTGTAAAATTTTCTCATGTATGTTCAAGCTAACATAGAAGGGAGGGATAGCCCCTTCTTGGTATTTTCCTTCAACTTCTGGACCAAACAACAACTCAGGTTTGTCATCTGTCAAGTTTAAGGTGTCAATATCACTTCCTAAGTTCAAAGATTTCAAAACTTGGTTTTTATACACCTCTTGGGTCACTAGTCCAGCTAAGGGGATGGTAATTTTTATCTTAGCAATCTCTCCCTCAAGGTTGAAAGGAATAATTGACTTTTTTGTATTTACATATGTTTTCTCGATTGAATTCTTGTTAGTAACGTTGATTTGCTGAACCTTGTTTGAACTGGTAATTGGGATAGTTTTATTAGGACCACTGGCTGAAGTGGTAGGGGTACTGTGTTCATTATCTGGCTAGACACCTTTGTCTTTGTTTAAGTCAGGTTTCTTAGCCAAAGTGTTGGCTTTCTCTGTTTTCTTTTTGGACTGAGTTTCTGTGTTTTTCTTGACAACGGTATTAGTGTTCTTGTCTTTCAAGTTATCAACATTCCCTTTGCTCCTAAGATCATATTGTTTATGCACTTCCATAATTGCATTTTCAAAACCCAATATATATTCATCAGAGTCTTCATAGGTGTTTGTATTTTGATCATAAGAGAAGAATCCCTATTCTTCGTCAGTGAGGAAAACATCATCTCCACTGTTTGATCCAATCAAGTTTACATGAGCTTCTTCCAACCTTTCCAACTCTCTATCTTCCTCATATTGATCTACATAGTTTTGTTGGAAGGGAGGTCTAATCTGTTGGTCATTCTCGTTTTGTTTGTCTTAATTGTTTTCTCTTCTATAATTCTAATTTCTATTTCGAGGAGTAGTTTGATTTTGATTTGCTTGTGCTCTCTTAATTATGCTCATATCTTTCATCATTTCTTCCAACATCCTCTCCATCTTTGAACTTGAAGTAGAAGGAGTGGATTCCTCTCTAAAAGATACTCTCTTCTCAGTTTTCATTCTTTCTCTTTTCTCCATTAAGTTGACTTCCACAGAAAGAGCACCCTTTTGCATATCTTCAAGAGTTGCAAAATCTCTTTCTCTTAGCTGATAGGTCATGTCAGAGTCAAACCCTTCAGGAAATTTGTTTAAAGCTGAGCCCTGTGGAGGTTTTAGTTCTGGGGAAAGTGCATTATACACACTATTGAATCTAGTGCAGTAAGCTTGCACACTTTCCCCAGTGTTTCTATGGAGGTTCTTGTAGTCAGAAAGGACTTGGAGAGGGTTTTTCTTTACTTCCCATTTGTTTAAGAACGTTTGATAGAAGCCTTGGAGATCATTAATACTATGGGGGGCCAAACCTTTGAACCATTTTCGTACTTCTCCCCCTAGGCTCTGAGCAAATAACCTAAGCTTGACAGAATCATCATCAATTTCATTTCTGTCAAAGTAGTCATTCATCTTATCTACATGTTCTAATGCAGTTGTAGCATTGCTAGCATCATATAATGGAATTTTGGACTGATAATCCTGTGGAAGATTTACTAATGGTACAGGAAGGACTAGGGGAGCGTACCATGCTGCCATGATAAGTGGTGGGGGTGGATTTACAAGGAGCGGATTAATAACAGGAACAATGGGATGAGGTGTAGTGTTTTGAACAGTGGATGAAGGGTGAACAGAAGTGGATGGACCAGGAATAGACTGTTGAGCTGATCTTGGATGAGAGACACCTAAGTTGTGAAGGAAATGTAAATCAAGAGGTTTTGTTTCTATGCTACCAAGAGGTTCACTTGTTTCAGGAGATGATAGTGAAGACTTAGGATCTAACTGATCTAAATCACCAAGAGACCTAGTTCTAAAAGGATTTACTAAGTCAACTTGAGATTGTTGTAGAGCTGAAAGATTTTCAGGAACTGAATTAGCTCTCAAGGGTAATCTAAAAATAGTTGATAATTTTATCTTAGGAGACTTCCTAAGGATACTTTCAGGGTTGTCAACTATTCCCGGTGGGTTTGGGTCAGGGTAGGCTCTAGTATGAATCTTTCTAGGAGCCACTATGCTATGTGTTTCAGACCCAGTTAAAAGAAAAGTTTAACCAAATATGACAATATTTAATAGGCTAACTGATCTTTTCAGAAGAAGGAGAATTTTAATCTCAAATCCTTCTAGCTGAGTTTGTAAGATGCTATTAAGACTTGGGGTTTTCCCAGTGGAGTCTTAAGGTCTATTTTTAGGATTGTGGAGTCGCCAGGTGGGAATTTTTAGCTCTTTTGGAGATAAAAGGTTTTACGGTCCACCACGAAGTTTATTATGAAGCCAAACTGAAATGTTTTGGGTTCTTCTAAGTTTCTTGATTTTATAGGTAATGAGAGTGTCCTAAATTTGACTTAACACTTAGCTAGGGTGTCAAGACATACAGAGTTCACTCTTATGGCTTGGTAACTGAATCCTTCAAGGTTTGATAAGGTTTAATAAGAATCCTAAGGGTTACTTAGTTTGTCACTAATTTAATTAATTCCTATCATGATTACCATTGCTTGGTAGAGCTTAAAGGAGGTTACTTATGTTATACTAGACAGTGAGTGTTTTGTTTTTTGAAGATTTTACTCAGGGTCCCACCGTGATCGCCATTATGTTGGTGGCGATGAGGTGGCTGATAATCACTGGATATTCTTTGAAAATAAGGGATTTCCAGAGTCCTAAGGGGTACTTAGATTGTCACTGACTTAGAAGGGTCCCACCGTGATCGCCATTATGTTGGTGGCGATGAGGTGGCTGATAATCATTGGATAGTCTTTCAAAATAAGGGATTTCTAGAGTCCTAAAAGGTACTTAGATTGTCACTGACTGAGAAGGGTCCCACCGTGATCGCCATTATGTTGGTGGCGATGAGGTGGCTGATAATCACTAGATAGTCTTTGAAAATAAGGGATTTATGGAGTCCTAAGGGGTACTTAGATTGTCACTGACTAAGAAGGGTCCCATCGTGATCACCATTATGTTGGTGTCCCATGTTTTGATAGTTTGGAAAATCAAAAGACAAGGCAACATCAGAACCAATCTTTAGAGTTATAGGATTTAGTCCTCCTGTTTGTAAGGTCCCACCTTACCTACCATAATTATTATAGAGAAATATTATATAATGTTCTCGAAACAACTTTTAAAATGAAATCTAAGATTCGGGGAACACCCTATTTCCTCAAAATATTTTATTTCAAATGACTTAGAAAACATAAAAGATTCACTGATAATTAAAGTCATAGAAGAGGGAACACCTAAAAACATCTATGATCATAATTATAAATTAACTTTAAGCCAACTGTTTAAGTGAGGACAAAGGGCAAGATCAAAACCAACCTCTTTGATTCACTGTAAGCAAAGAAATTAAAAGGGAGACTTCAATAACAATTTTTAAGTGGCAGCAGACAAGCAGGGAAAACCATAAATCATGTTGAAACTAACTGTTCGAACTATTAAGGAAATGAACAAGCATGAAGACTAAAGAGAAAGATTAAAGCCTCTAAAATACTTCAGCATAAGAAAACATAAAACAGTGAAGGATGAACAGGTCTAAGGTGCTTCCAAGAGTCATTTCTTAGCCGAAAAATTTCAACCTACTGTAGTAAGAAATTATGGAACATAATGAAAACAGGGGAAAACATAAAACAGTTCAGAATACTTCACCAACAGCCAAACTCATGGATCCAATGATAGAGCCTTCTCAGGAGCAAAAATGCAACAACATCATCAAGACCTCCAAGACTTCAATTTCTTCTTCAAATTCAATAGACTATGTATTTATTTCAAAGAGTTTCAGTATTACAACTTGTGATCAAGAAACAACCAACAGTTTCTTATCTTCTACAGAAGTATTTATAGAAGGATGAGGAGGTGAGATCCGATAAAAAACCTCTTGAGGCAATTAATACAGATTCAAGACTTCTTGGCCTTTTGAGGGGCTCGATGAAGAAGTTTACAGGTGATTCTCTGTATTAACTATTTTAAAATTAATATCAAAGGTTGGTGGGAGATTTATTTGACTTTGAGGCTCTGCATAATGTTTGGAGTAACTCTGCAGATATTTCTGCATTTGTTTCCTTGCAGAAGTAACTCCCTGGCTGCGCTGAGGAAAAATATTTGATTCTGTAATAAGTTCAATCTCTGTTTGAATGCTTTAAGCCAACAGGTGGCTCTTATGGTAGCTGAGGAATCAATTCACCTCAAATGTGGCGGTGGAGGGTGTTACACCATTTTTTGGTCATCTAACCTTTCATCATTAGATGGACCCAAGTACACCATGTAAGACCAGTTTTACCCCAAGTAAAACTGCTTTCACTATGTTAATTAGGAAACCCCAAAAGGGAATATTAAACAAAACCTATATTTGTTTGATTTTCCTCATGGAATAATTAATTAAACCACAATTTAATTATTATTCCCAGTCATGTTTAACCCAAAAACAAAGAAATTAATGAGATAAACCCATAGTTATCTTATTATTTTCTAGGAATAATTATTTAAATCTTATTTAGATAATATTCCTTGTTAAATATGACCAAACCAACCACCATTAATTAAATAAATCATTATTTATTTGATTATATCCCAACCACTTCCTTAAAAAGATAAATAAATCATTTATTTATTTATTCTTCACTAATCAAGGGATTTGACCCAAGTCAAACACCCTTTCCCTCCAACAAATAATAAAAAAATATTCCGTAGAGGTGGATCTAGATTTGATTAACATTATTTTAATCATGCACCAAGATCTAGAATGACCCAATATTTTGTTATAAATAGGAGGGTTTTCCCCATCATTCTTCACCTTTTGTTGCCTATTAGATCACTCTGGATCTATACACTTGGTCTCATCTCTATCATTTGCTCCCATTGAGCTCTATCTTCTACATTGGGTTTTCTACATCTACAAGAGAGAGAAAGATTAGATCTGAAGTGCTGAGGACTACAAAGAACCCATCCCATTGAGGAGATCTGGATACACCTTCTTGTTTCCTCCCAGGTGCCCTGTAATATAAAAATTCATTCAAAAATCGTGTTCTTGTCTTGTCTGTTTGATGCATGGAGCAAACTCTTTACTTCACTGCTTAATATCTTTCCATTTATAGATCTGTTTGTTGCAGCACTTTAACTACTAATTGCAGATCTGAAGATGTTTTGCAGCCATTATTGTTGTTAGGGCTATTAGTTATGCGTAGCTAAAGTGGTTCTTTTTCGTACACTTCGACGAAGAATTCATACTAACAAATGGCGACTCCACACGGGTTTTAAATTACGACCGCTGTCGTTTTTCATATTCCTACATATCCAGCTACTTCAGGCCCTAGGGCTTCTTTTCAGCTGCTTATTTTTCCTCTTTTTATGTCATTTTTCTCACATAAAACCCTAAAAACTTAAAATTTCTAACTTCCGTGTGTTTCTGGCCCTATTGCGCAGGTAAGCGACACCAACCGCAACTGAGACGGCAACTTTTCTGAAAATCTGCCGCCGAGACAACCGGAACAGGGGGGTCGCACTTTTTGGCCCTAAACCTGCGACCTGGACCTCCAGGTCGCACTTTTCACTCGCTTCGCGACCCGCACTCGTATCAGGTCGAATCGCGACTCCGCCTTTTTCCAAAGATTTTCTCGCAATTAAGGGGGCGTTGCTGCACCTTCCCGCTGTTGCAAGCCAATGTCTCACCCGCCACTAAGATCTGACTGCTTTTACTCATCTGGTGGGAACCAGCCCCTTAGGCTTTAGTACCCTCCACTTTTTGCGGAAGAGTTTTAGTCAAGCTGCACTGCCGGTTTCGTAGCTTGGCCTCTTTCCAGATTCCCGTTCTCACTTTCAGATCCTTTGAAATCAACCTCTTTTCCTTTCAAATCACCTCTTGTCGTTTTGTGTGGACCTCTGCTAAAGGCCTCTGCCTTGCCCTCCCCCCGGTTTTTTGCTGATTTCCCTTTTTCCAGCCACCTTGCCTCTGTCTCTTGGCTGTGATCTGCACCCCTTGTCTGTAGCTTTATCCTCCAGATCTCTGTCCCCTTTGACCCTAGATCTGTTGAGCTTCCTTTGTGTGTGTTTCCATAGTTTTTCCCTTTCTTTTCAGCATAGTTGTGAGAGTCCCACCTTCTTGGGTTAGATAGATGCATACGTAGCTTTTATTTTTCTGTTATTTAAGCATTTTATTCTGTTCTCTGTAGGTTTATTTTCAGCTACGTCGCACACTTTTTTCTTGCTCTCAAACAATGGAAAGGGTTTAAAAATTAAAAATTAATGCACGCCACACACTGACCCTAAGTGAAGAAGCGCCTGGTTAACACCGCCTGGCAAAGACTCTAAAATCAATTGTCATTGCACCTTATCTGCCCTTGACATTACTTGATTCTGTCCCTTTCTGCCCTTGTCGGTTTCCTTCTTCCTGTCATCATTGCGCCCCCAAGGCACCTTTCCCGAAGCCTCCTTGGCCTTCACCCTCGGTTTCCGGTTGATCGACCTGCTCCGCACCGCCGTCGTCGAGCCAGTCCACCTTCGAGTCCGCACTCCGACTCCTCTCCTGATTCATCGGGTCCCCCTCCTCCTTCCGGTTCTCCCCCTTTTACCTTCACCATGTCCGGATCAGGGCCTAATGCTAGCGGTTCTCCCGGCCCCAATGCCGGCCCTACTTCTAGCGGAACCATCACAACCACTACTCCGGCCACCCCTGTGCTGCCGTACATTGCAGGCCTCAGCCTCCCCGATTTCCATCAGTTGATTAATGACCCCATTCACCATAATACTACCTGGCCCACTATGCCTACCAAGTTACCCTCCGATATCCCTAAGTTCGAGGGCCTTAATGGCGAAGACCCAACCAATCACGTCCGGTCTTTCCACATGTGGTGTTCCTCCAACTCCATTACCGATGACTCCATCCGTCTTCGTTTGTTCCAACGCACGCTTACCGACGAAGCTTCTAAATGGTATGTCGAACAGGCCACTTCTTCCCATACCACGTTCGAGACTCTTGCCCAAGCCTTTTTGTCATACTTCCAGCTCCCTCTCCGATACGACACTGGCACGGAGCTCTTGACTTCATTTAAGCAATCCTCTTCCACGCGCCCTTCTGCCCATGTTCAGGAATGGCGACGAAGACGGAGCTTATGTCGAGCCCCTCCCTTTGAAGATCGGGTTTACATGGACTGGTTCCTTCGCACCCTCCCGTCTCCCATCGGCAAAGATGTCGCCTCTCACTTTCCTCAATCTGAAGAAGCCGACCTCCAAATAGCTTTAAAGTATGACCTGATCTATGCTCAATCTGGTTATGTTTATACCGTTCTTCCTGACATCCCCCGGCCCGGTGGCGCTAACGCCCCGGGGGCATCTCATTCCGCCGACGGCATTGTTGGATCTCTTTCCCACCCCTCTGCTCATCCTCCTATGAGCCATGGCCCTCCTCAGGGAGGGGCCAGCACCTCTAGCACTCTGCCCCCTCCCGGCAACATGTATCCAGGATACGGCATGCCTCCTCCTTTTGCCCAACCACCTGCTTACCTCAATGCTGCCCAACCCAACCCTTACTTTTATCCGCAGCCTGGTGCGCCAGCTCCCCCAGCATATGCGTTTCCGCCTCCCTTGCCTCCTCACCACCTGCAACAGCCCTTACAACCCCCTCCAGGGCAAGTATTCGCGCAGCAGGGTGCGTTTAATCCCCCTTCCCAAAGAAGGCGGAGAGGCAACCAGAACCCATCTGCTCCTGGTAACCGAGGACCCAATTCTGGTCAGGACCCTAACACTAGCAACCAGCCTCAGGGCATTCCGCCCAGGCCGGACAGGCCGCTTCGCACAAACAAGCCCTGTTCGTGTTGCGGCGTTTACGGTCACTACACTCACGATTGCCCTCTCTTACCCCAGATGCGACAGATGTGGGAGTCTCAAGCCACATTGCGCGGACAACACGCCTCCCCTCATGCTCCTCCTAATGTGGCCACTACCCAGCCAGCTGTGTTCACTGATCCTTTCCCTCAACAAGGATTCGTGGCTACCCAACTCCCCGACAGCCATGTAGCCACCCCCTCGTCCATTTCTGGTTCCTCTGATTACCAGATCCTTATGATGCGCTCCGATCCTTCCCCTTCCGTCGACCTTCACCTTCAAACTCGGTCTCGCCAGTACCCCAAGCCTCCTGCTCAGTCTGGTCCCGAGCCTCCATCTTCAGGTTCTACAGAGCCTCTTTCGACATCCAGTGGCCCCTTACACATCCCTCAACCCAAAGTTGAGGTTCATCCAAAGATTCCAAAGGGACCATTACGCCGAAATGCTGCTTCCGGTCGAGCCGCTCAATCGTACAGTATAGTAGATGATTTGGCACAATCCCCTGCTGCCATTTCCACACTGGAACTCCTCCAGTCGTGCCCTTCTCAAAAGAAGGCTCTACTATCTGCCGTGGGCGCTGTTGATCCTGCTGATGACCAAATGATTGTTTTTGACGCCACTCAATCGGACCATCCTCCTCTTCCTCCTTCCATTGCTTTCCAAATCCCAGTCAAAATCCGGAACGCCACTGTATCCCGGTGTATAATTGATGAGGGGGCATCCACCTGTGTGATGTCCGCTTCGGTTTGGAAGCAACTCGGATCCCCTGAGATGGCCCCTTCCACGATCACCCTTCGAGCGTGGGACGGTCATGCCTCCCAGCCTATTGGCCTGTTTCGTAACTGTCCCATCACCCTCGCCGGTAAGACTGTTTGCGTTGATGTCGAAGTCATTGACGCCCCTCTAGACTACAACATTCTATTGGGGCGAAGCTACACCTATGCCATGTCTTCTGTCCCATCCGCGGTTTTCCGCAAGATGTCTTTTCCACATAATGGGAAGATAGTCACCATCGACCAGCTATCTTATCATGAGCCGCCGTCTCAGACCTCCTCCGAGACGACCATCTCTTTCGTAGCCAACAAGCAAACCGTCGATTCTCTGACCAGTGTCTCCCCCGGCGTCTACAAAGATTCCACCTTGCTTGGTACTTTCCCTCATCTTCCCCCTCCTCCGGTCACTGATCCCAGCTTGTCGAATGTTTGCATGATGCAATCGTCTCAGGCTGCCCATAAACGGCCTGCCTCGGCTAGTCAGCAACCTCCCCCCCGCCCTCCGCAGCCCGCTCCTAGCAATTCATCTCAGCCAGCCGAACCTCCTCCTTCTGGCCCTCCCCCTACAGCTGGCATCCCCGAACCTCTTTATCCCCCAGGCTCGGTTCCCCCTGGCCTTAACCATCTCGGAGCCATACCTCCTGGTCATTACCCTGCTGGATAGATCCCCTTCTTGGCTCCCCCTCCCGGAGTATATTCTGTCCCCGTCATGGCCACCCTCTCTCTCCCTAACTTGACCTTGGGCATTCCGGTTTGGTACCTTGACCCCCCAGCCGCCACCCCCTCTGGTCACCCCAAACCTTACATGGCTTTGACACCGGTTCAACCGGTCCCCCTCACTTCCTCTATAGCCACTGTGCCCCCAGCACCTCCACAGGACCCTCCTCCTGTTGTGACGGCTCCCGGGAAGAAAGGCAAAGCCCGCAAGGGGGCAACCAAAGACCAAACCACCACGACCAACCCGGCTCCTTCTCCGCCCGCGAAGCCTTGTGCCTTATGTGATGTCACTGGTCATGCCACCCATGCTTGTCCCGAGTTACCTCGTATCCGGCCCATGGTAAAAGTTGCCTTCCCCGACACTACGGTCACTGAAACTCCCACTCCTTCTTCGACCATCCCCAAGAACCCCAAGACTCTCCGCACCAACAAGCCCTGTGCCTTGTGCGGTGTCCATGGCCACTACTCCCATTATTGTCCTCACCTGACGCATTACCGTGCCTCCCTTGAGGTGATCCGCGAGTATGAGGTTGAACAAAATCAATCCGCCTCTCCCATTCTCGCACAGTATGCGTCAGGCCAGCCTGAGGATCCCCCCGCTCCCATCCACATCCCCCCCCCTGATGTTCAGATGACGGAGTCTACAGTCACCATTCTTTACCTATCCTCCTCCGCACGACACTCGGAACCTAGCCCGTCCGTAGCCTCCCCCGTTGTGTCCCTTGATACTCGAGATCACTCCACTTGTGTCTCTGTTGACCTCCGCAGCCCGAGTCCTCGCCATGTTTCCGATAGCTCTCATACACCACCTTGTTTGAGTCTTGATCATCCTGCCCCTTCCTCCTGCCATTACCGCTCGATGAATTCTGTACCCTCACGCTGCCGTCATTTCCTTTCATCCCCTCATTTATTGTCTTGTCACACCATTTTGCAGGACCCCCCGTCCACACCCTTTATCGGTTACGCCGATGGTGCAAGTCACTACTCCAGGAATCTTGCCTCGGCAGGGTGGGCCATCTTCACCCCCTTGCATGACCTCGTTCTGTCTAACGGGGTATGCATTGGTTCTGCCACCAA
Source organism: Pinus albicaulis (assembly GCA_034641835.2). NCBI lineage: Eukaryota > Viridiplantae > Streptophyta > Pinopsida > Pinales > Pinaceae > Pinus > Pinus albicaulis. Next base: position 1,067,804,057 of record CM076577.1, read on the forward strand.
CAATCAGGCCGAATATGATGCAGTGCGTGGCCTATTAGCTGATGCCCTCTTTCATCGCATCCTCCATCTGCACGTTCGTTTGGATTCCCTGCTTCTTGTAATGCAACTGAATGGTGTTTATCGTGTGCATAACCCTGTGCTGTTTAGACGCTATTTACGAGTGAAAGTCTTAATACGTGCGTTTGAAACCATAACTTTCAACCATGTACCCCGAGACCAGAATCACTACGTAGATAGTATTGCAAACCATGTTTTAGATTGGCATTTATCACACACAATTCATACAAGACAATAACATTAAATCAACCATCAAAAGACGATACATATCCATAATATGTGTCGCAAACCATATATTGATGAGTCCATCTACTCTGATACATACGACATGCCCATAGCATGTTACAAACAAAAACCAAAAACTGGGGGCACCATCTGCCCCTCCATACATTATAGGGGGCACCACCTGCCCCTACATACATCAGAGGGGGCACCATATGCCCCTAATCACTATCTGGAGGCTCCCGGGCCAATGGCTCTGCCCCTGCAGCATGTAGATCACGCATAGCTTGACCGGCCATCGCCATGCGCCGCATGATCCCTCGCCACTCCGGGGGGAGACCAACACATGGCTCTATGTACTGGTCGTCTAAATCCTGCCACCCGCGCTCCGATACTCCGGTCAACAACTGCTCACATCTACGGCGGATGTCCTCCAGTAGGGCGGTTGCATCCTCATTCTGCGCTGCTCTCGACCCACTCGGACCCGTAGCTCCAGACGCTGCCGGTCGTCCCATATATCCGGCCGGTTTTACCGGTGCTATATCTGCATACCAAAAGTCCATGAATCAGTATCATTATTTACTATTCAAAAAATTTAACATGCCCACATAAGAATAGCAATTCGTCACTTACCATCGGGCCCCCAGACTCGACCAGACGGAAGTGGCAGATCCGGATCCCCACAGTAGCTCATCCCACTATACGGGTAGTCGTCTATGTACAACGGCATCTGATCCCAATGGGCAAAAAACTCTGGTCGAAACACCCGCCCGACCGCCCCTCCTCCTCCTCTGCAGAGTAGTCGTCCCCAACGACGCATCCTAGGCTCTCTCGGGCCCCCATCTGGAAGCTGCACACGAGGCCTCAAGGTCGGGATCTTCTCAAAGAAGAAGGCGCATAATAAAGTCCCATATGAGCAATCATGATTCACCTGCCGCCTGCATAGCGACAACTATCGCTTTAGTGACACCAGCATCATTTGGGCCCACCCAAAGTAGGTCCCACCCAACACACTCTCCACTATCATCATCTGCCCACCGGTGATGTGATGGAACGCCTGGCTGCCCAGGATTCGCAGCACAGCTGCGGCCACTGCATGGGTTTCTAGCCTCTCTAGATCCCCGATCGATATTCGAGTCCCCTTGACTTGGAGACCCGGTCGACAATGGCGTTCCACGAACTCCATGATATGCCGCCCCCGCGGCAGCACTGGCTGTGTGTCTCCCACTATCCCCAGTGGTGGGAGGCTGGTCAGGAAGTACACATCCTGGACCGTCAGTTCGATCCTGTGCCCTTGCACTACAAAGATCTCCTGATCTGGATCCCAATAACTGATAATCCGGGCCAGTAATGGTTCCCCTGCTCTCATCAGCGGGTTCTCCACAAACTTGAGAACCCCAAATCTGGCCAATACACGACGAATGCCCTGATCCGCCTGGATCTCTGTCCGAAGTGTTTCCAGATCCCTCTCTCTCCAGTTGACCCGCAACTCTGCCATACCTACACAAACACATCATTTTTGTCAGGGTACAGATCGGGCAAACCATAACCACACACCAAAACCCAACTCCCAGCCATCAAACAGCACCAAGCCCCCCTCATCTCCCAAGTCGCAGTTTTCTGCCATTTTCTGGACCAGGTCGCACTTTCTGCCCTCAAACCTGCGTCCTGGGTCGCACTTTTTGCCCCAAAAAGTGCGACCCGACCGTAGAGATGAGGGAGGGGCTGTTTCTGGGGTGTTGGGCCCTAAACTGCAAATCTAATCCATCAAAATGCAAGAGCAAGGTTAGGCCTCTTACCTCCAACTAACAGATCTCGAATCCAACGGTCGGTTTGTCCGCTACGTTCGCCGCAAGATTTAGGGCCTTCTCTCCTCTCCACATTCACCACAACAACAATAGCAAATGAATGATTTTGGAGGGAAAACTGCCTCATTAAAAGAGAACCCCTGTTTCTTCTTTCGACTGCTGCGACCACACCGTAGCCCCGTTCGACGAACCGTCAGCACCGCTGGTCAGATCTCACTGAGCTCTCAAATGGGTTTTTATTAGTTTTTGGTGATTTGATACTTCACCCGGACACATTTTGTCCACGAAGGGTCACTTCACCACTCCTTAAAATCGAATTTCCTCACTTACGACACTTGTACATGGGGCACCATATCGCTCCCTTACTTGTCCATGTTCGTGTCGATTTTCGTCATGAGTGCCCACCTGGTACTCATGCTTCCATGGCCCCCCATTGGGGCCTTTATGTGTGGCAGCACTATCAAGTCGCCCTTGTTTAGAGCATCCAAGTTGAGTCATCATTGCATTCATGGAGTCTATCCTGCGTCCCTTTACACCCCACTATAGCCCTCCATTCTTCTTTGCTTGGTTCCTCTCTTGTGTCGCATGTCATGACCTTCAGCCCCACTGTCCCCTGTCCCTGTCGATATTGTGTCAGTCGCTACCATGTCATTCATGCCCTTTATGCTCTAACAAGGGAAGTCGTCCATTCGCCACTCCATCCTTCCCATTTCCACTATCATCATTAGTGTCAGTCTGTCCGTCGCTCTATTTTTCTTCTCTCGTGCCTTAGTTGAGGATCTCTCATTGCCTCACCTACGGCAGACCTCCTTCTGTCGACATCAGCACATTTATTCCAGAAGCAAGGTCTAGAGGGCGGTGTACCTTGGTTCCAACTTCCACTCTTGTTCGGTGCCTCGGATCAGGCAGGGGGATCTCTCACTTCCCTTTGACTTGATTACTTCTCCAGCTCCTTTCAGCATGATCGAGATGAGTATACTGGACAGTCCAGTGACCCAGCAGCAGCTCTTGATGATTCCCGGGCGTGTGTGAGATGTCTCAGCCCTCATGAGGGGGTGGCCCCGCAGGTAGCCCCCCACATGCCCGGATGACCTCTTCATTGCAGCCTTTGATGCCGCTCCAGATTTTGATGATGTTGGCCTTAGCCACTTACAGCACCTCTATGATTTGCATGTATCAGTCAGATTTTGTGAGCCCTTCCCCATCTACAGGGGGCATTTGGGTTGTATTTATCTCATGTACTCAGATATTATTGTACTAGTCCTGGCTGTTATCCCAGGCACAGCATGTATGTGAGACTCTTCATTGTATTTTTATCTGGCCCTTGATTATGCCAGCTGTACTCTATGGTTCGACCCCTTGTTTACTGGACACACTATTCTTTGTACTTTGTCACGGCGGGCATAGGTATGCCTCCCCCGCCGCCTTCAGCACAGGTACCCTCTCATAACAGAGACTTGTTGCACCTGCGAGTCTCGTCTCCTCAGGGTCTAGTCCTTCAACACACTATCTACCTCATATTTCTCTCTCTGACATACCCTTTTGTTGTCTAGTGATTGTCTTCTTACAACGTACTTCGGTCATACGATTTGCTCCTGACACTCGCACGCTGGGGGGCAATCTGTTACACCATTTTTTTGTCATCTAACTTTTCATCATTAGATGGACCCAAGTACACCATGTAAGACCAGTTTTACCCCAAGTAAAACTGCTTTCACTATGTTAATTAGGAAACCCCAAAAGGGAATATTAAACAAACCCATATTTGTTTGATTTTCCCCAAGGAATAATTAATTAAACCACAATTTAATTATTATTCCCAGTCATGTTTAACCCAAAAACAAAGAAATTAATGAGATAAACCCATAGTTATCTTATTATTTTCTAGGAACAATTATTTAAATCTTATTTAGATAATATTCCTTGTTAAATATGACCAAATCAACCACCATTAATTAAATAAATCATTATTTATTTGATTATATCCCAACCACTTCCTTAAAAAGATAAATAAATCATTTATTTATTTATTCTTCACTAATCAAGGGATTTGACCCAAGTCAAACACCCTTTCCCTCCAACAAATAATAATAAAATATTCCGTAGAGGTGGATATAGATTTGATTAACATTATTTTAATCATGCACCAAGATCTAGAATGACCCAATATTTTGTTATAAATAGGAGGGTTTTCCCCATCATTCTTCACCTTTTGTTGCCTACTAGATCACTCTGGATCTATACACTTGGTCTCATTCCTACCATTTTGCTCCCATTGAGCTCTATCTTCTACATTGGGTTTTCTACATCTACAAGAGAGAGAAAACTTAGATCTGAAGTGCTGAGGACTACAAAGAACCCATCCCATTGAGGAGATCTGGATACACCTTCTTGTTTCCTCCCAGGTGCCCTGTAATATAAAAATTCATTCAAAAATCGTGTTCTTGTCTTGTCCGTTGGATGCATGGAGCAAACTCTTTACTTTACTGCTTAATGTCTTTCCATTTATAGATCTGTTTGTTGCAGCATTTTAACTACTAATCGCAGATCTGAAGATGTTTGGAAGCCTCTATTGTTGTTAGGGCTATTAGTTATGCGTAGCTAAAGTGGTTCTTTTTCGTACACTTCGACGAAGAATTCATACTAACAGAGGGCTGCCTACCTGTTTTAAACACTTATGATTTCTTTTAATTGTGTTTTAATTCTGCGAATTATGCTTTTGATAAGCATTCTTAGCCGTAATTCCAAAATCTGTTTTCAATCTTCATTCTGGTGTGCTATGTCTTCAAAATCGATACTCTTTAACTATGTTTCTTAATAAAACAGTGTCTTGACGATGTGCAGGGCCGTGTAGGGCTCTTTATGGTATCGGTGCTCAGAAAGCTTTGATAAAACGTGGAGTGGAGCCCTTCTAATCCCTTTTCCTTTGATAACCATAGGCCAGAAGATCATGACCCTTTGGCTTTCTTTTCCTTCGTATTATGGGAAAAAACCTTCGGAACCTACAAAACAAAAAAAATATTTATGAAATCCTGTGTAATTAGGTTTAACTGCTTTGGAGGCTTCAGGGAGGAGCGTGGCTATTGGATGCGACTAGACCTAAAAAGATCGATGGTGGATATTAAATCGGGAGGTCAGTGATCGAGGCAAACAAACAAACATGCCCGATGAACAAATGCGATGCGATAAAATGTGGACCATTGATCTGCAGATCAGACCGACAGTGGGAGATGTATCGAAGGATCACAATCGGCAGTTAGAAGTGAAGTGGTGCGATCAGAGAAGGGTCGATGCGATTAGATGTGGACCATTGATCTGAGGATCAGATCAACGGTGGAAAATGTATCAGAAGATCGCAAATCGGAGGTCGCACATAAAATATTTAAGTGCATTTAATGAAAACTCTCGATGCGATTGCGCGATCGGGAAGGGCGATGCGATTGAGAACAGGCCGTTTGGTCGGCCAACGATCAACGGTGGAGATGAACTGGGCCCATGAATGAGCAGTACCCTTTATTAATATATAAAAACCCAACTTTTTTAATACATGCAAAGGTTTTTATGATATGGACGGGGTATATAACAAAAATGCCAATCGCATCGGAATTTCTGAGTAAAGCTTTTCAATCAACCCATTGTAAAGAATCCCCAATGTGATTAAGCACTTCGGAACTTCAACACTTGGTCCCGTGGTGTAAGCTATATGGGATAAAAGCGAAGGGGGTGGGGTTTTATACATATGACCCAATTGCATCGAAACTTTTGATGCAGGTCTTTTCCATCAACCCATTGAACTTTCTCTGATTTCGATTGCGTGATCGGTCTTTCAATCTACCCATTTGATATTTAACACGTGATTTGGCATTTTTAAAACAAACTTTGGATACATTGGTTTTCAGGTTTTAGAAAGTAAAAAATGGATTGGGCATGATTTATTCAATGTTTTAAGCATGAAGGCGGGCCCACGGTATATTTATATAAAGGCTAATCGCATCGGAGTTTATCAATACAAAACGAGTCACATCAGAACTTTGGAATCAATGGCTAAGACTTGCGCATTTAAATTTTTGCGATTCGATTAGCACTGAAAGGTTTAAGCGCTTGGTCTTAGGACCATGGGCATACGTTGGGGAAGTGGTTGAGACTTGGCCCAATGGGGCTTAAACCCTTAATACAAAATGGGTTTTCACATAGATTTTCAATGGTTTTCAAAGGGTTTTTTGGGTTTCACTATAGTTAAAAAAGGAGTTTTAAACTATGCAAGGTGGATTATATGAAGGGGAAATGAGGAAAAATGGAAATCAGAGGAAAATTATGGGAAAAAGACAGTAAAAATGAAGGTTATTTTTGAGTGGGAGAAGGGGGAAAATGATGATTTTTGCAGTAGTTCCTTCTTATGAAATCAACAGAAATTCAAAATATAAAGTGGGAACAGCAGTGAATATTTTGGAAAGAGGCATGAGGCCTTCAAGAGTCTTCAAGAGCCAACAATTTTTATCAATAAAATTTGTTCTTTGAAGGCTTAAAAAGTCTTAGCCACCTTTTTGTATAAAAAAATTATAGGTGACTAACAGTTAGCGTAACTATTTCTTTTACCTTTGCTAGTAGGCCCGGGGCATAATTACCCCACACTACTTTCGGAAGGTCCTTTTATTCACTTTCTTTTGTTTTGGTGTCAAATCCTAATCACCCAGAGCAGAGATACTTGGAGGCTGGTTGATTGGTTTATCTTAGGGATTTTTCATACAGTGTTATGGTTACTCCTAGATACTCATAGTTTCTTAATTTTTTTTAGAATAATTAATCTCATAATTATTAAAAGTGGTTGATCGATCATCTCGTTGATCGAGGATGCTTCATGCGCTTTCTCCTATGAGTATTGAGCCTTCTTCAAGAAGGCCTAGGAACAATTCAATGGGTTTTTTTCATCCAATCGTTCAAACGCAAGGGAGAGTGATCCTCCGTTTGGGGTTCTTGTTTCTACGGGTGGTCCTAGTACTAGTGGTATTATAGAGAGGAGTACTCCACTCATCTTTAGAGTCTCATTTCTGGTAGAAGAAGTTGAAGTCAAATAGGTTCCTCAACCCCTTGGTACTCCTTCATCTCCTCTTCCTGCTAGTTTTCCAAACATTCTTTTGTACGTTGGACCTGAGTCTCAGAGAAGAGGTAGCCCCTATACTCATCCCTTTCTTTCGATGACAACAACTGGGAAGACAACTTCGGAAATGAGCACTGCAAGTGTGGATATTCCTTGTTCAGTTGAAGGAGGATGTACTATTGCCATTTCGACAATCACTTCTAGTTTTTATATGTTTGGCTCTACCTCTACTCCATCTACGAGTGGGGGCACCCAAGAATTTGCTTCTCATTCTAGCCCCTTTTCTTTTGGAATGCCATCTTGTGTGATTCCCTCTGTCTCTTTTACTGCTTCTTTTGATGTCTTCATGGATATGCCTTCGATGGCTAGTCATTCAGATTCATTTCAGGTTTTCCCCTCTGGAAGTGGGCACTTTCCTCATTCGAACTCTTCCTTAGGATATTTTCCTTTCATCTCCTAAAATCAAGGATTAAATCCTTTCTTCGGAGGTCAAATATCTAATGCTATTTTAGGCTGGAACCTTGCTTTTACAGGATTAGGAGCTAGGAGTTAGTTTTTCTCTAGTGAGAAAGGGAATGGTCCTTTCCCTTTTGTAGGTGCTTCTCATGGTTTTTCTTCATTTGCCAATGCTTGGAACCCTTACCAAGAGGTTTCTTATTCATTTAACACGTGGATTGGAGGGAACATTCTTATTTATAGTAACCATATGATGGGAGGGGGTCCTTCTCCGAATGTTAGGTTAGAAGGTTTCTCTTATGTCTCAACATTTTCTACGAAAAATCTCTAGAAACTTGGTGCCTCAACAAATCCAAGGTAATCTTTTCAAAATGTTGGGAATCCTTCCTATGGGGGATGGAATTCTCAAGCTCCTTTGTGCTTACCTTTCCTGGAAAATTTAAACCTTCCTAATCTATAAAAATTGATAAATGATCCTATTCGGTATAATCTAGGTTGGCCTCTGGTCCCTACTAAGCTTCCCTCATACATTCCAAAGTTTGAAGGGAAGACCAATGAGGATTTGGCTTAGCATGTCACCACTTTCCACTTATGGTGTTCGTCGAGCTCCCTTATCAATGATTTAATTAGGTTGAGGATATTTCAATGAACCCTAACCTGAACACTACGAAATGGTACATTGAGCTGACAGGGGGTAGTTTCGCTACTTTTGGTGAGTTGGCTACTATGTTTTTGAACCATTTCCAGTTGCCTGTCGAGACACCGAGACTGATCTCTTGGAAAATTTCTAACAGGACAAAGAAACTCACATTTCTAATCATATTCAGGAATGGAGGAGAAGGAAGAGGATCATTAAAGCCCAAATTCTGAATGAGTTCCTTCAAAAAAAAATTTTTAAGTCTCTGCAGCCATAAATATTGAAGGATGTATCCCTTTTAGGGGTATTGTCTGAGGAACAGACTATCATTAGGGCTCAAGAGTTAGAACTGATCTATTCTTAGTCTGTGGTCCTTAGTAAGATTTTTCTAGATGCTCCTCATTCCAAGCTAGATTTAGCCAAAATAAAGCTAGGTCCTCATGTTGATGGACTTATCAATATGATTGATAATGGTACATCTAACTTTCTTAATGAATTTTAGTAGTTGTCTATACAATCTTCTCCTTCTCGTCAGGCTGCGCCATCCGTGTTGACTCCTTCTTAGCCCTTGACTATTCATGTTGTTCAGGATTATATCCCCAAAGGAAATCAACGATCCAATGGGAAGAAGAAAGGATAGAATAATAGTTAGAAAGAAAAGGACGGGAATGGAAATGTGAACAAATCCAAAGATGGTGTTGGAGAGGGAAAGACGGACAATAATAATAACATTAATTTTCCATGAAAGTTATGCACTAGAGACCACCTTACTCATCTCTTCCTGAAAATTTAGGATGCTCAGTGCTTGCTAGCTCAACATGGTTCCTCTAGTTCCCAAGTTGTACTGAAAAATGCTTTTGCCCAAGGGCAATAGCTGCTTTATGGCGTGAATGCGAATACTAGTGCTCCCACTGGGGGCAACCAGCAAGGGGAAAATTCATCAAACATATACATGATGAATACTCACGCTAATATCGCTATGAGATCTTATGACTATGGTGAAGCTGAGTCTTTGAAAGCTAAAGGTGCTCCTAGTAATTCTGAACCAATCCATATCGAGAGGCCTACATTTAAGCCTATACCTCACATGCTGAAAGGGTCTACAAAGTGTACGACTACTAATCCTGATGCCAAGGCTACCCATAGCTACTCGATTATAGAAGATCTAGCTCAAAGTCCTTGCACCATGTCTACATTAGAGGTATTCTAGTCATGCCCTACACAAAGGAGTGCATTTCTCATTTCCATTGGGGCTGTTGATCCAAAAAATTCTCTTATGATCACATTTGACATGTCAACCTTTAAAAAGAGACTTCCTGATCATATAGATTTTTAGATTAAGTCCACATTTCGGAAGAGAAATATATTTCGAATAGCAGTTGATGAGGGTGCTTCCGCATGTGTAATTTATATCTCATGTTGGAAGGCTATTGGATCTCCTTCAGTTGTTCCTTCAACTACTCTACTGACTGCTTTTGATGGTCATTCTCAGAGGCCACATGGCATTGTTCCAGCTTTACCCATCAGTGTTAGGGGTAAAAATTTCAATATTGAGGTCGAAATAGTTGATGCAAATTTAGACTACAATATTATGTTGGGGAGATTGTGGATTTATGATATGGATGCTATTTCTTCCTCATTATTTCGCATCTTTTGTTTCCCCCATGAAGGGATGATTTTCATTATTGAACAAATGGACTATTCTCCTGTAGATCCAAATGCATCTGCTGACTTGACTGTACCCTTAGTGAATGATGCCAAGCAACCTGTTGAGAATTTAGGGGTTATAATGTTAATATTGTTGATGGGTAATTTTGATATTCTGCCTCCTTCAATTCATTTTCATGATATCTCATCCTCAGGGTTCCTACTTGAAGAGATTTGTTTTATACTCATTATTTTTCAGACCCTTGGACCTTTCCTTCTCCTACTTCCACATTAGAGGAAGGTCAAGTGGCTAGAATGGCATTTCCTATGTCTAAAGCTAATATTTCCTATCAATCTATTGTGGACTCTATAGAATCCATTCCTGTTTCTCTTTCACCGGAGGAACTGGATGGAGATGTGGCTCCGTCTTGGACTGTTATTTCAGCTTCTACTTAGGCATGCCTTGATACCACTCTTCCATATGAAGAGGCCATTCTTGAAGCTATTACTGGTGTGGAAAGACCGTGGGATGATTTCCATCATCGGTCTTATTTTCTACTAGACTTGGGAGAAGTTGAAACAATATTGTCTAGCCCTCAGTCTTCTATTCCTATTCACCCAGTCTTGAACCTATTAGCACTAGCATAGGTTTTTGTTAAAGGTAACATGGCTGCCATTTATGGGACTACCCCGGTGAACATCTCCAAAGATCCCAACATTATTGAGAATATATTGATTGGTGTTGAATGCTCCCCTCAAGAAATTTAGACTTACACTGATCTATTTCGAGAATTTCAGGATGTGTTTGGTTGGTCTTATGAGGAAATTCTTAGGATGGATCCATCTATTGTCTAGCATGAGATCAAGACTTACAAAAATTCTAAGCCTATATGGCAGAATATTCATCTAGTCAACCCTAGGAAATTTTTAGCTAACAAAGCTGAGGTTGAGAAGCTGCTAAAGGTGGGTTTCATATACCCTGCTTCGTTAACTGAGTGGGTTTCGAATCCAGTTCTTGTTGACAAGAAACAAGGAATGATCTGAGTTTGCATTGATTTCAGGGATTTGAATAAGGCATGTCCTAAATACAACTACCTCCCACCATTTATAAATCAAATTATTGATAAGTGTGTGGGGAATGATATTTTCTCCTTCATGGATGATTTCTCGGGATACAATTAGATCACTATCCATCCTAAAGATCAACATAAGACTACTTTTATTCTCCCCTGGGATACATTTTCTTACAAAAATATGCCTTTTGGCCTTAAAAATGCTGGAGTTTATTTTCAACGTGCTATGTCCTATGCCTTCTATGACATCAAGCATATTTTCAAAGCATATTTGGATGATTTAGCTGCTCTTTATCGAAAGAGAACTGATAATCATTCACACCTTCATCAAGTTTTTGAACGGTGTCATTATTATAAAATTTGGTTGAACCCTAATCAATGTGTTTTCACCATTACATCCGGTTGGTTTTTGTGATTCATCGTGTCTACGGAAGAGATTCGGGTAGATCTCTTCAAGGTTGAGGCAATACTTTAGTTTCCTCCCCCATCTTCAATTCGTCAGCTTCAAATTCTACAAGGTAAAGCCAATTTCTTAAGGATATTTATCGTGAATTATGTCGAGGTGACGAAGGGATTTATGAGGTTGTTAAGGAAAGGAGTTCCATTCTTCTGCGATCAATTTTCTCAATGCTCATTTGATTCTTTGAAAAAGGCATTGACCTCAACTCCATTGGTGATTCCACATCATTATAGCAGAGACTTCCTCTTATATCTTGTTGCAGAAGAATCTACCATTGGTATGGTTTTGGTTCAGGAAGATGATGCTCTTTGTGAGCATTTTGTTTACTAACTTAATCGAGGCTTGGTATGTCCTGAAATCCGGTATTCTCCGATCGAGAAATTAGATTTGGTAGCTTTCCATGTTGTCAACTGGCTCAGGAATTATATCCTTCTTCGCAAAAATTATGTTTTGGCAACAGTTAATACATTTAAATGTCTTCTCATTAGGTGAGTGATCGAGGGAAAATAAAATCAATGGATTGTCACTTTCCAAGAGTTCGATGTCGAATTCCTATCTGCCAAATCCAAGAAAAATTTGGTATTTGCGGAGTTTATTTCTGAGTTTCCCTATCAAGAAGATATTTTTTATGAGGAGAGAATCCCTGATGAACATATTTTTCTCATTTCTTCGCAGGATCCTTGGTATGGATATCTCATTGTTTATCTCCAGACTGAAAATTTTCCATTAGATTTTTCAAAAGATGAGCATAGAAAGTTCCACCACTTAGCAAAAAGTTACCTGATTGTCAGTGACACTCTATATCATCGTAGGGTTGATTCAATCCTTAGACGTTGCTTGAATCTCGAAGAATTTGAGGTTGGTTTGAATGATTACCACAATGGAGCTTGTGGTGGTAATTTATATGGGCTTGCTACAACCCAAAAGATATTGTGTGCATGATATTTTTAGCCCTCGATTTTTAAAGATTGTGTTGAGGCAGTCAAAAAATCTCACCCTTTTCAAGTCTATACTTGAAATATGTGCACTCATCCAGCTCCACTCTTTCATGTTGTCACAGTCGATCCATTCACAAAGTGGTGTATTGATTATAATACTTGTAACCTACCTTCGGAAAAGGGTCATAAGTACATTATCGTAGCAGTAGACTACTTTACAAAATGGGTTGAGGTTATGCCTACTTTTACGAACGATGGTGAGACAACGACCCTGTTTCTATTCAAACAATTCATTTCTCGCTTTGGTATCCCCAAAGAGATTGTCACTAACCATGGTAGTCATTTTTAGAATAGTATGATGGCTGAATTGGCTTTCAAATTGGGTTTTTGGTAGAAGGATTCATATCCATATTATCCTTAGGCCAATGTGCAGGTTGAAGCTATAAACAAGTCCTTGATGACTATCCTTCAACTAAAAATTCATGATGCTAGATCGAATTGGCATGTCATGTTGTATCCTTCACTTTAGGCATACTGAATGTCTGTAAAGACTACAACCAATTTTGTTCTATTCCAACTAGTTTATGGGCTCGAATCGATATTTCCTGTTGAATGTGAGATTTGTTCCCTTAAACTAGCAGTTGAGCTTCTTCCTCACACTTCTAACCTCAAATAACGCCTTGTGAATCTATAACATCTCGATGAGTAGCACTGAGATGCAATTACGACGAATGAGGCTCATAATAAATGAGTGAAGGTTCAGTATGATAAGGCAGTCAAACCTAGGGTTTTATCTAAATGTGACCTTATTTTGGTTTATTCCCAAGAAAAGGATGCCTTAGGGGTAGGCAAGTTAAAGTCCATGTGGTATGGCCCATTTATTGTTAAAAAGGTCCTAAAAAAGGGAGCTTATTCCTTGGTTTATTTCGATCAAAACGAGATGGGTGAGCCCACAAATGGGTTGTATCTGAAGAAGTATTATGCCTAGGCTCCGACCTAGCATTTGTTTTGTTGTATATATTGTATTTTTGTACCTGTCTGTTCATCAATTTTCGATGTGAATTTGATGATTTTGATATGCTTTGGAAGGTTTTTTTGGATGAGATGAGTCATTTTGGCTTTTTCGATGGTTCTAGTAGACATATCCAGAATGTTTCTTCTGCGGCTTAGGTAATTCACTATCCATCTGATCAGTTGTTAGTCTCAAGGGGTGTATGAATTGGTCCTTCTTTGAACAATGTGGTAGAATACACTACAGTGTTCAAGCTACTCTCGGAGGAAATTTTCATTCGTTAGTAGTTTACATGGATTCACAACTAGTGGTCTCACAATTAAACAACACCTATCATGTCAGTGACCCATTTTTACATCGATTATTTTCTAGAGTGTGTTTTTTAAAATGTTCATTTCAATTTATTACATTCATTCACATCCCTCGTTCAGATAATTGGTTAGTAGACTCATTATATGATATGAAAGTGGATAGCCAAGATCTTTCTAACAAATAAAAAAAATGAGAATGGAAAGAAGAATAACTGAAATAGTTGCTTGTATGTTAACGAAAATACTTAACACAAAGTGTTTTAGATTTCAGTTGTTAATTTTAAAGTTTAAAAATTACGCATCATGCATAAAATCAAAATAGAATGACAAAAATGGTTAATGACGGAGTTCGTCCCTCTTGGACTACATCTCCGGGTCTGCTTCAAAAGTGTGTGACTGTTGTATTAAGAAAGTCGAGAGAAAAGGATTACATTTATTTGTCAGCTAACAAGCACCAAACAACACTACTAACAATGTAGAAGGCAATCCATTCCCTCTTTTGTATATTCATTCATTGAAGATTATGGTTCATAGGTTTAATGTGAATTCCACTTTTAGGTAATGAAATAATGAACAATATCCTATCAAGACCTATTTTATGCTTTACATAAATCTTGATGCTTCCTCGATATTATCCAAGCCATAATTGGATATAGGTTGAACTTCTAATGGATTTTCTATCCTCAGGCTAGTCGACACCTAAGGTGTTAAAGGATAAATTCCTTTAATTATATCAACGCCATTTCTTATGAAAAATACCCAAAAATAAACTTTAGATTATCCAAATCTGTTGGCGGTCTAGAAAACAATGCGGAGGTGACAGCTTACCACTGTGTGATCAGGCATGGTCTAACCGCAAGCAGACATCCAGCGGATAAGAACTGACAATTCCACTGACCGTTGTTGTTTGTGCTCGTATGATAGCTTTCTCCGACAGTAAATGCTCTGGTTTAGACTCTGACGATGGCTTGAGCTGGCGACTTATCCCCTTATCCTTTGTAGTGTTCAAATCAACTACCCAACCATTCTGGCTCCAACCAGCTGGCAGCTTTAACCAAAATCCGCATCAAACTTAACATTCTCAATGTTAACATGTTGCTCTGATGGAATATCCAATGTAGTCAACTTGCCATGGTTTGAGCTAGCGGCTACCATTGCGGTGACATTTTCCACAGTGGTTAGATCTGTTCAAAAAGCTTTCCAAACTCCAACGCGGTTAATCCTTACGATTTAGCTGTTTTAAACATTACATTTTATTTGTAATGATTTATTACATGGCCGAAAGGTTTATTACATAGTTTAATACTATGCACTTTAAGTTGTAGTCTTAGGTTTAGAATTTCATCACCGTGGATAGGTTTTAGGACTTTAGCGCTAGGTCTTACATTATTTCACCTTAGGATTTCAAACTTAGGCTTAAAATTAGGAAATAGACCTAGGCATAACCTTTTTATGTTATTCTTTAGGCATTTTAGGATTTAGTCTTTTAACAAATGTTTTTAACACTAATCACTAACATTTTCACCTAGCACTTAACATAGACTCTCTAGTGCTCAATGTTTAGAATTAGGATTTTCTTTTATCCTTAGGTCTTTTACATGGATTTAACACTTCAAAATTCTCATCATGACTAATGATATTTAATGTTTCATTGTCGCAGGTTGACACATCTCACTATGACAACTTTTTACATAACGACATTTTTACTTCAACTCATGAAGAGAAAAGCATTGGTGAATATTGTCGAAGTCATTGAGTTTGATGTTGAAGCTGACGTCGATCATGTTGAACTTGATTTCTTGCATATAACAAGAATTTTGCATGTGACCATCTTGGTCACTTACCAATTTTGACAAGATCCTGCTGATGACTTGAGTCGATGAACCATTTCTCATAAGACCTTCTTGGTCGATGCAATTTCGACACAACCTGTTTATTACAAAATCGATGACTAATTACTTATAAATGTCCATCTTGGCCATTTTATAATTTCGATAAAAAACTTCAGGATCCAAATTGGATAATTATATAATCAAACACTTGATTGGCACATTAATCATTCAATACTTTAAAAATATCAAAAACATCATTCGTCATTATACATTTGGGACAATCACATCATATAAAATCGCTATGTGTGTGTGTGTGTGTGTGTATATATTAGAGTGTGTTAAAAATATACAAAAATGGGACCATCATCTCCTACAAAATTAGGGCTTATGCCCGATCATGTCTATCATCAAAAAATATTACAGTCATGTGATCAACAAAATCCGATCAATAAAAATATATCACTATGGGCCCTACTCAGGGTTGCTACTACGGAAGGCCACTATAGTTATTGCCACACAATGGAATAGTCAAACCTAGTCACGTGGTACTCCAACCACAACTCTTTTCATAGCCTCTGGAAGATCCTCTATGGCTGCCATAGGGACTTGGTGAGTCAGAATCTCCAAGTTCCTCTGTATACCATGGAGGGTTCTTGCTAGGTCTCCATCGACATATCTGGCCTCTCTTTTGTGGCGCCTATGCCTTGGGAAGCCCTCAAGTATAACTGGTTCTATGTCTATATCATGGTCATAAGATATTTTAAGTCATAGTGTCCTAACAAAAAAACAAATCATTTTCATATAATCTGAAAAATAAAAAAATCATATAATAAAAAAATCATTATGCAATTGCACCCCATGCTGCACCAAGTGGAAGAAACAAATCTATATCTTCTCTGAAATCTATCCCGGCATAGGGATAGTCCTCTACTGAGATGAATTTTTCTCCCTGCAAAAGGAAAAATGCGTCATCACATGTATCCTAGGGGAGTTCACTCCTCGCCAGTCTCTTCATCAGGTCTGCCCACCTACCTATCCATGGATCATGGGGGCTAGTGATGGTTGAGATGACCTTGGGATGAAGCCCTGGAACTCTCTCAAAGAATAATGTACAGAGAATGGTACCATAAGAATTTTTTTTTTCTTGGCTTGACGGATTGAAATTAATTGTTTCTTCAGATTTGGCAAGAACGTTGTTCACCAATCATATAGTGTGGTCAAACATTCCACTAGTAGACTCATGTTGCCTCATGAGGCCTGGTGCAGGGATGATGATCCTGCTACTCTAGTAATGGTGAAAAGGAGGATTTTCATGTACAGATCTTGTACAACTTTGATTTGGATGTGTGTCCCCACCTTCTTAACACCCTCAAAATAGTAAACCTAAACATAGTCATCAACCTTAAGCCTTTATGTGGGCTTACCCTACGAATTAACTGGTTTTCCTCTCCAGGAAAGTCCAGTTATGGAATAGATGTATTCCACTTCAATTTTTAGTGGCATTTGATTTATCATGAAGAAATCTTCATCCGGATCACAATAATTCACTAACATCTTGAGCAATCGTTTGTTAGTTTTCATATTCGCAATTTTGAAAATTTTTAATAATCTGCATCCCCGAAGGATATCCAAGGATTATTGATCCTGCATAACCTCATTATCAATGGCACTATGTTCTATTTCCCTCCACTTGATTGTTATTGTGGATCATTTCATCCTTTAACCAATTAGAAATCAATTTTAAAATTCTACTCTGTGCATACGCGACTTCATTCAGACACAGTCGCATCTATATGTGAGTTCCTCATGATGAACCCACATATAAGCAAAGGGTTTCAGAAGAAACATATATTTCTGTGGTGAAAAATCCAAAAAATTTCTTGAAATGATAAAAAAATTGATAAACAAGTTGAGTATGAGGCTTACCTAACAAATTTGGATCGATTCGATGGACAGTTGTTTTGTTTGTAAGAAGGGGAATCTTTTCTCCAAAGCACTTACTCAACTTCTTTAGAGTACAAATGACAAAATGTGAGTCCAAAAGGCCTATTTATGTGCATAATTCAGATTTTTTTCACAAATTTATGTTATGTTTATTTTTTGAATTTATTCATGACTGTTCAACCTTTTGGCTTGTAAGTGTTGGGAAAAGTTATTTTTAGATCCATTCCGATGATTTTGAGATATTTCCAATTTTTTCTTCGGATCCATGACCGTTGACATGTCATGGTAGGTATTGTATTATGAACTATCATATAGGTTAGGGAACCTACATTCCATTTCACTTATGCATACTAGCTGCCATTCTGAAGTCTTGCCATAAGGTCGACCCCATCATATTATGAATATTTAACCAATTTTACTCGCCTATTTTTAAATCAGGATATGATGGTAGAGCCATCATTTACATGGGCTTCCTAGTTAGTTCCTCACTAGCATTTATTTCCCATGCTGCAATATATGTAGGCTCAGGCATCCTCTTTAGTCCCATCATAACTTATGCGTTGAAGCTTCATTATTATTCTTCTTCCTTATTTTTATTATTTCCATATTCCTTAGAGGCTCCCATTTTTTTGTCGAGTTTTATTACTGCATTGCATATTGACCACTTATTTATCTTGGCCTTTAGCCCTTGATATCAGCTAGATCATAAGTTGTGTCACCCTTGAAAAAAGCAAAAAAACCTAAGTCTTTCCTCCATTTGGGATGGTTTTAGTTTTGAATTAGGAGAATCCATAACCTTATTATTGAGTTAGTATTCACCCGGTTGGTTATCTCTTCCAATTGTATGGAGGGTTTGTTCATGCCTCCTACATAACACACTTATACAGAGTTATCAATTGTTTCCATAGTCAAAATAAGTCATGCTTTTGTTCAAGGGAAGTTAACGTGAGTTGGAATTTTCTATGGTGTCTCTTGGCTCATTTTTTCAGTCGGCCATCCTGTTTTGTCACATCTTGTTGTATCACATCAGCTATTTGGTCCTTTTCTTGTGCTGGTTTGAGAAGGTCTCGATTGAATTATTGTTGGCAAGTTTGTCTCTTATCGACTTTGACATATTGATCTGAGATTAAACCTATAGCTGCACTCTCGCCCTATTTACATCATTGATAGGTGACCTTGTGCTCAGAATTTAATCAACATCATGGGTCTTTGACTGAGTGATTTCCCTTGTGTTCGACTCTAGATTACATTATCACACTTGGGATTCTTGCAGTACCTTTATTTCCATTTGACCCTATTAGTGGATATATCTCCTCTTTATCATCTTTCATTATTGGTTGGTTAAAATGGTTTCTACCATGCACAAGCCGCATTTTGCGCATGCTGAAAATGTACTTCGGGTTGGTTACTTCAATTTTCTTCATCTGATTCCTTCCAAATCTTGGCCTATGGATTACACTCACACTAGACCAATGTGGGATGCCTTAATGCCTTATTTTCCCATCAACGATGACTCATTTCTATGGGAATAAGGTCTAGAGTCCTTTTTTTAGTACCTTAGGGTTTGTAGTCATCAGCTATAGCCTCCTTCGCTATCGACAATGAGAATACATCAATTTCTCCTGATCGGTAGATTCTCTCAAGTGTTCGACTTCAACTCATTTATTCACACTTGTTAGATTGTACTGGGGCACCTTGACACTCATTATTATTATCAATGAGTTGTCTCACATTTGTTAACAATATACATCAATGACTGGCAATCAAATGATTTCTCACATGGTCGACCTTAGCTCATTTATTCCCATTGTGTAGAATTGTGCCATGGTGATTGGTGAAGACCCCTAGTTTGCATCGGCTTGTTTTGGTTCACTTTGAAAAATCCTTCAGTTTTCTGCCAGTGACACCATCCACCCTAATATGTTGCAGTTTCATCACAACAACATATTATATGTTGGCACCCAAGTTGCATGTTGTACCATTTATTCCACCACTTATGATCTGGTACTTGGAGATTCAGTTATGACTTCAGTGATCAGATATATTTTCAACATCAGTGATAAATATTTTATATGTGATACTTGGACATGATTTTTCAGTTGTTCTTTCGGGTAGTGATTATATGATTCACTATGTACTTTATAGTTCAACTATACTTGTATACATATTGGATCCAGTCCATACTTGATATGCAGACATGCTTTTATTTCACTCAGCATGGGTATGCTTGCCTCATATATGAGCTATCTTTCTAATTTCTATCATTGGTTTTTTGGGAGGCTGAAATCAGGTGAATTCCTCTCTAGTCCTCGCAAGGTTCTTTCTTATCCACATAATACATTTCATCCATCATGTACCCCTTCGAACCTCATATATTAGGGGGAATTTTTTAAAGCATCATTTATCACATCTATATACTTGATCACTTATACATTGGCCTTGGGCAACCCTTCCATTCAGACTTGATCACAGTTCTTAAAAAATAGTATTTTAAAATCCATACGCAACTCTGCCCAATTTTTTCCATGTACAGGCATGGGTCCATCCATATCTTACCTACGTATGCTACTTAAAATATTAAAAGAATATATAATTTACCTATTAATGAGGCAGGGTTTACGGTTTTTCCTGTAAATTAATTACCCTAGCCTGTGGCCTAACTTTTTCCCAACTGCAAAAACTAATTTGAGGAAGTATAAATACACCTTAAGAGAATGGACTAAGGGAGGAGAGAGATAATTCTATTGATATTATAGCCTACTAGAGCCTTGATCAAGTCTGATATTTCCATGTGCCTCCTGCACTTCTGAGGTCCAGGAAACCCGTGTTTCCTTGTGATGATCACTTCCCCTTTATGCGACATCCTTTGTGCACCCTTTATGGAAGGAGTTTTGAGAGGCTAGGGCTGGATGGACCCAGAGGACAGTTTTGCTAAGAAGCCTTGGTATATTTTAGGTGATTTATCCACTACTTTCTGTACATATTATCAATACAAGAAGTTGTGTCCTATTCTTGATGTCTTT
The DNA here is from genome assembly GCA_034641835.2 of Pinus albicaulis. NCBI lineage: Eukaryota > Viridiplantae > Streptophyta > Pinopsida > Pinales > Pinaceae > Pinus > Pinus albicaulis. The sequence goes on from CM076577.1 coordinate 1,067,824,575, forward strand.
TGTGTTATATCTCTCTTATATATGTTGAATAATCTTGTTTATTACATGTCGTCTTTCTAAGATTATATATTCTAACATGCTGACATCTAGGATATATATGCTGTGAAACTAGTTTTTGAGCTCTATTTCTATTGATTTGCAGGTTTTAGAGCACAAGGAGTATCAGAGGGTTTGCACCCTGTCGGATCGACATCAAACGAAGGACCCACAGGTAATGTTGTTTATCTTCCTTTTTATAGTTCAAGCATTAAAACTCATAATTAGAGTGCTTCTTGTGGATACATGGACTTCTCTCGGTTAGGTATTACAACCCAAGCCTTAGGGTAGCTTTGCCCGTAATAAGGCCTTCCACAAAAGGGACTCTCGTCCTTTTGGTATCCTCCCCAACTTTCTTACCACGTTGGAAGGAAAAAATGTCAACATTGAGGTAGAAGTCGTTCATGCCAAACTCAATTATAATATTATCCTCTATTGCAGTTGGACTCATGCTATGCTTTTTGTGTTGTCCACTCTCTTTCATGTTATTTGTTTCCCACATTAAGGAAATATCATCACTGTTGATCAATTGTCCTTTTTTGCTTCAACTTCTTTAGAAGGAAATGTTCCGTATGTAGAGCATACCACCATACCTTATGAATGTGTGGGGGCAGGACTTTTCAAAGATGCTTCCCTAATGGGTCTATTTTCTCTTCCCCCACCGAACACTGCTTAGGTCAATATGATCTACACTTCTTCTGATCCATGGATCATCCCTTCCCCTGATCAAATTGATTCATCTGATTATGTGATGTTGTTAAGCCCCATAGAAGTCAGTTATTTTGAAATTGTCTCGGCTTCCGCTAATGATTCTGAACTTAATACTTCTAGCATGCATTTTGATGCATATTCCTAGTCTTCTTGGATTTGTTCCTCGGACTCATCAGATCCCCTGAATGAGACATTTCCATCTGACGAAAGTATCATGAAAACCATGTCTCTTGAGGAAACACCCTGGAACGATACTCATCATCATTCATCATTTCTCCTGAGCCCTACAGTAGTTCAGTCGTGTCTTGAAAATTTCTCTCCCCATTCTCCGAGTTATCCACTCTCGATATCGATGTTAGCTCACGCATTTTTTTCTAAGGGGAACATGGACAAAATCACTCTGACAATGCCTATCAGCATTTCTATGGAACGAGGAATTGTCGATAACATTCAGATTGGGGTCACTTTCTCTCTAGATGGGATCAAGCTCTATACTATTCTCTTTCAAGAATTTCAAGAAGTTTTTTCATGGTCCTATGAGGAAATGCATGGTATCGAACCAAGTATAGTGGTGCATGAAATATCGACTTATCCTGAGATGAAACCTATTTGTCAGTGACTTCACCCTATGTATCCTTGAAAATTTGATGCCATAAAGGGAGAGGTTGAAAAACTTGTTAAAGCATGATTTATTTATCGTATTCCTTTGAAAAATTGGGTTTCCAATACCGTCCTTGTCAATAAAAAATAGGGTACTATTCATGTTTGTGTCAATTATCGAGATATGAATCAGGCATGTCCGAAGGATAATTATCCCACTCCATTTAATGACCACATCATTGATGAATGTGTTGGGAGTGATATATTTTCCTTTATGGATTTTTTTTATGGCTATAACCAGATTAACATCCTACTGGGTGATCAACACAAGACTACATTTACCTATCCATGGGGAACCTTTTCTTACAAAAATCTCCCTTTGGGTCATAAAAATGCCACTGCTACCTTTCAATGTGTGATTTACTATGCTTTCCATGACATTAAGCACATCGTGCACCCTTACCTGGATGACCTTCCTGCTCATTCAGCTAGGTGTCATTACCATCCTGCGCAGCTTCGGGATATTTTTCTACACTGTTGATACTATAATGTTCGTTTGAATCTACAAAAATGTGTTTTCTGCGTTGAATCTAGTAGACTCCTTAGGCTTGTTGTCTCTAAAGAAGGCATTCATATTGATCCCTTGAAATTTAAGGATATTGTTAGTTTACCCCCTCACTCCTTTTTATCTTAGTTTCAAAGCCTACAAGGGAAAGCTAATTTCCTATGTCATTTTTTTCCCAACTATGCAAAGCTTGCTAAGGGATTTACATGATTACTTAAACAAGGGATCCCATTTATGTGGGATTAAATTTCTAAATGGTCATACGATGATTTAAAGAATGTTCTCATTAATGCTCCTTTACTGCATCTCCCAAATGATCATCGTGACTATTTCCTTTGCTTATCAGCCTCTTCTGGCACCATTCCGATGGTGTTGTTCCAGAATGACAACGATGGTACTGAACATGTCATATATTACCTCAATTGTAAATTTATGGATACAGAGACTCAATATTCGCATGTCAAGAAATTGGCTTTAGCCATAGTACCTACGGTTCAGTGCTTTCGGCATTAAATTCTTCTACGCATTACTACCATGATCTCTAACTGTAATCCTATGACTTATATTTTGACTCGCCAGCTGCTCGGGGGAAAATATTAAAAATTTATTGTCATTTTACAGGAGTTTGATTTGGAATTCACTACTTCCAAATAAAATAAATCATTAGTTTTCATTGAATTGATATGCTCCCTTCCCTCTACTTTCACTCCATTCGATCTTGATGATCACATTCCATATGACACTCTCTTCATGATCAACACTATCGATCTATGGTACAGTGACATCATCGCGTATCTCGAAACAAAAACCTTCTAATCTGAGTTGACCACTACTGATTGTCAACATATTCGACATAATTCTAAACTATATCGTATCATTGGGGATAATTTATACCACGTTGGCATAGATTCGATTCTTCGTTATTGTTTGAATTCTGAAGAGGCTGAGAGAGTGCTCAATGAATGCTAATTTGGGGCATATGGTGGTCATATGCGTGCCTATGCAACAACCCAAAAAATCCTTCGTGCTAGTTATTTATGGCGTTCTATTTTCAAACACTACATCCTTGTCATCAGTAAATGCCATGCTTGCAGTATTTACCAGTGAAAGATGCATGCCCCACCTACACCCTTACACCTATTTCTTGTTGTCAACCCATTTTCCAAATGGAGCATTGAATTCATGACATGTAACTCTCACTTGGCCTGGGGGAATTCCTATAGCATCATCATTGTTGACTACTTTACTAAATGGGTCGGGGAAATGCCTACATATGCTGCTGATGGTAAAATCATGGCTCAATTTCTCTTTAATCATGTTATCTCTCGATTTAGCGCCCCTCAAGCCATTGTCACTGACTATGACTCTCATTTTCGTCATTATATGATGGCGTAGCTGACTTCTCAGTTGGGCTTGCGTCACGATAGCTCAACTCCATATTACCCTCAGGTCAATGGCCAAGTTCAAGAACTAAATAAAGTCTTAGTTACTATGCTTCAGCGCACTATTGAGATGCACAAATCAAATTGGAATATCATGTTATTATTATATCTCTGGACATACTGAACGTTGCCCAAGAATGCTACTAGATTCACTCTGTTTCAGTTAGTATATAGCCTTGAAGCAAGGCTGTCAATTGAATGTTAAATTACTTCACTCAAAAGAGTTGTCGAATTGCTTTTGAATACCTCACCAGAAGAGGAGTGTCTCTTGTATCTGGAAAGGCTTGATGAAACTCGATGCTTCACCACATTATTTATTGGAGCAAAGAAGAAATGGGTCAAAGCCCATTTTGATCAGACAGTTTCTCCATGTGCCTTCTCAGAAGGAGACTTGGTCCTTCTCTATGAACAAGTACACGATAAGCTGGGGGTAGGGAAATTCGAACCTATGTGGCATGGGTCATACATCGTAAAACATGTTTTCCAGAAAGGGGCCTATGAGCTGATTTATTATGAAGGTAATCCTTTGGATAAGCCCCGAAATGGGCTTTATCTGAAGAAATATTATGCATGATTTTCTCGTATAAATAATATTGTACATTAGTATGCTTTTAATTTCTGTACATTTTTGTTTGGTGTGTGTTTACAAGAGGTTTTCCTTCTTATCTTGTTTTACTTTATTTGCAGATGCCTTTGACTCCTTATGTAGGTTTAGTTGATGGTGCCTACCATAGTACCTGAAATCTATCTTCTACGGTCTGGTTATCTATGAACCTAATGGTGAGTTAGTAGATTTGCAAGGTATATGTTTAGGTCGTACAACAAATAATATTGCTGAATATAGTGTAGTTATTGAGCTTCTCTCTGAAGAAATCACTCTTGGCATGAGAGAACTAGTTGTTAACCTAGATTCACAGCCTATTGTCCTATAGCTCAGTGGTCAATATTCTGTCAGACACCCTCAAATTTTGACAATTTATCTGCGTGTTCGTCTCTTAGAAAGGAATTTTCATTATATTACATACCAACACATTCCACAACACATTAATACATTAATATATGCATTGGATAATCATGTTGTAGATAGAAGTTTGTGAAATTTGTAATCATTACACCATGCATGGAACATGAAAATAGCATATATATATATATATATATATATATATATATATATATATATATATATATATATATATATATATATATATATATATATATATATATATATATATATATATATATATCGATTTAGTTTGAAGATATTTTTCGAAGTACATCATAAGCCAAAAAAATAATATATGTTCTAGAACATCATGAGACTTGTAGGTCTCAGAAAAATACAACTATAGAAAGAAAAAATAAACTAATCAGCGTGACGATCATGATATTAGGCCACTGCTCGAATAACTCGAGTCAGCAGTCAGTGAATGCAATCAGATACCCCTACAGTATGCCACTAGTATTGGAAAGGAATATCTCCCACCCGAGCATAATCTGAAATCCTGACAGTCAAAGCGTCGACGTTCCAAGCAATTTCTTCTTCTGCATCTACTCCTTCGACATATGGAGGGGCCTCAAAATTTCTCACGAACCTTCTTGTGATAGGCAACATCCATGCTAGACTCTGTTGTTCGACATTTGCGACATATAAAGTTTCATGTTAGCATATATATATATATATCTATATATATATATATATATAATATAACAAAAACATGTTTTACCTCTGTCATCCTAGTGTTCACCAGTTGGAAGTGGTAAATTGGGATCACCCCAAAAATCCGTCCTAGAGTATGGCCAATCCTCCACCACAATCAGCTGAAGCCTCAACCATCTGAAGAAGGAGGGATTCAATGACATCTGATTCCTGCCTCTTCCACGAGCTATTAGTTGAGCCCACCTCATCATTCATGGCTATCGTGATGTCGGAACCACTACCTTTGCCCCCTGGTATTGGAAGAGCAGTACCCATTCCAGGAAGAATGTCATCAAAATGGATTTGTACCCGAGCTTGTTCAACTTCATGTTTTTTCACTTTGTGAGATGTTTTTTCATGTTTTCCACCACGACCTGCAACCAATTTAAAATGGTGGGTGCCATGCAATATATTTGGTTTTGCTCTTATGCTTGGAGTCATGAAGAACTTGAGGAGCTCATAGTTTCTCAATGAAGCAAGACAATATGATGTCTACCATGGCTGCTTTATCAACATCATCATGATCTCTCTCCTTCCACTCAATCATCATGATTGACTTCTTTTCTCTCCTAAAACAACATTCACATGGTTCATTATCAATATTCATTCTTTAAAGGATGACATTAAACGACATATTTGAGAGAATTTTTTTGTTTTTTTTGCTCTACGAGCGGCGACGTTGTTTTAAAAATAGTGGCATTGATCGACGCCCTGCCCATTATAAAAATGACATTCTGACATCATCTTGATATTTGACTCCCACACCAATCTGCCACAACAAATATTTCAAAGTCCTTCTCCCAAAATTCATATGCTATTTGAAAAATCAAAAAATCAAGTATTGAAATGTAGGGAGTGAGTGCACCTCCTACTTGGTGTTGACGGTTTTTTGATCAGCCTCCCAGACCTCCCGCGATATACTCCTGAAGAACTAAGCTAAAAGAGGGTTAAAAGCTTCTTCCAAAGAGTGTGAAGGTAAGAAGTGAAATGTTCTTACTTTCCCTATTTTTTATAAGTGTTCAAAGTCACTTTAGGGTTTTTTTTATCATATTTTAATAATATTTTAATATCTTTTACCTCTAAAATAGATTATGGGTTTTGTCTTGTGCAGTGACAGTGCTAGTTTCTTCACAAATGACATCCTTACGAGTTCTAGGTTACTACTTTTTCAAACTTGATTAAAAATAAATGAAAAAATAACCCCCCGGAGTCATCTTTTAGCTCTTTTCTGACTCTCTAAACATGAAAATATTGTTGATTTCTTATTGTTTTGAACTCGTTAAAGTGCACGAAACGTCATTTACACAATGTACCTTTACCACTTTTTTGGGTTGGGATAAAATACTTACGAAAAATTAATATGTTAGTCAATCATGACTAAGAGGTTCTCTGACACCCTTTTTTCTAACTTTTCAGGTATGAAGGACTATTTACGAAAAGGGCCATCTGGATTTTTATTTTCTCTTCTTTTCAAACTCTATAAACATGAAAAGATGTTGATTTTCACCTTTTTTCGGGATTTTTAAAATTGAACGTCATTGGATCTGTCACCATTACGACATAGAGTTCCTCCTTCCTAGGGCTTGTAAAATGTACTAGGATATATTTTTCCAAAGGATAAACTAATATGACAAACATATGATATCCCCTTCAAGCTTGTATTAAAAAATAATTCGGGTACTCACTAGAAATAGTGGGGGAAAATGGAAATTTTTAACCAGTTATCTCGGAAGTATGTCACTTTTGAACATGACACATCCTCTGTTTTGTGTTGGGTTGGGGAAATCCTATATTTGTCACTTTGCCTCCATGGGTTTTGGAATATTTTTCTGCTCTCATGCCATTACCAATTTTGTCAACATGACCTTTGTTCCCAATTGAGTCAAATACTTCCAAACCCTGGACTCGTGTTGCCGATATGTTTAAGAGAAGTTCCTTCTGATTCTTATTCATTACCTAGTTCTTTGATCACTTTCATCATTATCTTATTTCCTTTATCTTGTGTCACTATTGTGATACAAATTATGGCCCTGCTTTGATGGATCGCTTCCTATCGACTTTAGCTAATAATCTGGAAAGTTGATCTAGAGATCCCTTTTCAGTACCTTAGAGCCTGCATTCCCTAATGGCAGGTTGTTTCTGTCAAATGATAGGCTCACATCATCGGCCTTTGATCAGATGAGTTCATGAGTGTTCATCGTCAGCTCCTTATTCGCATCTCATGGATTGTACTGCTAGTACCTTGAGTGCCATTTTCATTATGTGTGGTTTCTCTCGCAATTGTTAACAATCTACATAATTGACAAGTAAGAAGGAGATTTTCTCACATGTTCCATTTCAATTCATTCATTCACATGACTGAATTTGTACTTGATCGGATCGTGACAGAGCACAAGACCCTGGGTTTTGTTTGGTAAAGCCTAGGCCGCAAGGAGATATGTATTATTGATGATTGTATACATGATTCCTTAATTTGGGTTGTTATGACCATACCTTGAGTCTATATTTGTGATCCTCTTTATTTGTATGGATGTGACCATACCTCGGATGCTATTTCATGATATATTTTACGGGTGGTTGTGTCCATACCTCATATCCTATGATTATCTTAGAGATTTTAGTTATGTATATATGTGCTTGCTTGGACAGGTTTTCTGACGATGACATCTTGGTCCTAGCACGTACTCATAAAGCATTTCACCCCTCACTTTCATTTGACATTCATGATTTAGGGGCATATATTACACAAAAATTTGTTACTATCCCTGTAATCCCTGTTCCTGATCTTGAAGACCCCTAAAATTGACCCTTGTGTCTACTTTCCATCATGAAAATGTGCCATTATATCCCTTCCAGCATATTGAAAAAAAATCTCTCTTGACCATTCCTGAAGGAGCTCCTTAAAAACATGGTTATTTGGAGTGGAACACCCTCTACATGTCTTACATGCGACGATGGCTCTTTTTTGGTCCGAGGAAGCTTCGGTTGGCGCTGGAATTGCAATCATACTCACGTCGATGCTCTTCTCGAAAGTTTTTTAAAAATGGAAGTGAAGCTTCGATATCTAGAAACTTCATCGCAAAGAGCTGGTTTTTTATTCCTAAGGATAGAGCAGAGTTTCTCCCTTTGGGCTTCTTGTTCCTACAAAAGTGGAACCACCCAAAGGGATAACCCGTTTCCCCACATTAAGTGGATCCATGTTCCCTCTTCCCTTGCTAGAAATTGGACATCCTCCCATACCTCTGCTAGTTAGAACATAGATAGAAGAAAAACATAGAGATATTAGTTGCTATAGGTGTTGAAGGAGAGTTGAGACCTTTGGCCCCATCATATCAAGTTGAAATGAATTCTTTGGAGACGTGCTTAGATCTGGACTCGTTGAAGGAGAGCTACGACATTACATCACAGGTTGTAACTCCTCCTCTCTATATTAATATAATACAATTGATTCTTTCTTTCCATTCTTGTCTTTAATGTATGGTTAGATTTCTAGTTCTCCTTGATCAATTAGATAGATTTTTATGAAAGATATATGTTATGCTTTCACGTTTGATTTTTTTTTATCCCTTGCGCAGGTAACCAAGTGCTAGCGACAACAAGGATCTGACTACAGATCACAATGGATAAAAGGATTTGAGTGAGGAACAACATCAGATTGAGGTAGGTGATCTATTCATGATTCGTGTCCATTTTTAGTCTAGGAAAGTAGGATTTAGATTTTTCTATGTTGTTACTAGACCCATCCTAGGGCTAGAGTGATCATCTTTGTCCAGAAAGAGTATTTTTGTACATAACACCAACTGTAGGATTAAAAAATTCTTTGAGGATGTCCTAGAGAAAAAATAAGATCAGAAAAATAAAATATCCCTGAGTGAAAATGTCTTTGAGGCACCCAGGGAAGTATGATGGGTTAAAACCCTCTTCTGAGGCAGCCCACTAGTCTTGGAAAAAGAAGAAAAAAAATAAAAGAAAAATAAAAGAAAAAGAAAGACAAGAGGGTGATATGACACCATGACTACTGGCCTTTTTTTGTCTTCCATGGTTATGAACAATGGCATGTCATGGTCACAAAGAAAGGGAGTTAACCCATCTGTCTTCTCTCCTCCATCCATTAACTCTCTATCTAACACTACCACTTACCTATTCATCCATCGACACCACCCTATGAGATCAAAAGTCAATTTTTGCACCCTCTTTGTGGTACTATAGGAAGTTCGTGTGTTGTTACAACAAGTTCCTGTGGTGCTATAGGAAGTTACAAGATGATAAAGGAGGGAGGATCAAAGACTAGAACAGTCACCAAGGTTCATGGGGTATAAAAAAATTCCATGACTATTTTCTTCCCACAACTATGTATCATCCTCTCATCACTGCTCCTTCTCAACCATAGATATTTTTCACACAAACCCCTCACTTTGTCACCTTTATAAATAATATTTCACAAAAAAACTCAAAGTTACTTCACTCAATTTATCCAATCCCACACCACTTCCTCATCCTCCTACCACTAGCCTAAGACCTTTACAAATTCTCCCGCTTCACACATGAAATTTTATAAACCAAAACATGCAAAGAATGGGATGCTACAGGAAGAAGAATCTTCTTGTAGTAAACCTTGTGTAAGCACCAAAAAATCCCTACAATTTTTTTCTATCATCCAAGGAGATAGGGAGAACTTGTGAGGTGACTATGAAGGTAGAAATGGCACTCTAGGAAGGATTCTCCACCATAAACATATAATTGAAGCCTCAGTAAGGTACCTGCACACACAACAAACAAATACAATTAAGCTCCTGAAAAAGAATGAAAACACATAGTAAAATCCCATGCAATAAAACAAACTCTGTTGTTGTTAACCCAATAGTCCAGCTCTAGCATGAAAGGCCCTGTAAAAATTCGACAAGGAGGTAAGGCTCAGGTATGGCACTCTCTCAACCTCTCCTTATGCATAAGTGACTAAATGAATGAATTTCAATAGAGGAACCTTTAATAAGTTGAAGTTAACCAATTAACTTGGACATCCTCGACCAATTGATCTAAAGGTGATTGGCAGAGTCCTCATGCAATGCAGGGCTATCATATCAGTTAAAGTATGAGCACTAGGAGTGGGTATTGATTAAGAGGAAGAAGAGAATGATAAATTTAAGTGGGGCCAATAGTCCAAATGAGGAAACATCATGTGAGAGACAGATTAACACAATGCTCCAAGCCAATTCAAAATAACATATAACATACTTCAGCATACTTCTCTTTGCATATTTTCCAATTCCAAGATTAGTTAGAGAGAGGGAAAAGTTTGCAATCCACCGAGGAGATTCAAACCTCAACCCACTGCTGCTATAGGAAAGTGCTAGAGGATGTCCTCTATTTTCTAAAGGAAGATTCAAGGAGTGCTACATGAAGGCAGAGGAGGTATAGGCAAACAATAAAATGCCCAATTGGTTCAGAAAAATGCCATTTTCTATCTTAGAGAATAATTTTAAGAAGTAATTTGCCACCACCCTCATATCTCCATCATAATTTCACCCAAAATTTCCTAGAAAGTATGTAGTCAATAGTCATAAAATTGTGAAATTAAAATGTTGTGTGAAGAAAGTAGGGATCAGTAAATATAATTGAAGTGATACAAGTTTGTGACCCTATGCTACCACTGAATTTAACACTAAGGCCATAAATGAAACACCTTTCTTACACCTATTCAATAACAACAAGAACAGATAGGGGTTGGGTTAAAAAGGAGAGAACTTTTAGACACTAAAATGATTCATTTGCACCCCCTTGTAGTAGATATATTTAGGAGGCATCAATGGATAGGCTTATTTGAATTTCTCAAGAGATATGGTGATGCAGTTTCCTTTGAGTTTGAAATGGATTTGAATTCCTAATAAGATGTTAGTGCCACCAATGTAATAATGGGCTTATCCATAACAATAACTCCTCAAGTGATCAATACAATAACCACACTGCCCCTAAGAATCAAATGTAATAGGGAATACAGTGCCATTAGTGCCACTAAAAAGAATAATTTATTTAGGACCAGGGTGATACCTGTGCAAGATAAGAATGGGGCTATGAGAGAAATCTCACCTTATCCATGGGATGAGGTAGCTTATAACATTTTAAGATATATATACTATGAGGGTAGATTGATTGTAGTGTATGGCTACCACTTCAGACTATCTCATGAGCTTAGATACAAAGAAATTTTTCCTCTTTAATAGAGATTAAATGTACCATACTTCCTCCTCTAGTCCATTAGGGACATGAGACAGAAAATTAGAGAAGGGAAGCATCAGCACTTGGCCCATTATGGACTTATTAATCTGATAGTGGAAGATTCCCTAACCAACTTATGAATTCATATCCCATGGTCCAAGCTCATAGACATGGATATAAGGGCATTGATAGGAACCCAAAGCATCACTCCTGTGGAAACCCTTGTATCTAGCATTGGGGGTAGAGACACCAGATCAAAGGAAGAAGAAATAGAAAGGATAATAGAATAAGTAGAGATGGAAACATATGAAGAAAAATCAGAGGATACAGAGATAGAAGAAGGAGATTATGAGGAATAAAAGGAATAAAATTTAGAAGAGGAGGCCTTAAGTTCTAAATATACCATTAAACCAAAGGAAACTGAGATATCCCCTCAGAAAATTAGTTTGTCTCAGGGTAACATTGAGGATGTGGTAGCTGTCACCTTATCTACCTTGACCACCACTGTGAGATCTAAGAAGAAAATACCAAGACAAACCCCTCTTTAATTTAAAATAATTAAAAGGGCTAGAGTGAAATAATGAAGACCCAAAACTCTCACCAAATTTCCAATTACCATTGAGGGGTCCCCAAGTAAGAAAAAAGTGGTGGGGTGAGATGAGGGAAAAATTGAGGAGGTTACCTCTCCAAAACCAAATACTAAGACTACCAGAGCATATGTAAGGAGGTACACCACTAGAGGATCACCCTTCAAGCAACTAGAAGCACCCATAAAAATCCAAAAATAAGAAAATGGAGATAGAAAAAATCGGGCATTCTATAGGAAGCACAAAAAATGGTACAAGAAGAGAAGGATGCAAAAAAAGAGGAACATAATGTATAAATTAAGGGCCAGAGTGGACAAATAGTAGGAAAAGATGTGCAAGAGGGGATACAAGATGAGCAACAACATTTACAAAAGGCATCATCCTCCCTAAATACCTTTGAAAAATAAATCACAAAATTTAAAGAACCTACCCCATAGCCTAATTTGGGACCTTATTTCAAGTTCATTGAGGGAGGGAGAGTGATCCCTGGAAAATTCACAATCCTCATCCTACATGAACTAGAGATAGAAAAAGGGAGCACCCATAGGTGGATGTAGATTTCCAAATCAAAGAATGTTGATAATGTGGGGTTGATGGAAAAAAGGATCCTTTAAATGGATAAAGAGTTGGTTGATGTAAGGCTCAAAGAATCTGTGGTGAAATAGATATTGCAAGTAGTGAATGCAGATAAAATGAGGATGGAGGTTTAGTTACGTGAAAGAGACAACCAAATTTCCACTATGGCAAGCCTTTGCATGGAGGCCATGCAGTACAGGCAACCTTCAAAGTCCTATGTAGTTTATCTCAAGGTGAAATGGGTACAGTTCCAAATTAGGACCTTAGCTCAACATGGCTCCGTATTCTTTGAAAACTATAGATAATCCATTGATTTATGAAAACAATCTAGTGTAGGATAGAGGGCTAGAATGGTTGAATTATACATGCATAACCACATTTTAATTGATATGAAAAATCAGGACCCTATCTTCAGGTTTGGCGATATACAATTAATGTATTTAACATCCTCGATAAAACATGAAGAAGCAAGGGAAACATAGATTAAAAGAGTCAAGGAAATAGAAGAGAGAGAACCTCTAAAAATCATATCAGAACTAATAAGCTCCAGGGGGATCATTATTAACAGTCAATTGATCTCAAATGATGATTTACTAGCACCTAAGTAAATTGAGCCATAAGGCTAGGCCATTTCACACTTTAATGATACATTCAGGTTGCTAGGAGAAGAGTGTTTGCAAGAATTCCAAAGGAGATGGAATATCCTACCACTAAGCCTAGAGAAAGGGAAGATCACTCTCCTGAGAGAATGAATAATGAATTGGAGAGAGCACCCTTCTAAAAAAGAGGTATGCGGAGATTTAATATAATATGGATATGATTGAAGTTCATCCCACCATTTTTGTTGGGGCTCCATAAATGGAGAGATCAAACAAAATAACAAAAGGAGTGGGTTGAGGCAGAAGGGAATGCAAGATTCCACTGACCAGAAGGCACTCCCTTTGAGCTACCTTGGGATGTTAAAGAGGCCACCAAGGCTTTGAAAGAGATTAGCAAGGAGAACTAAGTTTCTCAGAGGATGAGCAACCATTTCAGTAGGGCATTGATGATGAGGCCCATAATTAGGTATATTTTAAGGGATTAAAATGGCATACTCCATCCTATTAAGTTACCTCTCTCACACATTTATTTACATTTTTATCATATCATGCTTAATGAGAAGGGTGAAATATGTTTTTTATGTCTTGTTGCCTAATGTAATTTAATTTCATGAAATAAATACATTTTTGATATATTTTCCACATAAGGGCTCGAAGTAGAAAACAAAGAGAGATTGTAGGAGGGTTTTCCACGTCCTTAAATCTCTCAACTAGCCTATATCACACCAGGATATCTCCCAACATCTCAAAGGCAAAGGCGTCCAAGAAAAGTGGCAGTTATGAGGATCAAAGCTTCACTCTTCCTGAGATCAAGGAGACCTTATTCCTACTTTTTAGGGAGTTTTTGGTAACTAAAATTTGTTAAATATGCATGTACAAGAGCTCATTAAGATTTGAATTTTTCTTTCAGCGACATACATCTAGAGCTCTGATTTAATGTTATTTTTTACCGTCATATGATGTATTTGACCGTTTTATGCAATGATAATGAAAATAAGTTTGTTCCATCACTGATTTAGTCTCAGAGGGATGATTCTTTTGGGTTAGGGCCAAATCCATTGTCTAGGTCCGTATTTTGTATTTATATTCTCTTTTTATGTTTCATCACTTTGTTTATTCTCCTTACATTCTAGTAGCAACAAAAATATACTAAAATTATGCTTGTAGCCTCTCTTTCTCACCTCTCTCATCTGATATTGAGGAGAAGGATCTCCAACCATAGATCAAAAATAGTTTGTTTATGATTCCTTGGAAATTTACATAGTGTGACTGTAATGTTCATAATATGCTTAATGTAATTTATAAGTTTGATTTGTGCTTATATTATATTTTAGCATAGGTTATGTAGGGTTTTCTATTCAACTCATCTTTTCCATTTTTAAACATGTTAGTCAATAGATGATCCATGCATGAATGTGTGTAGTGGTTGAAAAACTGCCTATAGCTATAGAAAAATGACCCCATTCATCACTGTCATCTTCGACTTCATCCTTCTTCTCTCCAACCTCCAATTCTACCACTAAATCCATGTTCTGTGAAACCACCTTCATCACCACCACGAGCAGCCCTCCAAGTGAAAAAAACACATTAAAAGGGTTGTAAGTTTGGTTCGAGGTGTTGGTCACCCCCAAACCACTTTCTTCCACCATATCCCACGTTTTTCCACATTCATTCAATCATTTTCATCCTTATATACTTCTCAACATGTTTCTTGAAGCACTTCAGATCTTCCTGTAGAAGTATAGAATATCATGTAGAAACTTCCAATAGCGGTGTTGTAGGTCACCATTTCCACTCTAGTTTTTCTCATTTTTTCATTTAACCCTAGAATAGGATGAATTTTACCCCCATATCTAAATTCATGGTCAGAATAGGTCACTTTGCCACTCCAAAGCTTCTTCCTTCTTTGCTGCAAAAACAAAGGAGGCATTAGTGTTTTATTTCATTTCAGAATTAGCTTGAATATGGCAGCAGTTTACACGCAAATACAAGTTGAATGAAAAAGTAGATATAATTTGGTTTATGCTTTGATGAAGTGTGTGATGATAGAGTAGGTTATGTACTATAAATGAATGGATAGCTAGATGAATGGTTGCTCATAACATAGTTTCCTTTTTCTGCAATTAGGTTAATAGTCTATGATTTGCTTTCACTGTCAATTGAAAATAGAAGTTTGATATAAGATCTATTTTTCCTAGATTAGAAGTAATTATTTGCATTACATTAGATACTTTCACTTTAATCAGGTACAAGTAATGGACTAGAAGTACTACTGATCATAATACCTAGTTGAGGGTTGCATGAGTAGATCTGGTATGTTGTGCATATAGCACGGTCACCTCTAAGTTTGTATGAAACTCGGTTTGATAACTAAAGCTCAGTATCCCTTGGGAGTTGCAGCACTCTTGGTGCAATACCAAGGCTCACCAAAAGGGATTTTTCTATAAAAAAAATTGGTGACTCCACTAGGGATCAAAAGCAGAATCTCTGGTTTACACTAAATTTTTTCACCATGATTGTTGATTCAGATATCTTTCCATCTGATTAATGGCAGAAGTGTCCTCAGACACATAATTGTATTAATCAGGAAAATTAATTACATCAGAAATTCGCAAGAGTCTACACCCGTACACTCCAACACTCTTGAAATCAGGAGAATCAGTTATATATAAACTAAATTTCCTAACATATTCTAATTATGGATCACTTATTAAATTAACAAGTGTTCATTTACATTAAATATCATCCTAACAAATCTACTAACTTTTTTCCTATATTAGAGCCTGAGAAACGACTTCTTTCTAGATGTCATATCTCTTGCAATTAATTCTATTTCTAAAGTTTCTCCAACATTTTATTAAATATTCCAAAAAATTCAAAATTCTATTATAACCTTTAAACTATGATATTTGTATTTTTGGATCATCTAACATTCCCCCTATGATCCAAATATACATTACAAAATATACTAAGTTCATCCTTGAACTTAGTAAATTTTAACTTGCCAAGTGTTTTTGTAAAAATATCAGAGATTTGATTATCGGAATGATAATAAACCGACTTGATGACATCCTTTGCAATTAGAGTTCTGATGTGATGATACTTGGTGTA
This sequence comes from Pinus albicaulis, assembly GCA_034641835.2. Classification (NCBI taxonomy): domain Eukaryota; kingdom Viridiplantae; phylum Streptophyta; class Pinopsida; order Pinales; family Pinaceae; genus Pinus; species Pinus albicaulis. The sequence goes on from CM076577.1 coordinate 1,067,840,714, forward strand.
CACATGCATTATTTTTCAATGAAAATTTGGCTTCTTAGCAAGCTTTATGGTTGATTGGTTGTCGATGAATAACGATGTAGGTTTTGCTTGAGGAACTCCCAAGTTCTGTAAAACTTTGTGCAACCAAACAATTTCGCATGTTGCTTCCCAAGCTGATATGTATTAGGCTTCTGCTAAAGAAGTGGCCACTATATCTTGCTTCAATTTGAGAGGTTTTTTAGACTCTGATTGGAATAGAAACATAGATTATAGGAGATCCATAAGAGGCTATGCATTTAGCATTGGGTCCAGGGTTATTGAATGGAGCATTAAAAAGAAGAACACAATTTCGTTGTCTTCAATGGAATTTGAGTACGAAGTGATGTGTGCAATGACTTGTGAGGTAGTTTGGTTGAGGCGACTTCTCTAGTATGTAGGAGAAGAATATAAAAATGAACAATTACTAGATGTGATAACCAGAGCTCCATCAAATTTGAAAATAATCTGATGTTTCATAAAAACACTAAGCACATTGATACATATTTCCACTTCGTCACGGAGAAAGTTGAGTCAAAATAAATTCATGTTGAAAATTGTAATACTTGTGATAACGTTGTCGATATTTTTACTAAGCCTCTTGGTAGAATTAAATTTGAAATGTTTAGGGAAATGTTAGGAATATTTTTGAACCCTTTCTCCATTAAGGGGGATCGTTGAAGATAATGGAGAAACTTAATTAGAGAGAGTCGGTTCACCAAAACCTTAGATTTGGATTTTGTTAGTATTTTTTAGGTATTGATTCTAAGTTCCCTATATGCATGTAAACTATATATTTTTTTATCTATAATGAGAATGGAGAGCAACCTTTGGAGGCAGTCGCTCCTAGTGTAGTCTCTTAGAGTAGAGATAAACAATATTGATTTCATTAATTTAATCCTAATATTTTTATCAAAAAATAGTTCATTAGATAATGATGTAAACATTTAAGCAAAAAGTTCCATAACCATCATAAAAATCATGGATGCAACTAGTTAGGAAAGTTGAAGGTTGTCATAATGGCATCATATTTATAAAAATATTCCTTAAAGATAAGATTTTATTTTATAGATAATAGAGCATAACCAATTTACTAATAGTCATTAAAAGTATTCCAACATTTCATATTGTTAGAAAATGAAATGAAAAAAAAATCAGATCAAACAAAACCAAAATCAAATGCTAGCGAATCCCAAAGGAAGTAACCAAGAGAATAAGCCATGAGAAAATTATTACAAGAAAAAATAAAAAGGTTTAACATTAAAAAGTGTATGAATTATGATTAGGTTAAGATTATTAGATCTTTATCTTGTAAAGAGATATGTGAATAAGGTTCTTATTATAAAGCATAATTGTGATTTAATGTTTGCATTTGGATTGTTTAGTAGGAATTTTATTTTGTGAATCTTACTTGAAAACTAATGTTGCAAGTCTTTAAAGATCAACTTTAGAAATAAGAGTAACCATAAATTTCAAAATAATATAAATAAAATAATAAGGAAAATTTGGAAAAGGAAACTGTCTCAATGCATTATGATGATTATGCTTAAAAAAAACTTTTGCTAGAAAAATCAAATCGTTAAATCAACCCAATGAAGACCTGCAAAAGGAAGAAGAAAAAACTAAGAAACAAAAAATAAGTAAAACAAAAGTTGAAACTAAGGGGAGATGAATATCAACATGCACACATACGTGGAAGAATATCCATATTATTTTACCTTGTATATCTCAACATATTCTCATGGAATGTGTATATATAAGTTGAAAAAAAAAGTTACATTTTCCCGAAAATTTAAACATGTTTAAAATAAAATGTTTTAATCTAAATACTAAGCAATGCACCACAAGAATTATTCACAAGAGAAAATAGAAATCTTGACACATCAATAGAATGTATGAGATGATATTGTATGCCAAGATTGGAATTTTTTCCTTGTAAACACTTTTATTAATTAAATGCTTATTTAAAATTTTAATTCTGATCCTAATTCAGTTATGATTAATAAAAATGAGCATCATGTTCATGTTAACATCTTACCATAATGATAAAAAGTAAAGTTTCATGGATTAGAAACACTATAAGCAAAACTAAACAAAAAATAAACTAAACTCGGTTAAATCTAATCCCTCTAAATCTATGAAGAAAGGTATTCCTACATATACTCATATTTCCAATGCGACCAAGAAAGCTCACAAATATACAGTTCATACATTAGTAACAAAAAATCAAAGAATATTGAAACATCAAAAGAGAACATATATATATTGTGTACAGTGAATACTGACGTATCTACAATCATCGTCTCTTCGAAGGTTTTATCCAACCAAATTGCTACCATATCGTAAAAATATGGGTGAATATTCGTTAGAGATTGGAAGGGGTGAAATGGATGAAAAAATGTTAGTATTATGTACACGATGAAATTTGTTAGTAATTAGCTTATTAACTGACTCATCCAAATGAACATCAAATGGATCCGTAAGAATATCATTAGATGAATCAGATGGTTGGAAAGATGGCGAGGATACACTTTCAAGTGCTTAATGGGCCAAGTGTTGATCAATTAGATATTGAAATTTTAGCACTTTCCTTAATTCACTTGATGAGTATTCAATGCTATTTTTTTCAAAATTCCAAGAATTAATAACTATACTATGGTTAGAGGACAGTTTAGATTGTTTTATAAAAATTTCCTTTCTGCAAGTATTGGCTGGAATATTACAATTAAAATCAATGCAAATTTCTACTTGTTGGAATGATAAAGGTTCAAGATCATTATAAAAAATAGGAGGTTGAGATAATTCATAATCATAAATATGAATGAAAAAGTCATTATAAATTGATGAGATTTGAAAATGAAACTCTTTAATAGTAATATTGGTAAAAGGAGAGTCCTAATTTTGAGAAATGCATGAGCTATCTGAAGTGTGAGGAATTGGTAATGATTGATTTGATTCACACTCTAAATAACTACTGTAAATGACTTGAAAAACACACTATTCTTTCTTTAAGAATAAATAAGATCCATCAAAAAGATCAAATTCTTTCGTAAGAAAATTTTTAGAATTATGAAGATTGTATTTTATTAATAACTTATCATCTTGATTATATTTGAGTGAAAATTCATTATCAATAATATTTGAGTCAATTCATTTATATTCTTTAAAATCATGTACATCAAAAGGAACTGATGAAGGTTTAGTAAAACAAATTCCTTCATAAAATAAATATCGGTAAAGAGAGTAATGAATACTTATAGAGATGAACCTCACAAATTCCCTATAAGATGATATTTCATTTTCATGTGAACTACTTTCAGATTCATGTTCTTGTAAAACATTTCCGTTTTTATGAGAATGAGTTACTAATTGAATTTGATAAATAACATGGGAAAATATATCTTTCATAAAATTCACATCATTATATTTTTTATTTAAAAATATTCTTTGTTGATTTTATTAATTAATAGAAATAATAGATTCATTGGAATCACAGATAGTTGATTGATAAATATGATTTTAAGAACTATTAAAATCAACATGTGCGTTAATTGTTTCTGTTGTGGTTCCTGTGTTTTGGCAAATTTGGCAATATCAAAAGACAAGACAACATCAAACCACTTTGGGATCTCAGGATCTAGCCCTCCTGGATCCAGAGAGGGATTTCTCTATAAAGGAAAAGAATAATATGTCTTTGAAGTTCAATTTTAAGGTATTAGGCTAGTTATAGGGCTCAAAGGTTGTTGTTTTGTTTTGTTTGTTTGTTTGGTTGGGAAAACATGAAAGAAGGGTTCGGTGTAAGGTAAAGAAGTGAGCAAATAAGGATTTTCGGCAATGGGGAGATAATTCAAAGGAAACACAAGTCCATTGGGAAATGGGGTCATAAAAGGGTTTACTTGCAATTCAAATATCCAAGGCTTTCAAATGGGCTAGTCATATAAATCAGAGGATCTCTAAAGATGATAGAATGGGATGAAATGATAAGGAAATGAAGATGAATGACAAGGAAACCTTCCAAGGTGACCACTTAGGAGCAAGTCTAGGGACAGGGCCTGCCTTAACCATATATGATTAAAATCCTAAAGAGGTTAACTCTTCAGATAATGGATAACATTTAAGATTGACACAAATTGAAGTCTAAGATCAGAGAAAGACTTTTAACCTTCAATGATTTTGACATTCAACTTGAGGGATATTAGAAAGGCTAACTATTGCAAAAGGACCCTAGTGAGATAGAAGTAACTCTAAATCTCCCAGTTTCCCAATTCTTTCAGCTAAAACCAGACAAGAACATCTAAAAACAAACTCTAAATTCATACATCAGTAAGCAGGGAGAACCAACTACTATATTGTTTAAATTATCTTGAATTTGTTCTTAGATCACACAATTAGCAGAAAACATCAAAGATAAGAAGAGCAGGAAGGATTAGGGTACTTCACAGCAGTATATTCTAAGCAAGATTACTAATTCTTATCAGACAAATGAAATGTGATTACATAACAGAGGGAAAATAGTAAAATATAGAACACATCACCACTGATTTAGATCAGGATCCAATGAACATGCTTGTCATATTAAAGAGCAAGACCAGTCACATACAAAATTGTCCAGCAACTTGATATCAACTAGAAATCATCTCCCACCCTATTTTACAAAAAATACACACAGAAATATATCTCGATGAAAAAACTTACAATCCACGGTTAACCAACCAACAACCTTTTCAATTTATTCTTTAGGAGTTGTTATAGGAGAATGAGTGATAGCAGGAGTAGATAGAACTTAAATGAATCATTAAAACAGAGAGAGAAGTGTTTCCAGAGCCCATTCTGTCTTAATATCCCTACATTGATTTTCAGTACCCCTTAGGTGAAATAAGGGTCTTCGACAGGCTAATAATAACTCTGGAGATATGATTTTGAAGTACTTTCTAGCTATTTGTACCATGTTTATCCTATGAGACAAGTAAGGTAGAGAAATGACTTTCAGGCCTTCCATACTTTGTAACTAATGCTCTGGAAATCTCAGGACTGTTGTTAGGGTGATAATATTCTCAGGAGCTTAATGAAGGATAAAAAACACTATGGGGACTTGTCCTTTCTTGGGAAGGAACATTCTGCTGATGCGAAAACATTGATATGACTTTTTTCATGTGCTTTAGGCCTTATTAGGCCTTCCGGATATTTTTTAAGGTCTTCAATTTGTAACTTCGTCCCTTAAACATTGGATTATAGCATTAATCCCTAATAACAGGCTTTTAATCCCGTTGATTTGTCACTGATACACTTTGTCGCTTCTCCTCACTATTTTGGTGACTGAATAGGTTTTAATGGCACCATAGGGTTTGAAATAGAGTTCAATACTGATATTTTAATCAAAACATGCTTTAAAACCTCTTCAGTGGTCTTCCCTACACTCTTCGGCTCTGAAAAATGGCATTTTGCGCGCTGTATTTCCCTGTCTGTGACTGTGAGACAGAGAGTGATTTTCACCATCTGTAACCTACAAAAACACAATAAGCTAGCTATAAAATCCTTAGGGAATGGGAGAGCATGTTGTGGAGGCTCGAGAGAATGGTGGCGCGATGAAGGAAATAACAGATGCAATGAAGAAAAGGCAGAAAAATCATGGCAGAATGTGAAAAATGAGTCTGATGAAGGTCTGGGGCGTCGGGCATTCTGGACTGTCAGATCAGATCTAACAGGGGCAATCTACAGTCCAGATTAATCAATGAAGTTTTTTGGAGAGTGGACAAAGATGTAGGTGAATGGGGGTGAAAATATATTATGGCCGTCAGATTTCAGTAATGGACGGCTGTGATCGACCGATGGGTCATAGGCGAGACTAGGTGAATGGAGAACGAGCAGGGGTGAGATCCATCCGTGGCCGTCGGATTTCATTAAAAAACAGCCGAGATCATTTTAATAAGATTCATTAGGGAGCAGATGAATGGGCGATGAGCATATATGAGATCACACCTGAACTGTTGGATTAAAGATTTTAACAGTGGAGATTGGTGGAAAGAATTATTCGGGAGCATAGGTGGACGGGAGAGGAACCGGGGTGATATTAAATCTGAGCCGTTAAATCAGGACATTCAACGACGACGATTGAACGAGAAATTTCCCTATGGAAGATAGGCGATAAGGCTGAAAACCAGAGTGGTTTTTGCGCGGGGTCGAAGGTGGGAAACGATTTTCACAAAATTTGCGCGGTTCCACTCAGCTCCTGACACGTGTAAAAACAATATCGCCTGTATTGCGCAATTTCGGAATGTTAACGCCTGGACAAAATAAAAACACGAGATGCACCTCAGCAATCAGATGTGGGATGGGGAGTTCTCACGGTGGGAAAGACAGCATGATGGGGGAAGGTGTGCGAGGCAAAAGCGGGCCATCAGGTTCATTGTGGACCGTCGGATCTGCACTGATGAACGACTAAGATTGGATGGGGTGGCATCGTATGTGTTGGACCATTGGGCTCATTGGGTTAATTGTGAGCTGTTAGATATTTACAATGGACGACTATGATCAAAAGTGGAAGCGCTAATGTGGGGTATGAAATGGGAGGGCGCCCGATTGCCCGAAGGTCGTCAATCTTGCGGAGATCGACGGTTCCCATTGACCGAAACCATTACTATCAGAGATGGTAAAGACCAAGGGAAAAACACATTTTGATCTAGTTTTTGGTTCATTAAGCACCTGTTCACAAGAGTCAAGGTTCCATGGAGGGGTGTTAACAGAGATAAGCCCTTGGGGGCTAGATTTCTTTATTGAGTGGAGAGACTATTTTTTATGTTTTTCAAAGGGTTTTTTGGGGTTTTTAGTGCCTGATTGTGGGCTGGGGGTTTATGAAGAAAGGGGCTAATCCATATAAGCCCTTGGGGGCTATAAGACTAATATAATGCAAATAGAGGTTTTTTAGGCCAAAATAGTTCCTTTTTTAGGCCAAATAGGGGGATCTGGTAGGTAGAAGAAGGCATTTTTAAACCAAATGAAGGGAACCATAAGGTTTAAAAGGGGATTTTGATGATTTAGAGGGCTAATGAGGGGATTTTGGAGGACTTTTGTGAGGAGGAGAAGTGATGAAAATGGGGACTTTGAGGGGATGAAATAGGGCTAATGGAGGCCTCTTTTAAGCATTTTCTTTCACAAACAGTGAGGCTTATCAAAGGGAAATAGTAGTGAAGATTTATTGAAGCAACAGAAGACACTTTAACGCTTCAAGAATGAAACAATTTCAAGGAAAATGTTTCTCTTGAAATCTTAGAAACCAAATTAGCCACCTGTTTTCTATGCCAAATTTTTATAGGTGGCTAACAATGGCTCCACATGGGGATGGCATCTTCTTGAAGGTGTAAGGAACCTCAGATTTAATTCTTTGGAAGTAGGCTAGATGCCTGATCCTTGGCCATATTTTCTTCTTTGATCAGCTGCTACAAATCATGGAGACATCATATCAGCAGTAATATTCTCCCAAACAACTACCTAACCATCCTACTATCCTAACATTTTTCTTCAAGGTGCATTTAGACTTGCAGACCTTCTTCATCATTTTTTTATTGAAAGTAGAAAAAACTAATATAATTCTACCCTTATTCCTCCATGAGACCAGATTAGACAGTTGGCCTCATAGCTTCTCTACCTATACTAATATCTGCTAGGATTAAACTGTTTAGCAGATTTCTTTCTCTATATTCTAAAATAGAAATTTAAAAAAAGTCAAACCAAGATTAGACTGTCTAGTTTGCTGTGAGTCCGTGGCATAAAGACAACTGCACATGAACTGAATTTTGCAGGAAATTGAAACCAAAATTGTGAAGGCTTGAAATTGTGAAACTTTTAAGCATCCTTCCTTTTCTTATGACTCAGATTTTGAGCTTGTTAGAGTCACTTTTCCTCTTCATTTCAGCTCTGGTTTTGAGTTTGTTAGAATTGTTTCTTCTTCTTTCTTTGCTGGTTCAGGTTTTGAGCATATTAGAACCAGCCATTCCCTTTCTTTGGCTCGGGTTTTGAGCTCATTTGAGCCATTCTTTTGCAGCTTCAGAGGTTCAATTCTTGAGCTTGTCTAAACCTTTTATTTTCTCTTTTTTTTGTATCTTTAATTTTTCTTTAAAACTGAACAAGGCAATGGTATTTACAATGGAAGTGAAAACTTTAAACTCTAAACTTCAGCAGTAATAATGTTTGAGCATCCTACCATTGACAGGACCCCCAAATAGATCTGTACCATCCAATTCTTGCAGAAAGAACGCATTTGGACCAATGGTGGATTGAATGACATAAGGGCCTTGCCATAGGCTGTCAAATTTTCCATGCTTACCCTTATCTTATCTTCTAGAGTCCCACTTGAGTACCTTGTCTCCAATTTTGAAATCACAAGCTTTTGTTCTTTTGTTAAACAACTTTTTAATTTTCTCTTGCACTTTTTGAGCTCTTTTGTAGACATCTTCCCTTGTCTACTGGAGATGTATTGTTTGATTGATCCTCCTTACCATGTTGTCTTCTTTTGGCTGTATTTCTTGGACCAATTTTATCACTGGTACCCCTAGAATGGTAGGGAACACTGCATCTGCTCCATAAACAAGCTGGTATGGTGACATTCCAATGGATTTCTTTGTAGTCAATATGTCTGCCCACAAAGCATGTACTAACTTGTTATGCAATGATTTTTTATTCTCTTCAAGTAGCTTCTTGATGATGGTCACCAAACTTTTATTTGATGATTCTGCTAGCCCATTACCTTGAGGATAATAGGTAGTACAATGACCAAGTGTAATCTGATACTTGTGACAAAAATCAATCATCTTTTTGGAACCAAAAGTAGCAGCATTAGCAGTAATAATATTCCTAGGGCAACCAAATATAGATAGGATATGGTATTCAAGGAATTTTATGATGATATAATCTGTGGAATTTCTGGAAGGGATGGCCTCTATCCATTTTTTGAAATAGTCAGTGGCTGTGAGTATCCATTTGTGTTGGGCAGATGAAGCAGGGTGGATTTCCCGTATGAAATCTAGGCCCCATTATTGAAAAAGAGCTTCAATAGTGATTGGTTGTAATGGTAAAGGGAGGAGTTTTATTTTTCCCTCAAATATTTGGCACTTATCGCAGGCAACTATCATTTTATGTACATATTGGAAAAGGGTGGGCCACTAAAAGCCAGCTCTAAGGATTTTGTTGGCAGTGGTTTTCCAGTATAGATGGCCTCCACACTCTCATTCATGGAATTCATGTTTGATACTCTCTGCATCAACTTCAAGCAAACATTTAAGTAATAAACCATTGGAATTTTTCCAATATAAAAATTCATTTAAAATGCAATAATTTCTAGCTTTTAACTTTAAAATCCTTGCCTTTGTCTTTGATAAATCAGGAGGAGCATTAAGATTTGTAATCACATACAAGATGTCAGCATACTAAGGTGAGTTTTGGAATTGTTCTTCAACAGTAGGAGCAGGTAATCCCTCATGTTCATCCAAGGCATCTACCATGTTTATGTCAAGGGATTGTAAGTTAAATTCAACCATTAATTGTGCCAAGCCTTGACCTTTGATAAGTTTTGTGGGTTTGATCTCCAAATCATACTCTAGTATCACTGTAATCCATTTACCTCTTTTTCCATCTGGGTTTTGTGACAAATATCTTTCACCACTATGTTAGGCACATGGGCGATGATGTGAGAATGCAGAATATAAGCCCTGAAGTCTTTTAAGGACTTTACCAAAGCATAAGCCTATTTTTCCATTATATTATATTTCAAGGGTGCATCTCTCAATTCTTTGTTAAAGAAAGCAATTGGTTGCTCTTGTCCTTCTGGGTTTTTCTACAACAAGACAGCAGCCATGGTATGTTATGATGTAAAGGAGAAAATGAGGAAGTCTTTAGAAAAATCAGGGCTGATTAGGACAGGGGCTTGGGTGAGTGCATGTTTAACTAATTCAAAGGACTTTTTGGCCTCTAGAGTCCATTTAACTCAGCCTAGTTCTTTCTTAAGCATATTAGTCATATTTATTAGGAGTTCAGCTAAGTTGGGAATAAACCTACTTAAGAAGTTAATCTTCCCAATAAAGGACTACAATTCTTTTATGTTTATTGGGTGGCTAATCTATAGTATTCCCTCAACTCTTTTTGGGTCTATCTTAATCCCCTTTTTTGATATAATATGGCCCAGAAGATTACCTTCTTAGAGGCCAAACACTGTATTTTTGGGATTTAAAGATAGCCCAAACCTTTTACACTTTTCAAAGACTTTCCTCAGATGTTTAAGGTGCTCTTCATTAGTTTTGGAATAAACAATTATGTCATCAAGATAAATTACAATGAAGTTCCCTATTTCCTCTGAAAATGCAATGTCCATAGCTCTTTGGAAGGTTGCACCAGCATTCATTATTCCAAAAGGCATTTTCACATACATGAAAGTGCCCCAAGGAATGGTGAAAGTTGTTTTTAGTTGATCTTCTCAGAGTACTAAGATCTAGTTATACCCTAAAAAGCCATCTAATAGGGAAATCCTTTTTGAGCCAACTACCCTTTGTAGGATGTGTTCCATTTTGGGTAAGGGGTAATTGTCTTTTAAAGAGGCCTTGTTTAAGTTCCTAAAATCAATGCACATTTTGATTTATCCTGTATCTTTTCTTACAGCTACAAGGTTGGATACCCAATTTGAAAACGTCACAGGCACTATGATTCCTGCCTCATACATTTTCTTGATTTTGCTTTTCCACCAGAGGCAGTTGTACTGGGTTAATTCTGTGTAGTTTGTGCCTAAAGGGTTTTCGGTTTTCTTTCAATGAGATATTATGTTGGATAATCTCTGTGTCATAGGCTTTTAAGTCCTCATAGCTCCAAGCAAACACATCAACAAATTCTTTAAATAAATCAATGTATTTCTGCCTGATGGGTGATGGAAAATTTTTGGATAATTTAATCATTTTAGGCTTATATTTGTTGCTTATGTTGCATTCTTCAACATCTGATTCAGTTTATTCTATAGTGGGCTTCTTTGCCACATCATTAAAATCAAAAAGGTCCTGTAGGGGTGCTGGTCCTCTAGGTATGCTTTTATCTTTGGACTACAACACCTATATGTCTTATTTATCTATTTTCATGTATTCTTCAGTTTTTTTTTTCAAATTCTTTGGTCAACATGTTTATTTCTGCAGAAAAGGATGGTTTTTCTTCATCAGGAGGCTCTTTATCCAAATAGTTTTCATCGGATTTAGAGTATGAATCAGGTATTTCAAACTCATTCTTGCAAAGTAAGAAATCCTCTATCTGTTTGTCACCCTAAAAAACCTGCCAATATTTCTCATTATCTGGCACTGCTGGTCTATATTTTGTTTGAATAATGATCTGTTTGTCACTAGGTAATCTCTGATATGAACTAGCAGCGCAGGCCAATCCATTAGCAATAATGTTTTGATCCCTAGGGATAAACACAAGCTCATATTCTACAAATGTTTTCAACAGATCCATGGCATCATTCCTATATGCCCTTAATCTAGGATTCTTAGCAGTGTACTCTCCATTTACTTGTTTGATGACTAATTCAGAGTCTCCATGTACAACTATCCTTTGCGCTCCTAGTTTTTTCAATAGATGCAATCCTAGGATGAGAGCCTCATACTCTGCAATGTTGTTTGTGCATTTAAAGTCTAACTTAAAGGCATGACTTTCAGCATAGTTGCTTTCAGTATTGTGCAACCATACCCTAGCTCCTGCATTATTTCTAGTGCAAGACCCATCAAATTTCATCCTCCGTAAGGGATTGTTTGTAGAATTGTTATCAGTTTCATCCCTAATGCTATGTTCACCATTGTGTTGTGTTATGTTCTGTTCTTTAGGACTTTCATGGGGTTCATTTTGATGGGTAATCTGTTGTCTGTAGTCTCGGTTTGGTTCACTCTGGTTATTTGATTCAGCACATTGTTCTAGATTTTCTCTCTTGTTTTCCTCTATGGCTAGAGTTTCCATCATGTTAGGATCTGTGGGCTCTACTCTGTTGTTTGAATTTCTTTCTTCTAGCTCTGGCTCATCTATGCATTCATCATTGTAGAGGATAAAGGAGTCCAGATTTGTATGGACAAAGTAGAGAGGGGAATTTTTCAGGTTTTTCTAGGCTGCTAACCATGAATTTAATATGTGCCTCCCTATACAGTCTTCTAAGCTGGCTAAAGATAGGGATTGTGGCATATGTCATGTCCATCTGCATTGTACCTTGCAGTTTGGCACCCCATGACCTTGACAACAACATGCCATACTTAGGAGGTACATCTACCACTACAACATCCATTACCATGCACTTGCCTGGGATTTGATTCAGATTCACACAAATATCTTTGATTAGGCCAAGGTACTTCACTCTGCTAGAGTAAAAAGAATATAAATTCTTGTAAGGTCTGGTTATCTCTAGGCCTAGATTTTTGACTATCACTTTTGGCATAAGGTTGTGTGAGGATCCAGAGTCATGCATAGTAGTATGAAATATTCTTTCATAGATATTGAGGCTAGCATAAAAAGGAGGCACTACCCCTTCCTGAAATTTCCCTTCAATTTTTAGGCCAAACAAAAGAGCTGGCTGATCATCATTTAAATTGACAGTATCATTGTTTTCTCCTAAGTTTAAATCTTTCAAAATTTGACCTTTATATACATCTTGGGTGGCCAAATCAATGAGAGGGACATAAATTTTAATTTTGGAAATCTGACTCTCAAAATTGAAAGAAGATTGACTCTTTGTAAGATTTAATTTTGTTTGTTGGCCATTGTTTTATTGGTAGAATCAGCTTGTTGATTCTCATTATGTACAATGTTTGCAGCTATTTTATCAGGAGCATTAGCTACAATTCTAGTGCTGCTATATTATTGACTTGATTTATCAATATATTGGGTGTCTTTATCTCTGTTTTTACCAGAATTCTCAGCTGCTTTACGAGTCTTTTCAGATCTTTTCTTGATGGTGATTTCAGAGGCTTTTGTTTTTGGAGTGTCTATGTTCTTTTTTCTCCTGAAATCATATTTTTCCCAGACCTACATGATGGCATTTTCGAATCCTAACCTATAGTCTTCAGATTCTAACCCTTCCTCATTCCAATGCGAGTATGAGGTCTAATTATCCTTTGTAGAAAATGTGTGGTCTTTATTATCCACCTCCACCATGTTTATGGTAGTTCCCTCTGACTCTTCTATTAATCCCTCATCTTCATCAAGGAAATTCTCTTGGAATGGAGGAATGACTTGTTGATTAGAGTCCCTTTGTCTATTTGGAGGGTTGTTTCTCCTAAAATTTTGGTTCTGGTTTTGATTTTGGTTTATGTTCTGATTATTTACTTGGACCACCATTTTATCCATCATTCTTTCTATCCTCTCCATGTTTTTGGCTAGACTATCATATTTGGAATCAGATGAAGAAGTTGTAGTGTCATCCCTATAGGTTACCTTCTTTTCAGCCCTCATTCTAGCTCTCTTTTCAATCAATTTTGCTTCTACACTTACTTCTTCTACATGTCTTCTAATGTGTTGTAATATCTCTCCCTAAGCTAATAGGCCATGTCAACATCAAAACCTTTAGGGTATTTCACTAAGGCCATTCCTTGGGGAGGTTTCATATGGGGTGGAAGAGCATTGTAAACACTGTTAAATCTAGTAGAATAGTCATGGACACTCTCTCCATGATTTCTTTTGAGGTTTTAATATTCTGCTAATATTTGGAGAGGGTTTCTTTTGACTTCCCATTTGGTTATGAAAGTCTGATGCAAAGAGGGAAGATCATGGATACTATTGGGAGGTAAGCCTTTAAACCACTTCTTCACTTTCCCTCCTAAGCTCTAAGCAAAGATTCTCATTTTAATCATCTCATATTCTATTTCCATATAGTCAAAGGCATATTCCATCCTATCTACATGGTGTTGAGCTGTAGTAGATTCTTTTCTAGTGAAATGAAGGATTTTACACTGATAATAATTGGGTAAAGGCACTAGAGGCTGTGGTAACACCAAGGGAGCATACCAAGCTACCATGATAGTGTTTTGTGGAGGTAAAGGATGGGCTTGAGCAGCAGGTATATGAATGACAGAACTGCTAGGACCAGCAGAAAACTGTTGAGAAGATCTAGGGTGAGAGAGACCCAAGTTATGAATGAAGTAAATATCAGGAGGTGTATATGGAGGGGTTTCTCTGTCCCTAATGTTTTGACCACTAGGTGGTGATAAAATTGGAGGCTCAAAGTCTCCCTAATCTATAGCACTGAATGACTGAGTTCTTGGTAGATTAATTGATAAATATAATTCAAATTGAGTTTCTGATAGAGCTGCAAGGTTTTCATGTGCTAAGCTAGCTCTATTAATGTGTCTGATAATAGTTGGATACCTATATATATAAGGCTTCTTAAGAATGCTTTCGGGATTGTCAACTATCTCAGGTGGATTTGGATTAGGATAAGCTCTAGTATGGATTGTTCTTGAAGCCAGTATGTCAAGTCCTCAAACTTAACAAAGAAAGTTAGCCAGGTATGATAGTCTTTAGGTGTAAAAATATCTTCAAACAAGGAAGCTTAATCCTATGTGTTTCTTTTAAAATGTATAATGTTGTAATGGAACTGGTCTCCCAGTGGAGTCTATTGAAAACAAAAATAATCACCAGGCCTACTCATCATCAGTGAAGTACTATGGTCATTTAGGAACTGTGGAGTCACTAGGTGGAAGGCTTAAAGTGTTTCAAAGATGTCTACTATTCACCATAGTGTTTTCATTCAGGGTAATATGGTCTTAGTCCCCAATGGAGTCACCATTATGTTGTGGTTCCTATGTTTTCGCAAATTTGGCAATACCAAAAGAGAAGACAACATCAAACCACTTTGGGATCTCAGGATCTAGCCCTCCTAGATCCAAAGAGGGATCTCTCTATAAAGGCAAAGAATAATCTGTCTTTTAAGTTCAATTTTAAGGTATTAGGCGAGTTATAGGGCTCAAAGGTTGTTGTTTTGTTTTGTTTCTTTGTTTGGTTTAGAAAACATGAAAGAAGGGTTCAGTGTAAGGTAAATAAGTGAGAAAAGAAGGATTTTCGGCAATGGGGAGATAATTCAAATGAAACACAAGTCCATTGGGCAATGGGGTCATAAAATGGCTTACTTGCAATTCAAATATCCAAGGCTTTCAAATGGGCTAGTAATCTAAATCAGAGGATCTCTAAAGATGATAGTATGGGTTGAAATGATAAGGAGATGAAGATGAATGACAAGTAAACCTTCCAAGGTGACCACTTAGGAGCAAGTCTAGGGACAGGGCCTACCTTAACCATCTATGATTAAAATCCTAAAGAGGTTAACTCTTCAGATAATGGAAAACATTTAAGATTGACACAAAGTGAATTCTAAGATTAGAGCAAGAATTTTAACCTTCAATTCTTTTGACATTCAACTTGAGGGATGTTAGAAAGGATAACTATTGGGAAAGGACCCTAGTGAGACAAAACCAACTCTAAATCTCCCATTTTCCCAATTATTTCAACTAAAACCAGACAAGAACATCTAAAAAAAAGCTATAAATTCATACATCAGTAAGCAGGGAGAACTAACTACTATACTGGTTAAATTATCTTGAATTTGTTCTTAGATCACACAATTAGCAGAAAACATCAAAGATAAGTAGAGAAAGAAGCATTAGGGTACTTTACAGCAGTATGTCCTAAGCTAGATTACTGATTATTATGAGAGAAATGAAATGTGATTTCATAACACAGGGAAAACAGTAAAAGATAGAACACACCACCACTGATTTATATCAAGATCCAATGAACATGCTTGTCATATTAAAGAGCAACACCAGTCACATACATCATTGTCTAGCAGCTTCATATCAACTAGAAATCATCTCCCAACCTATTTTACAACTAATACACACAAAACTCTATCTCGATGAAACAAATTACAATCCACAGTCAATCAACCGACAACCTTTTCAATGTATTCTATAGGAGTTGTTATAAGAGAATGAGTGATATCAGGAGTAGATAGAACTTAAATGAATCATTAAAATAGAGGTAGAAGTGTTTCCAAAGCCCATTCTGTCTTAATATCCCTGAATTGACTTTCAGTACCCATTAGCTGAAGTAAGAGTCTTCGACAGGCTAATAGTAACTCTAGAGGTATGCTTTTGAAGTACTTTCTGGCTATTTGTACTCTAAGACAAGTAAGGCAGAGAAATGACTTTTAGGCCTTCCATGCTTTATAACTAATGGTCTAGCAATCTCAGGACTGTTGTCAGGGTGATAATCTTCTCGGGATCTTAATGAAGGATAAAAAACACTATGGGGACTTGTCCTTTCTTGGGAAAGAACATTCTGCTAATGCGAAAACACTGATATGGCTTGTTTCATGTGCTTTAGGCCTTATTAGGCCTTCTGGATCTTTTTTATGGTCTTCAATCTATAAATTTTTCCCTTAAACACTGGATTATAGCATTAATCCTTAATAACAGGCTTTTAATCCCTTTGATTTGTCACTGATACACTGTTCTGCTTCTCCTCACTATTTTGGTGACTGAATAGGTTTTAATGGCACTGGAGGGTTTGAAACAGAGTTCAACACTGATCTTTTAATGAAAACATGCCTTAAATCCTCTTCAGTGGTCTTCCCTGCACTCTTCAGCTATGAAAAATGGTGTTTTGCGCCCTGTATTTCCCTGTCTATGACTGTGACAAAGAGAGTGATTTTCACGATCTGTAACCTGCAAAAACACAATAAACTAGTTATAAAATCCCTAGGGAATGGAAGAGGATGTTGTGGACACTTGAGAGAATGGTTGGGCGATGAAGGAAATAACGAATGCAGTGAAGAAAAGGCAGAAAAGTCATGGTGGAATGTGAAAAATGAGTCTGATGAAGGTCTGGGGCATCGAGCATTCTAGACCATCGGATCAGATCTAACAGGGGCAATCTATGGTCCAGATTAATAAATGAAGTTGTTTGGAGAGTGGACGAAGAAGTAGGTGAATGGAGGTCAAAATATATTATGGCCATCAGATTTCAGTAATGGACGTCTGTGATCACCCAATGGGTTCATAGGTGAGATTGGGTGAATGAAGAACGAGTGGGGGTGAGATCCAACCGTGGCCGTCGGATTTCATTAAACAATGGCTGAGATCATTTTAATCGGAGTCATTAGGGAGCAGATGAATGGGAAATAAGCATATGCGAGATAACACCTGGACCATTGGATTAAATATTTTAACAGTGGAGATCGATGGAAAGAGTTATTCAAGAGCATAGGTGGATGGGAGAGGAACTGGGGTGATATTAAATCCAAGCCGTTAAATCGGGACATTCAATGGTGAAAATTGAACAAGAAATTGCCCTGTGGAAGATAGGAAGTAAGGCAGAAAAATGGAGTATTTTTCATGCGGGGTCGGAGGTGGGAAATGGTTTTCACAAAATTTGCGCGATTCTACTCAACTCCTGACACATGGAAAAACAATACTGCCTGTATTGGGTGATTTTGGAATGTTAATGCCCAGAAGAAATAAAAACATGAAATGCACCTCAGTCGTTTAATGTGGGACAGGGAGATCTCATGGTTGGAAAGACAGCGTGATGGGAGAAGGTGCATGGGGCGAAAGTGGGCCATCGGGTTCACTGTGGATCGTCAGATCTGCGCGGATGAATGGCTAAGATTGCATGGGGTGGCATTGTATGTGCTAGGCGATCGGGTTCATTAGGTTAATTGTGAGCCATTAGATTTTTACAATGGACGACTACGATCAAAAGTGGAAGCGCCAGTGTGGGATATGAAATGGGAGGGCACTCGATTGCCCGAAGGCCGTCGATCTTGCGGAGATCGATGGTTTTCATTGATCAAAACCATTACTATCAGAGATGGTAAAAGCCAAACGAAAAACGCATTATGATTGGGTTTTTGGTTCATTAAGTGCCTATTCACAAGAGTGAAGGTTCCATGGAGGGGTGTTAACAGAGAGAATCCCTTGGGGGCTAGATTTCTTTATTGAGCGTTGAGACTATTTTTTATGTTTTTTAAAGGTTTTTTGGGGGTTTTTAGTGCCTGATTGTGGGCGGGGGGTTTATGAAGAAGGGGGCTAAGCCATATAAGCCCTTGGGGGCTATAGGACTAATATAATGCAAATAGAGGGTTTTTAGGCAAAAATAGTGCCCCTTTTAGGCCAAATGGGGGGATCTGGTAAGTAGAAGAAGGCATTTTTAAACCAAATGAAGGGAGCCATAAGGTTTAAAAGGGGATTTTGATGATTTAGAGGGCTCATGAGGGGATTTTGGAGGACTTTTGCAAGGAGGAAAAGTGATGAAAATGGAGACTTTGAGGGGATGAAAATGGAGACTTTGAGGCCTCTTTTAAGCATTTTCTTTCACAAACAATGAGGCTTATCAAAGGGGAATAGCAATGAAGATTTCTTGAAGGGACAGAAGACACTTTAAGGCTTCAAGAATGAAACACTTTCAAGGAAAATGTTTCTCTTGAAGGCTTAGAAACCAAATTAGCCACCTGTTTGCTATGCAAACTTTTTATAGGTGGCTAACAGTTTCAACTAATTTAGACATGTTATTTACAATCGATGGATCTTGAACAATTAACTCATTTTCTTCACAAATGTTTGGAAAAGAATAAAGATAAAATTCCTCTTATAGCCATTCCATAAAATTTTCATTTAAATATTGATTCTTAGACTCTATTTTAAAAATACTAGTTTAAATATAAGAGTAAAATCTACTAGATCTTCATTTTATGTTATGTAACGATGTCACAAAATAGAATAAAAGATAGATCAATGATTTAAAAATTGTCCTCTTCAAGGGGAAGCCCTCCTTTACATTACATAAATGAACAATTCTTGGATGATACAGATGATAATACCTCCTTGGTATATATATGGGTATAATAGGTCACAATATAATCAATTCCTACATATAAATAATAATGTAAAGGAACCATAATAACAATAGCGAGCTTCTATGGGGCACAAAAATAACAGCATGGGGGATACATGGGCACAAAAATAACAATTAAAATAAGGGGAATACAGAAGAATTATAGGGACCTAACATGCCCCTCTCCTTCAAAAAAGTGTTGTCTTCAATGCTTGAGTAGTTCCAGATGTTTCTGTATAAAATTCTCATCCTCCCATGTGGAATCTTCAATGGTTATGTTCTTCCACTTAATGAGATACTATGAAATTAATTGATTCTGTAGATTTTAGGTTGTTTTTTATGTGACTTCTTGAGGCTCAAATATGATTATTCCTTCTTCGTCAAGTTCTGGAAACACTGTTTAAACTGGGAGTTTTCCACGAATAGCCGTCTTTAAGCACGAAGCATGGAAACCTGAATGTACTTGGGAAGATTCAGGAAGCTCCAATTTGTATGCCATAGTACCAATATTTTGCAACACCTTGTAAGGACCATAGTACTTTGGTGATAATTTATTATCCTTCTTAGTTGATTGAGGGGCATTTGTTTGTATGGTTGTAGTCGTAAATATATGAGTCGCTTACATCAAAATATATTTCATTGTGATGTTGGTTTGCATGTTGTTTCATTCAAATCTGCCCTAGATTGAAGTTATCCTTTAAGAGTTCTAGAACTTGTTTTTGATTCTCAATGTGATATTCCATTTCTTGAACCTAAGAATCTTCTCTTAAATATGATGTGACGGATGATGGATGATATCCATAAAGTGACATAAATAGGGTCATTTTTGTTGCAGTATGGAAGGAAGTGTTATAAAACCATTAAACTAGAGTTCACCACTTGACCCATTGTATTTTTTTATCATAAACAAAGAAACAAAGATATCATTCCAAACATTTGTTCACTATCTCAATTTTCCTGTCAGAAGAGCTAATTGAGTACCAAGATAAGAAAATAATTTTGTCCAAAACATTCCAGTGAAAATGGTATCTTTGTCACTTGCAATAATCATTGGGTTTCCATGTAGCTTTTGAATTATTCCCTTAAAATCAATTTCAACTGTACTATATTTAAAAGGACGATATAATGCAAAAAAGTGTGCATACTTGGTATGTCTATCAACTACCACCATGATGACTCTCTTTCCTTTAGATTTGAGTAAACCTGTGATAAAATCCATTGATACCTCTTCCCATTGTTGACTTGGAATCACTAAAGGTTGTAACAGACCTGGGTCTTAATTGTCTCAACTTTATTTTGCTGCAAAACCAAACATTCGACCACAAACTTCTGAATATGATATTTAATGTCATCGTAAAAAAATAATTCTTCACCCTATGGTAAGTTTCTAAAAATCCTAAGTGCCCTCCCAATGCAGATGTGTGCAATTCCAAAATAATATTTTCCTTGAGTTGGGAATTCTTACAAAGATATAAATGATCTTTGTACCATAAAGAATCATTTTTCCAGCTAAATTTATTAGATGTGCTCAGATCATGCTGTAAAATTTTGAATGAGTTTCCACAACTCTTCATCATTCTTTTGTTCATCCCTTGCTTCAAATCCAATTAGGTTGTATAATTGAAATCTCACAGAGAAATGCTTCCACATCCTTATCATTTCTTGATAATGCATCTGTAGCAACATTTTTCTTCCTCTTTTTGTATATGATTTCAAATTCATAACCAAACATCCTCATGACCCATTTCTTTTCTACTCAACTGAAGAAAATATTTGTTCCAAAAATTATTTAATACTATCACGATTTTTTTTACATTGAAGTTTCTTCCCATTAGGTAAGGTATCCATTACTTTAGTGCATGTAGTATTGCCAACATTTCCTTCTCATAAATAGGGTTGTGTAAATACTTTCCTTTGATTGGATGAATTTAAAAATAAATGGGTCTTCATTATTTCATTAAAATAACACCAATTCAATTTCTTGAGGCATCACATTCCAAAATAAATGTTTTTGTGAAGTGTGGTGTAGTTAAGACTAGTGCTTGGCACATTTCCTAGGCATTATCTTCTTATGGAGTCCAATAAAATGCAGCTTTCTTCAATAATGTTGTTAGAGGTGTTGATATTCTCTCATAATTCTTAAAAAACATGCGATAATACCATGTCAACATGATAAATCGTCAAATATTATTTATGGTTGTGGCAATTTTTTATTCCTTAGTGAATTTAATTTTACTAGGGTCTACCTTAACACCCTCATGAAATACAATATGAACCATATATTCCACCTAATGTACTTGAAATAAACATTTTGAGGTTTTTTCATATAATTTTTTCTCCTCTAACAGTTTGAGCCCCCTGTCCACATGTTGAACATGATCCTTCCAAGACTTGTTATAGATTAGTATATCATCAAAGAATACTAACATAATTTTTCTAAGGGTTTGAAAATGGAATTCACCAAACCTTGAAATGTGGAAGGTGCATTAGTAAGGAAAAAAGGCATGACCAAAAATTCATAATGACCCTCATGAGTTCTAAATGTCATTTTCAGAATGTCTTTAGTCTCCATTCTAATTTTATGATATCTTAAATGAAGATCCAAGTTGATGATGTAAATTGGTACATGTAATTCATCCAACAATTCAATGATAAAAAGAACGGGAAATTTATCTTTAATAGAGAGCTTGTTGAGCTCCCTATAATCCATAAACATACACCATGATCCATCATTATTGTGCACTAATACTACTAGAGCAAAGAAATAAATTTGACTAAGTTGAATTATTCTCACCTCTAGTATTTCTGCAAACATACATTCATTTTCACTCTTTTCGGCATATGGATATATGTAAGGTATGATTTTTGGAGGAACACTTCCTGGAATCAATTTAATAGAATGATCATGATCATGAATAGGTGGGAGGCCTTTGGGAGTCTTAAAATCCATAGATTGATTGTCCAAGACCTTTTGGACATCTAGAGAAATAGATGATTTCAATTTGTTAACCTCTAGTGAGCATAATTGTGCATTGACACCCTGTTGTTCTTTATTCATAAGATTTTTCATACCATTAAATCTAATTATATTTCCATATTTCCCTGCAATACCCCTTAATTCAACTTCCTTATTCCCAAAACTATTTCAAGAAAATTTATTGAAAATTAAAATCCATTGTCCCAAAATATTGTAACCATTGGACTCCTAGAACAACATCGGAGCCACACATTGGAATGGAAAGCATTGGAAAATTCAATACATATTCCCCCATGGTTAGATTTATATTATGGTACTTTCCAAAGAAAGTTATAGTTCCTCCATTTTCAACCAAACTTGACACTCTGATGTTGGATATAGAAAGCAATTCAATTTTTTGTCTATCTTACAATCAATAAATTACAGGTGTGTTGAAGCCTAGAAAATTGCTGAAACAACATTGGGGGATAAACACCCGGTCTGGAGCTTAAAGCAACTCCTTTTCCATTTGGAGTAGTGGCTACAACTGGTTTAACTAGGTCCAATTACCTTTTCCCTATCACTAATTGTTTAAAATGTATCTTTAACTACCAATAGACAGGGATATCATATCACTTCTTCTTGTTGATCGGGCAAGAGAATGACCCTTAAGCTGATTTGGGTTCAGCTGAACCACAACTAAGATTTTGCCTCTTCGAGAAGAGGACTTAAAAGAATTTAGAATTTAATCTAAATGCAAACTTATTCTATAATGCAAACAAAAGAAACTAATCCAAATCCTATCTCAATTAGGTAGATATAGATCTAACCCAACTAAGAGCAATATGATTAAATGATGAGAATTTAAATACGTCTGGATTTTAATTAATATCAAGCTAACGAAGAAGTTCAATTAGCTGACATTTGTGAATACCAAAACACATCATATTGAGACCATTTAACTGAAATAATAAATCAACAACACTCCCGAAGAGATTGAAAAAAATGATATTGATTGTCAAATTAGTCAAGCCAATAATTAAACAATAACATGTGGAAGAAATTTGCAACACATTACTATTTAATAAATCAGTTTTATAAGACATATTTATGAGTAAATAGTTACTTAGAAATTAGACGTAATCCATAAGAACATAGATACATAACAATATTGAGACAAATTATCCACATCAACAGAAATGCATAAACATGAATAAAATGAAACAAAAATTTTATTATCATAAAATTAAAATTGGTATTTGATATAGAAATGCCAAAAATACCATTTAATTGAACCCGCTTCTCTGATCCTGGTCTCTAATAGTCCTTTAGATTACTTGAATTTCTATTTTCAAAACTAGAGCTACAGAAATGCAAACTCTGCCCATCATACATCATTGAAGATATAAAGAAAAACCCTCAATAATGTTCAGATCTGAAATTTTCTCTCCTCTCTTCTAAAAATCTAAATTCCTATAACAAAAATGTTTTTAGAAGTCTACAATTGCAGAAGAGAGCCACATTTTTTACATTTTGTAATCTACAATTTATAATCTTTCTAAAAGTATTTTGAGAAGAGAATTTGTTGAAGAAAAATCTGCCCAATCCAATTTTATTTGCTCAAAAATTCCAATCTTTAATTGCTAGAGCTTTCTCATTGATTGAGATCTTTCTCTCCATATCTCTTCTATTGTTTTCCCTACAAAAAAAATTTAAAATGAATTAAGATGCAACAATAAAATAAAAATATTATCTCTAACATTATAACAAATCCAATCGAATTCTATTTAAATAAATAAATAAAAAGGAAATTTGAGCTTCTTATTGATGCTCATAATAATTTTAATTAACCAAGGATATTATTGATGCATAAATCTGCAATTAGAAGAGGCTTGGGCAAATGAAAATGAAGAAAACGAAACTCATAAAATGATTTTCTTTTAGAAATTCGGAGCTTGATTTTCTACCTGATTTTTGACAGAAAAAATGACCAAATCTGTTAGTGAAACCTTCTCAGAAATGTTCTCCTTGATTTTCTCTTTCCAATGAGTTGTCCCGGGCCTCATTTGGCCATGTAAAACTCAATTTATGAGCCTCCAAAGTTGATAAGTCAAATCTGATATAAATCTGGAAATTCTGTTGTTGGGCTAAAAAAATATCAAAATTTTAATTAAAAATCTAATCCTAAGTTAGCCTACAATTAACTAATAATTAATTCTAATTTTATCTTTAATTATAAACTAGACTAATTATTTAGTAATCTATTTATTAATGAATATTAATCTAACTAACAAATATAATTAACTATTTATAAACAAATTAATCTAATTAATAATAAATTTAATTAAATTAATTATATTTTAAATATTTAAATATAAAGCTAAAGTAACACTTGTATTAACTTAAAACTAACCTAATACTAACACTAATATATACTAATGCTAACTTTCCATTTAAACTAATCTAACTTACCACTAACGTTATGATAAGACTAACTTAATATTAAACTAACCTAAAAACTAACATATCACTAACTTACAATAACACTACTCCTACTACTAACAGTCCACTATACTAATATAAAACTAACATTACACCTATAATAAACTAATATTACACCTACTTTAAAACTAAGTTAATACTAACAAATACTAACTTTAAAACTAACGTTATCTACCTTTTACTCATGTGAATCAGTTTGGCACTCTAATGTTAAATTATATTAACACTATTTAATATTAAATTATCACTACTGACCAGTTCATCGCATCGGAATAAAAATACAAACGAGTTTATCACATCGCAAAAAGAAAAATGAACTCAATCGCATCGGAAAAACTCATCACATCGGTATATAAAGAAAATGAGTTTATAACTCATTGCATCGAGGTTTTTAAGAGGAGAGTCATCGGAGCTTCTAAAAAAATGCTCCGATGGATACTTCCAATGCGATGTAATTAGAAATCTTCAATGCGATTAATTTTTTTTTATTTTTATGTTTTTATCTTAATATATATTTGTTTTTAAATATAAAATTTAATTTAATTTAATTAATTATATTTAATATAATAATTAATTTAATTAATTTAAAATTGAATATTGAATATTAGTTTTTTTTTGCTTTTCTTAGTTTTATTTTAATGATGTTAAGTTATGAATTCTTCTTATCTAAACTACAACCACTTCGACATTTTGGATTTTTTCGATATTAGTAATTTATTTGAAAATTGGAAAATTTGAATAAATGACTGAAATCCCGATGCTTTATGATTTGGCTGTATAAAAAATAAAAATTGTTAGTAATAACTAACTAGGGGTTAATATTTAAACTAAATGCATTATTGAACTAATTTAATTAAAAAAATGGAATATTGTACATTTTACGCATTTTTTTTTAACCCAAACGACATAAATGATTAGACTTCAAAGGAGTGTCGTTTACAAACCGGTTGACCAATGAAGTGAAACAAGCATCAACAGGAAGCTTATAAAAAATCGATTTCAACCAAGCAATCAAAACAAAAATCTAAAGAAGATGAAAAATCAATAAAATCATGAGGTAATTAACTTAATAAAAATTTTACAAGGCACTTAGCTAAGATTTTATAGAAAGGGTCCCCATTATTTGAAGTGAACAGGTTCAAAATGGGGGTTTGTTATACCGTACAATAGGGTGCTACCCTGATCAATCAAAGCTATCACCTTTTTAATTTTTATATATCCTTCTATCTTGAGATTTTTAGGAGTGGTAATTCCTTCCAATGCATTACAAGCTATGGTCAGATTCATTTCTTATTTCTCTCGGGATGGTTTCTGGTGTATATCCTACTCTTTGATGTTTCTAGTTCATTTTATTACTTTTCTTCACATTCTATGTAGAATAATATATTCTTAGCACAATTATAACCTTTAGTGTATTTTCTATCACAAATGTGACAGATCCATTATTCCATTTTTTCCTCCAATTGTTATGGTTTCAGCCTTGTAGGCTGTGGAAGAATAGGAGCATCAACACTTCAATCTTTATAGTTTTGAGTGCTATACTTCCTTGTTTCCATAATTTTTCTTTCAATTTTTCTTGCCACCTCGAATGCCTTCTCCAAATAATCATGTTCACAAAGGTGAACCTCATGTTGGATATTATATTTTAAATTCCTTCCGAAGACATCAATGATATTCTCCTTTGGAATATCGGTTACTCTAATATTCAATTTTTGGACGTCTTCAATATTCTCTGCCATTGAACACTTTTTTTTGAGATCTATCAATTGGCTAAAGTAGGTGTTGCTATTTTTATAGTAATAATGTTCTATCATTTCCTCTATAAATATTTATAGAGTGAAAAGTGGTTTACGAGAAAAAAATCCATCTATACTATACAAATTGATTGGGTTCGAAATATAAATATGCAATCTGTACCTTTTGTGAGGGTTTCACATCCTCCAAATCAAAATATTTCTCCATTTGTAGTATCCATGTTATTAGATCATTGCCATCAAGCATTAGCATATCTATATTTGTAATGTGGTGGTTTTAAACCCCACAACAAAGTTTCTAAACTCATAATTCATATTCCTTTTTTCCTCATCATGATTTTCATGGATTACCTTGTCACCGGCGGGAAGCCTTTCTTACAACAACTTTGTCAACCCTTCCTTCAAACCTTCCATATTCACTTTTAAACCATTCATGTCATGTTTTAATTCTGCTTATATCATTCATATCCCCTTTAATTTCATCTTTGGTTTCTCTTTGTGAGAGAAAAACTTGTTGCACTTGGTATCATAATTTTGATATATCGTGTCGCAATTCTTCTTCTTCATTCCTCATAGTAGAGCTTTCTTAGGGCTTAATGGGTGTATAATTTTTTTTTTGGAGAAATTTTAGATCCTAATATTGATATCCATGTTTCAATATTCCCTTGGAATCACTTCAATGTTATCCAACTAGCTGACAAAATAGAATAAAAGATAGATGAGTTACTTAGAAATCAACCTCTTGAAGGGGGAAAGCTTCATTAGATTACATAAATGAAAAATTATTGGATGATACAAACGAAAAAACCTACTTTCTATATATAGGAGTCTATGGGGTCCCAATATAATCAAAGCTTACATAAAAATAATAATGTAAGGGCACGACAATAAAAATAGTGGGCTTATATGGGGAACAATAATAACAATATGGGGACTACAGGAGCATAATAATAAAAATAAGGGAGATACGTTAATAATAACAATAAGGGGATACACTAGTATTATAGGGACCTAAGGGACCTAACATTCCCCTCTCCTTCAAAAAAGTGTTGTGCTCAATACTTGATTAGTTCTAGATGATGATGTATAAAATTATCATCCTCCCATGTGGAATCTTTAGCTAGTAGGTTCTTCCATTTGATGAGATACTCTGAAATTTATCAATTTTGTAGTTTTCTAGCTCTTTTTTCTGTGATTTCTTTAGGTTCAAATATTTATTTTCTTCCTCGCCAAGTTCTAGAAATATTGTTTGAATAGGGAATTTGTCACCTATAAGTTTCTTTAAGCATCAAACATGGAAAACTGGGTGCACTCAAGAAGATGCAGGAGATCCAATTTGTATTCCATAGTACAAATCTATTGCTTGAAAGGACCATAGTACTTTGGTGATAATTTATTATCCTTCTTAGCTTGCTTGAGGGACATTTATTTGTATGGTGGTAGCTGTAAAAATACCCAGTTGCCTACATAAAAAATTATTTCACTGCGATGTTGATCTTCGTGTTGTTTCATTCGATTATGCGTCAAATTTAGGTCATATTTAAGAGTTGGAGAAATGTTTTTTGATGCTCGATGTGATATTCCACTAATTTAACCTTAGAATTTTCTCTTAAATATGATTTCCATGTTTGAAACTGTAGTAAGCATAATTGTGAAATTATGCCTCATTGTTATTTGTTTAGAAGTGTTTTCATGCCATTGGAGTTGATTATATTTCATGGTTTCCCTGCGATACCACTTAATTCAACTTCTTTTCCTTCCCAAAAAAATTTCAAGAAAAGTTCTTGAAAATCAAAAGTTGTCGTACCAAATGATTGTAACCATTGAACTCCTATTACAACATACACACCACCCATTAAAATGGAAATAATTGGGATATACAATACATATTACCCTATGGCTAGCTTGATATTCTAGCATTTTCCACAAAATTTTATATTTCCTCCATTTTCATCCATCACTTGACACTCTGATTCTGAATATAAGAAGCAATTCAATCCTTGTATATCTTACAATGAATAAAATTATGGGTACTACCTGAATCAATAAACACTATTACATTTTTCTTCTTGATATGTCCTTCTATCTTGAGAGTTTGAGGAGTGGTAATTCTTTCCAATGCATTACAAGATATGGTCAGATTCATTTCTTCTTTATCTAAGGTTGTTTCTTGGTGTATATCCTCTTATTTTGAATTTTCGTGTTCCTTTTCTTCCTCCTCTTCAGAATCTATGTAAACTAATTTCTTCTCAGCACACTTATGACATTTAGTGCATTTTCTATCACAACTGTAATAAATCACTTTATCACTTTCTCGTTCCAATTTTTTTGTGTCAACCTTGTAGATTTTGGAAGGCTAGGAGCATAAATGCTTCCATGTTTATAGTTGTGAGTGGTAGGCTTCCTTGTCACTATAATTTTCCTTCCATTTTTTCTTACCAACCTAAATGCCTTCTCCAATGAATCAGGTTCCCAAAGGTGAACCTCTTGTTGGATGTTATCCTTTAAACCCCCTATGAAGATATCAATCCTATGCTCCTCTGGAATATCATTTACCCTTGTATTCAATTTTTGGAAGTCCTCAATGTGCTCCATCATTGAACCCTTTTAATTGAGATTTATCAATTGGCTAAATAAGGCATTTCTCTTTGTATCCTCATAATGTGCTATCATTTCCTCGGTAAAAATTAAACAAGCGAATTTTATTTTACAAGAGAAAATTAAATGATACCATACACATTTACTGGGATCTAAATATAAAGTTTCAGTACGTACATTTTTTCTATTTTGCACATTATGAGGATCAAAATATTGCTCCATTTGTAGTATCGATGTTACAAGATCCTTGCCATGAAACTTCCTCGTGTCAATATTTTGAATATGATGTGTCTTCAATACAATGTTAGAATCTATGAAATCACGATTAACATTTATTTTTTTCTCATCATCATTTTCCTCTACTACCTTTTCTCCATTAAGAAACTTTTCTTGTAGCAAATTTGTCAAACCCTCCTTCAAACCTTCAAGTTTTTCTTCTATACCATCGATCTTAGATTACATGCCATCTATATTATCTTCCATGCCATTTTTCAAACCATCCATCTTATCTTCTATGAATCCTTTTAAACCATCCATGTTTCCTTTTAGTTTATCTTTGGTTTCTCTTTGTGAGAGCCAAATTTCTTTCACTTGGTCCCATAATTTTGATATATTATGTTGTAATTATTCCTCTTCATGGGTGATAGTAGAGATTTCTGAGGGCTTAATGGGTGTGGAATTATTTTTGTGGGGCATTTTAGAACCCAATACTGATATCTATGCTACCATATTCCCTTGGAAACAATTAAAACTAATTTTTGAAACAAAAGTTATGCAATTTAAAAAAAATTACACACATTTTTCTTGCTTTTGAGGAGTTCGGTATTGAACCTGATCTATCTCTATTATTTCGGATCCCAAATATTTTAACTTTAGTACTTTAGTAGCCCTTTGAGTCTTCTTTCTAATGCCACAAGTCAGATTTAATTTGGATTCTTCAAGATAAAGTTATGCCCAATATCCAACAATGACCTAATTATGGACTAGTTCAGTTAAGAGAATTGTACACTCTACCACATGTCATTTTTTTGACCTTTTTCTCTGAAATTCAGACAAAAAAAACTATATATCATGTACTTTTGGCCACTTTTTACAGAATTCAAATATGATGCATGGAACGAAAGTTATAAAGATTTTCCCTCAGTCACTTATTTGAGACTGAATTTTGGAGTCTGCAAAAACTCGAAATTCCCCTAATCATAACTCCAAAAATATGGTGAACCAAGATCTAAAATTATGGAAAAATGTTCACCATGATTTGAGATTTATGTGGTCACAATTTCAGGTTTTGAAGTTTTGTAGCAAAAAAATTATAGCGAAAATGCCACGATGACCTGTTTGAAGCAACAAAACCCCAGAATCCAAAGCTATGATACCAAACGTTATGTCAGAATCTCACAAAATAGAAGAAAATATAGATCAATGACTTAGAAATTAAACTCTTCAAGGGGGGAACCTCCTTTGCATTACATAAATAAACAATTATTAGGTGGTAAAAATTACAAATCATACTTTTTATATATAGGAGTCTAAGGAGTCGCAATATAATTAGATCCTACATAACAATAATAATGTAAGGGCAGAACAATAACAATAGTGGCCTTCCATGGGGCACAATAATAACAATATTGAGACTAAATAGGCACAATAATAACAATAATGGGGATACACTAACAATAGCAGTAAGGGGCTACACTCGTATTATAGGGACCTAACATTCAAACTATTTTTTCAAACAAAATTTATGAAATTTTATTAAAAAAATACGGACATTTTTCTTTCTTTTAGGATCTTGATCTTGAAACATATGTAACTTAGTAATTTTGAGTCTCCAAGTTATAAAATTTCATCCTGTAGTATCCCTCTGAGTCTTCTTTCCAAAGCCACAGGCTAGACCAAAATTAGATTTTTCAATGTAAAATTATGCCTAATATCTAATGATGACTTGATTATGGACTACTTTGGTATATCAAAATTTTACGAAGTGACATGTGTCATTGTTTCAAATTTTTTCCCTAAAATTTATACATGTGAAACTACAATCTGTTCTCTTTCTATAACTTTTTACAAAATTCAAATATGATGCCTGAAAATAAAGTTATGAATATTTTCCCTTGGTCGCTTTTTAATTATCAAATTATGGAGCATGCAAAAATCCTAAATACATCAACCGATATCTCCAAAAATATAGCGAAACAAGATTTTCAATTCGTAAATGAAGTTCACAAATATTTCATCTCCATGTGGTTGAAATTTCCACTTCTAAATCTTCGTAGAAGAAAGTTATAATTAAAATTTTAAGATGGCCTATTTGAAGTAGTGAAACCCTAGAATTGAAAGTTGTGATACAAAATGTTATGCAACCGGCTCACACAGTAGAAGAAAAGATAGATTAACGACTTAAAAATTATGCTCTTCGAAGGGGAAACTTCCTTTACACTAAATAAATGAGAACTTCTTGGATAGTAGAAATGGTAAGACCTACTTTGTATATATAGGGGCCTAAGGGTTCACAATATACTAAGAGCCTAGATATCCATAATAATGTAAGGGCACAACAATTACAATAGTGGGCTTATATTGGGCACAACAATAACAACATGGGGGATACATGGGTAGAACAATAACAATAACAATAAGGGAGATATACAAGTATTATAGGGACCTAACATTTTATAACCTTCTCAAATTCCCAATTTCTTTACATACCTTATCATAATTAAAATCCTCAAATGTATGGAGAAAATTAGTTACACGCACATCCTAACTATGGATTGAGACAACTAGGAGCATCTCACACCATTTTTGGGCAAGGCCTGTAAAATTAAAACTAAAAATCTTGTATAGATCAAGCTCATCAAGATCGATCCCAAAATGAGTAAAATTTAAAGAAAAATGAAGAATGTGTTCAAATTCAGAACTATTACCTTCACCGTCGAATTTTACCTTCATCAAGCATCTTGTTGTTTCCATTGGAGTGTTCAAATTTTATGGTTAGGAGATAAAACTACACACTGGAAGTTTAAGAGGAGTCACAGAGAAAAATTAAACTGTGTAACGCAAGACTCGCAAAATACACTTGTGAGAGGGAGACCCTCCTTCTAACAGAAAAAATGTTGATGAAAATCACTTACCTCATCGACATTAAAGGAGACCACATGGTCAATGCCCCAAATTAGACCTTTTTTCATTGAAGATGGTGGTTCGAACTAGCTATAGGTCTAGTTACCCCAACTCCTATGACTAATCTAAAGGTTATCCTAGTCTAATCTAAGCGTTATTCTAACTTAATCCTACTTATCCTATGTCAAAGTAGCACTAGTTGTTAATCCTATTATATAATATGATATATACAAATTAATGTTACACTAATACTTAAGGTATATACTAACATATACTAATCTAAATCTTCTATATTATACCTATGTAACTATGCTAATACTAGATCCATATAGCTATGTGTAAATATATATAGATCTTAACCAAATACAAATTATATATATATATATATATATATATATATATATATATTGCTAAATATATTAAATTGTGTAATTTATAATGTAATATTAATACTATTTTAAAATAAATATACTATAATAAAATAAAATTGTATTTAAATGTTAAAACTAAATAAATGTTATTATTAAAATACATAGATTACTCATATTACTATATTTAATTAATATTATATATAAGATGATAATATTATATTATACTAATATATAATAATACTATCTCTAATATATCTATGTAGTTATTTGTTAGGATACTAAATATATATTCGCTATAACTATGTTAATATTAATAAAGTTAAATGTTAATCTTAATTTTTTATTCATATATATTACTATTTCTATTATATTATATTCATTATTATTAGATTAATATATAAATTATGTTTTATTATGGTGATATTATTATATAATATTAATATATTTTATTAACATTAATATGAGAAGAGTAACTTCAACTGAACATTAAATTTACAATTTAATGTTATAAATGTTTCAAGTTGTTAAATTGTGTTAAATGTTACTAATCTTACAATAGAAAAGATTGGAATTTATATATGAAATACACACAAATTTCGTAACTCGATTTTTAATAGTGTGAATGAATGATTAGGTTTAAGTGCAAGGGCTAATCAACATGAAATATTTATTACCTTAATGAAAGAAAATTTCTTGAGAATAAGACTACAAATGCATTGTAATTACGGTCTATGAAAATGATTAAATGGAAGAATGAAAGGAGATGTTCAAGAAAACTTTAACAAAAAGAAGAAGTTCTCTTTTGGAAAAGTTGTAATGGTCTCTCCCCGATCCGTGTGTCATGCAAGTGAGGATCCACATGTGGATCATGCAAGGGAATAAGACGACATGAGGCAAGGCTGGTGGGTGGCTCGCCCTACTCCACCACACGTCGGGAGTGAATAAAGGAAATACAGGCAATAAAACACTGTCAGAAGCAGGTGGGGATGCGAGCCACACATCGATACAAGTGGAAAGAAAAATAGGTTACATGCAGAGAATGGGTAATGGTTATTCCATAGTGTCGTGGATCCCTAGAATGCTGGTGCGAGGGCGCGACAGAGAGGAAGGCTCCCACACAACCAAGATGCGATGACCTATGGATGTTTCTCAAGCTCATTTGTTAGAGAAAATGGGGTTTTTGTCTAAGGGTAGGGAGAATGACTTGAATAGATCTCTAAAATTGCGTCATTTGATTGCTTAAATTTTGTCTAATTTGTCTATGTTGAGCCTTGTAGTGTCAATTTATTGGATGTATGGAGAGCTCCTGGCCGAAATAGGTATGCAGTGGTCTTACAATCCTATTACAGTCTATAATTTGATTAGTTGACTCTGAAAATTGTCTAAAATAATGCTTCATAGGGCTCGACGTATGAATGGTGGTGTTTGTGGTCTCTTAAAACCAACCAGGGATGGTCTCTATGCTTGTTGTTGTTACATATGTCTTGACGTTTCAATTTCCATGTTGTATAGTAAGTTGTTGGCCCTAATGGCAGTGTATTAGACTTATAATTTTACGATTGCATGTAATTTGATGAGTGAAGTGTGCAAATTGTTCAAAATGTTGTTTCACATGGCTTGCCGTGTGGAAGACGATTTATATGGCTTCTCGAGATTCTTAAGAGCACCTAGGGGTGGTTGGTGTGGTTGTTGTGGCTCCATATGGCTTGACATGTGGTATTTGTGGCTACATAAGACAAACCATGGGTTGGACCACTCCTGCATAGGCGTTTTGAGAAATCAAAATATCCATAACTCAAGCAGTAGACACATTCAGGTGGACGTCAAATGTGAGCCCAATTGGGTGAAAGTCTCAAGGAAAATGTTGATATGGCCGAGAGGAATTAACAACTATGTTTGTTTTGATATTACATGTCTGCCTAGACCTTATATCTCTCGGTCTTCTTCACGGAGGGTGATAACTTCGACACAGATTCGAGTGAATTCATAGTTGTTGGGTGGCCCGGGAAAGAGGAAAATAATGAAGGCACACCCAGGTAAAGGCAATGGAGGATGTGATGGCAAGCGTGCGAGAGAGAAAGGAAAGGAAAAGGAGGCAATGGAGGATGTGATGGCAAGCGTGCGAGAGAGAAAGGAAAGGAAAAGGAAGTTTCAACAAGGAATCCTCAACATAGAAAGGGAAGGAAAACATACCAAGAAAATATGTAAAATTTATTGCATTCATATGGGGTCGGTACTCCGGCTCAAGTTAAATCTATGATCTATGGATGGGAGAAAGATTCGAATACAAAGGTAGAGGCAAACATCCCAAACAATGAAATGGAATCCCTAGTGACACATCAAGGAAATACTAGAGGTTGACTGTCTTTGTTTAAATAGTGAGTACGCCTTTACTGGTCCATGAAATGTTTGATGACGAAGACCATTATGGTAGTACAGGAAACGGGAGGAAAGGAAGAACCGAGTTTTGCATAGATTCACTGAGACATTCAAGCCAACTGGCTACAGCCTCACCCTCAAAATGTGCATCTTAGTGGAATTGAAAAACGACTCCAGAATTTGGATAAAGCTAACATGCCTCGGTCAAGTGTTGAAGACCTAACACTGATTGAATCATCTCAGCCAGCAATGCATAATTTTCTTTCTCATTATTTGATGTGGTGGATTAGCATTTATTTTTTTAATAGTATCTTTAATGGGATAGTAGATATCATAGTATATAAGGTCTAGAAAGACAAAATCAAAGAGTTTAAATTTTGGTTGGCTTATAATTTTTTGACATGGCCAATAGACCTAGTTTCCTTTGGGCCTATTGTTTTGTTTGAATGAATAGAGAAATACTAACAAATTTAGAAAAAATAAATGAAATTTAGAAAAAAAACTGAATTCATTTCATATGAACAAAAAATTGTAGAGAAGACTGGTGAAATGAAATGACAAAAAGAAAAAGTTCACTTTCTTTTCATTTCTCTGTCATCCATCCGTGGTAAATCTTTTCATGCAGAGGTCCATTTACGCGGAAGGAAGGTGAAATGAAATGACAAAATGGGGAAAACGTTCACTTTCTTTTCTCTGTCATCCATCAGTGTTAAATCTTTTCATGCAGGGGTTCATTTACCCGATAGGTAGCTGTTACAATTAGAATTTGTGATGATTACGATAGTGCAATCAGTCATAAATTCAATCAGTCAGAACGTCATGATAGCGAAAAAATGTTTCTGCAAAAGTTTCAATTATAAAACAACTATTACTTTCATATACAAAAGTCTTCCTCTCTAACTGCAAATAATACTGCAATTTCTTCTATGTCACCACGGTCTCCCTTCCAGAATGTTATTTGACTTGTTTTCGTGTTATTCGACTGCCTTTGGGAAGGGTCTGCGGTCCAATTTCATGCGTGTCTAGCTAACCGCTTGCGTGAGGATAAGCTTCTATTTATAGTTTTGCAGTCACTATTCTGCGACTTCATCTTGTTGCAATGCTGCTTTACCGTATAAAAATGTGTCTTTCTTTGTCTGCTAGCCGATTGCGTGACCACATCCCAGTAACTATTTTGCTGAAAAGAAATATTGCTTTAAACCTTCAATTATGTGACTTCAAAACTGCCGTTTTATTTGGCAAATATCATGTCACTTATTCCTGTAA
The DNA here is from genome assembly GCA_034641835.2 of Pinus albicaulis. Lineage (NCBI taxonomy): Eukaryota > Viridiplantae > Streptophyta > Pinopsida > Pinales > Pinaceae > Pinus > Pinus albicaulis. The sequence continues at coordinate 1,067,876,575 of CM076577.1, forward strand.
CAAAGTCGTTACAATTTTTCTGGTAATTTATTTTCCGTTAATGTGACTTAGTTGAGACGTTTAAAAAAAACTAAGAGGATTCCGGTTATCGGTGGCGTTCTTTCTCATAATTCCACAACATCTGGTGAGTTATCATCATATATCGTGGTAATCTTCGTTGAATTTATGGAATATCCCATAATCAAAATAGATTTCAAAGCCTCCGTCAGTGTTTACTAAACCTCTTTTGCCACTTAACACTCTTTCTAGAAAATTTCTCGCCAAAAAACAAATAGTAGTCAAGATATCTGGAACTCTCCACATCGGTCCGCGTATGAAGCTTGATAGATCTCCTTCTTATCTATGTGATCTGGTAACATGAATCTGGGGATTTTATTACTCTCGCAGAGATTTGTTTCACCAACAAAATGATTTTAATTTAATATAAGAAAATCCTAGTGCAAACAATATTGCGGTTCAAAAGCAACACTAAAATATCGTAGACGATTTATCAGTTTCGTGTTAACTGGCGTATTTCTCAAAATATTTTACTGACAAGTTAGATAAACTCTCTAATACTTTGACTTTCGCATTGAATATATTAAACGTATATAAATTTGAATTCTTTCTTATGGTTTCAATCACAAATTTGGCTTGTGTTAGTTTTTTTTTTTTTTTGTAAGTTAGGTGGTACCTTTCTATTTTCTATTTATAAATGCAGGACAGGCTACATTAAAATATTTATACTTTGGCCTCAATCTGCCCGTAGGAAACCAGGTCTGTTGACCGTCTAAGTGCTTTGAACGCTTGCCAAAATTGAAATTGTCTCTTTATCCTATACAGCGCATTAACTAGCTGTCCTACTACTTCACCATGTTCAAGCACATAACATAAAATAAGTTCAAGCATATAACATAACATAAGTTGACATACTTCCAAAAAAACTAGATCCTATAAAAACTATCCATCGGAAGAGGAAATTGGGGCTGGATCCTTAGCATGCGATCCAGGCATGTCCACCTGTTGCATCTGTTGAAGCAACTTCTCCATACGTGCCATCCTATCATCCATTCTCTGAATGCAATCAGTTACTTGATATTGGGTAATTTTAATATGCTGCAGGTGGCTTTCAATATTCTCCAGCAAATCTTTAAGGAAATGTTCTGTCTTTGGCTGCACTTTAAACTCTGGAGGATGTGCACTTTGGATTGCTTTAGCTAGAAGGCATTTCACTAACCAGTATGTATGAATGGTTTGGTTGAATAAACTGAGGCGACCTCGGGTGTTACCAGGGTCGTGAATGAAATCTAGGATATCAGCTCCAGCTTCGTTGTCTTCAGGGTCTGTCTGCAGATCTCTTTCCCAGCCACGAATTTGCATTCGGGTTGGAGAGGAATTGCCCAGAATGTAGTTTACTACGAGATTTTCCAAGTGCTCCTGGTTTGTTTTCCTTCCTCGTTTCTTTGGCACCTGTTCCTGCTGTACCTGCTTCCCTTTGGCCGTTTCAGAACGCAGACCACGTTTCCCCATGGTGCCTTGATCCCTATTCAGGAGAACATACATACAAATAGTAACCAGAGTAATAACTACAATACTGTTGACCCCTCTGTTTTCATTAAGTCCAGTTTTAATGTGCAACTGTGAGCAATTGCTAGAGCAATTCCTCCATAAAGCCTTGCGCATAGAGCATGAACAGAAGAGAAATATAAAAACATAGTCAATGGAGCCCATAACCTTTAGGATGATGGTAAGCCAGAGAGCGTGACTGAAGATAAGTCTGGAAAGATGGGAGTATGCAGAGGGCGTGGAGGGTAAAACGAAATGAAAACCAGGACTTAGCAGACCCTTTTTAAATTGAAAAACTATAAAATTGGGAAGGCGCAGCAAAGACCAAGTAATGTCGTTTGCATGTCTGCTAAAATGAAAGAAATAAACACGAGGGTCCCGAAGACAGGGGTAAAACGAACCCAGAATAGCTTGAAGCCGCTTCGCCCACAAAAAGCAGAGGCTGAAACCCAAACAAAGGCCCCGAAAACAGAGCAGGGGCAGACCTATAAAAACAAAACGGCGCTTCTGAAAAAGATCTTTTGGCAAACTGAGTCTGGAAATGGTTATGGCATTCTTGAAACAGAGAGCAGCTAGAGAAGAAGGGTCCCGAAAACAGGGGCGCACTGGATTTTTTAGAGGAATAAGAACCCAAAACACCCGAACAGGAATCCAAACATTTCGACAATAATCCAGCCAGATTTTACTATGAATTATAAGAGCCATGGAAATGAAGATGGAGGTTGATACATACCAAACAACAGTTGTGAGCTTGACAGGGTGATCGCGCCTCCTATTCGTCTCCCAAGCTCTTGCATGCAGCAAGCTTTGCATGAGCGTTTTGGACGAAGGAGGGCGGAAACATACCTTAAACATACCTTCCGTCCCGGGCGCTGTCAGTCCATCATGACAGGATCTCTGCATCATTAAACCCGCACAAGTGATCACCTTAGCTATTGATAGAGCTTGGCGGTGGATCATCATGGATATTAATTCTCGGAAGGGTGGCGTGCCGTCAACCTGCCACGGAGTGTCCTGTTCGCCAGCTGTTCACCCCGATCGGGGGTTGGCTTGTGTTAGTTTCAGATTCAACTTCAACCATGGTTTGCGTTGATGCATTATGTTGGAATTTCTGAGAATTCTTGAACAAACTCAGAGATAATGATACTCTCGGTAACACAAAGAAATTAAAACAAAAATTTGTTTCGGTGGGAGACAAAGTTTTACTCTTGAAAACTTCTATTTCATTAACTTAAAAACTATTACAAAATTCTTCCTCTAACAAAGGGATTACAAAAATGGACTGCTACACACACAGTGCCAAGAAAACACTTCTCTTTGTCTCACCAAAATTTCACACTAAATTGTGCTCTGTATCAACACACTCTCTATTTTACTTCAACAACAACCTTCGGGCTTTTTCTGTTTTAACAATAATACACTGCTATCTTTTTAATACACACCGTTGTGTATATTTCTTTTCACTTTTCGCGCAATACTATATTACATTAGCCTTCGTGCTATTTACTTTATATAGCGCACAAACAAAACATAATAAAGATATAACAAAGAAAACTAAACCAATGTGTATGGCCCACCGGGAAGAGCGCATAAAACATATGTTTAAGACATAACACACCAAAGGTTTAAAAACCTTTATCACATGTTATATAAAACATAACAAAATCGTATAAAACAAAAAACTTAACAAAACTATAACATAACATGACATAAACTTCTACGAACCCTTTGCCCTAGTGGAGCCCGTTGGACTTCAAAATCATAAAACCACACTGCAAACAAAATTCATGTTACAAACTGAGCCTCGTGATGTCAGCTTATGGACGCGCGATGAAATATTAAATCGGGTGCTTAAAACGATATCGGGTCCGCAAACTGGTTTTGGGTACGGGCCCAAAATAAAACTCGAAAACCTTATTCAATCCGGCTTATAAAAAGTTCAGGTCCGGTTTGAGGTTCTCGGCCCACTCCAAAAAATAACCCAATCGAATCACATTGCTTCACGTGTCTGTTGACTTGGCGAGTGGGACCTGCGACGGCTGATGATGTTGGCTGCTATCATGGATGGCGGGGACCACTGCTGTATGGCCTCATTTCAAATAAAACAAAAAATCCTCCCGCGTATAGAAAAATAACCCTGTTTTCATTGTACACTCTCTTTTCTAAGAAAAGGCTCTCTTTTCTATTGTACATGGATTGTTTTCAGTTGGGAAGGACTGGCGCTGAAAAAAATGAAAAGTCTGTTTTGTTTTCTTTTAAAAACTTGAATTTGACTGTTCACTGAATATAGCAAGTGGCCAAGGTACAAGGTTTGTCAAAACAAATTTGGAAAGCGGCTACAGTGGGCAGAGCAGTTGAAATTAACATTTCAACACTCCCCCTTAAGTTGAACTACTGGGTTATCTGTCATACCTATGCATTTCCTCAAATATTCAAAATTCTTCTACCCCAATGGCTTGGTCAAAATATTTGCAAATTGTTCCTGAGTTCTGCAATGTTTTAAAATTATTTCTCTATTGTTCACTAGCTCCATGATGTAGTGAAACTTAGCATCTATGTGCTTTGTCCTGTTATGAAACACAGAAATTTTAGACAATGCTATGGCTGAGCTATTGGCACAATAAATCATTGTGCCTTTTACTTGTTCTTGACATAAACTCCTCAACATTCTTCTCATCCATACTGATTGACACACTGTTGTTGTGGCTGCCACATACTCTGCCTCTATTGTAGATAACGCTACAATAGACTGTTTCTTAGAATCCCATGAAATGGCTCCTAAACCCATGTGAAAAATATAACCAGAAGTACTTTTCCGGTCATCTAAAATTCCAACCCAATCACTATCAGTGTATCCAATTAATTCTGAATTTTTTGAAGTGGTATACAAAATACCATAACTTTTAGTTCCTTTAACATACCTCAGAATTCTTTTTTCTACCTGCCAATGTGCTTCCTTTGGCCTCTCCATAAATCTGGAAATAAAACTAACAACATGCATAATATTCAGCCTAGTTGCAGTCAAATACATGAGGCTGCCAACTTTGCTCTTGTACAAACTAGGATCAAAATCCTTGATGTTGTCCTCTTTGTTGAGTTTTAATCCCATCAATGTGGGAGTTATTGCTGCTTTGCAATCGTGTATGTTAAATCTCTCCAAAACTTCAGTCACATACTTTTCTTAAGAAATAAAAATTTTATTTTCATTTTGCTTTACTTCTATTCTTAAGAATTATTTTATCAAACCCATATCAGTCATTTCAAATTCATCTTTCATGACCTTCTTAAAATTTTCAACAAGGTAATCATCATTACCTGTAAAGAACACATCATCAACATATAACACAACAGTCATCATCTTACCATCTTCCTCCTTGATGTATAATATGGGTTCTCCCTCACATTTTTCAAATCCATTTTCCAGTAAATAGGAATCTATCCTATTGTACCATGCTCTTGGTGCTTGTTTCAGCTCATAAAGAGATTTCTTCAATTTGCACACTTTGTGCTCTTGGCCTTTCTTCTCATAGCCTAGAGGTTGTTCAACATAAACCTCTGCCATTAACACTCCATTTAGGAATGTTGATTTCACATCCATATGGTAAACTTTCCACTTGTTTTGTGTTGCTATGGACAACACTGCTCTCATGGTTTCCATTTTTGCAACCGGTGCGAAATTTTCCTCATAGTCTCTCCCATGTTGCTGCTTATACCCTTTAACAACAAGTCTGGCCTTCTGTCTTTCAATTTTACCTTCATAATTACTTTTGGTCTTGTAGACCCATTTAAATCCAATAACTTTTTTACCTTTTGGGAGTTCAACCAAATCCCGTGTCTTGTTTCTCTCTATGGAATTAATCTCTTCATCCATAGCTTCTATCCATTTACTATATTTAATAGCTTCTTCGAAATGAATAAGATCATCAACATGACAATACAAAGCAAATAAAGAGTTCATACCTTCATTTGTTGTCTCTTTCTCATGAATTTCATTTAAATTTCTAAAATTTGTTCCTCTTTCATTTAGTGTACAAGTGCTAGAAGAAGCACTCGAATCTCTTCTTTGTGGTGCGCTTGGAGAAGTACTCTCATTTATCCTCAAGGGAGTTCCTTGCTGTCCTTGTGTTGGTGTTGCTATTGAGGGATGCATTTCAGCCATCTCTTCATCATTTTCATCATGAGACACAGTTTTTAACATTCACTATTTTCTCAATGCTTCCATCCCAAGCTTCCTCTTCGATGAACTGAACATCTCTGCTCACAATAAATTTCTTGGTGAATGGGTTATACAACCTGTAAGATTTGGATTCCTCACTGTATCCAATAAAAATACAGTTCTCCCCCTTCCTGTCCAACTTCTTTCTCAGCTGATCTAGAAAGTGTGCATAAGCCACACAACCAAAAACATTCATGTGGGTGACTCCTTGTTTTGTGACTCCATGCCTCTTCCAGAACTCTGTTCATGACTACTTTTGCTGGGCATCTATTCAAGATATATGCTGCACAATGGACAACTTCAGCCCAATAATCATTTGGCAAATGTTTTTCCTTTAGCATACTCCTTACCATATCCATGATTGTCCTATTTTTCCTTTAGGCAACTCCATTTTGTTGCGAAGTGTACCTTGTTGTAAACTGCTTGTGTATGCCATTTTCTCTGCAAAAACGCAGAAATTATTTAGAAATGTACTCTCCTCCTCTATCAATCCTAAATATTTTGATATGATGCCCACTTTGGTTCTCCACAAATGCTTTGAAATTGCAGAATTTTTCAAACACTTCATTTTTATTTTTCAAAAAATAAACCCAAGTTTTTCTTGTAAAATCATTAATAAAAGTTAACATATAGTGGTTGATTCCAAGTGATGGTGTTCGCATTGGTCCACATAAATCTGAGTGGACAATTTCTAAGGGTGTCTATGCCCTTATGCTTTTTCTGGATGGAAAACTTTCTTTGTGTTGTTTACCTAAGATACAACCTTCACATAGACTATCCAGTTTCTCAATGAATGGTAATCCTCTTACCATTCCTTTCCTATGTAACAAATTAAGGCCTCCAAAGTTGAGATGTCCAAATCTCAAGTTCCATAACCAATTCTCGTACTTTGCTTCTCTTTGGAAAGCCTCTTGTGTCACTGCTACCATTTCTTCTTCACTCTTCAAATTTTCCTTCATCTTGAGAGGGAACATTCTGTTCCTTTTCATCCTTATTTCAACAATACATTGTTTGCTTGGAGGTTTATCCATGATGGTGCATACATCATCTTCAAAGAAAACATTGTAGCCCTTTTGAATGAGCTGCCCAATGCTTAAAAAATTACATTTCATACTTGGTACATAATATACATCAGATATTTTCTTCTTTTCTCCCTTATTTGTCAAGACATTTACTCTGCCTTTTCCTGTGACAGAAATCTTACTGTCTGTTCCCAATGTGACTTAAGACTTCACATTTTCATCTAACATAGAAAACATGGAAATTTTTCCTATCATATGGTTACTACATCCTAAATCTAGAAACCATAAATATTCACTCTTTTCCTCAGCCATATTACATGCTAAAAACAATTTATCTTGGCTGATATTTTCTCTAGTGAAATTTTCACTGGGTCTATTACCCATATCACTCTGCTTCTTCCTACATTCATTTGCATAATGCCCATATTTTTTACAATAATGACACTAGACATTGGATTTGTCATACCTTTATACATGAGACCGTTGTTGTCCACTTTGATGGCTGCTGCTTTGGCCTTGGTTCTGATTTTGATTGCTGCCCCTTCCTTGAGCATTTTCTGGAGTGTTCCTTCCTCCTATGTTTTGGCTTCTTCCTCTTCCTCTCTTGTTTCCTCTTCCTTGACCTCTTCCACTTCCAAAGGACATTTGAGTCTTGAAGGCATGCTCCAAAGATGAGTTTTAATTTCTACCCAATCTCTGTTCATGTGTTATCAGTGATGCATGAAGCTCATCAACTAAAAAATTTGAGATATCCTTTGTCTCTTCTATGGTGTTGACTATAACATCAAACCTTGAGGGTAAGCTCCTCAAAATTTTCTCCACAATCCTTCTTTCTTTAAGTGTCTCTCCATAAGACCTTATCTGTGTGACCATACCAATCACATGTGAAGAATGAGTCTATGTTATTAGACTCTTTCATGCAGAGAGTCTCAAAATCTCTCCTCAGCAATTGTAGTTTTGTTGTCTTCACTTTCTCTATGCCTTGATAGGTTGGCTTGAGAGTTTCTCATGCTTATTTATATCTCTTAGTTGTTGCTATCCTTGGAAACACACTCTCATGTACTACTTGATACAAATAGAAGAGGGCTTTAGAGTTCTTCTTCGTATTGCTCTTCAACAAGTCTTTCTCTGCTTGTGTTAAGGAACTAAACCCATTTTCATCTACTGGCCTTTCAAAACCATCTTCAACAAGTTCCCATAAGTCTTGAGAGGCGAACAGTGCTCTCATGGTGACTTTCCAATAATCATAGTTTTTCCCATTAAATTGTGGGAGCTAAGCATTACCAATACTCATGCTTGTGCTGGATCCTGCCATACTTGCACTCTGAACTATGCTTTAAATCTTGACTGTGAATTTATAAAATAAGCTAATTGTCTTCAAGTAGTAACACAAAAAATTGTCTTGAGAATACCTTGGATTTTTTTTACTGAGCCTTCACTCTGCTGGAGAAGCTGCTGCAACAAAAAATCCTTCCTTCAGCTTCTTTGACACCTTCAAAGAGCCTGGACTAGTTCTGAGACCATGTTGGAATTTCTGAGAATTCTTGAACAAAATCAAAGAGAATGATACTCTCCTTCTAACATAGAGAAATTAAAACAAAAAATTTCTTCTCTGGGAGATAGAGTTTCACACTTGAAAACTTCTATTTCATTAACTTAAAAACTATTACAAAAATCTTTCTCTAATAGAGGGATTACAAAAATGGACTGCTACACACATAGTGCCAAGAAAACACTTCTCTCTGTCTCACCAAAATTTCGCACTAAACTATGCTCTATCTCAACACACTCTCTGTTTTACTTCAACAACAGTCTTCGAGCTTTTTCTGTTTTAACAATAATACACTGATGTATTTTTAATACACGTTGCTGTGTATATTTCTTTCCACTTTTCGCGCACTACTATATATTACATTAGCCTTCAGGCTATTTACTTTATATAGCGCACAAACAAAACATAATAAATATATAACTAAGAAAATTAAACCAATGTGTATGGCCCATCGGGAAGGGTGCATAAAACATATGTTTAAGACATAACACACCAAAGGTTTAAAAACCTTTATCGTGTGTTATATAAAACATAAAAAAACCTTATTAAAAAAAAACTTAACAAAACTATAACACAACATAACTTAACATAAACTTCTGCGAACCCTTTGCCCCGGTGGAGCCTGCTAGACTTCAAAATGATAAAACCACACTGCAAACAAAATTCGCTTTACAAACTGAGCCTCGCGATGTTAGCCTATGGACGCGCAATGAAATATTAAATCGGGTGCATAAAACGATATCGGGTCCACAAACTGGTTTTGGGTACGGGCCCAAAATAAAACCCAAAAACCTTATTCAATCCGGCTTATAAAAAGTTCAGGTCCGGTTTGAGGTTCTCGGCCTGCTCCAAAAAATAACCTGATCGAATCACATTGCTCCACATGTCTGCTAACTTGGCGAATGAGACTTGTGATGGCTGATGATGTTGGCTACTATTGTGGATGGCGGGGACCACTACTGTATGGCCTCGTTTCAAATAAAACAAAAAAACCTCCCCTGTATACAAAAATAACCCTGTTTTCATTCTACACTCTGTTTTCTAAACAAAGGCTCCGTTTTCTATTATACAAGGACTGTTTTCAGTTGTGAAGGACTGGCGCTGAAAAAAAATGAAAGCTCTATTTTATTTTATTTTAAAAACTTGAATTTGATTGTTCACTGAATATAGCAAGCGGCCAGAGTACAGGGTTTGTCAAAAAAAATTTGGAAAGCGGCTACAATGGGTAGAGCAGTTGAAATTAACATTTCAACACATTAAAAGTGTGCGTTTTGGTGTTGTGACCACCTTTGTTTTATTATAACGTCCTCATTTCTCATTTAGTGTTGGGAAAAATTCATGTCTCACGTAGCCTTCCCATATTAATGTATATTGCATGTTTTTGTTTTACGTTTTTTATGTTACGTATTTTTAGTTACAACATAGTGGATTGTATAGTATAATGGGTTCAAAGCTTGTATTCTACGTTGTGTTATATTTCATAACTAAAAATATATACATTTTTTTTAATTGTACAAGACTAAAACTTATATTATATGTTATCTATTATCTAATTATAGGTTTATAAATGATTTTGAATTAATTACCATTTTATTGGTATTAGATTATATATTAGGTATCAAATAAAGAATATATATATGGGTAAGTGTATTGGACACAATATGTAAAATTTTATAGTATAGTACAATGTTAATATAAGTTATTATTTATTTATATTTATACTTACACTAATGTACATGTATATACAAAATTCTAAGAGAAGATGTATTATAGGATTGATAAGAAGGGATCAATTAAATTAAAACCAAATAAATAAAAAAGGAGTTCATCAAATCACTCTCAAATTGGTGAATGTAATGCAGGAGTTTAAAATGTCACAACTTTTAACTTTAAAGGTTGAGTTCAAGAAATCTTAAATATGTTGGATAAGTGAAGGCCATGGAGTAAAAATGAAAATGAAAGTGAAGAGAAAATTACTCAAAACAAGGAAAATAAGTAAAAAGGAGCGATGTAACCAAAATTTAAAATGGAGGGTCCCCATTCTTATTATGAAGATAATAAGTAAAAATGGGGGTTTTTGTTTTACCACAGCAAAATCATAGAGTAAAATGAATGATAGTTGACTTGAGGGGTGGTGTCCCAAAGTTATGGAAAATTAGTTGTTAGTTACAGATGGGTAGGATTGTCGTGAGTTGAAGTTTGGTAACAGAACTTTTGTCTCATATTTTTGGTCTCGATACATAGGAATATCATTTTTAGCAAACAATGGAAAGGGTTGATGTTCAATGTCCGAAACAAGACGTGGTTATGTGGTACATGGTTCTCAGATGGAAATGTGCTTTTCAAAGGTTTCATGTTTTTGTAATTTTTGTACTTTTTCCATCGATAGAGAAAAAGTGCATGACAACAATATTCATAGCAATTGTGGGTGCCTCATAAAATAAACGAAGATTCAAAATGAATTGGGATTAGACCAATTCGAGATGCAAATTCCTACCATATCAAGAAATTTCCTCACAACAGTAGTTGATATAAAACTGTCATCAGAGTATTGAGGTACCAAGACAACAAGACATCATTGCAGTATAGTATGGAGAGGTCGATGTGACCAAAGAACAATACTCACACAGTAATTCAAGTCATAATAATTGGTAAAAAGGAATAGTTACAATAGTGCACATAGAAAGGGGCCATATGACACCCGATAAACCATAAGAACTCAATCATGTAAGATCTTGGTCATAGTTCCTAGTTCATGGGTTAATAAAGTTGGTACCAAATTCGAGGGAGTTCAAATTGAGGTTTTAGGTATGGTTACCAATCACAATTGTTGTAGTGACAAACATTTGAATTTGTTAAGAATGGTTATCAGAAACAATTCGATGACAAGGTCAAAGACTTGACATGGTGAACTAGAAATACCATGGTTCAATACCATTTATTTATGCCCATGGAAAATAAAATGTATAAAATATAAATAATGAGAAAAATATCGAAGTTTCTTCTAATATTATGCAAAAGAGAACAAAGTGTGAGGTACAACACGAGGGACAATAAGAGTGTGAGGTAAAAAAAATAAAGGAAAAAAATGGTACATTGAGAGTGGATACTCCAAACGTATCACTAGTGAAAAAAGTAAGTTTGTGACTTTGGATGAATGTAAGGGTGGCAATGTTACTTTTGAGAATAATTCTCCAGTGAGAATAAGAGGAAAATGTATTGTTGTTTTAGAAAAGGGAAATACGAAAGGCTAGAATGTGTTTTATTTTAGGGTCAAAACATAATTTTATGAGTGTTAGATAAATTTGTGACCAAGGTTACAATGTTATTTTTCACTTAACAAGTTGTGAAGTAATAAACGTTGATTTAAGAAAGACTATCGAGAATGAAATAAGGACCCCAGGGAATGTATATGTGTTGGATGGAAACATATGAAGTTGTTGTATCAGTAAAACCAATTATATTTGGTTGTGGAACGGGAGATTAAGTCATATTAGTTTTCATTAGCTAGTTATATTTGGCCAAAACCATGTTGTTCGAGACGTGCCCAAAATCTCCAAACCTAGGAATACTATTTGTAAGTCACCAATTTGGAAAAAAATTAAGAGTGTGGTTCAAAGAAAGGGAACATTATAAAAAATGCCTCTTGGGCTTATTCATATAGACCTTTGTGGACCCACATGAACATGGTACCCGTTTTGTGAGAAATACTTCATATTGGTGATTGGTGATTATACAAGGATAACTTAGGTTAGTTTGTTGAAAAATAAATCTGAATCTTTTAAAAAAATTAAAATATTCTAAACTCCAGTGGAAAAAAAAATTGACCGCAAATTAAATTCCTTAGATCAAATAGAGGAGGAGAGTACACATATTATTAATATTATGATTTCCATGAATAACATGGGATTAAGAGACAATTCTCAATTGTTAGAACACCTTAGCAGAATAAAATAGTAGAAATGATGAATAGAAAATTCCAAGAAATGGCCAAAGCTATTACTAATGAATCAAAGGTACCACACACTTTCTACGGAGAAATTTTTCAAACTAAAATCGACATTCTTAACAAGGCTCATGTTGGACTGAATAGTGATAAAACCCCCTATGAACTATGGTATGGAAAATCTACTTCTCTAAAGAACTTTATGGTATTTGGAATTAACTGTTTCATCAAAAGGAATGATGAAAATATTACAAGTTTGGTCTGAAAGCACATGACGAGATATTTCTTGGATACTCCACTACCTGTAAAGTTACAGTGCTACAACGAGGGACCCTACAATATAATTAATAGAATAGATGAACGATAAATTCACACAGGAATATAACTACAATGCCATGAACCAATTAACTATAAGCCCCAAGAGCATGAGTTAGAAAAAGATCAATAATAAGAGGAATATGAAGAATTAGTGGGAGAAGAAAGATTTAATTCTATAACTCTGAAGACTCCATCAAGGTATGTTCAAAAAAACTTTCTTGGGAGTGATATTATTAGTAACTAAGAAACAAGGGTGTGTAGTAGAATAAAATTAATAAGAACATCAAGTCATGCAAAATTTGCACTATTTTCTATGATAAAACGTTGAATTTTTTCATAAGAAAGTCAATACCAACATTGGGCAAAAGAAACAAATGAAGAATTTTATGAAATAGAAAATAGTTAAACATGGGGTCTTGTGCCAAGACATAAGGAAAGAAATGTGACGATAACTAAATGGGTCTTCAAGAATAAGCTAAATTAATATGGATATGATGTTAGGAAAAATGCCAAACTCATATGTAATGGGTATGCTCAGAAAGGAGTAGGATTTGGAAAAGCATTTGTTCATGTTGCAAGAATCAAAGCAATTGCAATGTTTCTAAATTTTTTCTCTTATAGAAGATTCAAAGTTTATCAAATGGATGTTAAATCAACATTCTTAGATGGTGATTTAGAGGAAGAAGTGTATGTGGAGAAGCTAAATTTTCTTCCATTGTCCAATAATAAATATTTTCTTATGAAAAATCAAGAAATATCTATATGGATTAAAAAAATAACCAAGGGAATGGTATTATATTTTAGACAAGTATTTTCACCAAAAAAAATTTAAAAGTCTACATCAAGGTTGAAGATATTAACTTGTTGATAGTTATAGTGTACATTGATGACATCATTTTTGGCAACAATATTGAGATAATGAGTCGACGGCTTGTAGTTTTTATTCATAAACAATTTTCTATGTCTCTGTTTTCAAAATCATGATTGTCATTACAAAAAATCTCATCGGTGCTAGTAGATAAGTGCATCACCATATTTAAGGATCATCAGTAGGATTTTAAACCATGTCACAACAAGCATGGAGATTTGGCGACTTTTCTTTTTGTAAACATCTCCAAACCGAAATTATTTGAGTGTGTATCTAGCTCGTGACTCGGGCTCTAATAAAATTCATTAAAAATCATGATTAACGTTACACTAAAACCTTCACGCACTGGTAAAAAGACACATCACCATATTTAATGACCATCGGGGGGCTATTAAACCATGTCACCACACACAGGAAGAGACGATGAATTTTCTTCATGCAACATATGCTTTGGAAATGATCATTTTTCCTTGGACGATAGGTTAAAAAAAAAGAGGTATTTATTCTCTCGAACTAAGTATATCAAAGAAAATTTAAGAAAATTTGGTATGGAAGACTATCAACTTATAAGTACACCCATGGTACTAGGATATCAAGTTAGCAAAGATGATGAATCTCTAGAGGTGAATCAAATTATGTATAGAAGAATGATTGGAAATATACTGTATATGACAACTCCAAGACCAAATATCATGTAGGAAGTGGGACAGGTGGGACAATTTCAGTTAAATCCCAAGAAATAACATCTCCAAGAAATCAAGATAATATTTAAATAGTGGCAAGAGATATTGGATTTTGGTTTATGCTATCCCGAATGTAAAAAGTTTACACTACAAGCTTACATTGATGTTGATTAGGCTAGTAGTATTGATGATAGAAAAAACACCAGTGGTGGAGCCTTTTTCCTAGGGAGTTGTCCAATTTTCTAGATTAGGAAACAAAAATATATCTCTTTATCTACTAGTGAAGTAGAATATATTATAGATGCATCATGTTGTATTGAGTTTTATATGTAAAATTCTCTCCTGCAAACATAAGTGAATTCCCTTGATCTAATTGTTTGATATAGAAGCAACGAAAACAAAAATAATTTTATTTTCCTTAGAGAAATTAAAAAATGGAGGAGAACGCCTACCTAGAGTCCAATGCAGCTCCTCCTCTTCTCTTCAGTTGTAAACTTTATCTCCAACTCCAACTACTGTAAACGAAACCTACAAAATAATTATAACAAGCAAGAGAACTATAAGATATACATAGCATAACCAATATCTCTAACTAATGAGTCAAAGGAGCATTGAAACACATATGCATCAAATAGACATAAGTATACGAAAAAAAATTATATTAATGAAATGTAGGGGAAGATTGCAACCCTTTTACAGATCTTGACAATGTAAAAGTCTCCCACAAAACTTCTCCTTCCTTAGCCACAAATAAATCCTTCAATATGAACTCAAGGATGGTAATGAATCCTTAAGTAAAAAGAAACAACATGAAGGGCTAGCTAAGAGTCTCCAAAAGCCAACCCATACTATGTAAGGCATTGAATTTATAGGGTAAATGGGGTAGTTTAGGATTTACCAATCTAGAACTTAGATCCACATATGAGGGAGGATAAGCTCTAGGGATAAGAGATAAGAACTCTAGGATATGATTTTGATATATAAATAAATAGTAAATGGTTAAAACCACATTAGAAACTTCTAGAAAGAGAATTTTCATAATTATTTTTATTTTTCCTGAAATTCTAGATCCATTACGCTTGCAGCAAAGGAAACTTGTGTTAGTTAGTGAAGGTGCCAAGTTATGCAAGATGAAATCATTGCAGATGGCATAGAAGATAGGGTGTGATGGGCCCAAAAATAATTTTTAAGCTAATAAAACCTTAAATCCTTGGAATTTTTTGGAGAATTAATACTCAAGCCTTTGCATAGTGATGATGAAAAGGTGTCATGGATATTGATTGATCTAGTTTCTAGGCCATTTTAATGAATGTGAGAAGATGAACCGTAACAAAATGATTATATGGATGATGAAAAAATATATTTAGGTAGATTTCACTCAACCAATATGTATTTTTTTTAATAACACTAGCGCAATTAATATATCTAAAGTCGAATTATGCACTCTAAAAAACACACACATTCCTATTAAATATCACTTTCTTAGAGAAAAATTAATGGATAAAATAGATAAATTGGAATATTTACCTACTAGGGATCAAAATGCAAACATATTTACTAATTTCCTTCCAAGAGAGCCATTCGAGTATCTCAGACATAGATTGGGAGTCATCTCTCAGATTATCTCTCAGTGAATATCATATTGCAAGAGGCAAAATATTTTTTAACTACAACAAAAGCTCATGGGGAGCTATATTACTTCAATGATAGTATTTTTGACTAGGGACATGCATTTTGCAAATGTTAGGGGAGTGTGCAAGAGTATAGGGTGAATATGCATACATCATGAGAAGAACACAAAGTATGCAGATAGGGGGAGCATCGTGAAAATTTATTTTTATGAAACCTCATATATGGAACTAATAGTTTATGTAAGGAAACAATAGCTGAGACAATATTACTAGCCTTTAAATGCAAGGCGTGAAGAGAAAATTTTACACGCCCTGCTATTTGAAATAAGTAGTCGATTGGTGAGACCTCCTATCAACATGAGAAAATCAGTTATTTGTACCACTAAAAATAGCTTGTTTCCTTTCTCCACTAGCAATTTCAAATGTTTGATGATTGATTTCCTTAGAAATCACCAACTGTTACTATTTTGCATCTAATACATGTCAGGAAATCTTTGTATCATGTTTTTTTATTGTCCCAATATCTGTCCTTTGATTAATAGAAAACACTACGACTGGTATATATCAGTCCTCCTTAACATGTATCAATATTATGCTATTTCTATACCTAATGATGCGAGAACTTACATAACACATTAAAAATATACTTAATTTAATATTCGTTAATTAGTAATTAATTCACAAATGTAAGAAGTGAGAATGGGCGTGTGGAAGAAATTTTAAATATTGTGGATCAATGTATCTATTACACTATGAATTAAAGTGATTGTTCCTCACTCTACACACCCATTCTCTCACACAACAATAATTGTTCACACATATTAACACTTAACTTAATATATCATAATAATAATAAGTACTTAATCTGCAAATATGAAATCACATTTTCACATAGTATTAAAAAAATAAACTAAACTACCTGAAAATATGAAAAAATCAACTTCATCATCATACAAACTCTTGAAGGAAAGGGAAACAGATGCATTGTAGGTTCAATTTTCCAATTCTGGTAATGTGAAATATGCAAATACTTGAGCCTATGTAATTCCAAAATTCATAAAATAAATAAAATACAATAATGATATTTGATGCACTAGAAATACAAGCCATAGCACTAACCAAAACAATGCCAGCACGCCGCCCCCCCCCCCCCCCCGCCCCCACCTTCAGTCCCATATTAGTTATTTCTAGATTATAAATAGCTCTATCTTGTTCCTATTACATTCCAAATTAAATTTTATGTGTATTTCTATGGAATAAAGTTCCCTATGTGCACCTTTTCTCTCACGCATACCTCATACTATACACATCCTTCATTCCACACATATTCATATCTCCATGAAAATTCTCTCTCACACAACTAAATATGTAAAAAGACTAAATGGAAAAGAGTTTAAAATTAATTTTGGGTTTCTTGTATGTGGAATAAATTTACCTCTACACCCTCGTTCTCCCACACATACCCCATCCTCCACACATTCTTGATTTCACATATATTCATAGCTCTATGCAACTATTCTCCTGTACAAGTAAATATGTAAAAGTTTTAAATGGAAAAGAACTTAAAAATAAATAGATAAATACAATCACACTATAAATATGTGCTAGAGAAGTAACTAAAAAAAATGGCCCCCTCCCTCGTAAAGGGCATGCTTAGAGAATTTTGTCAACGACAAAATGAAGCCTTGGATACCTAGATTAATTATTTCTAGCTTAAAAGATGCTCATTCTAGTTGTTCCTATTACCTTATGAATTAAAGTTTTTGTTCCTAGTTAAATTAAACTCACGTCTATGGAATAAATTTCCCTCTACAACCTTGTCATCTTGCACATGCCCCCTCCTAGGCACATCCTTCATTTTGCATAGATTCGTAATTGTATGCAACTTCTCTTTGGCACAACTTAATATTCAAAACTATTAAACAAAAAATATCTTATAACGAATTCTATGTATGTGAAATAGATTTCCCTCTGCACCCTCATTCTCCTGCACATACCCCATCCTTCTCACATCCTTCATTCAACATAGCTTCACGTCTCTATGCAACTATTCTCCTGTACATGTAAATATTTTAAAGTTTTAAATGGAAAAGAGTATAAAATGAAATAATAAAATATAAATGCACTGGAAATATGTGTCATAGCACTAACAAAAAAAATTCAACCCTCCCTCATAAAGGAACTTCTGGAAGCATTCTGTCAATGAAAAAATGAAACCTTGAATACCCAAATTCATTATCTCTAACTTACAAACCACTCATTCTAGTTATGCCTATTACAATCTGAATCAAAATTAATGTTCCTAGTTAAATTAAACGTGTGTCTATGGAATAAATTCCCCTTTTCACCCCCATTTTCCCACACATTCCTTGTACTTCGCACATCCTTCATTCCTCACAAGTTCATAGATTTATGTAAATTATCTCCTGCATAGCTAAATCTATAAAAATTTTAAATTGAAAAGAGTTTAAAATTAATTTCATGTGTTTTTTTTTGCATAATAAAGTTCCCTTTGCACCCATGTTCTCCCAAAAATACCCCCTCCTCTGCACATCCTTCATTTCATACAAATTAATAGCTCTATGAAATTTTTCTCCCATACATGTACATTTGTAAAAGTTTTAAATGTAAAAGGGCCTAAAATGAAATTATAAATTATAAATGAATTAGAAGTATGTGTCAGTCCACTAAAAAAAAAATGCCCCCCTCCCTCGTAAAGTGCATGCTCATAGAAATATTTCAATGACAAAATGAAACCTTAAGCATCCAGATTCATTATTTCGAGCTTAAAAATCGCTCTTTCTAGCTATATTCTGAATTAAAGTTTATGTTTCTAGTTAAATTAAATTTGTGTCTATGGAATAAAATTCCTTATGCACCCTTGTTTTCTCACACATACACTCAACACATCCTTCATTCCACATAGATTCATAGATTTATACAACCACTCTCTCACATAGCTAAATCTATAAAAAAAAATAAAAAATGGAAAAGAGTTTAAATTTAGTTTCATGTTTTTGAAATAAAGTCCCTTTTTTACCCCCATTGTCCCACACATACAACATCCTTCACATATTATTCATTATGCACATATCCATAGTTGTATTCAACCCTCATTATCCCATACACTTGGCACAAATTCACAAGTCTATGCAATTGTTCTCCAACATAACTAAATATGTAAAATAATAAAAAATTAACACACTACAAATACTTGTCTTGTTTTAATTCTCACATATACCCCCCATATTCCCCACATCCTTCATTTCACATAGACTCATAGCTCTATGCAAATTATGTATTGCACAACTAAATTTTTAAAACTTTTGAATGGAAAAGAGTTTAAAATTAATTTCATGTTTTAGGAATAAAGTACCTTTTGCACCCTCATTCTCTTGTACATACCTTGTCCTTTGCATATTATTCATTCCACACATATCCATAGTTGTGTGAAATCCGCATTATCCCACATAAGCCGCATCCTATACACATCCTTCAGTCCCCAAAAAATCACATCTCTACGCAGTTGTTCTCCCCCACAACTAAATTTGAAAAATAATAAAAGATAAACATAGTAACAATATATGTTTCTATTAAATTCTGAATTAATTTTTTTGTTCCTAGTTAAATTAAATTCACACCTACATAATAAAATTATCTCTACACCTCCATTCCCCTGAACATGCCTTATACTTCACACAGGTTCATAGCTCTATCCAACTGCTCTCCCGCACAACTAAATCTGTAAAAAAATTAAAAGGAAAAGAGTTTAAAATTAATTTTTTATTTCGTTTCTACGAAATAAATTTCCCTATGCACCGTTATTCTATTTCAAATACCCCTTCCTATGCACATCCTTCATTCCACAAAAAATCACAAATCTATGCAACTTTACTTCCATATAGGTAAGTCAATAAAAGATTTAAATGGAAAAGAGCCTAAAAAAAGTTAATAATATATAAAAGCAATAAAAGTAGATGTTAGAGCACTGACAAAAAATAATTCCCCGATCCCTCATAAAGGAATTTCTCACAACGTTATATCAATGACAAAATGAGACCTTGAACACCCACATTCATTATTTTTGGTCTACAAACCACTCTTTCTAGTTGTGCCTATTTATTCTAAGTTAATTTTTTTCTTCCTATTTAAATTAAACTCGCATCAATGGAATAAATTTCCCTTTGCACCTTCATTCTCTTACACATAGCCCATAATTTGCACATCCTTCATTCCACATAGATTCATAGGTCTATACAAATGCTCTCCTGCATAGCTAAATCTATAAAAGTTTTTAATGGAAAAAATTTAAAAATTAATTTAATTTGTTCGGAATAAAATCCTTTCTACACCCTCTTTATCCTACACATACGATGTCCTATACACATTCTTAATTCAACATAGATCCATAGTTGTATGCAATACTTGTTCTCCCACACATACCCCATCCTTTGCACATCCTTCACTCCGCACAGATTCACAGTTGTGTGCAATTTCTCTCCCACACAAATAAATTTGTAAAATAATAAAAGATAAACACACTATAAATACATTTCTTGTTATAATTCTCATAGCTCTAATGAAAGAGACACCCCTCCCACACTCCCCACAATTCCCAATGCACCTTCGTTTTGTCACAACTTTTAGCTTAAAGGTTTTGTTCAAGAAATATTAAATATTTTGGATAAGTGAAGGCCATGGAATAAAAATAAGCGAAAAGAAAATTACTCAAAACAAGGAAAATAAATAAAAAGGAGCGATGTAACCAAAATTTAAATGGAGGGTCCCCATTCTTATTACGAAGATAATAAGTAAAAATGGGGGTTTTTTTTTTACCATGACAAAATCATAAAGTAAAATGAATGATAATCAACTAGAGGGGTGGTGTTCCAAAGTTATGGAAAATTATTTGTCAGTTATAGATGGGTAGGTAGGATTGTCGTGCATTGAAGTTTGGTCTTGGTACATAGGAATATCATCTTTAGCAAAAAATGGAAGTTGAATACAATTCCCTATGCACCCTTGTTTTGTCACACATACACTCAACACATCCTTCATTCCACATAGATTCATAGATCTACGCAACTCTCTCTCACATAGCTAAATCTATTAAAAAAAAAAATGGAAAAGAGTTTAAATTTAGTTTCATGTTTTAAGAATAAAGTCCCTTTTTTACCCCCATTGTCCCACACATACAACGTCCTTCATATATTATTCATTATGTATGTATCCATAGTTGTATTCAACCCCCATTCTCCCACACACTTGGCACAAATTCACAAGTCTATGCAATTTTTCTCCAACAGAACTAAATATGTCAAATAATAAAAAATTAACACACTAGAAATACTTGTCTTGTTTTAATTCTCAAATATTCCCCCCATATTCTGCAAATCCTTCATTGCACATAGATTCAGAGCTCTATGCAGCTTCTTTCTTGCACAACTAGATTTTTAAAACTTTTGAATGGAAAAGAGTTTAAAATTAATTTCATGTTTTAGGAATAAAGTACCTTTTGCACCCTCATTCTCTTGTACATACCTCATCCTCTGCAGATTCTTCATTCCACACATATCCATAGTTGTACGAAACCCCCATTATCGCACACATGCCACATCATATACACATCATTTAGTCCCCAAAAATTCACATCTCTATGCAGTTTTTCTCCCCCACAACTAAATTTGTAAATAATAAAAGAGAAACACACTAGAAATATATGTGTTGTTGTCATTCCAATTGTTCCTATTACATTCGGAATTAAAGTATTTGTTCTTAGTTAAATTAAATTCACACGTACATAATAAAATTAGCCTTACACCCACATTCCCCTGCATATGCTTTGTACTTCACACAGGTTCATAGCTCTATCCAACTACTCTCCTTCACAACTAAATCTGTAAAAAATTTAAAAGGAAAATAGTTTAAAATTAATTTTTTATTTTGTGTCTACGAAATAAATTTCCCTATGCACCATCATTATCTTCCAAATACCCCTTCCTAGGCACATCCTTCATTCCACAAAAATTCACAACTCTATGCAAATTTACTTCCATATAGGTAAATCTATAAAATATTTAAATGGAAAAGAGCCTAAAACAAATTAATAAAATATAAATGCAATAGAAGTAGATGTTAGAGCACTAACGAAAAATAATTCCCCCATCCCTCATAAAGGAACTTTTCACAGCGTTATACCAATGACAAAATGAGACCTTGAACACCCACATTCATTATTTTTGGCCTACTAACCACTCTTTCTAGTTGTGCCTATTATATTCTAAGTTAATTTTTTTCTTCCTATATAAATTAAATTCACATCAACGAAATAAATTTTGCTTTGCACCTTCATTCTCTTGCACATAGCCCATATTTGCACATCCTTCATTACACATAGATTCATAGGTCTATACAACTACTCTCCCACATAGCTAAATCTATAAAAAAAATTAATGGAAAAAATTTTAAAATTAATTTGATGTGTTCAGAATAAAATCCTTTCTACACCCTCTTTATCCTGCACATACGATGTCCTCTAGACATTCTTAATTCCACACAGATCCATAGTTGTATGCAACACTTGTTCTCCTCTAGACATTCTTAATTCCACACAGATCCATAGTTGTATGAAACACTTGTTCTCCTCTAGACATTCTTAATTCCACACAGATCCATAATTGTATGCAACACTTGTTCTCCCAACACATAACCCATCCTTTGCACATCTTTCACTCTGCACAGATTCACAGTTGTATGCAATTGTTCTCCTACACAACTTAAATTTGTAAAATAATAAAAGATAAACACAATAAAAATACTTTTCTTGTTATAATTCTCGTAGAAGTAATCAAATACATGCCCATCCCGCACCCCCCATGCCCCTCAGTCACGTGTAGGACCTACTCAGAGCATTATGTCAATGTCAATGTCAAATCACTCACCGGTTGAATGAACACTCACAAAATCAACTTTGTTTATATATTTAAAATGATTTGTCAGACCTTGAAAAATACCGTTTAAATAAATTTCTCTCCGCCATTGAATTATGTGGCATAAAGTGTCTCTCAACTAATGGAAAATTAGGAATAAGGTTTCTAGAAATTAGGAAATTATTTTTGAATTTGCAAGAAAATAGAAATATTCAATTTTTTTTTTAACTTTAATTATAATTACAAAAACTAAACAAAATAATACAAATTCAACACACTTTGAGTGCAAAAACTCAACAAAATAATACAAATTCAACTCACTTTGACTGAAAAAAATTAACATAATAATACAGATTCAACACACTTTGACTGTAAAACGAATGCTATAATCTTTAGTGAAGCATAAACTCAAAATATAAATATACTAGACTAAAAATAAATAATAAAAATATATTTGAGGTTTAATAAAAATAAAATAGGAAAGAATCCAAGTTAGTGAAAGTTGAGAGTTTCTTCTTACACAAATTTTGCAATATGCAAATTTGTAAATGGTTTTAAGTACTGCATATATCTAAGGAGTGAGTTTTACAAGAGGTAATATGGTTGGTTTATATATATAATTATGACTTTGTAATAGTTTTAAGGAGACTTTTCATAAGACAAAAACTTTTATTTGGATAATTAAATAACTCTCTAAATACAAATGATTAAGAAAGTTTAAATCAAATTATTAATTAATTTAAAGAAAAAATAACAATTTAAATTTAAAATAATTTGATATAAATATGTATTTGGAAAAACTAATTAAAATAATTTGACATGATTTATGATATGTAGAGAAAAAAATTTAAAATATTTTATTATAGTTACACGGAAGGCGTTGACTTTTGAATCATTTCACTTTCACTATAGTAGACTTTTTTATTTTTTTACCTTTGATTCAAGTAAACAATAGTCACATTGTCCACTATTGGATCTCTGTAGTGTTAGAAATAGAAACTAATTATAACCCAGCTTGAAACTAATTGGAAACTAGTAAGTAAAATAGAAATTGCAACACACGAAATAGAAATTAATTTTGAGTATAGAAATTTTTTAATTTGATTGTTAATAGAAATGAAAGCTAATTGCAAACCAACTTAAAATTAATTGGAAACAAATTACAAACCAACTTAAAAAAAATTCACAATTTTATATACTTTACATATATTTTTACCATTTTATGTTTAAAAAAAATAAAATCAAAATAAAAACATTTCCCATATATAATAACCTTCCCATTCCTTTCTACTTTTAGTGTTCATGTTATAGGTGCGCCAAGGCTAGTCGCCTCTTCTTATGTCATATGAATCAAATGAAACTATGTCAATAAGTATCGCTCTCCGCTCTCAAACACTTATTCGCATCCGAATTATCATTATAACTATCTCTCTCTCTGCTTAAGGAGTCCACATGAAATTTTCTGGTTATGCAAATTTTGTGCGTATTCGCACGTACGTATCTTTCGAGTAACTTTTCATTTAAATTTTGGGTCGTATTAGTTAGCGGAGGTCGATTCAATTCAGTCAGTCGAGAACACATCTCACATTCATTCGCGTGCCTTCAAATCTGAGGTAATAATCTGTGACGTGGAACATATTTTTTTGGGATATCTAACTTTGAAAAATACACATTATTAATACAAATCAAAGAATTTTTTTTGTATGCTTCCTGGTTCGTTTGCACATATTGATCATTTGACTTGGTATGTGTATTTTTTAACCAGGTTTACAAAGATTTATTATTTGACTTGATAGGCGAAATAATTTAGAACTCAATTAAATGTATTTTAAAAATAATTATCAATTAATTTTAAATATATTTTCATTCGAGTTAAATAGATGGACCATAATAATTACAACCCAGCTTGAAACTAATTGGAAACTACTATGTCAAATGATAATTGCATCAAATGAAATGGAAATTAATTTTGAGAATAGAAATTTTTTAATTTGATTGTTTTCATTAATAATTTAAAAAGCTAAAAATCTTAGAGAATTACAACTACAATATAGCATTCATAGCCTATTACAACTACAATATAGCATTAATAAATGATTTGAACTTTCTAAATAGGAAATTTAACATTTCGAAAATTTTGGTGATAATTCATTTAGGATGTTGTATGCATAATCACAAGACAAAATTGACTTCAAGCATAACAATGAAAGACTAATCTTCCCAAATCTTAACGAGATGAACTACCTTCCGTGTATCTTTGCACTTTAGGAGCAACTGCTAGTTTATTAAGTTTTGGATGAACATTATATTGATCGAGTGTCCCAATCAAAGAAATATATTGAAGATGATGAAAAGTTAGTCTTACCAAACTTACTGAAAAAATTATTATAATTTTAAAATAATTGAATTTATATGAAAAATTTAAAAATAGTTAATTTATTTTTATATAGTTGTTTTGTTAATATGATTATTTTATAACATATAAATTTAGAAAAAAATAAATATGTTTTTTAATAATTTATTAAGATAATATATCAATAAATAATTTAATATTTAAATATATTATTTTTTAATTTAAAATATTTTAATAAAATTTAATGAAAATTATCAATTCCATAAATGAATATAACCGATAAATAAATTATAATGATTTGAGTGAACATTAATGATTACGAATATATATAATTTATAACCAAAAAAATATAAAAAAAAAAAATTATACAAAATTTGTAACAAGTATATATGTATTTATAACATGACATGAGATGAATAAAGAACCCAACATGTGATATTCATAGAAAACCCATAACGAAAATTCCTATGAAAAGTATCATTTTTTTAGTTATAAGTTAGTGAAGGATTTTAAAAGAAAATATAAGATTTTATAAGGAAAGATAGTGATTTAAAAAGCAAAAGGTATTTTTCTATATGTTTATATGAAATTTTGACGTCTCAAACACAAAGGTAAAGGGTGGATATTATTTTAAAACTTGTTTTTAGTAAAAGAGAATAATGACTAATAAATTATTATTTAAATAAAAAATGTATATGTTAAATTTTAATATTTATTTTTAAAATTATATAATTTTATATTATGTAAAATAATGTAAATCGTCCTACATAATATTTAAATAAAATATTTAATTTAAATATAAATATAAGTTTTAACTCCTAAAAATTATTTTAATAAAAATAACCACTAAAGTATACTTATGACTAACTTTTGAGAATTTGCAAACCTAATATAAATAGTTTACTTAAAATACAATTTACTTAAAATTATTAAATTAATATATTAGTAATATTTTTTAATTTTGATGTGAAAGATATGGATTTCAATATTCACAACTATTTTTCACACAATTTAATTACACATGTAATATGTATATATAGTTGGAAGTAAATTTAATTAATTCTAAATATGACAATGAGGTTGAGATATTCTCTAAAGAGAATCCAAAACTAACTCTAAACTTATCATGTAACCATTTTTTCCAAATCCTTCTCTGAATGTTTATATGTAAAAACTAATATCACAAAGATTAATACAAAAATGACATATTATAGTTCACATATAAGTCACATATGTCTCATATGGTCATCACTAGCACTTCTATCCACTCTGATATCTCATGGACCATGCTCTTTCTCCACCACATTATTTGAGCATCCCTCTTGACTCATTTAAGGTACAATTGTCTTCAACCATCATTGACGAACTTGCATGATCAACAATATTGACATACTTTATTTTGACAAGTTACATAGCTCATTGTATTTGCCTAAAAAATAAGCAAGTAATCGAAAAATTTGATCATATAACTTGATCTCTCAGTCATACATATAAGGATAATGTCTAGTTGGCATTCTTGGCTTTACACGACCCATCAAATTTATAATAGAAGGTAAACATAACCAAATCAACGATATGTTCTCATGCAATTGTATATAACAAGAAACACCAATTTGAATTACATCACTTTGTTCAATATAATTAGTTCTTCAAACAATTTTAACTAAAAATTAGAAAATCGACTATTTAAAAAGGAGGCAACAAGGTCCATGATGGCAAAACCAATAACTATTCTCCTCAAAATAGAATCATTATCCATTGGTTCAATTTTGATTCTTTGTGCTTTCTATTTTCAACTTTTGGGGTGTTATTAACGTTTCCTGTTTATCTTTCTTAGGATTCAAACCAACGCTCTTCGCCTCGAGTTTACTATCTTTCATAACAGAAATTGCAGTTCAGGTTCTCAAACTTACTAGGTTTTAAACATGTTGGAAGCCTAGAATGCTTTCCTTCTTCAAGGTCAAATTCAACGAAGAGCTAAATCTTAGTCGATATTTTCAGAATTTACATATAATGCCCCACAGTGGCTATGACTCCTTCACATGGCTTTAGTGGTTGGTGAGTGCTCTGACACTAAAATTGACAGAATTCTCTAAGAAGGTCCTTCATGTTGGGTTGGGGGGGATGGGCGTAGTTGTTGTATCTTCAATTAATTCTCTCACACTAATAGCAAGACAACGATTTTTAATGTGTTTATATTTTATTATTTTATAGATTTAGTTGTGCTAAATGAAGGATGTGTAAAAGACGAGGTATATTTAGGAGAATGATAGTTGCATGCAATTGTGGATCTATGCGTAATGAAGAATGTGTGGAGGATGCAGTATGTGCGGAATAACAGGGGTTCAAAAGTTACTTTATTCCAAAAACATGAAATTAAGTTTAAACCATTTTCCATTCATAAATTTTACAAATTTAGCTAGATCTGTGGTTAATATGGATCAATATTGGTTATTATTACAACCAAATATGAATTAGATGTCATAAAAATATTTCACTCTCGCTCCTAATCATAAATACAATATTTCTCTCATCATGCGAAATTATATAATTTTATATCGAATTTAAAAAAATAAAGTAATAATATATATTAACTTGTGATGATTTTCTACTTTTTAACAAAGCTCTATTTGAATATCCACCTTATCCATGTTAAAAAAAAGTATTGCAGTGTATCAAAATATTTTACGCATATATTTTATAAAGGACAAAAAAAACTTATAGTTAAAATAAGAATTCTAACTATTTTACATTACATTATTTAAAAAACAAAAATAAAAATAAGTCTTGTAATGGTTTGTTGGAATTGTAATTTTAAATTGTGCAGTCTACATAATCCAACTGCTAAAGAAGATTTTCAAGGCATTGAATTCATTTATGAGTTTAAAAATGGAATTATGTGTGTGTGTGTGTGTGTGTGTTTTTCAAGGCATTGAATTCATTTATGAGTTTAAAAATGGAATTATGTGTGTGTGTGTGTGTGTGTGTCTTACGCACACATCTATAATGTGTTGAGAGAAATAAAATCTCTTAACATGTAAACCCCTTTTCATGTTTTACACTCTAAAATAAATATACCTCAACAATCCATGATTAAGATGAACCTATCTTAAACTTTAAACAAAATATAAAGAATTCATAATCAATAATATTTTTTTTCATAGAGAAAAAACAAATGCACTTATATTAACAAAAGGGAAGTACATTTGTACCATTTACATAGATATATGAGGGAAAAACAAATTCCCAATGAGCACAAATAATATTCAACAAAATAAAAACTAATCAACTCGATTAAGAAAAAATAAAGGATCCCTAAAAAAGTGCTAACAGATAGCTTAACAAAGTTCATACCTCAGATTAATAGGAAAAGGCCAAAAATATAGCAATATGAAACCCCCCAAGTCAGACGGAGAAAATCCAAACATGGCTCACAAAATATTCTATCAACAACTTATATTGAGAATAACCAGGTGCCATAGATCATCCTTGCTTAGACAGGTGGCTTGCCAATGAATTCTACTCATGAAAAATATGTGAGAAGGATATTCTCGAGAAGGATATCATGAGATCGTGAATAAGCATCATCCAATGGTGGAAATGAGGGGGGGGAATGGAAGAAATTTTCTTGGCCCAATTTATGATAGTCTGGGAGTCCCCATATATGTCAATTCCATCAATGTCAAGTGAAGAAGAACATGAGAGAGGTCCCCACAATTTGAACAATTATGCCCTATTGTTAGAGCCAACCCCACATAACCAAGAGAAATAGTAGGAAAGCTCGTGATATAAAACAATGAAAACATTGCAGCAACACTTACCATCCTGTGAAGCTCCATCAAAAAAGGCTACACGGGAAGACATTCCAACCTCACACCTAATCCAAGTTCTTAAAGGTGGCTTGGGGCGTGAGGGGCTAATTTTTTGAAAAGAAAGCCTGAATTCTAATGAATGTAAGTCTCACATCTAGAATTGACTCTTGAAAAACACAAGCATTTATATTTTTCCAAATTTCCCAGATGATATATAGCGAAGGTGAACGATACTCCTTTTTCT
This sequence comes from Pinus albicaulis, assembly GCA_034641835.2. Taxonomy (NCBI): domain Eukaryota; kingdom Viridiplantae; phylum Streptophyta; class Pinopsida; order Pinales; family Pinaceae; genus Pinus; species Pinus albicaulis. The sequence goes on from CM076577.1 coordinate 1,067,905,694, forward strand.
GATCAAACCAGAAAGTTAAGAAATCTCGAATTGAGGATCTGACCAATGATGAACTTAGGTTAAATTAAAGGGAGACATTCGTCCATACCTAAACAACAAAAGGAAAAACTAGAAATAGGTGTAGCACATCCTCCTCGCCTACCCCACACATCGAGGAAATTCCAGGACCCTAGAATCCTCTTTTAGAGAGGTTCTCCCTAAGTTCAAATTTTTTTCATGTATACAAGGCATGTAAAACATTTAAATTTGAAGGGAGCCTCCAAGCTCCACATCTTAGACAACCATAGAGGCTAGGAAATGGAACCCTACTTTAGAGAAATGTAATATTACACCCCTTTGACCGAGATGCTTACATTAATCTCTTTGCCACCCAATGTAAGATGATCGATTCTATCAATCAACACAACCTCTGCTTGACATAGATTGAACCCATATTGTTCACATTCCACTTCTAGGCAAGATGGAAGGGGGAGGTCCATGAAACTAGGCCTTGAGGGAAAATAAAAATATGTAAATGCATCGGAGGCAATATCTTCCCAATTGTATCTACCATATTCAAGAGAAATAATATGGAAAAACTGTAATTCATAAACTGTGAGGACATGACCGTATGTCATACCTTTTATTGCATCAAGGAAAATTGTGACCCTATCTTCCCTACCAACTTCCCACCTTAAGTTAAAACATAACCAAAATTTATCCTTAAAACAATGTAAACTATGAAACGGGAGCTATAAAAGGAAAACAAGAACTCTATCAGAAAAACCCCTAAAACATAGAAAAAAAGCTCGAAAGCAAAAAGCGTTGATGCTAGAATACCATCGTTTTTTTCTAGGGAAACTTTTCAACATGTTTTAAACATGGCAGTAAAAAAAAAAAAATTGGTACAAAAAACACCTTGAAAATAAAGAGTGTTGATGCTGGAATACATGTTTTTTTCTTCATGATAAATTTTCAACATTTTGAAATAATGACATCAAAGATAAATATCATGTCGCTGAAAAACCTTGATATTTCAAAATAAAAATGAAAACAAAAATAAAATTAAAAAAGAAAAAAATGAAAAAAAAAACAAAACAAAAGTTTAAAATAACAATAAAAAGTAAATCCTATGATGCGGGTGTTAATGAGAATTAACGCTTGCCACCACCTAGCCTCACCGATGTTGAACATTCGTCCTCCTCACGTGGGGGGCTCATGGCCATGGCAAGATGATTAAAGTCTGGAGAGTGGTTTTTTTATTCTCCACCACCCTCGAATGCAATGCATCGTCCTCTCTTCATCAAATCTGCATTAACCTTGACCTACTCGCATTCACTCTACCTTTCACGCGAACTTTCCTTCTGCCACCATTTATGGATGATAAGAAGGTGCTTTCGGCTCCCTATCGTAAAATTTCAGTGGTTGTCTGCTTGGCTCTGTCGCTACCCATGCCTCTTCCTCTACCAAGCCCCGGCATGTTTCCTCTTCTCCTTCGATCCCTGTCATGACGTCATGCTTCCCCCCTCACCTCACTTGCATCCCTACTCCTCAACCATGCCCCGCCATCACCGCATGCGTTGCTGCAGGGGTGGTGGGTGTGGGCTCCCTTCCCGTCCTCCCATTCACACCAATATTGGAAGAACAATGAATTTATCTCTCATGGGCGAGCGGAGCTGCAGCGGTGCTACCCACCCATTGCATGTAGCCATCAATGACTCAAATCAGATTCTGAAAATCAGATTTGAGTTGTTCGTGACCCGAGGGGCCACCTGCGATGGGCAGGCGGAGCTGCTACTAATCGAATTTGAGTCATTGGTGGTTCGAGGGCTGCCTGCCATGGGTGGGCAAAGTTGTTGCAGCACCGCCTGCCCACAGTAGGAGGCCCCTCGAGTCACCAATGCCTCAAATCCAATTCATATAATCGGATCTGATTCTCATAATCATATTTGAGTCGTTCGTGACTCGAGGGGTTGCCTGCCATGGACTGGTAGAGCTACTGCTGCTCCTCCCGCCCACGGGAGGTGACCCCTTTGGCCATCAACAATTCTGAGAATTAACTTTGAGTCATTGGTGGCCCGAGGAGCCGCCTGCCGTGGATGGTAGGAGTTGTTGTGAATTATCTTTGAGTTATTGCTGGCCCAAGGGGCCAGCTGTTAGCAGCTTCGCCTACCCATGAAAAGCAGTCCCTCGGGCCACCAATGGCTCAATGTCGATTGTTTGGGCCCACGGTCCACCTATCATGCGTTGGCAGAGCTGTTGCAGCTCTGCCCGCCTACTGTAGGCAGTCCCTCAGGCCACCAACGACTCAATAGATGCAATAATTCATTTTTTATTTTTATTATTATTTAATTATATATGTTTTATTTTTAAAAATTATATATGTTTTTTTAACGATTTTAAATTGTTTTATTTAATTCTTTTAATGTATTTTTTATTTTTTATTTTTTTTCAAACATTTTTATTATTAATTTTTTTTTAATGATTTATTTTTTATAATTTAATTATTATTGTTTTTTTTATGTTTGTCATTTTTTTAAATGGTATGTTTTATTTAAATTTAATTCTTTTTTAATACTTAAAATGTTATATAAATCATTTTTCTAGCATTTTTATTTTTGAAATCTCATCTTCTTTTATATAAAATTTAGAACATTTATTATTTTTCAAAAAAAAAAAATTATTCAAGATTTCTATAACTTTTATTTATTTAATGTGTTTTTTTTGGCAAAAATGTTTTAAAATACACACACACATGTCCAATTTTTAAAATTATTATTTTTAGTGTATTGAAATATTAATTAATGATATATAAATATTAAAGAAATTATAACCTCAAAATATTAATTTTTTTAAACATTGGAATATATATATATATATATATATATATATTAAAATGGAAAAATAAATTGGAAACCTTTAAAACTCAAATATTTTAGGACGAAAAATATGAAGAGAATAAGATCACTTGAAAAATGGTTAAATAATGATATATATATATATATATATATATATATATATATATATATATATATATTAAAATGGAAAAATAAATTGGAAACCTTTAAAACCCAAATATTTTAGGACGAAAAATATGAAGAGGAATAAGATCACTTGAAAAATGGTTAAATAATCAACATTTAACAAAAACATTCAAAATCCAGATGAAAATCTTCCACATTTAAAAAAAAATATCCACATTTCATACATTATAAAATTTAAACTCTCAAAATTAAGCCCTCTAAAAAAGGCGTTGATGTTGCATCAACACTTTTCAAAATTAGTATGAAAAATAGTTAACATTTTTAAAAAAATGTTCATACTTATACATGAGAAAATTTAAAGTGTCAAAAATACGCTAAAAATAAAAGAAGGTGTATTCCCAATCAAGACTTTTGAAAATAAGATGATTTTTTGGTACCTAAAAAAAATGTGTATTTTGAATCAAAACTTTTCAAAATCAAATGAGTTTTTGCTACCTGAAAAAAAAGTGTATTCTGAATCATCACTTTTCAAAATAAGATAATTTTTTGCTACCTCAAAAAAAAAAATACTCATATAAATTCGATTTCAAATTTTACATTGTTTTCATCAAACTATATCAAATTGCACCAAATAAAACATGATTTATCTTACCCTGCAGCAATTTCCTTTTATATTATTTTAAAAAGACACCCTAAAGTATGCTTTAATTCTATCCTTTCAATTATATGGTGACTAAAGTTATAGAAAGTCCCCTTAGTTTAGTTTTAATTATTTACACTAAAGGTATAGAAAGTCCCCTTAGTTTAATTTAATTTCTTTTGAAGAGGTGAGACAGCAAAAAAATGTGAGAAGTTTCAGGCCCCATCTGCCGGGGCAACATTGAAATATTGGACTGTGTTTAAACTTTAATGTGCAGCTTGCTTCTCTCTTGCTTTTTGTTTTTTTCGGTTCACTACTTGATTTGGAAGCTCAGGCCGCAGCTCCATGGTCTAAACACTATTGCCTTTTTTTTTTTCTTTAATGGGTTAAATTTTTTAATCCGAATAAAAAAATTATTTCAGTGTTAAGTTATGAAATTATTTTTTAAATGGTTAAATTATATAATATGAATGCTCCTTAATTGTCCAAGACATTGTTTTCAGATTAAAAATATAAATGAAACAATTAAATATAGTAATTTCATCACAAAACATATCATAAATTTTAAGAAAAAAAAAAAAAAATCAAGAAGTGAAACCTAATGCTTGAACCAAATTTAAGACTGAAGTAAAAAGAAAGTTGAAAACCAGCCAGTTTTTTTCAAGTTTATACCACCCACGTTTTTAATCCAGAAACTACGGCCATGTTCAATGCACACTGGCGGAACGCTTCGCTTCTTGTATTCAACTTTTGCAAGATTTCGTTACTCTATGTTAAATTGACATTCCTGACAATATTGACCTGCAACCAGGGTTGGCACTCGCACCCTCCTTTGGCTTTCACAGTTTCAACAAAGGATTTTTAAATATAGGCAAATTTGTGAGTCAAATTCCATAAACCTACCACTTCACAGTCCAAAATATGAGTGAGCAGATGTAAGTGTTGAATATATATATATATATATATATATATATATATATATATATATATTCAAGTATGAGTTTTCTTAAATATCGACCTAAATTCTAAATTCCCACTAACACGAAAACTCCAAAACCTTATAATAGTAAAACGCCCTTCAAATCCTATTTCCTTTTGATTGTTTGTGTGTCATGGCAATCATATCCCGTGATACCATGAGCATATCATACTATTATTATATATAGTAAGTGTATTATTTTAGATACATAATTACTTGGTTATCTAGTTGAGAAAATATCTCAATCACAAATTAATCCATATTTATAGTAATCTATAAATATAGATTATTCTAAGAAATAAAAACAAAATTCATCAAATTCATCTCTAAATCTCTAACGCTGTGTAGCCTTTTCAGCGGATTCTGCTCAGAGCTTTCGAAAGGTTTTGTTTTGATGGCATCTCTAAAATTCAATGTTACTAGGAAGCCGGTTGTCCTCGTTGCTCCTTCTCTGCCTACTCCGAAAGAGCTTCTCTACCTTTCCAATATCGACGATCAACAGCTTCTCAGATTTCATATTCCCAACATTAACTTCTATCGGTTCAAACCATCCAAGAGAGGGGAAGATCCAGCCCGAGTTATCAGAGAAGCGCTGGCAAAGGTGTTGGTGTTGTACTATCCTTTAGCCGGAAGACTGAGAAAGGCAGCCGCCGGTAAGCTCGCGGTGGACTGCACGGGCGAAGGCGTGCTGTTCGTGGAAGCTGATGCCGACGTTGCTCTCGAGGATTTTGGAGAGCTACAGCCACCCTTTCCCGGCGGGGACGATCTGCTGCACGACGTGCCCGGCTCACAAGCTATGACGAATTCTCCTCTTCTCCTCATTCAGGTTAATTATTTGATTAATGTCGATTTTTTTTGAGCTATTTCAGTTGTGGTATTGTCTGGTATTTGTTCGAGTCGAAATTTCGTTTTCTGAAGTTACATCTTAATTCAGGTGACGCGGTTGAAATGCGGAGGGTTCATATTCGCCCTGCGGATCAATCACGCCATGTGCGACGCCATTGGCCTCGTTCAGTTCATGAACGCTCTCGCCGAAATCGCGAAGGGGGTCACGAAGGTTTCAGTTATTCCGATTTGGGAAAGAGAAATCCTCCGACCCCGGACGAATCCTGTAGTTAAATTCCCCCACTACGAATACCATGATACCGAAGACAAGGGCAGGCACATGGTGAACATGAAGGAGGTGTTGGTGACTTCATTTTTTTTCGGGGTGAAGGAGATCGAGGCGCTGAAGAGACAATGTGTAGGGCAAGCTGCCAAATGCCCAACTTTTGAAGTCCTATCAGCGTGTTTGTGGCGTTCCAGAACGCGGGCCCTCCAATATCCCGCGGAGCAGGATGTTCGGCTCTTATTCGCCCTGGACGCCCGAAAGAGATTCGACCCCCCACTTCCCGAAGGTTTCTACGGCAACGCGATCGGCTTGGCGTTCGCTAAGACGACCGCAGGGGAACTGACGAAGAACCCGCTGTCTTTCGCTGTGAAATTGATCCGCCAAGCGAAAATGGCTGTGAACGATGAATACATGCGATCCATGATAGATTTCATGGAGTTAAAAGGTCACCCTCGCGTCATAGTGGCGGGAACTTTTGGCTTGTCCGACGTTACCAAAATCGGTTTTGGGGATGTGGATTTTGGGTGGGGAAGGGCTGCTTACGGCGGGCCAATAGCAGTTGCAGGCTTCAATTGCTTCTTCATCCCGTATCGAAACACAAGTGGGGTGGAAGGAATAGTAGTGCCGATCTGCTTGCCCTCCGCTGTTATGCCAAAATTTCAATCAGAAATCCGTCAAGCAATCGAGACTGCTCCTCCTTTACTACTTTCCCCGCTGTAAAGCCGTTGAGAACGCTCCTCCCTTTTTACCTTCCTCCGCTGTTAAAATACAATGCCTCGTATTACCATAATAAACTGTTTTCTCTGAAATAGACACGCGCAGAGTTTTCTGGGAAGCATCCTGTAGAAGTTGATATTTTTTGCTCGAATTGGGTAAAATAATTTTGGATTAGATTGAAATTTCTTTTGTTGTTAAATTCAATCATTGTTTTTTTTTTCTTATAATTCAAATATTTTGATTTTCAAAGTACACCAAACCTTGGTAAAATTAAAAAAAAAACCACAACCGGGAGAGGTGGCGGATACATTTCGTTGATCGACACAATGGTTTCATACTATATATATCTTTCTTTTTCTAGCATTTAAGTTGCCTGTCCCTATCAATAAAAACTTGCTCAACGGCCACAACATCTACTTAGTGTTTCTTCTCAATAAAAATTATTAGTGATGATGATGGTTAACTTCCACTCATATTAATCTTTGGTTTATTAGACTTAAAAAAACTAATTATTTATTAAATGTGATTGATGAATATAATATAACTCTATTATTAAATGTCATTAATATATTAGAAAAACATATAATTAATATTAATATTATTAAATAAAAATAATAATATTAATTAATAATAATAGTTATTAAATGTGATAGATATATTAAAAAACATATAATTATGATTAATATAATTTTTATTATTAAATAATATTACTAATATTATTAATTAATATTGTTAATTAAATTTAATAGCATCATTTAATTTACAAAGATTAATAATAATTTATTTAATATAAAAAAATTCCCGTAATAATCACATGTAAATGAATTTCGTGGAGGAAGTTCATTTACATGTGATTATTAACTAAAGAATTCCATAATACTCAATGAATCATAGAAGCCAAAATTCAAAAAATAATTTATTTATTATAAATTAATTAATTCATAAAATAATAAATTAAATAATTAAATAATTTATTTCATTAATTAAAAAAACTAATTGTTTTTAGTAAGATTTTTTGGAAGTTTTTTTATGGATTTTTACGGCTTGTTTTCTCTAAAATTTGGGGGGAATTTATTGAAATCACAAGCTTGATGGGTAACCTGTGCACAATCGAAGTGCTCCAAGAGCTTTCTAGGGTGCTAAATCCATATGTACAATAAAAAAATCTAGTTTAAATAACACAAAATAAAATTTCACCTCAAATTTTTGAGTTGGATTCTAGCACTGGAATGTCCAAAAAATGGCACTAAAGACAACTCCTTAAAAAATAATTAACAATAAAAAAATTAATAAATTAATTAAATAATAAATATTTGAATTTATGAAACATGGCTGACCATTATCCATATTATAAACCCATGGGATAAAAATTGTAAATGTAAGGTATATAACCCTGAGATAAATATTATAAACCCTTAAATAAATATGGTTGACCATGCTTCATTTCTATATTGAGACAATCCTTGTCGTTGGACTATGGTTAACCATGCTTGACCATGAATGATTTTCATATTAAGACAAGCTTTTTTACTATGTTACGTTGCACTATGGCTGAGCATGGTTGATTTTCATATTGAGACAATCATTGTTAGAATGAGACATTCGACCATGGTTGACCATGGTTGGATATGATTAACCATGGTTGACCATGATTGATATTATAAAACCAAGAGAATAATAAACACAAGGGATTAATACGATAGATCCAAGGGATTAAAATTTAATACTAAAACGTCAAGGGATTATGAATCCAAGGGAATAATATTAATCTCAAGGGACTAATATTATAAAACCAAGGTATATAAACCCTAAGATAAATATTCTAAACACTAAAATAAACATGGTGAACCATGATTGAGACAATCCTTGTCAAAATGTGATATTGGACCATGGTTGATCATGCTTAACCATGGTTTATTTTCATAGCATCACAATCTTTGTTGCAATGCGATGTTCGACTATGGTTGATTGTGATTGACTATGGATAACGATGTTTGATTTTATATAACATGGTTGACCAAGGTTGACCATGAATAATTATGATTGACCATGGATGACCATGTTTGATTTTATAAGACATGGTTGTTCGTGCTTAATCATGGTTTATTTTCATATCATTACTATATTTGTGGCCATGCAACATTCGACCATGGTTGAGTGTGATTAACCATCGATAACCATGTTTGATTTTATATAACATGGTTGACCAAGGTTGACCAAGGTTGACCAGTATTAATTATGATTGACCATGGATGACCATGTTTGATTTTATAAGACATGGTTGACCATGGTTAACTAAGGTTGACCATGATTGAGTATGGTTGAGAATTCTTGACAAAGATTTTCATATTGAGAAAATATTTTTCATAATGCGACATTAGACCATGGTTGCGACAATGATTGATTTTTATATTGAAACAATCTTTTTCAAATGAGACGTTACACCATGGATGACCATGATTAAACATAATTGACCATTGCTGAATAATATAAAACCGAAGGGACTAATATTATAAACCCAAGGTATATGAACCCTATGATAAATATTATAAAGACTAAAATAAACATGGTTGACCATGGATGATTTTAATATTGGGGGAATCCTTGTCACAATGTGACATTGGACCCTCGCTAACCATGCTTGACCATGATTGATCTTCTAATCGACAAAATCTTTGTCACAATACCACATTGGACCTTCACTGACTATTGTTGGCTATGATTGACTAAGGTTGACCATAATTGATATTATAAAACCAAGGGAATAATAACCCCAAGGGATTGATAACATAAATATGAGGGAATAATTTAAACCCTAAGAATTAAAATAGAAAACCCAAGTGATTATAAAGTTAAGGGAATAATATTAAACCTTACGAATATGAACCATTAAATTAATAAACCTAAGGGAATAATAACCCTAAGGGATTGATATTGTAAATGAAAGGGAACAATATTGAACTCAAGGGAAAAATATTATAAACCAAAGGTATATAAACCCTAAGATAAATATTGTTAACAATAAAATAAACACGGTTGACTATGGTTATTAATGGTTGATTTTCATACTCAGAAAATCCTTGTCACAATGCAACATTGCAACATGGCTGACCATGCTTAATTGTGGGTGATTTTCATATTAAGACAATCATTGTCACAATGCGACCTTCGACCATGGTTGAACATGATTGATTATGGATAATCATGTTTGATTTTATAAAACACGGTTGAACATGGTTGACCAAGGTTGACAATGATTGACCTTGGTTGTTCATGGTTGACCATGATTATCATATTGATACAATATTTCTCATAATACAGCGTTTGACCATGGTTTAGACAATTATTGATTTTCATATTGAGACAATATGTCTCACAATGCGACGTTGGACCACGGTTGGCCATGGTTAACCATGGTTGACCAGGATTAACCATGGTTGACCATAATTGATTTTATAAAATATGGTAGACGATGGTTAACCATGATTGAATTTATAAACATGGTTTGGCATAGTTGAATAAGATCGATATTATAAACCCAAGGGAAGAATAAACCCTATGTATTAATCATAAAAACACAAGAAATTATAAATGTAATGGAATAATATTAAACCATAGGAATATGAACCCTTGGGTTAATCAACCCAAGAGAATAATAAACCCAAGGGACAAAAATTATAAACCCAAGGTATATAAACCCTATCATAAATATTATAAAGCCTTAAATAAACATGGTTGACCATGGTTGATTTCCATATTAAGACAATCCTTGTCACAATGCAACATTGGACCATGTTTGACAATGATTTATTTTCGTGTTGAGAAAAACTTTGTCACCACGTGACGTCATAACATGGTTGACCATGGCTAACCATTATTGATATTATAAACATAGGGAGCAATAAACCCAAGGGATTAATACTAAAGCCCTAAGGGGTTATGAACCTAAGGAAATAATATTATTCCCAATAGACTAATATTATAAACCCAAGGTATATAAATCCTAAGATAAATATTGTACACACTATAATAAACATGATTGACCATGGTCCATTTTTGTATTGAGACAATTCTTGTCACAATGCGATGTTTGACCATGATTAACCATAATTAATTTTTAGAGATTTTATATGTCCTTGGATTTCCTAAATTAAATTTTCAACTAGAGTTCATAAACTTCGAGTTGCAATGCATTCTGGTTCATATTCAAATCTAGCCTATACATCTATAGTACAAAATTAAGTATGAAAAGCTCAAACTCTATTTCTAGCAATCATAGCATGAAATTCTTAAGTGAAGAAACCTATTTCATTACAATCTAAATTACTATTAATGAGATATATTTAAAACTAAAATCACTATTCCATTCTTAGCTATGCATACTCAACTCAAAACCCGTTCAAAAATAAAAATGAATAAATACCACTAAATATGTTTTCAAATCTATTTAACTTTTACTTTTTTCATGACACAAATCTAATCCCCATGGCTCTATGAATCAAGAATAAAATGAATATCTCAAAGCAACTCAACATTCAAAACTCAGAATTTAAAATTTTATAACTAATCTAAAACAATACACATAGTTTCAATCAATCTAATGAGTAACAAGAATAAATCTAATTAAAGCTCACTACGAAATCAATTAAATAACGAGTTATATATTCCAATGATTAACGCACTAAAACTCAAGCAAATATTCACACAGGAAGTCAAATAATCACACTACAAATGGCATGCAATTCTTTAGATGTTAACACACAATTTGTACTAAGAAATCACTATGTTCCTAGTTTATTCTGAATTTTTAAATTGAGCATAAACTATAGGATGTTCACACCAAAATGCTTCCATTCAAGAAAAATGATTCAGTTTAAAACATGAAAATTTACTCCTTCAAAAAAACATTTAAGATCAAAACTTTCTTCTCCATTATTCATGAATTTGGAAGAATAATCACAGAGTTATTATATACATAGTATGCTCATAAAAATATTTCACAGGTTTGCGAAGAATCAAATATAATAACCCCCATTATCCTTAACTCAGATCTATGAAAACATTACAGGAAACTTACGTACGAAATCAAGTAGGAAAATTTTGAAAGTCACTAATGAGATAAAATGTAATTTTAAGCACATATCTACCTATTGAATCAAAACACACTTTCTAAAAACTAAAAAGAAATACAGGACTCGATCAAGGTTTGTCGTGGTCTCTTTCCATAACCAAGAGAAAGCCTAAGCTAATTCAATACCTATAGATCAAATAAACATAAGTGCTCGAATATAAATAGAAGTGGAGATAATTATATCAAAAACTTATTTTAGTCTTAACTTATTTAAAATTTCAGTCTTACCAAAACAAATTCAATAGCATCGTGCCAAAATCACCATCTCAACCTATTCATGTATTGCTGAGTGCATATATGTCTATAACTTTACATACAAGACAATGGGCCTTTTAAAGAGTTTAGGATTATCAAATAGTTACAACCGATTAACTAAGAAAAGTAAAGATATATGGAATATAGACTCAGTTAATCAAGTGAAATCTTCAGAATTATTTCACCCAGATTATAGTCAAATTGTCCAATCATGGCATGATGCTTGAACAAAGGAAAATAATTCCATGATCAAGAACAAATGAAGACTATTATAGGATGTGTGTGGTTGACTAGTTTCCCGACGTTGAGTAAAGTACTGACTTAAGTGGAAAGTTGAGTATGAAATTGTTGCTCCAAAAATGGCTTGACATTTGATGTGTTGCTGGACTGAGTTCTGGATTGTGTTGGACTATTGATGACCTGTCCACGCACATCAAAAGTCTTCCTATATTCAAGAGTCCTTTTATAGATTAGTCAAATTGATTCAACAGTTATGAATTCATTTAACACCTATCTAAACCTATAAACCAAAGAAATACATACGAAATCAACACTTATTAATAAATATTACCTCCATTGTATAGTAATGTAGTTTAATTTTTTTGGAGTGGTTTTAGGGTGAGAAAAGGGGTAAACTAAGGTAAATGATAGTAAAACCAGTGGGATAAGGTGTGAAAAATGGTACAAAAGTGGGACACAACATCCCCCCATGCGAGAGCGAATGCATGTCCTCATGCAGTTGTCCTCTTTAACTTCAATGAGTAAAAAAAGGCTAGGTCATCCCTCTCTTCAAATTCACATCGCGCTAAATAGGACCTCCAAACCATGGTTTTATTTCACTAATGGTCCTCAAAATATCAGGGCTCACTCATAGGCATTAAGCCTTTTGAAAGAATTATGTTGTCTTAGCTTGCAACTTATAAGCCACTTATTTCTCAAGATGAGCACGTCATTCTTGGAGACTAGGGATAGGTTTCGGTTCCGTACTATTCATTAAATATCTATACATAGCGAAAGAGTGTTTTATACTTATGAGCCCTTTCCTTCAGTTTCCCATTTTCCCCCTATAACTTAGCTACCAGCAGTCATTGCGGCGAGAGGCGCATTCTACAGCCTAGTATGACCCCGATGTGTAAGTATGTCGGAAGCCAAAAAAAAAATGTCCGCTTGAACAATAATTTACATAAACATATAAATAAACAATTAAAAATTCATTAAAAACAAATTTAAACTATATAAACTTAAAATATGAAGAGATTTAGTAACACTCAAAAAAGTGATATGGTAAATAACTTAATAAGTAAAAATATAAATAAACCATAAGTATGGTAAATAAATAAAACCTCTTTTTATATTACTCACGAGGTATGGTAAATAAATAAAAATATAAATAAACTAGAGGTATGGTAAATAAATAAAACTGATTTTTATATTTACTCAATAAACCACTTTATATTTACAAAAAAATCAAAAAAGGGTTTTATTTAGGTGAAGCCTACGGGACAAATTATTAATAATACCATGGGCCAAATACCATGGGACAAATTTTTAATAATACCATGGGAAAATACCATGGGCCAAATAACATATTTATAAAAGAGGTATGGTAAATAAAAAAATATAAAAAAGGTATAAAGGGGTAAGATAAATAAATAAAAATATATCAAATACCATTAGAAATCAACATCTAATTATATATGAAGTATAAGGGTCAAATACTATGGACCAAATTATTATTAATACCATGCTAAAAAAACATTTTTAACCCTAAAATTAATATTAAAATATTAATATTATTAAATTTAATATGTTTAGATTAATAAAATATTAAATTTATTATATTGTAATATATATTAATATATCATGATATATGATAGAGGTGGAGAAATAGGGGGAGTGACAAGGGAGATATGGAGATAAATTAGAGGAGAGGGTAGAAGAGGAATGAAGAGACAGAGAGGGAGAAGAGTGAGAGAGTTAGAGAAGGGTAAGAGAAGGAGAGGGATACATAAAGATGGAGGTGGGAGAGAGATAAGGAGAGAGGGAGGGAGAAGGAGAGAGGATTGGAGGGTAGGGAGTGAGAGAGAGAGAGAAAGAAGGGGGAAGGGAGAAGGAGGTAGGAGAGAAAGGGAGAGAGATAAAGGATGAGAGGAGGAGGAGAGAAGGAGGAATAGAGAGATGGAGTTGGAGGTGGAGCGAGGAAAGGAAGAAGAAATACATAAAGAGGGAGTGACGAGGGAGATATGGAGAGAGAGTGTGTAGGCTTATGGGTGAGATAAAGATACATAGGAGTGATGGACGCAAGGGGGGAGAGAAGGAGAAAGGGGGAGTGATTAAGACAAGGGGGGAGAGAAGGATAAAGAGAGAGAAACAGTAAGATAGTTGGAGAGTGAGATAGAGTGATGGGAGAAGAGAGAGGATTGGAGAATAGAAAGAGAGAGAAAGAAAGAGAGCTGGGGGGTCAAATAAAAGGAGTCGAATGAGGAATGATGAGAGAGAGGAAGAGAGTGATGGGGGAAGAGAGGATTGTAGGGGGAGAGAGAGAGAGAGATAGATGGGGGAAGAGAAAGGGAGGTAGGAGATAAAGGGAGAGAGAGGAAGGAAAAGAGAGGGGACTTGAAAGAGAGGAGGAGAGAGGGAGGGATAGAAATATGGATTTGGAGGGGGAGAGAAGGATGGATTGAGACATGGAGAGAGAGAGAGAGAGAGATGGGGGAAGAGAAAGGGAGGTAGGAGAGAAAGGGAGAGAGAGGAAGGAAAAGAGAGGGGACTTGAGAGAGGGGAGGAGAGAGGGAGAGATAGAAATATGGGTTTGGAGGGAAAGAGAGGCAGGGATTGAGAGATGGAGCTGGATGAGGAGAGAGGGATGGAAGAAGAAATACATAGAGAGTGAGTAGTAGAGAGAGAGGGGGAGTGACAAGGGAGAGATGAAGAGCGAGTGTGTATGTTTTGGGGTGAGATAAAGGGAAAAATAAGGGGATATGGAGAGAAGGGGGGAGAGAAGGAGAAAGAGAGGCATATGATAACAAAGTTGGAAGGTGAAGATAGAGAGAGAAGGGGGGGGGAGAGAAAGGAAGAGAGAGAGTGAAGAGAGGTAGGGAAAGAGATATGAAGATGGAGAGGGAGAGAGGGGGAGGTAAGAATAAAGACATAGAGGGTGAAATATGGAGAGAGAGAGAGAGAGGGAGTGAGAAATAAAATGGAGAGAGAGGGAGAAAGGGTAGCAGGAAGGAAGAGAGATAGAAGTGAGAGAGAGGGAGGGAAGGGGAAAAGAGAGAGAAAGAGAGAGAGAGGTGGAGGAGGGAGTGATAGATAGATAGATAGATTGGAGAAAGAGAGTTTATGTTTTGGAGTTGATATAGAGAGATAGAGTGAGATATAGATATAGATGTAAGGTGAAGAGAAAAAAAGATAGATGGAGAGAAGGAGGTAGGGACAAGGAAATTGATAGATATGAAGTGAGAGAGAGTGTGTGTTTGGTGGGGTGAGATAAAGAGAAAGAGGAGAGATGGATTGATATATCGATATATATGAGGGAGACAGGGAAGAATATTTATTGCCGTAGATGCATTGATTTCATTGTAGATGGTGATTTCTAATCCTATTTGATTTCTTGCACTAGATGAATTGATTTTGGTGTAGATGTTGATTTCTAAGATATTTGATTACTTACACTAGATGGATTGATTTTAATGTACATGATCTCTATTCCTATTTGATTTCTTGCAATAAACGCATTAATTTCAGTGTAGATGATGATTTCTAATCCTATTTGATTGATTTCACTAGATGCATTAATTTTAATGTAGATTTTGATTTTTGGTTATATTTGATTTCTTGCACTAGATGAATTGATTTCAATGTAGATTATTTTTAATCCTATTTGATTTCTTGCATTGAATGCATTGATTTCAGTGTAGATGGTGATTTCTAATCCTATTTGTTTTCTTTCACTAAATGCTTTGATTTCAGTGCATATGGTGATTTCTAATCTTATTTGATTGCTTGCACTAGATGCATTAATTTCAATGTAGATGTTAATTTCTAATTATATTTGATTGCTTGCACTAAATGCATTGATTTAAATGTAGATTATTTAACTAAATGCTTTGATTTAAATGTAGATGATTTATAATCCTATTTGATTTCTTGCACTAAATGCATTTATTTTAGTGTAGATGGTGATTTTTAATCCTATTTGATTGCTTTCACTAGATGCATTGATTTCGGCGTAGATGTTGGTTTTAAATCCTATTTTCCTACTTGCACTAGACTCATTTATTTGAGTGTAGATGTTGATTTCTAATCATATTTGATTACTTGCATTCGATGCATTGATTTTAGTGTAGATGTTGTTTTCTATTATTATTTGATTTCTTGCATTAGTTGCATTGATTTCAGTGTATATGTTGATTTATAATTTGATGTAATTGGATGTATGATGGTACATTAATTTTAAAGTCATTGGATTAATAGTGTGTGTGCAATGTTTTCAGTGTAAGCATAAAAAATTATTGACAATGTACATTGATTTTTGTGTTATAGTAATTCAACCTATTAATATTGGAGAGCAAGAGAGACAAGGTATGATATTTACTACAACAACTCGAGCTAAATATTTAAATGGTTTACGATTCCAACTATCCTTTTCAAATAACCAATATGAAAATATGACAAAACTAACATGGGTGAAAATAAGAATAGTAGAAGAAAATAGTTTGAAATCGATCACATTGAAGACTATTCGTAATTGACTACATTCTTATTATTCATAGTTTCTATCATTCAATATTATTACATTGTAACTTTGCATTCAAAATTTTATTTCATCATTAAAGTTATTTTACAGTATTTATCATCTCAACAAAGTAAGGTAACTAATCAAATTTAAAATTAAAATGACTCAATAAATCTTAGACATATTTAACATATTTAAAATGGTTATGTTAAAATTAGATGTATTTACATATTATTGATAAAATTAAGCATATATTCCTGATATTATTGATATATTTTCCTTGGTCGCACATGACTGAAACAGGCCCTGATCCATCTTAACTCTGGATCTATTAGGTTCTCAAAGCGATCAAATCTCTCGAGGTGAAAACCTCTTTTTTCCTCAATTTTTGCACTCAAAAAAGAGGTTTTCACCTCGAGAGATTTGATCCGTCTCGGCGCTTGATAGATCCGAAGCTAAGATGGATCTAGGCTGGTAAACCTTCGTCACCACCAACCAAATTATTCTCAGTGGGTATGGTTGGTTTCCATAAAAAAATTCCTCTGTGAGTCAACCCATCAAGTCTCTAGCTCTTCTTACGTTTAGTTTCCTATTTTTTCTTGCCTGTACCCTTGTCTGATGGATGCTATTGTAGATAACTA
Source organism: Pinus albicaulis (assembly GCA_034641835.2). NCBI lineage: Eukaryota > Viridiplantae > Streptophyta > Pinopsida > Pinales > Pinaceae > Pinus > Pinus albicaulis. Next base: position 1,067,922,869 of record CM076577.1, read on the forward strand.
CTTAAAATATCTTGGAAATTATCTATTGTTTTGTATTCCTATGGCAAAATATCCCCTGCTTCTTCAACTACCCAAGAAGGGATCTTCGTTTCCCATTCCGAAGAGTAAAAAATGGGGGCATGTTCTCAGTCTTGAGTACCGGAAGTCGAAGGTTTTTTTCAAGACATGCTTCTCATGTGCCTTCGAGTTTGTAACAATGTGAGAATCTCATATATTTTCTCTTTCTATACTGGAGTAGTGGTTACTGATGTTGCTTCCTACTCTTCCCTGAAGGGTTTCCTCTTCCTCTATTTATGGGTGACATTAGCTCCTTTAGACTATTTTTTTGTTGGTGAGATAAGAGGTTCCATAACTTCCACTTGAGGATTTTTCTTCTTTCTCAGTTGAGATTAAACTAATGCTACTTTATTGTTAACATGTTCATTTTTCTACTCCTTACTTCTTTTGAATTTATTTCCTTCCATGGCTAGGTTTAATTTCTCTGTAGATGAATTAGTGTTTAGAGAATTCTTTATGTCTTTCATCAGATGTCTCTCATCTTGTGTAGATATAAGGGTTATTGGAGGGATTTTTCCTTGTTTGGCACTGGAATCAAAAGGAGCCTCAAAATCTTTACTTCATTTCTTTGATCAGGGGCTAATGAGCCTCTATCGGCTTTCAACTTGGGTTTCCTCACCCGAAAAATTTTCCACCAAAAACTATTCCCAAGAATTATTCCTTCTATTTGGCTCATGAACGACTAATATGTTTATGAGACTATGATGGCATGCACTAGTTTCAATGTTTTTGATAGTGTTAGATGAACAAATCCCTCTTGCGAACAAGAGCGATCTCCCTAATATCCTAAGGATATATAGAAAAAAACAGACAAATGTAGATTGTTTTCTCTAGACCATTATCCTTAAGAATTATTAATTAATTGTGGAGAGATGCTCCTACCTGAAGTCCAACACTTTACTAAGTCTTCAATCCAGTCACTCTAGAAGGTATTGATCTGGCACGTAAGATCTAAAATCAAAGACAAGAAAACAAGATCAAAATCATTTGCAAGATATGATAATTCAAAAGAAATAATCTATCTTAGTGATCAAGGAATCCAAGAATTAAATTATTCAAAAGATACATGAAAAATTCAATGAGAAAATAGAATCCATTTGTATTAAATTTGAATAAAAGAAGAAACCTTACAACCTTGATGCCTTGATGTTTGTACAGGTTCTTCTAGGGTCCCAAACAGTTGATTTCCTCAGTTTTAAAAGACTCCAACTCTCTGGATCAACATAAGGGTATGACTATTAGTATGTAATATTTCTCATGCCAATGATGCCAAATGTGGAGAGTATAATTTCTTCAGAAATTCTCTTCTACAAGCTAAGAAGTAGGTACTGTATTAACTCTCTATGTACTAACTACCCTTGAGACCGAAACTTGGTCTCAATTTATAGTAGAAGGGAGGTAGTTTTAACTCCAATAAGGAAGGGATAAAGGCCTATCATCATGGGATTTCAGCTCCAAAAACAAAGGGATAGCTCCATTTATGAAGGGATAAAGGTTCATGAATGGAAGGAGCGAAGCTCAACCAGATAACGCTTCTAGAAGGCCCCAGTTGGGACAATATTCGACTAGCTGGGCTTCTAGAACTTACTTTTCTTTTTATTTTACCTTTTACGGTGGTTCACAGTTTTAGCAGAACATGCGGGATGTGCCACAGGTTTTATAGCAATAAACCATGGTATCGCAGGAAATGACTAGGAAAAGTGAGGAGTTAGGCTTCTTACGGTTTAAACAAGCTTTTTCCCAATTTCAAGACTTGATTTAGGAACTTTATGATTTTGGACCTCTAAGGGAGCAATAAATGGGTAATGATGAACCTATATAGACAGCTCAATGTCATGGTGACAAATTTTAGCGTAACAGATTGTCCCCTAAAGTGTGAAGTCTGAAGAGTTATGAAGAGTTCTAAAGAGTGAAGTGCCTTATAATTTTGACGATTGGGCTGCAGGGACACCGGTTGAAACTCTAAAAAAACATTCAATCCAAGAATATATATATGTATATCATCGCTGAGGTAGGCATTCCCATACTGAGACTGAAACTGACTATATGTTCTGATACATAAATGATTTTAGAATTACATGAGGTAGTAGACACAACATGGATGCAACCATCTATTATAATTAGTATATTGCATAATGAATAGTAAAAATCCTCGCAGCTTGGATGGTGGAAACTAGATCTAGGGTCTTGATCTCCGCTTCTTGAACTAGTACAATTCTATCCATGCGATTGATTGTGTTGAAATAGAACATGGTAGAAACCACTTGATTAACAATCAATGATGTGAACTGTTAACAAGTGTGAGAGAAACCACCAATAATGACAACGACTCTCAAAGTACTCAGTACAATCTATGAAACACAAATTTCAGATCTCAAGTTGAACATTTCACAGAGTCATTCGATTGAAGTTCAATGATGCAACCTATCATCGAAGGCACTAAACCTGCCATTAGGGCATGCAAATCCCAAGGTACTGATAGGATTCTAGATCAACTTTCTAGATGATAAGTTGTCTTCGATAGAAAGTGACCTGTCATAGGAAATCCCATGACACAAAACAATTAGATCCAGTTTTGAACAAATATATAGCAAGGACTGACTCAAGGATGGTCAATGCGAGTAGAGACAAATGTTTGCAATGGATGGTTTATTTAACTGATCTCTTGAACACATAACGATATTGCAGATGGTGACGATTGACCTAAAGCTAATACTCAAAAACTGGTTGAAGACTTTCAATGTGGTTCTATTAACTGTTTGGCCAAAGGATTTTCCCAACCCAAACATCAATGTGACAAAATGTTTTTGTTCAAGAGTGGTATACAACTTTTTAAAACAAAGTGTGACAACTGGATTCATTTTCTCTCTTTTTCCCTCACCATTTCTGGCAAGTACCTCTTTATTTTTTGACAAGCTTGAGGAGGATAACATTTGCTTGTTATATAAGCTCATCCTTCAGATGAGTCAAACATAGTATTAAAATCGAACCCTAAGAAGGAGTGGTTCATTCCTGTTTGTAATTTACAGGTCCTTTACTGTTAAGTTTTAACGAGTTCAGTATAGGTGAAACTCAATGTTTTTCAATTTTAGGGAGTTATAAGAAAAACATAAGAAAACTCCGTGGGTGTATTTTTTTGTAAATTTAGTCTCTCAATCCTGAAAAAGGATAAAATAATGTAGGAGAGAACTCTATTGACCATTGTTAGTCAACGTATACCTTTTTCGTAAATAGTCCATTTCAGTCTGGAAAAGGGGTAAACTTATACTAAAGGGACGACGGTTCATTTTATTTAAAGAGTTCAAATAGTCAAGTACTCGGCAATCTTTTCATATTTAGAGAGTCTAAAACGGGCTTAAAGGAGAACTCCAGGGTTTCACTTTTTTGTAATTTTCAAGAGCCCAAAAAAGTGATAAAAGTATACTCATCAACAAAATAATCCTTTTCACCTGAAAATCCTATTTTCTGCACATAAACTCAAAAAATTAAACGTATATGTTTCCAATAAGTAAAAAATTTCGAAAAAATAACTTTTGAAAGTGGAAAATAAATAAAAATAATATTTTATTTATTCAAAAAAACTTATAAAAAGTAGTTCAACAAATTCATTTTCACCTTTTTTGTTCAGAATTGAAAATTGAGAGCTCTAGGCAAAAAACATTCTGGAGGTGATAACAGGAGAACTGGCTAGTCAAATCGAAATCCGTCGAATCCAGGTAATCCACAAAATTTTCTCTTCATTTTCATCTGTTTCAATTCTCTTTTTTAGTTTTCAAAATTCATTTTTTGGGGAAAAAAGGTTCAAAAATTCGCTCACGAGGGTCTGCGAGTCAGCCATTGGTTACCTACGGACCCCGATAATTTTCGTAAAGGAAAATTATTGGGCTATCACATTTTTTATGAAGGATGCATACGGGGGTCCGCACTATATTTATATAAAAATTGTGGGGGAACCGTAAGAAAATTAAATTGAAGAATTCTCTCAAAAATGGATAATTTGTTTTACTCTAATAACTTCTAACCATTAAATGCTTCCATTTTTAGGTTATTGCATAATGTTGGAGTGGCGAGAATGCGAACATGAAGAGGTAGATGATATGGCCATGAATAATCTGGCCATAATGCGTACTTTGAGAGATTGAGGTTTATACAAATTCTGGGCCATTTAGGGTATGAGGGCACAGGTAGAGCTAATGACCTGGCTAGTGAATAAATGGGACATTCAGGAGCAATGATTTATCATTAGAGATCACAAGCTAGAAATTGAGCTTGAAGATATGTACTTCCTCATCGGTTTACCCAAAATAGGTGAACCAATCTCTTTGTTTGGGGCCAGGCAAGGTGGCTAGCCTATCGCTAGCTACAAACAAGAGTTTTGTAATGAGGAATCTGATCCCAAGAACAACTGGATAGACATAAAAACTATCATACGTCTTGATCTGAAAGTCATTACATTTACTGTTACCATATTATGTGGGAGTGCAGCTCTACACGTGGCTACCAAGTCACAGATGCAGATAGCTGTTGAATGCTACAAAGGTACAATCTTCAATTGGTGTGAAGGGATGTTGACCAACATGAAGGGTCAACTGACCAGAGCGAAGAAATAAAAGTTGAAAAACTTTGGGTATGGAGAAATCTTAGTATCTTTCGCATTGGAGAGGATTCCATCTCTTTCCCCTCAGCTGATCTCTGTTGATCCTGGTGAACTCAGAGAGCCTCGCATGGTGCACTGGGTTTCACTGATGGCTCATCATGGTGGTGATGGTTGTACAGTAGTTCGGTTCACTCCATCATACTTCCATTGGTTAGAGAACCAAATCTTTGCTATCGAGGATTTCCCGTATGCAGGCATAGAATTTTGAGGAGACCTCGAGCTGTCCTCACCTCCATCAACAAAATGGGATGAGTCAGGTAATTGAATTATTTTGATGTGTTTTAATTCTAATTTTTTTTTTTTAAATCGTCCAATACTAATAACAAAAAATCAAATGCAGATGTTGGTCCACGAAGACCAGCCAATCTCTGTTGCTTCAAGAGGAAGAGAACAGATCCTATTGCACCGCCAGAGAACCAGGTAGCAGATATTCTCACTAATTTAGAGCTTAAACTTGAGAGGTTGACTAGAGACATCCCAGAGACTATGATGGATGATATTCCTCTTCGTCTCTAGATGTATGTTGCTGGCATTCCTGGCTAGTTTCGGAGATACCTACGTAGAGTGGCACAGGCTATAGTATATTATCATGATCATCACCACAAATAGTGGATGATCATCACAGAAAATTATATATATTTTTTTGTATCACTATCTTTCAGATCATAAGGTGGTTTAAACCTATGGTCCTACACGATGTAATATTTTTTGAAACACAAACTCTATCTATGATATGACTAATTTTGTTGGCTACCTTGTTCAACACATATTGAATGTTGTTTTAATTAACTTTTTTAATGTCAAAAATGTCTATTTATAACATTATTATATAATGAATTAGCCAATGTATTTAATATTCTTGGAATGTGTTGATATTCGATGTAATCAAACTGCCTTTCCAAGAGACGAACCTTCAAAAATAATCTCAGTAACACTGGATTTTTAATTTCGTATACTCTGTTTAAATGTAATACAATGAGTTCTGAATCTAACCTAACGATCAAACACCGAATGCCAAATTAAATGGAATCATATAATAACTCAATCACTGCACTATATTCTGACACATTATTCGTTGTTTGACCAAGGCTTACGCCATGCATAGAAACTAACTCATCAGTGGGTGAATAGATAACCCAGGCCATGGAAGAGATATTCTATGTACTACGATAGGTACCATCAACAAAACCAATGTATGCATGAAGGGACATCGACATCTGAAATATCAAGAGTAATCAAGATAAGTAGGAATAGTAGTCAATGCAAACTTAAAATAGACACACTCATCTAATCTAAAGCAACTAATCTTAGAAAAATAACTAATGTACAGGTATGATCTTCACACAAAAAATCAAGCATAATATCTCTTAAGAAAAAGTCCATTTCTGGGTTTATCTAAAGAGATCCTGTCATAATCAATCAATTCGTAAGCCCCTTTTGCAAGCACTCGCTTGACAATATAAGGACCATGCCACATGGGTTCGAATTTCCCAGCTCCTAGTTTATCATTAGCTCAGTTTTATACGAATATTAGGTCACCTTTTGAAAAAAAATGAGGTGTAACACTTCGGTCATACTGAGATTTAACACGTTTTTTATGAGCTTTGGCTGCTAATGCAGTGGTGCGCTGAGTTTCATTTAATTGTGCTAAGTAAAAAAAGTGTTTTTCCTCTTCAGAAGTGGCTGGTATTAACTCTATGTCTAATTGGAGTCACGATATTTCTCATTCAATCGGTAACACAACTTCTAAACAATAGACCAATTGAAAAGGAGTGAACCCTGTTGTAGTTTTTGTTGAGGTTTGGTATGCCCAAAGTGCTAAGAAAATCACAGTATTCCAATTCTATTTATGAATTCCGATTATCATTTTAATCATAGTGGTTAATACTTTATTGATGGCTTCAACCTGACCATTAGCCTGCAGGTAATATGGAGTAGAGTTATCATGGTGCGGGGCAAGTTGGTCGGAAATTTCGGTTGTCATGATGTTTCAAAAATGACTCCCATGATCAGTAATGATAGCTTGGGGTACACCAAATCAAGAAATAACGTGATTGAATACAAATGTAGTTGCAGTTTTTCCATCTGTCTCAAATGTAGGCATCGCCTTGACCCATTTGGTAAAATAATCTACTGCGAGAATAATATACCCATGCCCCCAGCTGAGTGAGGGTTACCTGTAATGAAATCAATGCCCCATTTCGAAAAAGGACCAACAAAAATTATGGGGTGAAGAGGAGCTAGTGGTGCATGCATCTTTCGATCAAAAATCTGAAAGTTGTGGCATTTTCAGACTGCAAGAATTGAATCTTTGAATAACGAAGGCCAAAAATACCCAGAGTGCAATATATTTTGGGCTCTGGCATACCCAGACATATGACCACCACACGCTCTAGAATGGCAGTCATTCAAAACAAGTTCAGCCTCTTCATGAGTCAAACAATGTCAAAATACAGAATCTGCACCACGATGATAAAGCGTGTCTCCAACAATATTGTATTGCTAAGATTAGTAATGGATATTTCGTCGATATGAACGTGACATTTTAGGCTGAAAAGTTTGGGTTTGGAGATAAATGATGATATCCCCATACCAAGGATCTAACATACTGATAGGAAATAGAGGTTCATCAGTGATCGGATGCTCTACCACATTTTTTGTCTCACTACTCGGGAAGTCACACACATTCGGCGAACACCAGTGATTTATTAAATTTGGATTTTTCAAATTCTAAATAAAACGCTTGAAGGATAACTACCCATTTATAGTATTTTCCACCAATAAATTTTTTGGTCAAAATGTACATGATCGGGTTACAATTAGAAATCACAGTTTTTTTTGTAACAAAATGTAATGACGAAAACGTTGGACAACTTGTACTGCTACCAAGGCCAATTTCTCCACATGTGAATATTTAATATCTGTTGGATTGAGATTACAACTGAGGTATTAAATCACATGCTCGTTGTGGAATTCATCATCCTGAACTTATACCATTTCAATGGTGGAGTTAGAGGCTGCTAAGTATAAAAAGTAATCCTGGCTGTCGTTTGGTGGATGCAATAACGGTGCATGGGTCAACACGTGTTTTAAAGAATCAAAAGATCGATCAGCGATCTCATCCCAAATAAAAGGAACATTCTCTTTCAAAATCCTGGTAAAACCTTTGGTTAACTAAGCATAGTTCTGGATAAATCTATGCAAAAAGTTTTCTTTCCCCTGCAAACTTTGGAGTTGGCGGACTGTGGAAGGAGGAGGTAAATTGATATTGACCTCAACCTTCAAAGGGTTGACATGAATACATTCTTTCTAAATGAAAAATCCTAGTAATATACCATATTTTACACAAAAAACACACTTGTGTGGATTCAAGTGAATATTATAATACCTACATCTCATAAAAATCACTCGTAAGTGAGTAGGATGATCTTCCATGTGTAATGAATGAGCAGGTAAATCATCAAGAAAAGGTTTCACAATGTGTTTAATGTCATGAAAAGCATAGGAAATTTCCCTTTGAAAATTTACCCAACATTCTTCAATCTGAAAGGTAGTTTACAATAAGAAAATGTTCCCCGAGGACAAATGAATGTTGTTTTTGGTTGATCGGTAGGAAGTATGTTGATCTGATTGTATCCAGAAAATCCATCCATAAATGAATACATTTCATTTCAAGCACAATTGTCAATAATTTGGTCGATATAAGGAGTTGGATAATTATCTTTATGACATGCTCTGTTAATATCCCTATAGTCGGCACATACTCGTATTGTTCCTTAATTTTTAGTAACAAGAACAATATTAGATACCCAATCTCTTAACAAGATCGGATAAATAAAACGTGTTCTTAATAATTTCTCAACTTCAGCTTTAATAGCAACAAATTTTCGTGGATGTATCGGACGTAATAGTTGTCTGACAGGTTTAGCATCTGGGTAAGTCTTTATTTCATGAATGACAATGTTGGGATCAATTCCTGGCATTTTTTCATAAGACTAGGCAAATATGTCACAAAATTCTTGAAATAGGGATTTATATGTAGAAATTTCATTTGACGTACATGAAGCACGTATATGAATGTTTTCAATAATTCCAGGTCTAATGGATATGTCAATGGAAACCGTAGAATAAATATTTCCCAAATTAACTTCAGAATCCAAATCTACAATTTATATTGGATTCTGACGTTCGTTGACATAATCTATTGGAAAAATAGATGAAAATTTATTTTCAAATCGATCAATCGCAGGTAAAAATGATGACCTATGATGGAGATCATCCCATGGTAATTCATCTATGGACAATAATTCACAAATGCTTTCATCAGTATGAAACAATTGTTGAAAAGGATTAGGAATTGATGTTATCGCTGAGCTTGATGATGAAAATGATTCTTCGTTGATCACATTCATTGGATCATCATTAGTTGATAAAGGATTGGAAAATGACTGTACTTCTTGATATGTTATCTCAAAAGCTGTAATATTCCTACTTAGCCTAAACTAAGAGGAATATTCATTTTTGTTTTATTTTCTAGTGCATGAATAAATGAATAAAGGAGGACATGTAAAACTCCTAAGAAGACTGAATAAATCAATGCCCATGTGAACACAGTTAAATCAGAGCCATGTAAATAATCACCTGCAAGTGTGAAAGGGGTTTGAGCCGTGAGACTGGGTCAACCTTGACCAAATCGACAGCGTTGTCTAGGTTCAATGTATCTCCTAAAGGGATAGCATAGTTTTAGAAGGAGGCCCCTCATGTGAAAAGAGATAACTCATCAAGGTAGTTTAGGGTTTGAAAAGGCTCTCATCTTATAAAAGGAAAGGGAAGGCAGCAAAAGAGGTTTTTTTTTAATCATATTTTTGAGTATTTTGTCTGCTTAGACAAATACTAATTCTCTGTTGTTTAGTGGAGGATTGTGCTTGGATTTCCTATGCATGGATTTCATCTCTTCCTTTGAGGATTTTTGGAGGAGCATTTCCTGAATTGATCCACTATTAGGGTTGAGGCCAAGCTCTACTTACATTGGCAGTGCTGATCCATTGAGGTTTTTTCTACTTCTGCAAGTTGCAGCAAGTGGGAGTCTAGATCTACAGAGATATAGCTTGTCTTGGGAGCCTCTTCTCATGGAGTGTGTCTTTTAACCTCCTAGAAGAGAGCCTCTCCTATTTATACTTCAGATCTGCAATTTGGCAGTGGATATCTATGTCATTTGAGCTACATCATTGTTCCCATTGATAGACTGCGTTATTTTGATATGAGGTTCTTTCTGTTGTTTTGATCATTGTTTTGATGAGAGATCTCTAGTGTTGGGCTTTGGCTTCCACTAAGGTGATCCATGGATTAGCTTGTTGATTCATGTTCTATTCAGATCTGATCTATTGTAATGAAATGTAATATTCAGAAATTACTACAGCATTTTACAGGTTTGCAACTTGTATCTCATATCTACTCTTATTTATGCATGATTTGGTCAAAACCCCAAGGAGATCTTGTAAAGAAAACTATCTAGTTTCCAGATCTGAAATAGATCTAATGTTTTGTCCAAAGATCTATCCTAGACTTGAGTTTTAATATGAAGCTACTACAGCTCCTGAAAATAATGCTGTTGACCCATTTTTGCTGATATATCTATGTTACGGCTCTCTTTTCTGAAGCTATGTTGCTCTCTTATCTCATGTAACTTATTGTATATTGAAAAAGCTTCACTTTACTTCTGATTTACTGTTGTAAATTCATTTATCAATTATATTTGATGGCCTCCTACTTAAATTGTCAAAGGCTGCGTTATTCCTGAAGTTGCTTGTTGTGCATAGCTGCAACCCCTCTTGTAGGGTATTTTCCAGCTAGACTAGGTTGTGGGAGACCTGTTTACCAAACCTAGCTTGATTTTTTTTGCTGCCCTTTGGGATTTAGACTCCAAATCTACTTATCTAAGGGATCCAAGGGTTGAAAACTCACTTCTGTACATCAAACTCTGAAGGAGTGCGTTATTTTTCCTAGCTTGCTGTGCAATCCCAATTTGGGAACATTACAAAAGGACTCAAAGGTATCACGCCATTGAATGAATCTGGTGCTGATTCTAAAGGAGCTATCCAAGGTTCAGCAAATGGAATAGTGATTGATGTAATCATATTGATATTAGCAATATTACGCGGTACGTTAGGTGGAGGCATAAAAAAATTTCCCATTAAAGCAGAATCCTTGATTAAACCTACTCCTACATCCTCATAAGGGATGGTCGATTTTCCAACATGCTGAATGGCATCCGTAGAAGCTGGGTCAAAGGAATAATATGAGATTTTATCGATTTTCACAATATTTCCTTGATGAGGAAACATGATTAATCGAAAGAAAGATGACATGACAGCAGTCATAGCATAAGACCAACTTCGACCCAAAAGAAGGTTGTAATATATGGGGCATCAACTACTTCCACATCTAAGTTAATGGTTTTTCCTTCGAATTCTATAGGTAGATCCTGTAAAATTCTGAATGGATGGAATCCTCTTCCATCAAAAGCCTTGAGGATTATTGATGATTGGTTAAGAGTTGGAGAACCAAGTTATTTCCAATAGTTTAAGGACATGATACATGTAGATTCTCCTTCATCAATAATAGTACGAAAGCAACGTTTGTTTTTTACTAGTACTGGGATCTGAAAAGCCATTTGATGAGGGAGACAAGGTGTAAAATTTTCTAAATCAAATACCATGAGGTTTGAATCCTGAAGATCTACAGCTCCAATTGCTGATAAGAGTAATTTCATTTGTGCTAGGCATGATTGAAACACTTCCAAGGCCGACATTGCTGAAGGAGATATTGCTAAATCCTCCACAATGTTGTAATTCTAAGAAGCTCTCGCATGTGGATAGAAAGATGATTTATGAAGTACACCTTCAACAGACGGTTTGATTAATAAATCAGGATTAGGTTTCTTGATATGAAGTGGATCAGAAACCCAAGGAGATATAGCTAGTGCAGAATTAGAATTTTCTACTTCTTTACCAGCAATGGGATTTTTACTATCATAATCTTACAATCGAGTCGCAACCATTACTTGAGACATGAAAAAAATATCTTCTGATGTATTAAAAGAAGATCCAATCATTTTTCTATCTTGAATAGGAAAAGGATCCTTTAAAACAGTAGGGGTGGATGAACCTTTGACGAACTTAGATACGTCAGCCCTATGTGGACATTCCTTGGTGAAATGATCCTCGTCACAGATAAGACAAGGATAACGAGGTTTTCGTTTATCATCAGTCAACTCATTTTTATCAATTTTTTTCATTGGGAGATGAAGTCATTTTACTTTTATTCTTCCCTTTCTTCTTGGTACTGGATTTTGTCTTTGTAGTCGATGAATCTACAATGTGAATATTGGCAAAAGTTTCTAGGGAAGATTCTCCTTTTGGTGAATCAAGTAAAGTGATTATGGGAGAAGTAACCTTGGAATATTTCTTCTTACTCTTAGTCATACTCACTGAACCGATTACATCGTCAGTGGCATGAGACCCTGAAGGAGTTGTTGTTATCTGACCAGGACGTGGTAAATCAAGAATTTTCTCCTACAAAGTACTTGAATGGGTATATACCAAGCCAAGATACTGAGCATGAGCAATAACTTTTTCTTATGTAACAAATCCTCCTTTAGCTACATCTTCAATGATTTTTGGTAACAATGATTTGATAAACCATTCTACCAATATTTGATCTGGAATAAAAAAATTTACCACATGTCTTCTACGTCTCCATTCATGTATATGATATGATATGTCCATAGATGTAGATTGTTTTAGTGAAGTTAATAATTCTGTGTTGTTGTCGTATCTGACTAGCAACTGAAAATGAGTTAAGAAAGCAATTGCTAGAGCATTGATATTTGTAAATGATATGTACCACTTGGCAGCTAATCCTATTAATGTTCTCTGAAAAAGTCTAAGTCACATGGAATCATCGATTAATGAGTTGGATGCACACCAAAGGTGGTAAGTCATGACATGGTTAGAAGGATCCTCTCCTGATTTCCCTTCAAACTTAGGGATATCACAGGGAAAATTATTCGACATGGGCAACCAACATGAATGATAATAGATAGGATAATTCATAAGGTGGGATAAATCAGGTAAATCTAAAATTACTATGAATGGAAATCGACAAGCAGGGTCTTGTTGATAACCTTGTGAGACTAAACCAATCCCAGGAGGAGGATCACCAGGATATCTAGGAATAGCCCGTGCATTGGGAATCAGAATGCCTCCTGGATAACCAGGAATAACTGGACCATACTGAGGTTGAACAGGTGTCTGATATGTATACCCAGAAAACTGTTGTTGTGAGTAAGTTGGATTTTGTGGAACAGGTCCATATTGGTACGGCCCCTGATACAGCTGATAAGTAAACTGAGTTTGACTTGTTATAACTATACTTGTACTAGGTTTTTCTACAGGCATCTGAATAGTAGTTTGAATTGTAGCTCCAGACTACGGAATAGAATCCTAAGGAATCTGTGCCGATGTTTGAGGGGCATAAGTAATAGGAGCTGTAGACTCTCCAGAAATAGGTGTGGTAGGTTGAAAAAAAATCTGAGCAATAGTTTGTGGTGGAGTCCTATGTGTACTAGGACGAGGCTGCTCAACAGGACCAGATGCTGGTATTTGAATTGTAGGCTGGATTGGTTGTTGGGGTTGATTATAACCAACTTTTTGTCCAGCTTTATAATAAGGTACTTGCACATTTGGTTGTAAATTCTATTGGAATTGGGATGAATCCGACACCATTTCGGGATATGAGGGTCCCAACAAAGGTTGTGCATAAGACGGACCATAACTTGGTTGAACATATGGCTGATAATTGGCTAGATAATTTCCACCTCCTTTTAACATTTTCTGTTGTGGATAGAATTGTTGTCCTAAAGGAGGTTTCAATCCTTGAGCTGGGTACTGCCCTTAAGGTTGATATTGACCTTGAGGCATGTACTGACCTTGAGGCATATACTATCCCTGAGGTTGATATTGACCCTAAGGTATGAATTTTCCTTGAGGTTGATACTGACCCTGAGGTATGTATTGTCCTTGAGGTTGCTCCCCAGGCCATATTTGAATACTTTGAGGTTGTCCCCCAGGCGATAATTTACTACTTTGAGGTCCGGGGTTTGGAATATTTCCAGACATCATATAAATTTTCTCATTGTTCAAAGTTACAGTATTTGATTCATTCGGGCCAGATGATGAAATTGGTTTGTTGGGAAGAGGAGATGCTCCTGAGAATGTACTAGAGAGCGATCGATATCCTATAGGAACAGATGTACCACCATACAAAAATGTTTCTAGTGATTCAGTAAACATAGATGACTCACTAGACATGTTTAACGAAGGTCTATAACCTATTGGCGTAAGGTAAAAAGGAATTTGGGGTGGAAAATACTCTAGACCTATGTTTTGTAGAAAATATATTAGTGAAGAATACCAAGCGTCTTGTCTAAAAGGACTGTAAAAAATTGATTCATGTTCTCTAAGATTTAAATATTCCTGAGGTGAAGAAAGAACAACTTCTTCTTTAGTGTCAGTAACTTCTTCAATACTAATAAGACCAGGAGAAAGATCTTCTGTGATATTATTTCTTACTTTGAGTGAATCAGGATGATCAAGAGTTGGTGTAGTGAGTTCTAAAGTAGGTTCAGACGTGGCAGATTCAGTTTCTGGTTCAGAAATTTCAGGTTTTTCAGCTGATAACTCACTTGTTGCAGAAGAAACTTCAGTTAATTCGCAAATTGAAATTGTCTTTGGAGTATGTTCTAATATTTTCAGTTGATTTACTTCAGAATCAGGATGAATAATTATGGATGATTCTCCGTTTTCTGTTAATATGGTTCTATTGATAACATTTGGTATCAGAGATTTATGTTTTTCTAATTGTCTTGATGTATACTCAAGGGGTTTCCCTTGAGTTCTAGGCGACTATCTTGGTAATTCTACCATGATTAAAAATTTTAACACACACAAACAAAGAATATTTCAATCAAATGATCCTAATGTTGATAAAGAAACAATCAAATTAATCACACGCCTATAAAAATCTAAGAGATCAATCCACACACAAACAATAAATCCCCACACTAAAAACACTAGTTGGTGATGAAATCCAACATCGTAGAATTTTAATGCAGAAATGGAAGTTGGAACAGTCACCCTGAAAACCTGCTTATTGAAACATACCAGTGAAATTTTCTCCACTTAAACCATCTCGAGTGAATATAGACCTCCGGAGAGTCCAAGTGAGTCTAGTCGACGTCTGCTCGAGGTATAGTGGGACCTCCCCTCCACCACCACCTTGGGAGAGAATCCTATATTTTATGGCCACTAAGGTCACCAACGGGAACACATATACCTGGGGGAACAGTCTATGATCCTATATACACGCAAGGGTAGAGTAATAAGCTCAATCACCTTGAAGACTCCTTGACATAATCCAAGGTTTATCGACAAGTGACCCTAGGCTCCTCGACAATGGTCTATCTGAGTTTTACCATTTTTAATACGTTCACATATTCTATCGTTCCCAATGAGATAGGTATGATTACCTCACTGGTTCATATATGATCTCATGCTTGACTCCTTTAGCAAGAGCTTCCCAGAGCATACATGCTACAATTGGATTTTCCTATCGCAAGACCAACTACTTGTTTGTTTTTACTGTCTTGGAGAGTTAACTAAAACCTATTCCAAGACAATAGCCTAAGCTATATTGGTGGAAAAGAGCCCTAGAAAATATAAAATTTCTAGATTGATTTTAATTAAGCATTACTTTTATTAATTGGTAGTTTCTTAGGAAAATGGGTACGGAAATGAAACTTTCATGATGTTTTAATGACTCAACTCAAAATTCGCTACAATGCATCTATATGATAGGAAACTCATTTCTTTTCAATGAAATATAACTAGAGGAAAGATTTGAGAGATTTTAATAACTTTCAAAATATCAATTCTTTCTTTCCTACATGAGAAACTTTGAAAAGAAGACAATTTAGAGAACTCAATTTCAAAAAAAAACTTTTCTCGAAATGAAATTCCATATATCATTTAGATCAGAAACAAAAATCAAACTTCTTCAAAATTAAAAACTAAAATTCTTAAAACTACAAAATTCAAAACTAAAAGAAATCTCTAATATTGAACTCTATCTAAAAGTTGAAGGATGTCTTATCTCATTCTGTAATCTAACCAAGATCTTTCTACTTATTTCAGTAAGAAGATGAAGAATCAGATAACAATTTTAAAATGAAGTTCAAACCTTATCTATCCAAAAGGTTTTCTAAATTTGCTAATGAAAACAAAATCAAATTTTCATAAGAGTAATAATTGCATCAAGTTCAATGGCTCAACAGAACAATGACATACCAAGTAGTTGAGGTATACAAAATTTTATGATTCAGAGCAATCGGAGGATAAGGCAACATTTACTCATAAAAGAAAACTAACTGAAACGATCACTTTAAACATAGAATTGCTGCAAGAAATTTTTTATATAAGTCTTTGACAGTCAAGACAAATTGGGTAATGAACGAAGAATCAAGTAATGGGGTTCCAGAAAATATAATTTATACCTTTTCTAAAATTTTCTAAAGGGCCGCATTTTTTAATGGAATAAGGTGTGGTACCACACTGTATTCTACTAAAATCTGCATAGTCTACTGCTCTATTTTTAAACAAAAAGTGCGGAAGGCAGGAAAAGTAGAGAAAAAATAAAAATACAGATTTACAGTAAGGGATCTTATTGATTTTTCTACCCAATCCAGTTTTGAGCTAATACAAGTCAAAGAAATCTCACAAAAATCTCAAAAAGAAAACTAAAAAAGAAAAAAGAAAAATAGGTTTATATTATCCCAAGTGGAGACACCATTTTGTTAGACAGAAAAATCCCTCTTGCGAACAAGAGCGATCTCCCTAGTATCCTAAGGATATATAGAAACAAACAAACAAATAAAGACCATTTTCTCTAGACCATTATGCTTAAAAATTATTAATTAATTATGGAGAGATGCTCCTACCTGAAGTCCAACTCTTTACTCAGTATTCAATCCAGTTGCTCTAGAAGATATTGATCCAGCGCGTAAGATCTGCAATCAAAGACAAGAAAACAAGATCAAAAGCATCTGCAAGTTATGATAATTCAAAAGAAATAATCTATCTTAGTGATCAGGGAATCCAAGAATTAAATTATTCAAAAGATAGATGAACAACTGAATGAGAAAATAGAATCCATTTTTATTAACTTTTAATAAAAGAAGAAACCTTACAACCTTGATGCCTTGATGTTTGTACAGGTTCTTCCAAGGTCCCGAACAATTGTTTTCCTCAGTTTGTCAAGACTCTGACTCTCTAGATCAACGTAATACTATGGCTATGAGTATGTAATCTTTCTCATGCCAATGATGCCAAATGTGGAGAGTATAATTTCTTCAGCAATTCTCTTCTACAAGCTAAGAAGTAAGTACTTACTGAACTCTCTATGTACTAGCTACCCTTGAGACTGAAACTTGGTATCAATTTATAGCAGAAGGGAGGTAGTTTCATCTCCAATAAGGAAGGGATAAAGCCCTATCATCATGGTATTTCAGCCCCAAAAACCAAGGGATAGCTCCATTTATGAAGGGATAAGGTTTCATGAATGGAAGGGGCGAAGCTCGACCAGATAACGCTTCTAGAAGGCCCCAACTAGGGGAATATTCGACTAGCTGGGCTTCTAGAACTTAATTTTCTTTTTATTTTATATTTTACTAGGGTCCATAGTTTTAATGAGCAGAATTTGCAGGTTGTGCTGCAGGTTTTATAGCAATATACCACGGTACTGCAGGAAATGACTAGGAAAAGTGCAGAGTTAGGATTTTTAGGGTTTTAACAAGCTTTTTCCCAATTTCAAGACTTGATTTAGGAACTTTATGATTTTGTACCTCTAAGGGAGCAATAAATAGGTAATTATGAACCCATATAGATAGCTCAATGTCATGGTGAAAAATTTTAGCGTAACAGATAATTTATTGAACACCCCTAACGACCTTATACAAAATTATATGCAGGAAAAACAAAAAATTGACATGTCATCCCTTTGAAAAATGCAAGAGAAATCTAATATGATGGAGGAAAACAACAATGTACCTCCCTTAACAAGTGAAAAATGTCTATAATGGAGTGATGAGTGGGTGTCATTACTCCTCGACACAACTTCATAAGATCCCCTTTGACCAGTTAATGGACATGTATGCCAGATTAAAGAACCTAACACAATCATCTCGCTCAAGCAACCCTCTAAAATATTTCTCACCGGTTGATGGGAGTCTAGTTATACTGCTTATTGAATTCTCAGTCACTTTTATTATCAAACCCCTGACCCTTACAAGTTTATCAATGAAACTCTACGTGAAGGGCATTACTATCCTTTCATTATAACCCTGGAATTTGTGAAGAAAACCCATCCATCCCTTCCCTTCGAACAATTCCTTACAATTAACATATTATGGGCTCTTGGAAAATAGAGTGAATGTGGGTTCATAGCGTTTGACCCCCATGCCGAAGGTGGAGAAATTATAAGAGTTAGAAAAAATATACATGGGCTCATAGGTCGATTCTCTACTGAAACTTAGCAATAGGATAGGATATTTTCATGTCAACGTTCACATAAATATAAATTCATTTGAAACGATGAATATGGGATTCTGAATTAGGGTGTGGATTGGATATTTTAATAATGAATAGACACTTTATATTTTTACCATAGGAGTAGAAATGAATGGGAAGGGTAGTGGGATAGAATAGTTTAATGTTGAAAGATCATGGGAGAGATTTGTAAATCATTATAGTGAGAAGAGGTAGATTATTACTAAGTTCTATCATTCATATACTTTGAATTAGTCTAAGAAAATATAAATTTATCGATACCTTGATTTGACTACTTATTAATATTTAGTAACTAACGAATAATAATTATGTAAACAACCTCGTCTTTCACATCTTCTCCATTTTTCGAGTCCATGATTTTTCCAAGGGTAAAAGTCGTAATTTTTCATTATAGTATGAAAAATTACATCTTTAATCATTATCAAAATGTTCTATGAAAAGATCAGGTAGGAAACATATATACTCAGGAGGGTCAAATATCATACATCATCAATTTCTAGTAGGAGCAGTAAAAGAAAATGAATACATAAATATGTACAATAATAATTGATGTAGTAGCTAGCCACAAAAATCCAAAAACCAAAAATGTTCAGTTAGTATCTAGACTGCTCCTGGATCCACCATGTCAATAAAAGGTAGATGATAATATTGGTACTCCATCAGACCATCCTGTTCAAAAATGTGCCATCTTCCCCAAGCTAGCTGTGAGGCTTCTTTTGGATAATTGGTCAACCATTTGATTCCTCTGCCTGTAAATATGAGTAACAATTATAAAATAAAAAAATGATTTTAATGTTAAGACTTCATCCATTAATGATCTAAGAGTATGAGTATGACATTGAGGCACATGATTAAACCAATTGGTTATGATTTGTGAATTCTCGAAGATCTGTATTATGTTGCAACTTTTCCCGCTGGAAAACAAGAGGAGTCTAAGACTTTTCAATTTAGCATAATTATTAGTTCCAAGGCCAAGACCCATCTTTAGATGAAAGCAGTCTGAATCAGAGATGTGCAAAACATCTCTACCACCACATCCCGACAAATTGGATGATCCATTGAAGTATTCCCAAGGGATGGATCTATTGATATTTTCAAGGATAATAATTATGTTATGAGGCGTTGGGTCATCATTGGGGATTAATTGAAATATGGATCAAATTGTTTTGCTAATGTTGTCTCGATATGCGAACTTGCCCAGAAAACTAGCCTCGTTTCGTGCATGGCAGGTCCCCTAAGCAATAAGAATGGTGATGTTGCGGTCCTTCAGTCTGATAGCAACCTTCCACCAATTGTTCCAGGCCATTGTGACCACATTGACTTGCCAAATAAGGGAGTAGTCCAAGAAATATTTTGTTATGTTCCATAAGTGTTAACTTGTAGAGAAGTTAAGGAACAAGTGATTCACATCCTGTTAGATCCCTATTTTACTAGTTTAGTCCCTTATTGTTATTATTGTAGCCCCCTTATTTTTATTTTTGTACCCTTGTAACACCAATATTTTTATTATTGTGCCCTTACATTATTATTGTTAGGTCGGCTAGGATTATATTGTGGCCCCATGGACTCCTATATATAGAAGGAGGTTTTGGTCATTTGTATCATCGCAGAATTGTTCGTTTATGTAATGTATTGGAGGTTTCCCCCTCGAAGTGGCTTATTTATAAGGCACGGATCTCTATTTTCTTCTATTTTTGGAGCTGGTTGCATAACATTTGGTATCAGATCTTTGGATTCTACGGTTTCGATGCTCCAAACAGGTCATTGTGGAATTTTCACTATAATGTTTTTTATACGAAGGTTTAGAAGTTGAAATTTGTATAGAGCAAAGCTGAAATCTTGAGGAACCTCGTGGAAAATTTTCAGAACTTGGTTCACAATATCTTCGGAGATATGATCTATTCAAGTTAAGTATTTTTTCAAGCTCCTGAATTTAACCTAAACAGGTCATCGTGGAATTTTATCTATAAAGGTTTTTCTATGAGGACTCAGAAGCTAAAATTTTTATAGAGCAAAGCCGCAAGCCTGAGGAACATCGTGGAAAATTTTTAGAGCTTGATTCGCAATATTTTTGGAGATAGGGTCTATGGAATTTAGGTATTTTTCAGGATCCCGAATTTCATCTCAAAGAGGTGACCATGGGAAAATCGTCTTAAATGTCTCTCTAAGCATTGGATTGGAATTATGTAAAAAGTGGCCTTAAGTACACAGACTGTATTTTCTTGTGTATCAATTTCAGAGCCAAAGGAGGAGACAGTGAGATGTCGAACACCATACAAGGTCACTCTACTAAACCAATCCATAATTAGGTCATTGTGGGAGATTTGGATAACTTTTTCTTGAAGAATCCAAATCAGGTTAGACCTCTGGAATTTGAAAGAAGATTTAGAGGGATACTACAGGGCCCAATTTCAGATATTGAAGATCTGGAATCACAGAGATAATTCAGTTTCAATATCGAGCTCCTCAAAAGCAAGAAAAATGTATGTATTTTTTTTTGAATTACATAAGTCTCATTTGAAAAAATTAGTTTGAATCTATTCCAAGGGAATATTGAAGAATATATATCAGTATTGGGTTCTAAAATTCCCCCTAAAAAGAATTCAACACCCATTGAGCCTTCAGAAGGCTCTACTATGACTCATGAAGACAAAGAAATACAACATGAGATATCAAAATTACAAGAGAAAGTGCACCAAATTTCACTATTGCAAAGAGGAAAAAAAATGAAATGGAAGTTTTGAAGAAAGGCATGGAAAATAAGATGGATGGTTTGAAGAAAGGCATGGAAGATAAGATGAATGGTTTGGAAGCTAATATGGATGGCATGTAAGTTGGCATGGAAGCTAATATGGATGACATGGAAGCTAAGATCGATGAAAAAATCAAAGAAAACATGGAAAGCATGAAGAATGATATAAAAGTAGACAATGAAGGTTTGGAAAATTTGGTACAAGAAATGTTTCCTAATGGAGAAAAGATAGTAGAGGAAACTCACAATGAGAACAAATTAAATGTTAATAATGATTTCATAAACTCTAATATTGGATGGAAGAACCACCATATTCCAAAGATGGATATGAGGAAGTTTTATGGCAAGGATATCGTAACATGGATACTACAGATGGAGCAATATTTTGATCTCAATAATGTGAAAAACACACAAAATGTATGCATTGCAACACATTCTTTAGCTAATTGATAAATCTCAAGCAAAAGGGTTCAATGGCGGAGCACATTGAGGAATTCCAAAAATTGAATATAAGGGTAACTAATATTTGAGAGGAACACAAGATTGATGTCTTCATAGGGATTTTAAAGGATAACATCCAACATGAAGTTTACGTTTGGGAACCTAATTCATTGAAAAAGGCATTTAGGTTGGCAAGAAAAAATTAATGTAGAGTTATGGTGAAAAGGAAGCCTAATACTCACATATATAAAGATGGAAGCGTTGCTACTCCTAGACTTCTACAACCTACAATGTTGGCACCAAAAAAATTGGAAGAAAAAAGAGCAAAAGGGCTTTGCTATAGTTGTGTTAGAAAATAGACTACAGGTCATAAGTTTGCTGAGAAGAAATTATTTTACATAGATTGTGAAGAGGAAGAATAAAATGAACAAGAATCTTCAAAAGAAGAGGATATACACCAGGAACCAACCCTATAAGAGGAAGAAATGAGTCTGACCATATCGTGTAATGCATTGGAAGGAATTACCACTCCTCAAACTCTCAAGATAGGACATATTAGGAAGAAAAAGGTAATAGTGTTGATTGATTCAGGCAGTACCCATAATTTTATTCATTGTAAGGTAGCCAAGGAATTGAATTGTTTCCTATACCCAACACCAGAATGTCAAGTGATGGTTGCAAATGAAGGAACTATAAATTGCTCTATAAAATGCCATAATATCAAGCTAACCATGGAGGAATATGTATTGAATAATCTAATGCTTTCCATTCCAATGGGAGGTGTTGATGTTGTACTAGGAGTACAATGGTTACAATATTTGGGGACGGTAGCTTTTAATTTTCCAGAACGTATCTTGACATTTTTTTCAGAAGGAAAGGAAGTCGAATTAATTGGTATCGCAATGAAGCCGGGAAAAATAATAAGCTATAATGTCATGACAAAGATTCCGAAGAAATAATAATGAGGCGTAATTGCACAATTATACTCACTAGATGTTCCAACATCAAAATCATTTATTTCTGCAGATCTCCAAAAAATCTTGGACAATCATTCCAGGGTATTTGAAACTCCCAAAGGACTCCCACCTAGTCTTGATCATGATCATGCTATTCATTTTATTCCAGGAAGTTTTCCTCCAAACATCAGGCCTTATAGATATCCTTATGTCCAAAAGAGCGAAATTGAACATATGATGGAATAAATGTTAGAGGTTCGTATAATTCATCCTAGTAAAAATTCTTTCTCTGCTCCACTAGTGTTGGTGCACAAGAAGAATGGATTGTGGCACATGCGTTTGAATTATTGGGAGCTCAATAAGCTCACCATTAAAGATAAATTTCCCATTCCTGTGATTGATGAGTTATTGGATAAATTACATGGAGCAATTTATTTTACCACGTTGGATCTTTGTTCAGGATATCATCAAATTAGAATGAAGACTGAGGATATTTCGAAAACAACATTTCAAACTCATGAGGGTCGTTATGAATTTTTGGTCATGCCTTTTGTCCTTACCAATGCACCTTCTACATTTCAAGTGTTGATGAATTCCACTTTCAAACGCTTCTTTAGAAAATTTATGCCAGTATTTTTGATGATATACTAATCTAAAAAAAATCTTGGAAGGATCATGTTCAACATGTTGACAGCATGCTCAAACTATTGCAGGAGAAACAATTATATGCAAAAAAATCCAAATGTTTCTTTGGAGTACAAGAGGTGGAATATTTGGGTCATATTGTATCTCACGAGGGTGTTAAGGTAGACCCTAACAAAATTAAATCTATTAAGGAATGGAAATTTCCCACAACCATGAAGAATTTGCGAAGATTTCTTGGGTTAGCAGGGTATTATCGCAAGTTTTATAAGGATTATGGGAGAATAGTAGAACCTCTAACAACATTATTGAAGAAAGGTGCATTTTCATGGACTCATGAAGCAACTAAGGCCTTTGAACATATTAAAGAGGCAATGAGCCTAGCACCAATCTTAGCTAAGCCAAAATTCACAAAAACCTTTATTGTGAAATGTGATGCATTAGGAAATGGAATTGGTGTTGTTTTAATGCAAGAAGGAAGATCCATTCCTTTCGAAAGGCATCCAATCCAAGGAAAGTATTTAAAAAAATCTATTTATGAGAAGGAAAAGTTAGCAATACACTAGAGAATTTGGCGGAAATTCCGACGGCCAATTCGTCGCTATTCCGACACATATTCGTCGCAAGAGCGACAGTTCAAGGGCGGACAAACCGTGGTTTCTCCTGCCGTCGCCGTTCCGACGCAAGCAAAAGGTGTCGCACTATCGACACTTATTCCGACGTTCCGAACAGGCGTCACTCTTCCGACGTCTCACAAACCGTCGCGGCTCCGACGTTTTAAACGTGGTTCTTCCGACGCTCATTAACCGTCGCAGTTCCGACTAAACGTGGTCCGACGTTTTGGCGTCGCTCTTCCGACGCTTGTAAACTGTCGCAATTCCGACTAAACGTGGTCCGACGTTTTGGACGTCACTCTTCCGACGTCTGGAAGATGTCGTAATTCTGACGATATGTGGTCCGACATTTGGAACGTCGCGCTTCCGACGTTTTCATACTGTCTCTCTTCCGACGTTTCTGGGTTGTCGTAGTTCCGACGTTTAGCACGTCGCGCTTCCGACGTTTTCATACTGTATCTCGTCCGACGTTTCTGGATTGTCGCAGTTCCGACGTCTACAAGGCGTCGGTAGACCGACGGAGGGTTCAATTTTAAAAAAAAAAATTAAAATTTTAAAAGACGAGAAACGCTGTTTTGAAGATATTATATGAAGTAAAACAGTCCATGAAAGTGAAATAGCAGTATGTAGAATAGTAAAGCAACATATAGAGTACCGATGTCCATTGTTCCAAATACAAATTAAAGTACCCAAAACCCTACAACAGTGAAGTAAAACAGTCCATGAAAGTGAAGATATTATATGAAGTAAAACAGTCCTTGAAAGTGAAGATATTATATGAAATAAAACAGTCCATGAAAGTGAAGATATTATATGAAGTAAAACAGTCCATGAAAGTGAAATAGCAGTATGTAGAATAGTAAAGCAACAGATAGAGTACCGACGTCCATTGTTCCAAATACAAATTAAAGTACCCAAGACCCTACAACAGTGAAGTAAAACGGTCCATGAAAGTGAAGATATTATATGAAGTAAAACAGTCCATGAAAGTGAAATAGCAGTATGTAGAATAGTAAAGCAACAGATAGAGTACCGACGTCCATTGTTCCAAATACAAATTAAAGTACCCAAGACCCTACAACAGTGAAGTAAAATAGTCCATGAAAGTGAAATAGCAGTATATGAAGTAAAACAATCCATGAAAGTGAAATAGCAGTATGTAGAATAGTAAAGCAACAGATAGAGTACCGACGTCCATTGTTACAAATACAAATTAAAGTACCCAAAACCCTGCAACAGAGAAAAACTCTAATCATAATCATGTGAGGAGTGTGATATGTCCAAAATATAAAAAGACCATCATACCATATCAATAAACCAGCAACATAGACCAGCATCGCTAGTTTTGAAGGCAGAGTGATAAACATTAATCATTTTTTTTTTCACAAGAGAAAAAACGTTGTTTTGAATATATTATATGAAGTAAAACAGTCCATGAAGTCATTACATTTTCACATCTGAAGATTGGAACCCAAATATCCATCCAGAAAAGTGGAATTCCCACCCCAGACAATGATAGAAAAATACCCCATGTCACATACAGGGACATGATATAAAACCCAGTAATGGTCCACATGGAGATTATCGACAATCTGAGAAAGCATCCAAATATGCCCGAGGCATCTATAAGAAAGTGAAATAGCAGTATGTAGAATAGTAAAGCAACAGATAGAGTACCGACGTCCATTGTTCCAAATACAAATTAAAGTAGCCAAAATCCTGCAACAGAGAAAAACGCTAATCATGTGAGGAGTGTTATATGTCCAAAATATAAAAAGACTATCGGACCATATCAATAAACCAGCAACATAGACAAGCATCGCTAGTTTTGAAGGCAGAGTGATAAACATTAATCATTTTTTTTTCACAAGAGAAAAAACGATGTTTTCAATATATTGTATGAAGTAAAACAGTCCATGAAGTCATTACATTTTCACATCTTAAGATTGGAACCCAAATATCCATCCGGAAAAGTGGAAGTCCCACCCCAGACAATGATAGAAAAATACCCCATGTCACATACAACGACTTGATATAAAACCCAGTAACGGTCCACATGGAGATTATCGACAATCCGAGAAAGCATCCAAATATGCCCGAGGCATCTATAAGAAAGTGAAATAGCAGTATGTAGAATAGTAAAGCAACAGATAGAGTACCGACGTCCATTGTTCCAAATACAAATTAAAGTACCCAAAATCCTTGAACAGAGAAAAACGGTAATCATGTGAGGAGTGTGATATGTCCAAAATATAAAAAGACCATCAGACCATATCAATAAACCAGCAACATAGACCAGCATCGCTAGTTTTGAAGGCAGAGTGATAAACATTAATCATTTTTTTTTTTCACAAGAGAAAAAAAGCTGTTTTGAATATATTATATGAAGTAAAACAGTCCATGAAGTCATTACATTTTCACATCTGAAGATTGGAACCCAAATATCCATCCAGAAAAGTGGAAGTCCCACCCCAGACAATGATAGAAAAATACCCCATGTCACATACAGGGACATGATATAAAATCCGGTAACGGTCCACATGGAGATTATCGACAATCTGAGAAAGCATTCAAATATTCCCGAGGCATCTATAAGAAAGTGAAATAGTAGTATGTAGAACAGAAAAGCAACAGATAGAGTACCGACGTCCATTGTTCCAAATACAAATTAAAGTACCCAAAATCCTTGAACAGATCAAGAAAAACGCTAATCATGTGAGAATTCAAAGTAAATTTAATCTATTAACATTGCGAATAAAATTACACCGAAGTTAAAAACATTGCCTGGCCATACTCATGGCAAATTTGTCATCAAAAAATCAAAAAATTAAGAAGACTGCCCTCATACGGGGAAACCAGTCTTGAACGTTTAATTTACGGAATTCAAAAATATTACTTAAAGGTCCAGCACAGTAAAATAAACTAAAAGCAGCCCAATTAACTGGGCCTGCTAAGCAAGAAAAACAAATTAAAACCCGCTCAGACCCGCCGGACGGGTGCATTCTTCCTGCGTTTGGGCCTCCTCGCGGAAGACCACAGTGACTACAGCTGTGATTCGTGGGCGGTTGAGAGTGAAATCAAAGGAAAATTGCGCAGTGCGCGTCGTGGGAGAAGGTGAACTAGCCTCTATTGAGGTGCTGGAGGGAGCGCGCCGGGATTGACCTCTAGTGCTCCCCCTGCGGCAACGCATCCTATGACGCACGCGAGGCATGGGTGCAATCGCGGTGGGCACAAGAGACGAAGAAGAAGAATTCCAATTAACAGAGGAAGACAGACAGAGACAGAACCGAGAGAAATGGAAATATGCAGCAAAGTCTAGGCAGAAGTTCCGCTGGCCACTTCTCCTTATCATCGCAGTTACCAGACAGTGTAATCCAGCAACCGGCTTGTCTGAAAAACCATGGCTAAACGCCATTTTTTATGTCGACCCGTATGCAATGCAATCAAAGGACGGCCGTCATAATGAATCTCTGATCATTAATAATGAGAGCCGAAGGCCGGATCAAATTGGAGCGTGCGGAATCGCTCAGAGGAGTGGAGGTCCGATCTTGAACAGTATTAAAAATTAATTAATCTAGATTTGATGTGAAAACTTAATTGAACAGCGTTAAATGTTAATGCGAATGATATGAAATCGCCATATCCATGTCCCATCACCTTAAACACCATCGAATGCACCCGCAGCCGGGAGCAGGGCAAGTTTTTATTGAGGACACGTGGAAAAAATTGATTGGAGCGGATCTTTGTTTGGGCCGCTCGCGCAGTGGAAATCCGGACCCGTAAAATATTAGGGCGAATTTGATAAGAAATTCGCGTCACAAAATTGGCCGACGTTAGCAGGCTATTTTGGAACGTGAATTTGGTTTGAATTATGGTTTATCGCCGTTTGAAGTCCGGCGGGCTCGACTTTTGAACAATTTTCTTATAAAATTTGTGTTGGTTTTCTTTGATAATACACATATTAAAATCCCGCTTAATAAAGAGACAAAATTGTTGTGCTTTCGAAACCTGACCCGAGGATTGGACATGAGTTAACAAACAAAAGGATAGCGGAACCAGACATGCACCCGTGGTCAAGCCCTCTACCAAAACCACGAGCGGAATCACAAAAGCTGGTTGCCCATATCGCATCGCTTTTGCGGAGTAGGCGGTATTTCCTATTCGCGAGCGATTCCATAGGGAATGCGACACGTGGCGAAGTGACCCCGGCAAACAACCGTTTAACCCACGCCATCGCACGTTAAAGCCCGTCGTTGGAAGCCGAGCGAAATTGCCAAGAGTCGTTGATTTGGAGAAGGGCCATCGGACGGTGGTCGCACGTTGAACTTGCCCGGAGGTTAACTAAGGTGTGCGGAGGATAGCCAGGTACGATACGAGTGTTTGATTGGTTATTGATATATATAGGTGGGGCCGGAGTATAATGAAATTGTTTAATTAAACGATTGGCGGATAATTAGCATAAGTCTGGAGGGGGATTGTTGTAAGGCTGGGTGGTGAAATATAGAGCCGAAAGTTCACTACAAGTTATTTATTTAAAAAGAAACGTGGAGTATAAATACAAAGTGTTGAAAGCTAAACATTGGTTATAAGGATTGGAGATAATATAAAGTCGGGAATATAAATTAAATTCCAACCATTGTGGATAGTATTTATTTATCAAATTCTACGAATTTGATAAATAAACCCGAAGAAAGAAGAAGTCAATTAAGACTCAGGCTGGAGGAAAAGAATGGGGTACACCAAGGGAAAATGCTGACAGAGCGATTGTAGACACACCGGCTCTCCTTGGGGGTCCAATTTCAGTTTTGTTGCATCACACGATGATCTCTCTTCTCTGGCATTTACTTGTATTGAAGATCACTATTCTAGGAATAAGGAGTTATTTTCTCCAAAAATAACCCTAGCCAAACATTGACAATGCATCAAGGATATATTTCTATGCTTCATAAGCACATTTGTTCTACTTCTAAATCATGTCTTGGAAGTGGTTGTTGTGTTGGAAATTATTCACAAGTTGGTTTCATACCAAAGTCTTTTTCACATTTTTAGCATCCAATACATGAAAAAGATAATGGTTTAAAACAACATAAATATTTGAAATTTTGCAAGAATTGTCTGGCACACTTTGAATATGAATTTTGAAGTCAAGTGCATGATCTTGTATAGGATCAAGTGTCATTTTGAATACCAAATGTTTCACAAGAAACTTCTCAACATGCTACCCTGCAGTAAGGATTAAATGACAATATTGCATCAACTATTTCCATAATAAAAGTGCACCTCGACCATAAGACTAAACAACTACAAATGTTGTAGATCTAACAAGACCACACAATCAAATGTATTCCACAAGGCCAATACTGTATGAAAAATGAAAAGGAGTTTGCAACAAAAAATACCTTAGGCAACTAATTCAATTAGATACACCAAACCATCGGCAAAAAGGAAAACCAGCCTACTCAAAAGGCAAGCGTTTACCTCCTTTGACAAAATTTTGAGTTCCGAAACAAGGGCCTTTATTGTCTTGTCAATGCCCCTAGTAATTTGAATGGGGTTTGCACCTGTTGCAACAACCTAAACAAAAAGGTTTCATTTCAAATTATTTTCCACAAATTTAAGATACAACCATTGTCAGTTTTGTATTTCCTAACAAGCTCATAAATTTTGACAAAAGAACCAAAATTTTTTAATACCTGATAGCAATTTTTTCACTCAAAAACTATCTTAGACTCAATAAACCCAACCAAAAACTAAAAAACCAAACACCATAAGACCCTACAAAAATGAATAGATGATCTTAATCCAGTACCATCGACAAAAAGTTACCTTTACACCCTCACTTATTAAACCCTGTGCTGTTGAATTTTAACTTCAACTGCTGCAGCAGAAGGACGGATGCAGCGGCAACATTTTTTTTTGGAGGTTGCTTGCATGCCATCCAGAAATTTAATTCAGCATTTAAAATTCCTGCAAGTTTTTTTTGTAGACGGCCACAGCCATATTTCTGTACAGGATTGTATTTAAACACAACAGCCAGCATTAACGCAATTCACCAACCGGAAATTAAACAAACAGAAATTTACCCGACAGTTTTGTAAATTCAAAAGGAGGACACGTGGAGCATTAATATTGGATCGCATGAAATTGAAGGGAATCTAAAAACCTGAAAACTGGACCCAAATTTTTTATAGGGCACATTGGATTGAGAATTCGAGTTAAAATTAGGCAGACGTCAGCATCCCATTTTGGAACGCAAATTTGGTTTGAAATTCAATCTATTTAGACTTTTGAAGTCCGACGGAAAGGGTTCTTTAATGTTTTGATAGTTTAATATATACATATGTTATATATATATCATATGCGAAATGATAGGTGGGCCATAGAATTTAGTTTTAATTTTATTTTTTTTAAAAGAGGGTTTATTATAATATGTTTTATATGTTCCGGCATATAAAAATAAAAAGGTCGAAAAAGCTTGGTAGTTTTTTTTATAGACGGTACGTAAATTTTTTATTACATAGCAGTGTGTAAAAAGTGAAAAACTGAGTGTAACTTTTTAAGTGTGTATGCACAGCAGTGCGAAAGGGAAAAACACAACAGAGTGTCTTAGAGACAGAGTATGTTTGTTTTGAACAGACATTGAGTTGGTTTTATGCACTACGTTTTGTAGCAGTCATAATTTTGTAATCCCTCTCGGTGAGGAAGTAGTGTAATAGTTTTTTTTTGAGTTATTGAAGGGAATAGAAGTTTGTTTTCAAAGTATTGAAACTCTGTCTCCTGTCAAAGAAATTTTTATTTTCTGTGTGTTAGAGGAAGGGAGATTTATGGGTGGTTCTTATGAATCAACCAACCATTAAGAACATGCTCATCAATCCAAACCATAAGTATTATGTGACAATATTCAAGCAGGCACTGAATCGGATTTCTGAAGCTATGTTAGAGAAACCCTAAACTCTCACTGAAAATAGGTGAAATGTGGCACCACTCCGAGATTGACATGTGCCAATTGGTACAAGTGGTAGACAATTGGCATGCTCAAACAACGAGGTGATGCAGGAATGACATGAGGGAGAAAATATCAGAAAAGCCCCCAATCTGGAGAACTAAAGCTCATCACCAACCTGAGATTGACAACTTTACATGATGTAACCTATGAAATCGTAAATGGAGAAATCATAGTAACAATAAAGTAACCTATGTAACAATAAAGTCGGATTCATCCTGGGAGTGGTAATGGGATAAATCATAGTGAACAACAGGAAACATGCATAGTTGCTTACAATCAAATAGATGAAAAAACACATACAAAAAACCTAGATAATAATCGTGCACAAGCTTAATATTGAATTATGAACTGTAAAGGAACTTACAAAATGTGACATTACGAACCTGGTCAAGTGCACAAGCAAAAATATCCTGGACATGACCTTGGTTGACAAGTTGTATTTCTCATGATGCAAGAGGATTTGTACCTGCACTGCCAAGTCAATCAAAATCCATCATTATCTATACAATAAATACAAGTAATTGATGTAGTATATTTTACTCTAAGATGCATTCTTATGATAATGTTAGAACATATGTTGAAAATGTCAAAACATACCTGAATAAGCTCCTCTTCATTTCAAGAACAATTTATTGGAGTCGCATGAACTTGGAACAAGCCTCCCACGATCTGAAAGAGTAGCAACTAAGTCAACGGTGACTTTTTTGTTGCTACACTGGATCGAGGGAGGTTTGCTCCAAGATTAAATCGCTCCAATAAATTATTCTCTACTAAACAGGGCCAACCACATGAAGGTGGAAGCTCTTATGGCCCCTCCCCCCCCCTCACATCACTCTCAATTCCCCAATACCCAATCTATATTTCAATTTTTACTTTCATGAGCATAAAAAAAATATTCAATAACTAGTAAAAAAAAAATTCAACAAAAAGTACGCAAGGAAACATTGCAATTAATGCTTGACATAAAAATAGTATGATAAATGAGTTTTTTATATAACGCAAAAAAATGTTCCAAGTATGGTAACGTTTGTCTTATAATAATACAATATTTTACATTGTCAAATTTTCTTTTTTTTTCTTCCTATTTTTAAAGCTCCTAATTACATCATCAATATCATCGTGCTCTGCTCCTGTTTCGTGCCTTTCAACCCGCACTGCTGACCTAGTTGCGTATTCACGATGTATGGGCTCATCCAGTGACGGGGCATCGCCTACAAAAACAGATAATATTAAATTTTAATTGTCAGTTTTTAAATATCATTGAACTAGTTCGGTAATATTAATAAAAAAAAATTGCAATGAGATTATTTACCTGGTGCACCAGTTGTCGCCGCTGACCTAGTTGCTTTGTCACGATGTCTGGTCTCATCCAGTGACGGGGCATCGCCTCCAAAAACAGATAATAATTAAATTTTAATTATCAGTTTTTAAATATCATTGAACTAGTTCGGTAATATTAATAAAACAAATTGCAATGAGATTATTTACCTGGTGCACCAGTTGTCGCCGTTGGGACTATTGCCCTGTCTTCCTCTCTGGTGGTAAGATCCTCAAGGGAAACATTCTCTGTCATATAAACAAAAAACGTTATAAGGACAACCATCAAGGTATAATTAGAAAAAATTATAAGTGGAAATTAATTACCGTCACGGCCCTCACTGATAGCAGCATTGTCGGCCTGGTCCCCACTACAATGATCGGGTTGCACGAGAGGATCATCTACATCTGGCTCTAAAACTGGGTTATTTGCCTCGTTGGTAGTGTTGCTCCCCTGATTTAAACAAAGTTGTTAGACATTAAATTTATGGACGAAAACAAAAATATTGAAAGGTTAATGTTTTACCTTATCAGGCATTGTAGATCTTGGGACCTGCCCCAAGCTTCTGCGACGTTCAACTGCAGCTTGATAGCCAAAACGGAAAGCAATATTTTTATCTTCCTCTGTAGATATTGTTCCAAAGTCATCACCCTACATTATATATGATTGTGTATTTTAATCATATCTGATAGGATTACAAAAACGTTGGAAGGCGATACAATTAATTATAAGATGTTTAGCTACTTAATTACAATTCTTGCAGCTAATTTCAAGTAGCCACCCTGGCCGAGCTTGTGATGGCCCTTTTTCTCTATCCTAGCTTTGGTTGCCTTTGAGGTGTCGGGCAACCTAGCATCAAAAGATTGAAGTCAGATATGACGTAGCACACTTTTATTTTAGACATAAAGAAAATTAAAGCTATTGAATTAAAGTTGTAATTTACCTTGCGGGTCCGGTTGGCATTTTTCCTTCTTTCTTTGCCCTTTTCTCTTTTCCATCATGGATGAGTGCTCTCCACTCACTCTCTGAAACTGCGAGAGGACGCTCATATCTAGGGTTAAATTGCAATTGCGTCCTATAGGTGTCCCTGGTATATTTCAAATATTTGCAGGCTACCTGAGCCACCGCTTTTCTGTCAAATGTGCCGACCCCAAAAAGGGCTTCTAGATAATCTAAAAGTTCTTTTTTCAGGTTGGAATTCTGGGAATTCCACCCTGTACGTATGGTTGGACCAAAAATTACCAACGCATGGCTCTCCAGAATCCTGTAGAACTCATTGTTTCCTACACAGAATAAAACCAAAAAAAAAAAAGATATTATCATTAATTTAAAAATAAAAATCATGATAAATATGTTTTAGATAAAGTACATGAAATAGTTAAAATATTAAAATTTACCTAGGAGTTGTACATGCTTTATAGGGACACCTTCATCATTCACCAACAACGTGCCATTAATGGTCCCTGTGGAGCTGACACGTGTAGCTCTAGGAAACGCAATAATGTAGTTGGCCATATCAGCCTCATCATTGCCAACACGTTCAATGGTTGGCTGGGTGTCTGCTTGGGCAGGGTGTGTTTCTTGGCTAGCACCTAAAGGAGTAGAAGGTGTACGAGAGGGTTGTTGGGCAATCTCTTGCCCTTGTGTCCCACTACCACCAACACCGGGTTCAGCAAATGCCAGAAGACGCTACATACAAAAGAACTTTTTGTTAGTTTAGTCGATGTAAAAATTAAAAATCAAACTATCACAATTCATCTCATGCAGAACAAAAAAAATATCCTTTTGACTTTTTATTATTACCTGATATCTATTTAGCTGCCTCATAAGATGTTGTATCCTATCTTCTGTTTCAGGTGTTTGAGGCGCATCTATCAAAGCATTAAATTCCGACGTTGCATCTCGTGCCTTTTTTTGCAACAACAACACTGGAGATAGGGATGAAAAAAGCTCTTCCTCAAAGAGGGAATCATCGGGCGTACCATGGCTAGGTGTCTGCATATTTGAACAAAATTAATATTATTTCAATTATGTAAATAACTAAAATACCTAAAGATAGAGCAATGCTGGCACTTTACATGTTCTTCCGCTGGCCTCTTTCCGCGATCATCCCGTCTCGGGGTTGTTCCTGCACTGCTCTGATCAGTCTGACACATTGCAATAAAATTATAAATGTAAAAACTTGAAAACAATATCTAACTTGAAAACACAAAATGAAAACTGAAATAATTTCTAATAAGACACCGGAAGACAGAGTTAGAGTTTCAAATATGCCTTGCATTGAATTCAGTCCTGGAAACATGTCATTGCACATTAAGGCACCCAAACATTCAATTCACAAATGATATATTTAAGTAGGCTTCTCCTATTCTAGGAAAACACCATACCTATAATGCATTCACTTGCATGTATAAAGGGAAAGGAAAACATGTTTTCATACAACGGTGACAAAGGCATCTTGGTGAAAGGTATCTTCACTTTTTATTTATGTTGTTCACCCACACCACTCTCGTGTTTTCACTAATCCTGTTTTGTCATTTTTGGATTCAAATTAAGTTAAGGCCTTAAGTATTTTTTGACCTTTCGGTGTAGTTCTTATAAGTGGCATGTATGGATTTTCCATTAATTCTGCACTTTTTCTCTTCATGCGCATGTTTCCCTGGAAATCAAATGCATGATTTAGTCCCATACATTTAACAAGTTGTTGGATCAACTCCATAGGAAATATCATGTTTCCTATTCAATCAAAATTTATCTCGGTTAGGGTAGGTAGGAAGGTTTTCCCTTTGTATTAATAGGGCACTTCTAGCTTGCATTTTTATTATATCTTTCAAATTTAGTGTCGTTTCAATTAGGGCATGATTTTTTGCAACTTTCGAGGTGAGAATGAACAAAGACAAATTTTTGTGATGGATGACTGTATATGACTCCATGGCTAGAGGAAAAGGCACTAATCTACTTCTTCAAATATCTATAGTTCTCATTCACCTCATACAAAGATGGTCCCTGATTTTGAGCCAAATGTTGCAGCAAAAAGTTCCCCCCCTCCATAATTTGATAGTCAATGGAAATTTCTTAAATTGATGATGGGGAAAGATTATGGAACATTGGCACATACATATGTAATGGATTCCAAGATCATGATATATGTTTGCATATGTTTATGGCAATGTTCCACCAAGTCCCCTGGAGGTGGGAGCGAGGGGACGAGGGAGCGCGGGAGCAGCCTATGCAAAAGCTCCCTACCAATTTTCAGGAAACGTGGGGGGACGTCGGGGTCATAAAAATTATAAAATTAAATATTTAAAATGTAACTATATTTTTGCAAGGAATGTATATACGGTCATCATACACTTGCATCATGAAAGATAAATCATAAATGATAAAATTACAAATCGATGAATGATGAATCATATAATTGAAACAAATTTAAAAGTTAAAAGTTAAAACATACATCATACAATCATGCATGTAAGTTTGTAAGTTTGTAACGATATAATCATTAATGTAACTACTAACAATGTACAATGAAAATAAAGTTTAAGATGTCATATGACATATTATATCAAGATTCAAAATAGAGTTTAAACTGAAGTTTACAACTCAAGTCTGAAACATAAAACTTAAACGCAAATAAGTTATGTATGAAACATAAAACATAAAACATAACATATGAATATCAAATGATATCATCATACTGATAAATGAGCATAAATGCTCAAGTTAATGCCCCACTAGTCTCTGCATCCAACTTCTGCACGAATATATCAAGATCAACCATGTCACCATCTGAATCGGAATCACTTGGATTCTCAAATATGCTAAGTGGCACATCAAATTTTAACACGAAACCATAAACTAAAAGGGGCGGTGAGGGGACGTGAGGGGGCGTGAGGGAAACATCCCCTAGAAGTCCCCAAGACCACGGAGCGCGAGGGGGTGAGGAATCTAGACCCCTAGGTGGGGGGGCGAGACCCCGTGTAACACTGGTTTATGGAGGTGGTGGAGCAAAAAGAGCTCAAATAGAGCTGAAATTTTTCACATAAAAAGGACTGTGGGCTTGACTAATGGTTCCATTTAAAAAATGATATCTAGACAGAGAATAAGTGTAGCATGCAAACATGCATTGAAAATCCATCTGAGTTTGCATTGTATTACTTATGATGGATTCAAATTTGGGTTTCAAAATGCCAGGTTATGGCATGATTTGTCGAGAAACCCTTAGTTGGATTCTCATGTTGGTTTAATTTATATTTTAAGTTTGTTTTGCAATCTTTGGGTGATAGTAACTCATGAACTAGGTTACCAATGTGTAACAATCATATTTCAAGAATAAAGTTGTGATTTTTTTATATTATTATTATTATCTATTAGCTACGAGTATTGACACCTAATGCCTGGAATTTTGACATGTTGATAGCATGGATAATTTCGAAAATGTTTCTAGTAATGTTAACATAATAACTATCATTACATGTCTTCACTTTTTTCACCATAATAGACCTGTGATATGGGCTCATCACACAACTTCATATGCTATGTCCCAACAAGTTCAAACTGGTTGAACCTACCTCATAGTGTGGTTATTAAGGACAAGTTGCTTGGTATATAAATCGATAGCATAGACCACGTTGCAGTTCTAAAAAGAATCCTCAAGTGTCAAAAAAACTTCACAATATGTTCTACTATAAAGCCTTTTGGGATACCTGAAATAATATATGTATCATTGATGACTTTTAAAGTATGACAAGATCCAGAGGGAAAGGAAATCAATGGAAGAGTGATCCACCAATGAGAACCTAGAATTTAGCATCGGATGAGTTAGAGTCTAGGAAATTGAAAGCCTATAATTTTAATTAGTGATGAAGGACATCACATAGGTAATTATATTTTCATGTAGAATAATCTGTTAATTCAAATTTAAACTACATAATATGAAAGGCATACCATAAATTTTCCCATGTAAGTCCAAACAACCTATAAAAATGGAAAACCTTCTTTTTCCATGGGAAATAATTTACCTTTCCTTTTTCAAGGCAATCTAAATCACAAAAAATATGAACTATACTGCACACATTCTTGGATAATGTGAAAGTGGAAAAGGAATAACCTACACAAGTGATGCTTACATGTACATTTGAACACTAATAGATTTTTGTAGTTGAAATGCAATGCTTGTTTTCATTTAAATGTAGGGTTTTTAAAGCAGGGAGAAATAATGGCTGCCAAATTAATAAGCGTTTCTTTGGGAAAAAGTTAAATCTTGTATTGGGTGATGAAGATAATAGAGGGTATTGAATCTTGATTCTTGACATCTAGAGAGAACCATATGACCTAACACAATCCAATAAATTGACGAAAAACCCAAATAGAGTCAACCCCTACTATAGGAGGAAGGGCATAACGGAAGAGCAACTTACCATTTTGCAAGAGCTGAGGGCGAATGTTGTTAAGCAAGCGGGGGCGAACGGCGAGGGCGAATGTTGCAAGAGGGCGGGGGCGAACGGCGGGGGCGAATGCGAGGGCAAAGGCTGTTGGGCGAGGGCGAATGCGGGCGAATCTTTATTCGAAGAGCTGAGGGGGGAATCCGGGGGTGGATGCTGTTGCGCAAGAGCTCGGGGCGAATGCGGAGGGCTGCGTGCAAGAGCTCGGGCGAATCTTTGAAAGGAACCCAAGTTGGGTGCCTAGGGCGGGCGAATGCTGAGGGCGAATGGTGTTCTTCAAGAGCGGAGGGCGAATGCGCGCGTGACATCAGACGTTAATGTAGCACACATGTACATTTGAACACTAATAGATTTTTGTAGTTGAAATGCAATGCTTGTTTTCATTTAAATGTAGGGTTTTTAAAGCAGGGAGAAATAATGGCTGCCAAATTAATAAGCGTTTCTTTGGGAAAAAATTTAAATCTTGTATTGGGTGATGAAGATAATAGAGGGTATTGAATCTTGATTCTTGACATCTAGAGAGAACCCTACAACCTAACACAATCCAATGGAATTGACCAAAAAAACCCAAATAGAGTCAACCCTACTATAGGAGGAAGGGCCTGCGGTAAGAACTTACCATTTTGCAAGAGCTGAGGGCGAATGCTGTTCTGCAAGAGCTGAGGGCGAACGCTGAGGGCGAATGCTGTTCTGCAAGAGCTGAGGGCGAACGCTGAGGGCGAATGCTGTTCTGCAAGAGCTGAGGGCGAATGCTGAGGGCGAATGCTGAGGAAAAATGCTGTTCTGCAAGAGCTGAGCTCGAATGCTGACCGCAAATGTTGTTCTGCAAGAGCAGAGAGCGAATGCGCGCGTGATATCAAACGTAGCTATTGCGACAAATACCAAACATTTTTATGTAGCGCGCATATAAGTTTCGAATTTTTATGTAGCGCCCATATAAGTTTGGTATTTTTATGTAGCGCGAAAATAACTGTCGCTATACCGACGACAGAAAAGGCGTCGCTATTAGGACGGTGCTTCCAAACGTCGCAATGGCGACACCTAGACATTGTGTCGCCGTTGCGACGTTTAGAGTCGTCTCAATAGCGACGCTTTGGGCCATGGTGTCGCAATTGCGACGTCTTCCTTTAAACGTCGTAATTGCGACACTAGTTTAAGTGTCTGTATTACGACACTTTTCTATAGACGTCGGTATAGCGACGGTTTCGGGCAGGATGGAAAAAATTTGGGAAAATTTCCGACATTTGGTCAAAAGCGTCGGAAACAGGTGTCGGAATTTCCGCGAAATGTAGTAGTGATACTACATGCACTAAAGAAATGGTGACCTTACCTAATGGGACGGCACTTCAAGGTAAAAACTGATCATGATAGCCTTAAACACTTTTTGGAATAAAGATTATCTTCAGAAGAGCAGAAAAAATGGGTCACAAAGATGTTGGGTTATGAATTCGAAATAATCTACAAAAAGGGAAGCTAAATGTTATTGTAGATGCACTCTCAAGAAAGAACGAAGAGGTGGAAGAATTTCTTTGTGCCATTTCTGTTATCCAACCAGTTTGGATAACTCAAGTAAGGGATGAATGGAAGAAGGACGAAGAAGTGTGGACACTCATTCAAAATGTGCAGCAAGATCCTAGTACATCTGATATATTTAGTTGTAAAAATTATTCCTCATGGTACAAATATCGCTTATATGTTTGTAACAATTCCCAACTAAAACAAAATATTCTTTTGGAATTGCACACTTCTCCTTTAAGAGGACACTAAGGATTTTTAATAACTTACCACACGGTGAAGAAAGATTTTTTTGGGACGGATTTAAATTTGATATTCAAAATTTTGTGGTTGAATGTTTGGTTTACCAACAAAATAAAGTCGAGACAATTAAGACCCCGGGTCTTTTACAACCTTTATCCTTTCCAAGTCAATGTTGGGAGGAGATTTCAATGGATTTTTTCACATGTTTACCGAAGTCCAAAGGAAATAGTGTCATCATAGTGGTATTTGATAGACTTACCAAGTATTCACACTTTTTTTCATTATCTATTCCATTTAAAGCAAGTACAGTTACTCCTACATTTATGGACACAATTCAAAAGCTACATGGAAGCCCAAAGATTATTGGGAGCGACAGAGATCCAATTTTTACTGGAAATTTTTGGACGGAGTTGTTTTATTTTTTGGGTACTCAATTAGCTCATGGCTCATCTTATTAT
Organism: Pinus albicaulis; assembly: GCA_034641835.2. Taxonomy (NCBI): domain Eukaryota; kingdom Viridiplantae; phylum Streptophyta; class Pinopsida; order Pinales; family Pinaceae; genus Pinus; species Pinus albicaulis. The sequence continues at coordinate 1,067,962,654 of CM076577.1, forward strand.
CCTCAATCCGATGTTCAAACTGAGATAGCGAATAAATGTTTGGAAGGATATCTTTGTTGTTTTGTATTTTATAAAAAAACAGAAGGGGTCAAGTGGTTACCTCTCGCTGAATGGTGGTATAACAATTCCTTCCATACTGCAGCAAAAATGACCCCATTTATGGCACTTTATGGATATCATCCATCGTCCATCACATCATCTTTAAGAGAAATTCCTAATGTTCAAGCAGTGGAATATTACATCGAGCATCAATAAGAAGTTCTCCAACTCTTAACGTATAACTGAAATTTGGCACAAAATTGAATGAAACAAGAGGAATATCAACATCACAGTGAAAAAAGTTTTGATGTAGGAGACTGGGTATTTTTATGGCTAAAACCATGCAAAAAAATTTCCCTCAAGCAAGCTAAGAAGGATAATAAATTATCGCCAAATTACTATGGTCCTTACAAGATGTTGCAAAATATTGGTACTATGGAATGAAAATTGGAGCTTCCTTCTTCTTCGTGAGTGCATCGAGTTTTCCATGTTTCATGCTTAAAGAAGGTTATAGGTGAAAATATTCTAGTTCAAACAATATTTCCAGAACTTGATGAGGAAGGAAAAATCATATTGGAACCTGAAGCAGTCACGGAAACAAGAACTCGACAACTACGAAATCAATCAATTTCAGAGTATCTCATCAAGTGGAAGAAATTACGCACTGAATATTGTACATGAGAGGATGAGAATTTTATACAGGAGCACCCAGAGCTATTCAAGCATTGATGACAACACTTTTTTGAAGGAGAGGGGCATGTTAGGTCCCCAGATTACTAGTTTACTCCCTTATTGTTATTAGTGTAGCCCCCTTATTATTATGGTTGTACCCCTATAACCCCAATATTTTTATTATTGTACCCGTACATTATTATTTTTAGGTTGTCTAGGATTATATTGTGGCCCCATGGACTCCTATATATAGAAGGAGTTTTTTTTCATTTTTATAATCGAAGAATTGTTCATTTATGTAATGTATTGGAGGTTGCCCCCTCGAAGTGGCTTATTTCTAAGGCATTGATCTCTCTTTTCTTCTATTTTTGGAGTTGGTGTCATAACACATCCTCAGCCTGAAGGTGACATAAAATGCATCTGGATGGTCCATAAATCCCATTTTCTAGGATTTTCCTCTGTGGGAGTACAGTTTGAGAGCATGCACCAAATGAGAAGTATAGCTTTGGGGTGCACTTTCAGTTTCCATAGGTGTTTCCACCACCGCTGTTTCAATTGTAGTTCTAGTGAATCAGATAGAGAGGTGTACCCTTCCTTCGGAGTGTATCTTCCACTAGGACCAATGGCCCATCAAATTTCATCATCTTGATCAGATAAATAGATATTTTTCACTTTGAATGCTTTGAGAAACCGATTCGAGGTTGGCCTCCAATCCTCGGGGATGGAAAGCTCATGTGTTGATTTCAATGCCTATGATGCCCAAGAATAATTGAGTGGATCAATGATATGTGAGGTGAAGTGATGAACTGAATGTGCCAAATGATGCCTGATTCCTAAGGGAAGTTGGTACTCTTGTCCACTACCTGGTAAAGAATCCACACCATTTTTTACATATTCACCAGATCCAGTGTGACATTCCAAACCTTTTTTAATGATATGAATGGAACTCGTGATGAATTTCCAAATTATGGATGTGCCCAAGGAGTGTTGGATACAGTCTCTGATCCATTCCATGGGGGAACTAGGAGAAATGTATTTGTAATATGTAAATTCTTGCCACATAATATTGATAGTGATAATATGCCATACTAATTTAGCTGCCAAGGCCGAGGCAAAGAGATTGAGATCTTTCAGTCCTTGACCCCCCAACCTTTAGGCTTACCAATATTCTTCCATGCGATCCAAGCGAAAGTATGATGGTCCTATTTATCTCTCCATATAAATCTCCTGCAGAATTGTTGGATCCTAGTAGTGACACTCTCGGGGATCCAAGAAAGTTCCATCTAGTATACTAGAATGACTTCAAGGACAAATTTAATGAGAACTGGCCTACCACCTTTGGAGAGCCATCTTTGCTTCCATATGTTGTCTCTATGGTCCACTTTATCAATTAGAAAATTCCATTCATTAATTTTGTATTCATTTGGTTTTAGGTGAAAGCCAAGGAATTTTATACCACGCTCTAATTCCTTGCACTCAAGTTGAAAGAGGCCCAAGGCATGTCTGCACTCAAAAGTAGAGCAGTGCACCATCATAATGGTAGATTTACTATGGTTGGGATCCATTCCAGTAGGTTTGAATTTTTTTTTAATAAGGTTCAAGAAGTTGATATTGTCATGACAAGTTCCATCAAGGAAAATGAGGACATCATGCGCAAATAGCAGATGGGTCAGTTGTATGAGGTATACAATTTTGAATCCATGAATAGATCCATCATCTTTTGATTTTGGTAGAAGATTAGATAGTCCTTCCATAATCAATAAAAAAAAGTAAAAGAGGGAGAGGGAAGCCTTGCTGAGGACCCCTACCTTCATGAAATAAATCAGTTGTTGCACCATTTATAAGAATGTTGAAAGAGGCATTAGTAATACATCCCATGATCCAATTATTAAAAGAGTGTGGGAATCCAATATGAATGAGGATGAGTTGTAGGTAACTCCAATTGGCACATTCATAAGATTTTGCAAGGTCAATTTTGAAAATGGTATTCTTGAGGCGTCTAAGTTTGATGGAGTGTAAGGCATCTTGAGCAGTGCCAATCACTTCATGGATTTTTCTATGATGGAGAAAGGCCAATTATTCTTTGGCTATATATGCTAGCATAGAATAGGCTTAATACGATTTGCGATGATATTGGATATAAACTTGTAAATTAAATTTCAAAGGGATATTGGGCGATAATCATTAAAGGATGGGGGCTTGTAAATATTAGGTATGATGGCAATGATGGTAGTATTAAATCCATCGTATACCTGACCAGAAGCCTTGCTAACCTCAATGACCTGAAGGAGATCCTTACCGATGAGATCAAAAAAGGAGAGCTAGAATTCAATGGGCTAGCCATATGGGCCAGGGATTATGTCCTTATTCAACCATATAAATACCCCTTCAACTTCCCCTAAGGTGAACGGAGCATTCAAATCCTCCAAATTATCCTCCACCACATATTTTTGCAAGGAGCATGTCATCTACATGATCTCCAATATATTTGCATTCCTAGGATCCCTATAATGATTAGATAAATGAATGATGCCCATGTCAGCAAGTTGGGAGTGTGTACAAGCTACCCTACCATTATAATCCTCTAGATCCCAAATTGTGTTGATAATCCTTCTGCCTTTAGCACATTCTTGGAAAAATCTGGTGTTTTCATCTTGGACTTGTAACCGTATTACACTACTTTTGAGCCTCCATTCTTCCTCATGTTTCATAAGAATATTAGATTTTCCCAATTCTAGAGCTATGAGTTTATCCTTTGACTCCGCAGTTAGGAAACCAAGCCCGTCCAAGTGAGTCATATTCCCAATTTCGGTTTCAATATTCAATAATGTCTCATCCTCCATTTTCTTCCGCCTTCTGGCCCAAATATTGGTGAGAGTCTTTGTTCTGGATAGGTTGTTGTAGAGGGCCCAAGCAGGCTCTAGATCAAGACATTGATCACAATGTATCCATTCTCTCTTGACCAAATTGTGAAATTGAGACTCCTCAAGCCAATTTGAATTAAATTTTAAGGGGGATCAATATTTTTGGAAACCCACCCGAAATTCGAGATAGATAGAGGAGTGGTCCAAGTGGATCCCATCCCAAAACAAATTTTCTAGTTATGTCAAGTTTCTCAGCCATTAAAACCTTGATTAGGAACCAGTCAAGTCTTCTAGATAATGAAACCTCCCCAGTCCTCCTATTCCACCATGTGGGGAGTCTCCTAGGCATAGCCATATCTAATTGATCAGTTTCATCAATCATCTTATCAAAGAAATCATATTTTGGGTTGGGTGTAGCACACGGTCCCCAGGATTCTGATAATCCAATGGAGAAATTGAGATCCCCTCCCATAACAATATTGTCCCGGTGCATAATAGAACTATGCATCCAATTGTCCCAAAATTCCTCTTTGTGATGGCAGGGGCCATAGAAATTGATTAATGAGAAAGAGATATCAGAGTCACGAATAGTGATGTTGGTGCCCAGGATGCCAACCCTTCCCCACCAACTATGGATCTAAATAGTTTTGTTATTAATCCCCAAGGCACAACCACCAGATCGCCCCCTGAAATTTAAGGTGTGGAAATACCAATCAAGGAGAAAGGAAGACAATAAAATAGAAATATACCAACCTTTGCCTAATGTTTCCTGAAGGAAGAGAGAATCCAAACATACACGAGCCAAAAGTTGTTTGAGGGCCAATTTTTTATCAGGACTAACCATTAAGTGAAAGGCAGATCATGGGTCACCGTTGCCCCGAGTGTTCTTTGCTCTAAGAACTCGATCAATGGAGGATTGTGTCCCAGCCACAACCTCCATTCTAGCCTTTCTGATAGCCTTGGTGATGGAAGGGGGTCGAATTATCTAGGCTTTGGGATTTGATACACAAAATTATACACCAATACGAAATTCATGAGGGTTAATGGTCTTAGAAACATATATGAGGTTGTAGCAGTGTCCCACAGATGGACACGATGAGTCTGGTATTGAGAGGGTAGAGGATGCACTAGAAATGGTGTGGGGATTGGGCCAAGATATAGTGGGAGGGTTAGTTTCAACATGAAATCTAAGCAGATTGAAATTAAAATTGACTAAATTCAAATTGAGGGGAATCTTAGACAAAACAAGGGCAAAAGAACAATACAAATCATAAATATTCAAAGGGGAAATAACGAGATGATTACCCGAGATAGGAGTGATGTCTTCATACATAAGAAAACGACATCAAAACATGTGTCCTCATCTCCTCCCCCATAAAGACCATCTAAGTCCCTGCATCTACCAAGACCTTCTTAGAGGTAGAGGGAAGAATGATGAGTGGAAACTCCTTGAACATATGAAACACCCCATGACATCTACTGCATTTAAATGGAACCCCTTCATAATCAAGAGTCTGCACCCGAACCATGTCATTGAAGTGTAGATTGGAGGCCTCTATGACTCCTTCCCTTGTGTCCAGATGAACAAGTATGCACGCCACTAATATGTTTCCAGTAATGATATAGGATTGTTCATGTTCCAAATAGGCCCCCAAAGCCTCTCCAATGAATCTAAGAGCTTCTTTTGACCAAAATTCTAAAGGTAAACCCTATAAATAGACCCGAATCAGACCAGCCCTAGAATTCTCTTTGTCTAGGTAGAAAAGGGGAATCAAACGCTTTAGTAAATTGGGGGTCATCTCTAGATGCCACTATTTGGTAAGAACCCATTCCGCCAAATCAGGTTGAGGGAATATGAGAGAAAACCACCCTCGGTTCATAGTTAATACACCAGGAAGTTGTGCCATGGAATTCCCCCATATTTCGACCATCCAAATTTTAAGCCTAACTCTTCCAACCAGTATAGTCTGGGAGGCGTGCTCCAATATATCCATGCCAATGTACTGTCCAAAAGCCGGTCCCTCCCTCTAGCTCTACACTTGGTACATCATTATTTCTTCCTTCCTCTTGCTTGGTTAGCTGCCATTTCCCGCCCTATGCCATCCCTGTCCACAAAGTCATCTGATTCTGATGTCTTGGTTTCTTCTAGAGGGGGTGCTATATATTGTAGACCCTCGAACCACCTTGATGCCATAATAGTTGGTTGTGCCTCATGTTCTGACAAGAGAGCGGATGGCTGACCCCCTTGGTTTATGCCCACATGCTCAGATGCTAGGGGTTCTTTCTGTATTCCGCTTCCGAATATCAACGCTTCCTCATACGAGCCAAAATTGTCTGGAGTCTCTTGTGCTTGTTGTTTCCACAATTGTAGAGCAGTAAGCGACTGTATGGAATAAGTAGGAGATGCCATGGCATTAAATATGGGAACCATCTTAACCGCCACAGTAACTGAGGACGTGTCCTCCAATGTGTATTGAGGCATGGATTTCTCATCGATTTCCATTGCCTCCGCTTCATTTTTCCCTAAGTCCACCTCATATTCCAGTCCACTTGTCCTATGGGGGGATAAGCCAGCCCCAATTTGGGAGGGTTCCAAATGAGCCAATGGATTTGAAGAGTAATCCACCTCATCATTTGTCATTCTCGGTCACACAATAAAACCCTTGTTCTTGATAGTAAAAGGAACTCCCACTTCGCGCCAAAGCCTTGTTCCGAGGTCAGAGTAACAAAATGATGAGCGAATCTTGTTAGTCGAGGTTAGGGGAATGCCAAAAGATATAATGAGGTCCCTATTGTTGGTTTTTCAGGCTAGGGTAGAGAGGGACATCTAGGTCTTGCAGAAGAGGACCAAGAAACTAGCAGAGTGACCCCAATACCCGTGTGAAGAAATGAGGAGAGTTTCAGTGAGGTGAGTGGTGAGGGTAAAATACAATTGGATGAAGGTAGTCACAAGGCACCATGGTATAATAAAATAAGCCAATGCACGAAGGGAAATGAGAGAAACTGCAAACTAAAATACCACCTGACGCTTACCATATATGTGCAGGCCCATAACCCGAGACTAGTTCGCAATGGGAGAGGAGGAAGCCTAGTCTACAAGCCGAACACCAGTTCCAAAATCAATCCGCCATTATTAGGGTATATTTTTTCTCACTTCTTCTTTTATCATCTAGACGTAGCACTCGATTCCATGATGATATACTAGTTTATATAATTATAAAAAATTCAAACTACTTACAATTTAGCATTGTCCTTGATTGTAATGTTGCTAGGATGAAGTTGATCCCATATAATTTCCTTGAACTTATATGAAAATATATGAGAAACCATTGAGTGCCCAAATTAATAATATTAGTATTGAATTTAGTACATAACCTCTGAAATTTTCTCATTGAACATAGAAACAATGGAAAATTGTGACTACACTAAAAATTGAACATAAAACTTCCTTTAAATTTCATGTAGGACAAGTGTAGAAACTGTGACTGAAATTTGACTCCTGGTTGTTGTCTAACAATCTGGTGTCATCATTCCATGGATTTTGACCAGGCCTACAATGATCACCAACTAGGGCATTTCAATTTTTGGCTGCCTTGAAATGCACAAAATAAGACTCTAAGGGGGATATTTTTTCCGTACTTATTCTACTGAGCCCGAAGAAGAATAATTTTGTACTCAGTAGAGCCCTATCTACTGCTTCCTCATAAATTTAACGAGCGTGAGTTAGAAAATTCTCATGTTATTCATTTTTAGAGAATCTAAAAAACCTAAATTAAAATCCAGAAAATTTATTTTCCATACTTATTCTACTTAGCTTGGAAAAAAGAAATTCTATACTCAGCAAATCCCTAACTACTATTTTCCCATTAATATTAATAAGCCTGGGTCAGTCACTTCATAGAACATTCAATTTTATGGATTCTAAAATATTCATAGTAAACTCCATATTATCCTTTTCTGTAAATAATTTTTCAAGTCCAGGTAAAGGAAGAAATTTACCCTTGACAAATATCCTCTTTATTCTACATGAGATGTGGAGGAAAACAAAAAAAACAACCCACTATTATTTATATATATATATATATATATATATATATATATATATATATATATATATATATATATATATATATATATATAAACTCAAAGAACCAGCAGGGGTTTGGTCTCCCTTTTGAACCAACTCCATATATAGATCCTACATTGTATTCTGCAAAAAATATTAGCGAGAAAGCAGGTGGTGGTATATTTTCAACATGAGAAAATTTACCACAAATGAGGTCTCGTCATCATCATTTGTTTTGATCTTAACTGAGCCATTTTTTAAAACATCCTCTACCTCATAGGGTTCCATCCATCTGGTCGATAAATTCCTTTTGAAATGCTTGAATTTTTTGTCATATAGAAGGCCCGAGTCTCCTTGTTGAAAGACCTTCTTCTTGATGAACTTATAATTCCACTAAGATCTCTCATTCTATATTAACATGGTTTGCTGAAATGAATCTTACCAAGTTTCACCAAGTTCATTCAGCTGAAGTATTTTTTTTTTATGGGCCTCATTTAATTCCATTCATAGTTGAGTAGCAGTCTAAAATGTCTTTACATGAAATTCAATGGGAAGTAACACTTGATTCCCATATACTAGCTCATAAGGATCGTGTCTAGTCATATTCATGCATGTTATCTGATAAGCCCATAATGCTTCTGGAAACTTATCAACCTAGTCCCCATGGTGTAGCTAATTTTTTTGGTGAGAATGAATTCCAATACTTTATTAGTAGACTCAACCTATCGATTTTCTTGTGGATGGTATGGATTAGATTTCTGACACTTAATATGGTATTTTTTAGTAATGGCCTTCACCAATTTGGAAGTGAATTGTGTCCCTTGATCGGTCACAATCTCTCTAGGAACCCAAAATTGAGGGAATATATCTTCAAAGAGGAAATATAAAATAGACTTCTCAGTGGCATAATATAAATCTTTAGATTCCACCCACTTTGTCGAGCAGTAAATACAAACAAATATGTACCTTTTCTTCTTGGACATGGGATAGATGGGCCTTACAAAATCCAATTCCCATTTTTCAAAAGGTTATATTGAAATTTGAGTTTGAAGAGGCATTTTGTCACTTGGAAACAACCTCCCCATTATTTGGTAAGAATCACAACTAGAAACAAACCTTTTGGCATCTTTCAAAAGAGTGGGTCAGTAGTAACCTGCATGTAGGACCTTATAAGTTGATATTTTGTCTACAAAATGGCCACCACATGATTCATTGTTGCAATATTTCAAGACATAGTACATTTCATCTTCTCTCACTGATCAGGAGATCAAATCCTTAATGGAAAAATGCTCAAAAAATTAGTTTCTCAGAATTGGTCCAAACTAGAACGACTGGAAATAGCTTAGAAAAAAGATCCTGTAGACGTGAACGGCACTGAAAACTGATGTCGTATGAGAAAGTTATTCAACTTTGAAGTTTGACAATTTCAGTAAAAAATATGGCCAATTTGAATTTATAAAAATATTTTATTAAAAAGAGAATATTCCATAGAATATTCTAGGAATATTCCACAGAATATTCTATGAAATATTCCAGAGGTAGCCAATCAAAGGGTGCCACGTGGCCAGCCCAGAGGCTGCCACGTGGCCCCAAGGTCAAACGAAATTGTTGTGCATTTCAAAATTTTGTTGTTCGCGGTAGGGTTCAACCCCGGGTTGGGGCGAAAAAAGGCGGGTGGCCCAACCAATGGGCCATAGGTGGTTCTTGAACTCTTTGGTCATGAATTTTATTATAACGTTTGTTTTAAAATTGGGCGGGGCCCGAAAGGGGGCCAACCCCCTTCGCATATCACCTCAGAGCTAAGAACCCGGGGTAGATTCTCATTGGTGCGTAACACATCGGGTCATGGTCAGAAGGACCAGTGGGAGGTGCGGAGGTGTTATTAATATACGGTTTTTATAATAAAGTTTCAACACCCATAACTCAAGTCTTAACCACCTTCTCCGACGGGCCCGGTCACGTGGGCTTATCCATTAGCCCCGGAGACTGGCATAAAATTGATGGAGTGCCAAAAATTTAGCGCCGACTCCTATTTTTTCGAGACTATCTGGAGCTTCTCCACTTTTGGTGGAGCTTTCCTAGCCCTAACTGGGCAAAAGTTGTTTTACTCATAACTTGGGCTAGGGAAGTCCAATGAGAGTGATTTTTTTTTTTTTTTTTTGGGGGTATTGAAGCATTTTGAAGCTTTTGGAATAGGTTGCGGAGCCATCAGGGCACTCTCTCAGTGATTTTATCAGCGAATTTGCTTGTGGAGCCACCAGGGCTTGGTGAAAGATAAGCTGTATTGGGCTATGTTCATCCATTTGAGGTGAATGAATAGTCAATTTTTACTGTTTCCAGCACTCTATTTCTGAATCTGCAGCTATTTTAGCTCTTTGAGGCTTTCTTCACAGTGTAATACTTATTTTGAGCATTAATGAAAGAGGGAAAAGCCTATTTGGAGGCTTTTGGACCCAATAGAGGTAGCCCAAGATAGGGGTGAACTGCTTAAACAAATGCTTACTGTTATGCTGTGCATTTTTGCTGTTATTTTCCAGATTTTACTACATTAAACAATAATTTTTAATAATTCCACTTTTCACAATGAGACTTACGCAGTGATCAAAAATCATTTGTTTCACTTCAAACCACATTACTTCCATTGCAGAATACTTGAACTTGCTTATTCAAACATAAAATTTGGTTAATGAATACTTTGCAAACATAAACAAATACTTTCATTGACAGATCAATTTAGTGTTTACTTTATATTTCTTTAGGCAGAGACAGTAAAAAGGCCAGAAGCTTTTGGTTTCATCCTTTCTAGTAAAGGTGAAATAACCAATAAAAGCCCCTACTGTCTATCTCTGTATAAGAAATATTTTGTTCACACATTTTCAGATCAAATTGGTATCAAAGCTCTAGGTTTTGCTTAAGAGTTTGTGAAATTTGTGCAAGTAAATTGTGTTGTTCTGCAAAATTTGATGCTTACTAGGGTGAAATTGAAAAGAGGGGAAGGTCAATTGGTTAGAGAACAAGATAATCCTCAACCAAGGAGGGCTAGGGTGCCATTATCTCCACCTTCCATTTCATCCTCATTAGCCTTAGAATTAGCCACAAACATGTCTTCCAGAGAAGGAGAAGTACATGAGGAAATGGATCCCAAGGAAGAAGAAAGAGTCTTTAGAAAAGCTTTCTTGGATATGACTGAGATGGTTAGGATCCTCTATCAGGAAAGGAATGATAGGATTGCTGGAGAAGGGTCTAGAAACCAAAGAGAAGAAGGAGATTATTCAGGAGGGAAGAAAGACAAGGATGAGTCTATGAAAGGGAATGGAGGAAATGGTGATCCTTCATCTCCATCATCATTCTCTTCCTCCACATCATCCTCTTCAACTTCTGTTAATAATTCACACAAAACAAAAACATCTCTTAAAAATCCTTTGTTAAAGCTTGATGTGAAGTTTGAGTTGTCGATGTTTAATGGTGATGTGAATGCAGAAAAATTGGATAATTGGATTAGACAACTGGAAGTCTATCTAAGAATTTATAATTTGCATGATGATGACACAAAAATCCAATTAGCCTCTTTGAGAATGGATGGAGCAGCTTTGGTTTGGTGGGAATCCAAGACAAGAGAGGAGATTAAAAATCATGGTAAGATAACTCTAACTTGGACTGAGTTTATTACTGCTATTAAGAAATAGTTTTATCCTCTTGCTCATATTCAGAAGGCAATCATGAATTGGAAAAATTTTAGGCAACTTAAGGGTCAAAATGCGCAAGATATACCCAAGAGTTTAGAAGGAGAGCACTTCTACTTGGAGTAGACTTACAAAGTCAAGAAACCTTGTTGAAATACATAGGAGGTTTGCACAATTACCTTCAACATACTATCCTAATGTTCAATCCTACGAGCTTAGATGAAGTCTGTGTCCAGGCTACACATTTAGAAGCTATATGAAAGAATAATTTTGATGAGGATAGTAATTTCAAAAACAAAGGAAAGAAAAGAGTTGCAAATTCAAGAAAAGAGAAAGGAAAGTTCTTTTGCAAGAACTGTTCAAAGACAAGTTATGATGATGAAGATCATTGTTGGAAGCTTCATCCTAAACTGAAACCAGAAAAATACAAGAACAAAAACAAGACCAAAGAAAAGGAGAAAACTGTAGCAACAGTTGAGCAAGACTTAGGGTTAGACTCAGGAGATGAGACAAAAATCATATCCATGGTTTTAAAGAACATTAAGGGGAAAGAAGTGGTGAAAGACAAAATTCCCAGTTCTAGTTCTTTGAATTGTCACAAAGATACTCATGGAGAAAAGAGGAGGATAGATCTCTTCCATGTGAGGGTAATTTCAAAACATACCAAAATTGACACACTGTTTGATAGTGGGTCACAAGCTAATATTATATCTGAAGACTTGGTCAAGCAGCTTAAACTTGAGACCATTCCACATCTGAAGCCTTATCCACTTGGATGGATATGCAAGGATGCCAATTTGCGAGTCTCGAGAAAGTGCATATTGCGTTTTGCAATAACTGCACATTTTATTGACACAGTGGAACTTGATGTGGTGCCGCTTGATATCTCAGGAATTTTTTTGGGAAGTCCTTACTTATTTGACAGGAAGGCCATCTTTCATCACCATGAAAACAAGTATCACTTGTTCAAAGATGGTAAAGAGTACATTGTGAGAGCACACAAGAAGAAGCTGGAATCTTCTTTACTCCATGCAAGTCAATTGAAAAGACTAGTTTATGCAAGTCAAAGTCTAACTTTGTTAATTTTGAAACGACCAGATTTTGAGCATTCGCCTTTTTATGATGTTGCTAATGATTTGTCTCAGTTTAATAATAGTTTGTCTTTGAAAGAATATTATGTTATGTTGCGCAAACTACCTTTTGGTTCAGCCAATGCAGTGAATGAAGTGTCAAAGAAAAGAAGTGCAAGCAAGAAGGACACCCAATTCAGCATGGGACAAAGTTGGTTTCAGAATGGTAGAATTCGCCATGGGCATAGTTTACAAGGTGAAAGTTATTTTAAGTCTTCTGGGAAGTTTGCTCAGTGTATAAAATTTTTTTTTTCTACAGATTACAATTGTTTTTTTGCAAATTTTAATCATTTGCATCATGACTCCGTCAATCTTAGCAAGGGTCGATCAGTTGATTCCAGAGACAGTTTATCATTTTCTCAAAATCTCCATTTGATGAAATCGGGTAGATTTCAGTTATTCAAGGGTGGAAGAGTGGAGAATTAGTCTCCACATTATCAGTTTCACTAATCGGAGAGCTTTTGGGGTCCAAAAGCTTCCCATTTGGGAGGTGTGATCAGGAGATCAAATCCTTAATGGAAAAATGCTCAAAAATTTAGTTGCTCAGAATTGGTCCAAACTAGAACGAATGGAAAGAGCTCGGAAAAAATATCCTGTAGACGTGAACAACACTAAAAACTGACGCCGTATGAGAAAGTTATTCAACTTTGAAGTTTTCCAATTTTAGTAAAAAATATGGCCAATTTGACTTTATAAAAATATTTTATTAAAAAGAGAATATTCCACATAATATTTTGGGAATATTCCACAAAATATTCTGTGAAATATTCCAGAGGAAACCAATCAAAGGGCACCACGTGGCCAGCCCAGAGGCTGCCACGTGGCCCCAAGGTCAAACGAAATTTTTGTGCATTTCAAAATTTTGTTGTTCGTGGCAGGGTTCGACCCCGGGTCGGGGCAGACAAAGGCAGGCGGCCTGACCAATGGGCCACAAGTGGTTCTTGAACTCTTTGGTCGCAATGTTTCTTATAACGTTTGTTTTAAAATTGGACGGGGCCCGAAAGGGGGCCAATCCCTAAGGGCCAGACCCCTTCGCATATCACCTAAGAGCTGAAAACCCGGGGCAGATTCTCATGGCGCATAACACGTCGGGTCACGGTCACAAGGACCAACGAGAGGTGCAGAGGTGTTATTAATATACAGTTTTTATAATAAAGTTTCAACGCCCATAACTCAAGTCTTAACCACCTTCCTCGACGGGCCCGGTCACGTGGGCTTATCCATTAGCCCCGGAGACTGGCAAAAAATTGGTGGAGTGCCAAAAATTTAGCGCTGACTCCTATTTTTTCAGGACTATTTGGAGTTTCTCCACTTTTGGTGGAGCTTTCCTAGCCCTAATTGGGAAAAAGTGGTTTCAGTCATAACTTGGGCTAGGGAAGTCTAATGAGAGCGATTTTTTTTTTTTTTTGGGGTATTGAAGCATTTTGAAGCTGTTGGAACAGGTTGCAGAGCCATCAGGGCACTCTCTCAGTGAGTTTATCAGTGAATTTGCTTGTGGAGCTACGAGGGCTTGGTGAAAGATAAGCTGTATTAGGCTATGTTCATCCATTTGAGGTGAATGAATAGTCAATTTTTACTATTTCCAGCACTCTGTTTCTAAATTTGCAGCTATTTTAGCCTTTTGAGGCTTTCTTCATAGTGTAATACTTATTTTGAGCATTAATGAAAGAGGGAAAAGCCTATTTGGAGGCTTTTGGACCCAACAAAGGTAGCACAAGAGAGGGGTGAACTGCTTAAACAAATGCTTACTGTTATGCTGTGCATTTTTGCTGCTATTTTCCAGAGTTTACTACATTAAACAATAATTTTTAATAAGTCCACTTTTCACAATGAGACTTATACAGTGATCAAAAATCATTTGTTTCACTTCAAACCACATTACTTCCATTGCAGAATACTTGAACTTGCTTATTCACACATAAAATTTGGTTAATGAATACTTTGCAAACATAAACAAATACTTTCATTCCCAGATCGACTTAGTGTTTACTTCATATTTCTTTAGGCAGAGCCAATAAAAGGGTCAGAAGCTTCTGGTTTCATCCTTTCTAGTAAAGGTGAAAGAACCAGTAAAAGCCCCTACTGTCTATCTCTGTATAAGAAATAGTTTGTTCACACATTTTCAGATCACTCACACATATTATCATAATCAAATCAAGTCGTTTGAGGTACAAGTCTCCCTCTATCCATGAATATTTAGCACTTTGTTTCACATTGTTGTGTTTCTCCCTAGTGGATAGATGTTGGGGATATATGTTAAATACCAAATAATTAGTGACATCAACAAACCAAGGAGTATGTATCGAAACAAAAAATATGTTGTCATTTGTAAAGTAATGAAGAACGAGTATTGAAGCTATGTCTCGGGAAATATTATAGAATGAAACATGGCCAACAATGGTAAATCTTGGTCAACCATGATCGAATGTCACATTGTGACAAATATTTTCTCAATATGAAAATCAACCATGGTCAACCATGGTCCAATGTCGCATTGTGGAAAATATTGTCTCAATATGTAAATCAATCATGGTATTGAATGGCACATTGTGACAAAAATTGCATCCACATGAAAATCAACCAGGGTTTCCATCATTGACCATTGCATTGTGACAAATATTATCTTGATATGAAAATCGACCATGGTCAACCATGGTCTAAGGTCGCATTGTGACAAATATTATCTCGATATGTAAATCAATCGTGGTCTAACGTTGCATTCTGATAAGAATTGTATCAATATGAAAATTAACCATGGTCAACCATGTTTTTATAATATTTATCTTAGGGTTTATATGCCATTGGTTTTCAATATTTGTCCCTTATGTTTATATTATTCCCTTTGATTCATATTACCTTTGGGTTATAATATTAATCCCTTGAGTTTATAATATTGATTCCTTGGGTTTATAATATCAATAATGGTTAATCATGGTCAATCATAGTCAGCCATTTTCAACCACGGATGAATGTCACATTGTGACAAAACTTATCTCCATATGAAAATCATGGAAAATCATGGAAAATCATGGTCAACCATGATATAATGTTGCATAGTGACACATATTGTCTAGATATCAAAATAACCATGGTTCAACATCACATTGTGACAAAGATAGTCTTCATATGTAAATCAACCATGTTCAAGCATGTTTGTTTTAGTGTTTATAATATTTATCTTAGGGTTTATATACCTTTGGTTTATAATATTTGTCCTTTAGGTTTAATATTATTCCCTTGGGTTCATAATCCCTTGGGGTTTTAGTATTAATGCTTTGGTTTTATTATTCCCTTGGATTTATAATATCAATCCCTTGGGTTCATTATTCCCCTTGATTTATAATATTAATCATGGTCAACCGAGGTCAAATGTCACATTGTGACAAATATTGTATCAATGTAGAAATCAACCATTGTCAAACATGGTCCAACGTCGCATTGTGAAAAATACTGTCTCGATATGAAAATCAATCATGGTCAATATGGAAATTAGTCATGCTCAACCATGTTTGTTTTAGTTTTTATAATATTTATATTATGGTTTATATACCTTGGGTTTGTCATTTTCATCCCTCCAGTTTATAATATCAATCCCTAGGGTTTAATATTATTCCCTTAGGTCTATAGTCCTTTTTTTTTAGTATTTATCCCTAGGTTTTATTATTCCCTTGGGTTTATAATATCAATCATGGTTACTTATGGTCAACCATGGTCAACCATTTTCTACCATGTTTTATAAATTCAATCATGGTCCAATGTCGCACTGCGACAAATATAGTCTTAATATGAGAATCAACCATGGTAAACCATGGCCCATTATTGCATTGTGACAAATATTCTCTCGATTTGAAGTCAACCATGGTGAACCATTGTCCAAGGGTTTATAATAATTATATTATAAACCCAACGAAATTATATTACAAACCTAATGGGTTAATAATAAATGAAAGGGTTTAATAATAGAACCCCAAGGGATTATAAACCTAAGGAAATAGTATTAACCCAAGTGATAATAAACCCAATGCATTAATATTATTAACCCTAAGGTTTATATTCCCTTAGGTTTTTAGTATTAATCCCTTGGTTTTATTATTTCATTGGGTTTATAATATTAATCCCTCGAGTATATTAATCTAAGGGTTCGTATTCCTAGGATATAATATGATTCATAGGTTTATATTATTAATCACTTAGGCTCAATATAGATCATGTTCAACTAAGTGTTTATATATATTGGATTTATAATATTAACCCCTTGGGTTTAATAATATTGGTCCCTTGGGTTTATAATAACTTGGGGTTTTAGTATTAACCCATTTGGTTTATTATTCCCTTGTATTAATATGCTAATCCATTGGTTCTACTGATCTAATGGTTCATATTCCTATGGTATAATACTAAAACCCCAAGGGAATAATATTAACTGAAGGGATAATAAACCATGTGATTAATACTAAAAATCCAAGGAATTACAAACACAAGAGAATCATATTAAACCCTAGGGATTAATATTATAAACCGAAGGTATATAAACCCTTAGATAAATATTATAAACCCTAAAATAAACATGGTTGACCATGGTTGAAAAATTATTGACTTTCATTTTCAGACAATCATTGTCACAATGTGACATTGGAACATGGTTGACCATGGACAACCATGTTTATTTGAGGGTATTTAATATCTTAGGGTTTGTATACCTTCGTTTTATAATAATAATTCCCTAGGTTTAATTTTATTCCTTTGGGTTTATAATTCCTTGGGTTTAATACTAAAAACACAATGGTATAATTTTATTCCTTTGGGATTAATATTATTCATTCTGTTGATATTATTATTTTCTGAAATTTATAAATTAGGTCAATCACATTAAAAATCCCTTGGATTTTTATTGTGATCACACTAATTATATCACAAAATATATTATAAATTTTAATAAAAGATTAAAAAATGATATCTAATATTATTATTCAATTTTAAAATTTTAAATAAATTTTAATTTTTAAATATATTTTATTTTACACCCTTAATATATATTTTTAAAAATTTTAAGTATAAATATTCCTTTAATCAAAACTCAAATCCAAATCTCAAAAAAAAAATTTGAAATAATTATTTCAAAATAATTTGAAGCCAAAGCAATAATAAAATTGAAAATGAGCCAACTTTTTTTGAGTTTATACCACCCATGTTTTTAATGCCGATACTACCATGTTCAATTCATACTAGCGACATAGTTAATGCTTGTTGTATTCAATTTTTGTATGATATTTTACTTTTACATACCAAATGCTCTCTTAAATTGAAATGCATGGCCTGACAAGGTTGGGAATTTTAAAAGGAAAATTCTTTGAGTCTACGAAATGGAGCTTTCTGATCATCGACTCTGGCGAAGAGTTCCGATCATGGCACATGAAAGCCCCTCCGATGACCTCCAGTATGATGCCTGACCACCAGACCGACTTATGTCTTCTACTCCTCCAGTGGACCCCCTATTCCCTCCCCAGGCTTCCTCTGCCACCCTAATCCCCTTTGCTCTATCGTCTGACCAACACTCCCAATGTCAGATCCACCACACATTTTTGTTTTTAATTTCAAAATTCAATATATTTCGTGCTTCACTCATGCTCTGCATCCTCCTCTGGATACAACTTCTCTACATCCAAGTAAAGCAACTCCATTGACAAAGCGTTTCATCTAGTCTTCGAGTTCATGCAACCACTTCACCAGGTACCCTAGTGCACTCTCCATAGGTAATCAACACAACAAATTTTCGCTACCTTTTCCCAATGTATATGTTATG
The DNA here is from genome assembly GCA_034641835.2 of Pinus albicaulis. Taxonomy (NCBI): domain Eukaryota; kingdom Viridiplantae; phylum Streptophyta; class Pinopsida; order Pinales; family Pinaceae; genus Pinus; species Pinus albicaulis. Next base: position 1,067,980,911 of record CM076577.1, read on the forward strand.
ACTCTAATAATTCCCAAAGTTGTGATATTTTTATTTTATAGTTTAAAGAATATTAGAGGTAACTACAGACCTACTTTTAAGCTTTAGGATCTAGCCTTCCTAAGGCTTAGAGAGGGCTCTCTCTATAAGTTTTAACTTTTTCTTTATGTTTGATTTTAGGCTAGTTATATAGCGAAAATTGGTTTTGGGGTTTTGATTTATTTTGGTGGTAAAATAACTTAATGATATGGATAGTTGTGAATCTGTAATCTATTGGGTAGATGGAGTCAGTGTGTTAAGTATAAATATCAGGATGAAGGTCTAAAGTCAATTTTTCACAGGGCAAGATAGCAAAGTCACTTAAAGATCTTCAAAGAATGATTGATGAAGTGGTTTTAATTGGGATAAAGAGCAATTAAGAATTATTTGATCTGGATAAGGAGTGAAGTGAGAGAGGTAAATCGAAATTAGGTAGCTATTAAGGATTCCTTAGTCTGGATATCAGCAGAAAACATTTAAATGAAAACCAGTCAATAACATAGTGATTTTAACAAATTCTGATATAACAATTCCTGATTTCACATTAAAATTTATAACACATTTATGAATGGATGAAAAACATAATAAAATTAATAGATAATAGTAGAAATTACCTCACTTCAGTGGCCCAAAACATGAATCCAGTAATATGATGCTTTATTCCTTCAAATCCAGTCTTCTCACTTGAGCTTGATTACAAAAACTCTTAGGTTCAGAATGTTCAAGCTATAGAAATCTTCAGCAATTAATCCACACTAATACTTCAAATGATGAAGTATTTATACAAAAATTAATTCAAAATATCCTAGAATAGTCCTAGGAATGTTTTTTGGAAAATAAAATATCTTATTACAAAAAGATAGTGACAACTGCTTAACAAATTTCAAGCTGTCCTATTTATTCAAATTAAATAGTAATGTTGTTTGGATTTGGGGGCAGCTGGCTAGTAGAGGTGTCCCTCATGCTGGAAATTGATCTTCAATATGTTTTAAAAATTTATCTTACTCCTGATACTCTTTATCAACTAATACTCTTTATCCTGATACACTTTTGACTGCTTTACTGCCAAAAAATCAGTTTTACTGTGTAAAAACAAATACTCTGTTTTTCATCCTTTTTTACTGCCAACTAATTTTTTATAACAAATCTGTGAGCTTCTTCCAAAACTATGCATATGGTAATTTAATATTTATGAGTTTCCTAAAATTCCCATATGTTTCTGTATACCTTACAATATTTGGCTTGGCCACAAAGAGGTGTTTTATCTCATGTTGTAAATCAAATAAGTTTTCAATGCTTATATGCAACACTTTAATTGTTGGAATTCCTTGCCAATCTAATTTACTCACATGTTCTTTGGCAAATACTCTTATCTTTTTATTTTAATCTTCTTGTTTCAACAATTTATCATTGATAACAAGAATATTTGGAAGACCTTTTTGTCTTAAAGTGTCAAACTTAACCATGAATCTAGTGATGGCCATGTCCATATTTTGACACATTTATTCCAACTGTTTCATCAAGTTTTTCTTTGAAAGTACTTTTCTTATCTCAAGAATTATTTTTGTGCCGTTAGTTATTCCTATTTCATCCAATTAATGCTTTTTTTTAGTATTAAGAAACTTGATTATTTCTAAGGCTTCTTCAGGCTTGGCACCTAACTCTTCTTTGGTCTTCAATATCTCTTCTTTAGCTGCCTTAAGAAAGTCTTTCTGCTCATATATCACTTAAATGGGTGGCCAAGTATCATGGATTGACTCAATGATTTTGGACCATAGTTGATTTTTGATGTATTTCATGGGCTCTTTCAACGTCAACTCTGTTTCTACCTTTTTTAACTCTTCACTTCACCTTTTAGCCTTTTTTTCCTCTGTTTTAGCATTTATCTATGCTAATTTCTTGGCATCTTCAAGGTTCTTGATCTTTTATTTCAATCTATTTATCTCATTATTATGTGTTGAGATGACTTCCATGGTTTTAATGATTTTTTTGGCCTCATCTAGCTATTGAAATGTTGAAGTGGAAGATTCAGTAGCATAATTAGTGGAAGAAGTAATTGGCACATCTGTGGCCAATGGGACTTTAGGAGCTAACTCTTCTACTGGAGTTGAAATAACTATTTTTGTCACCATTGGAATAATAGTGGGAGGGAAATTTTGTGTCTTTACAGCTTATTTTTCTTAGACTAGCTTGTCCATCTCAATTTCCATTTCCTTCATTTGTGCTGTCATCTGTAATATGAGACTCATCATCTCATCCTTTTGGTTTGCTTCCTGTACAATTTCTTCAGCCTATGGATGCTCTGTAGGGGGTAATTTCAGTTTCTTTCTGAGTGCTTCAATATCAACATTTTTATTATTTACTAATTCTTCTATAGCTTTCACATTGGAAGGGTCATACCATAATTTAACCACCAATTCCTCTAAATACTTGACTCAGGTGTCTTTAGCATATCAAGAAGCTTTTTCAACCTTAAGTTGATCTCTTATATTTTTCAAAGTGTTCAGGAGCTTTTGAACACTCATTGCTTTTGTGGTCATGGTGGAATATATAATTTCTGAGATTTGCTTGTGGAACACAATCTGATCCAAGGGATGAATGTCCACTATTGGAATTTCAATATCAACTCTCTTGTAATCTGAGGCTTTTGTAAGTTTAGGCACAGTTGGCCGTAGCACTGTGTTTAGAAATTTTTTATTTGTATAATCAAAGGCTGAAAGCAAGCTATTTTGAATTCCTGGAGTCCGCTTCAAGTATTGTGAATAGATTTCATTCTTGATCTCCTCATTTTTGGCCTTGATCTGTTTATACTTTTCTTTAATATCCATGTCTTCATCCATTGCCTATTGTGACGAAGATGCTTCCATAATTTGTTGTTTCTGAATTATATTTCTGTTGGAAGTAGTAGGTTGTTGCTCATTTTCAATTACTGTGTGAGTCATAGTGTCTTTCTCTAGATTATCTTCATCTAAAATTTCCTCTATTTCCTTTTCTTTGTCTTCTGGGATAATCTTTGGTTTATTATTGTACCTGAGCTTAAACATGGTTCTTGTGGCTATTTCAGCAGTATATGAGCTTTCTTCTCTATTTATCTTTATGGTTCTATCCTTCTAAATTGGAATATACAAAGTGTGAATAGTATCACCTTGCTTGACAGATTCCATCAATGTATTTTCCAACCATTCAGTTTGGTTTGAAAACTTTTCAATTTCAGGCTTCTTGTCATGTAAAGGGGTTAATTTACATTTCGCCCTCATCTTACTAATTATTCCATAAGGATCATAGTTCCACAGGAAACATTCATCAAAATTATACTCTAGCAACTATTTTTTTTCCTCTGTACCTACTTCCCTATTGTTGCATATGAAAGGACCTACTTGGCTTTTCAATTTGAACTATGTTTTCTTTTTAGCAGCAAAAAATTTTGCATAGTCCGAGTTTAGAATCTGTCTTATATATTCTAGGGAAAAAAATCTCATTAGTAGATACTTTGGTAATATATAGGGCAAGAGGTTTGACCCATAAAATCTAACTTCAGTATGGTTTTGGTATAGATACCAATCACCTGTTCTGATCTGCTCTGATAGCTGTAAAACTTTCTCAATTTCATCACTTATCCCTGGTTGCACACTGTTCTTGAGAAGATTTACCAATGGGTGAATGAAACAATCTGTGAAGTCTGAATATGTGAACTCATTTAACTCCTTTCTAATTAAGGAAGTCCATAAAATAATGGAAAATTGATTTCCTTCTATATTCAACTTTTGAAGATTTACTAGAAACTTATATGACTGGAAGTAGAGAAACATATGGAATAGGAATGAGGTATATCTGAAAAAAAATTTAGTAGGAAGTTTTACAATTTGATCATGAATAATATTAGCTATATACTCAACAAAGTTATAAATGACTACAAGGGGCTGACCAGGCACAAATATAGATAAAAAATGAAGTATAGATTCATCAGTGTGTTCACTAGTGATGTAACCAAGGATAAAAGACAACATTGAGATAACATGTCTTGATCCTTCTAGGAATTTGGAGGATGAATATGTAAGATTTAGCTTGGGGATTTCAACATATGAGGGCATGAATGTTTGAAAGATCTGAAATATTTTGGGGAAATCTAAATCCAGATAAAACTTTGTAAGAGCTTCTATAAACAAAGGGACTGCTTTTGGCTCTAGTTGTAAATGAATAATTTCATTTATGGATTCAACTGTGATAATAAATAAAACTTATTTCCCAGCATTAACAATTTCTCTTTTATCTGGGGAATAGTGGTCTTGACATAGTCTGATGAGCTTAGGGCACTGATGGGTATGGGGAACTACATATTTGGGAAAATTAGACTCCCACATTTGCACTTCATCTACTTGGTACAAATATTTTTCTTGGCTCCAACAGTGGAGCTCAAGAAGGTTATATTTAGTGACTGTATTAGTGATTTTATAGTGTATATCAGCCAAAGGCGTATGTTCGACATCTAAAATAGGAGGTTGTAGTGGATTGATGACAATTATGATTTTAGAGGCCATTTATGAGTTTTTTTTTTATACTTTAACCTTTCTAGGTCTTGAAACTCTGTTCTTTAGGTTTTTAATACACTTCTATAAGATTATACTATTTAGAAAAGGTCTTTTGGTATGACAGAGGCTTATTTTGGACTCTAACAGGTAAAATTAGGGTTTCTTTGCCTTAAATTGTCAATTCTGCTCAAAAATCAATCTTTAAACCTTTGACAGATTTAGGAAAAGCTTGACAAGGGTTTACTGTAGACTTATTTAATGAAAAAACCTTAAAACTGTCAAATTTATGCACAAAGGGATTTTAAACATTGTAGATATGTTTTTAATCACTCAAAGGGCCTCTAAAAATATGGAGATGGCAAAATTGACTTCAATTTTGCTTCAAAAACAATAATATAGTCTTCAGCAACTCTGATTTTTTTAGGGTTTTGCAGCAGACATGAATATATGAGGAAATAAGGGTGTTTCTTTAGGCAAATAGGCTTTCAAAAGGGTTTAATCCAAAGTATACTCTTTTGAGATGAAGGATGGGTATTTTTCTTAAAAAATACCTGAAAATTGAGGAAGTTGACCCGAAAAGGTTTTTTGAGAGTCTAGAAGCTTTCAAAAGCTTGTTGAGGTCATTTTGAACACAAATTGGAAATTATGGGCAGTCACAGCATTGAATTCTGACTAAATTTGGTTGTTTTTTTAACATGAAAATAGGGCAACAACGTCTTTTCTTTAGTCAGAAGAAGTTTGTGAGTAGAAAACACAACATAAAAGGTTTAAACGTGTTCATTCTCTTGATTTATAGAGATTTGATTGAAACAATGTTTACATTAAATGCCAATCAATTCGAATGGGAAGTAGTTTGGCACGGGGAGGTTTATTTAACTCTAAGCAGTTATCGCAACGTCGGAGGGTGGTTTAGGGTATTTTTCAAATGGATGCCATCCAATATGAAATGGACACGTGGAGGAGAGAGAGCAAGGTAAAATTTCTCATACCACAAATCCAAAATTGGTTAACCATCGCACGATTGAAATTGCGATATGGATGATGGGTTGTTGGATCAAGCAGAGGGAGTGTGAATGGTCAACATTAATTGATGGAGTTATGGGGTATATGGGCGTGGGTCCTGGGGTTCTTTATGCAACAGGGTTTCGATTTTATATATTAAAATAATGTTTTAACATAAAACTTTCAATGTCAAAGGGATAAGCGGAATAGGCGCTTTACAGGGAAAATTGGTTTTATACATGTGTAAATTAAACCTTGTGGCGGATTTTAATATAAAACGTATGGTTTAAACCTATGGGGGCAGGAAATATATCACATGGGGAAATTAAACCATTGTTTAAACATACAAATGTGGGTTGGGATATTTATATAAATGAATTAATATAAATACGGGGGGAAGGTTTATAATGGAATTAATACATTAGGTTAGTGTTAATATGAAATGAGTAAGTGGAAATACACAAATCCACTAAGTAAAGTGTAATTTAAGTGTTTGGATATGATTTTCATAGTGGTGGTCCCATTTTAAACATTTCACACTTAATACTTAGGATAATACATTTTTGAGGGTTTTGAATGAAATGGAAATTATTTAAAGGGGTTTTTATGAGGGGTGAATGGTTTTAATGAACTGAGTCCTATATTTAGTGCCAATCAGTCACTAAGCGTTGGGTCCGGTCCTAATAAAAGTTAGAAAAATGCTCTAAGCATTTATAACTGAAGGGTTTTAGTACTGGAGAACATTTTTAGGGAGGGAAATTAGTAATTTACCAGATGATATTTATAAATGCTTTATGTAACTTCTTTCTACCGACCCACCATTTATTCTACCATTTTTCCTTCATTTCCATGGGTGCATTTGAGCTTGCAAACCCTAATCCATTTTTCTTTTAAAACAAAAGACTATCTAATTCTAACCTTATTTCATCCGAGGGCTCAGATGAAACTGTTGAGCTCCTCATTGATTCTCTAACTATCTACTGATTTGTCAAGTTTAAAATGTTTGAAAAAATCTTTATTCCCTATCTATAAACATTCAATTTAAAGGATGAAAAAAAGTTAAGATTAAACTATTTAACTCATCATGGATTATGGAATTTTGAACAAGCTGCACATAATCATTTATTTGCAGTAAAAGTAACTACTAGTGGAATTTTGACTTGCATTAGTCTCATGTTTTATTCTTATCTCTTTTTTGTTTTGGGGGTCCATTTTTTATTCTTTTCTGATATTTTTCTTTTCAAATATTATTTTTCATTTTTGTTTTTCAAATATGGAAAAACAACTTGCATAAAGAAATGTATGTATATATTACAAGACTAATTAAAGTCAATTCAAAAATTATGAATCCTATTATTATAGGATCCTAACAATATACATAGAAAATATCCATTTCGTAGACCCATGTATCATATTTTCCATTTAAGAGAAAAATTTATCATAGCTTCCATTCTTCTGTTTAAATTTAAAAATTAAATCATAAAAATTCTGAAATTCACATCAGGAATCTTGTGATTTTATACATTTGATATAAACCATGAGGACATGTTCACTCTCTCATGGAATTGGTGCAACAGTTGGCTATTAGGGGTGCATCTATCACTTTCCTCAATAATGAGTGGATACATAAACTGCTTCCAAAGAAAGATAAATCCCTTGATTCTAAACACTACTAAATCCCCTGTTTCCAAAGGTGATCTCAATTTGGATCAACAAATATCGAGAATTCGTTTTCTGTCAATTCCTGATGGCTTACCGCACAACCATGGTCGCACCTCCAATACGACGAAGTTACTTCTTCTGTTGCACTGCTTTAGAGGACCTCCTAATTACAATAATTACCACCCAACACATTCATCACATAATCCCTAAGAACACTAATACAAGTGAACTTATTTTCTTTCAAGATTTTCTATTGCATTTGGCCAAAATAATTTTGTTTCCTCTTCACCATACCCATTTTTAGCATACATTTTTAATCCATGAGACTGTTTTTACGCATGTTGGAAAACATCCTCCATTATGCCACATTTAAAATACATTGTAACAAGAGAATTTTCTAAGGGTATTTTTGATACCAATCCAACATTAAAAATTAAATCATGAACCATGTTACCCTTTTTCATTTCACAAAAGACGTTGAAGTTATATTCAACATGCTCATTCAATGCATCACTTAAACTTGTATCATTCCCTTTTTTAGCATGTTGTCCCCCATGTCTTGTTTAACTTCTCCCTTTGCAATTTGTTGACCATTCCATGAATTTCTTCCCTTTAGCAGTGGTACATATAATTTATCCCTTTGCAATCTGTTCACCATACCATGTGTTTCTTCCCTTTAGCAGTGTAACATATGTATTGGCTAGAAGTGTGCCTATCATTTTTTCCAGGATCTTATGCCAAGTTCCAACATATGTGTCACATAGATCATCTTTGAGGTGCAGTGAGAAAAATATAAATCCTTTCTTGTATCACTCGTGTTTTTCAAAGATGCAACCTTGCCATTACAAATTTCATATATATTTTTAAGGCCTCCCATGACTTCATGAGTAAAAAAGTTTGGATTGTTCCATCCTATAAAATGTGGTTGAAGTTCAGGATTGTCCTATGTTATAAAATGTGGTTGATGAAGGGATTTTACTAGGGGTTTTGTCCACTTCTCTGACCCACATTTTGAGCATTAACGCACTCCTTGTGCACTTATAAATTTATATTTCATCCTTCTGGATAAGTTTCGGAAGGCAATCTAGATAGGAAGACTTGACTAGTCAATGAAGGAAAATTCATCTTAAATATGAGATGCATTTAAAAAGTTAAATACATTTCTTAAAATAGTTCTAAGTTTATAATTCCAGAGGAACTTCCTGCACTTTTATAACCAGATTATTTATGCCAATTAAGAGAACTAGGCACTATTTCTACATACTTGGCCTTTGGGACCTTGCGATCTTGCATGGATTGACCATTCACCATCTTCTTTGATGGGTATGGAAACTCGTATGGGTTACTTTTAGTTTTCCTTGTAAACTCTTGTATAATGGATGCATATAAATATTTTCATGTAGGCGCCGGAAAATTATTTTCCAGTGCCTACAAGAAAATATTTGGAGGATATAATTTTTATAGTTTAAACTCAATATTCTTGTCGCTAGATAAGTTTTGAAAGGAAATATAAATAGGAAGAATTGACTAGTCAATGAAGCATAATTCTTCCTAATTCCCCGATGCATTTAAAAAGGAAAAGACATTGTTTAGAACTATGTTGAGTTTATAATTTTAGAGTCACTTCCTACACTTTTATAACTTAATTAGGTATGACAATTAAGAGAAGTAGACACTATTTTTATAGATATGGACTTTGGGACCTTGGGATCTTGGATGGATTGACCATGCATCATCTTGTTCGATGGATATGGAAACTATTTTGGGTTACTTTTAGTTTTCCTTGTAAACTATTGTATAATTATGGTGTGGATGCATATAAATATTTTCCTCTAGGCACTAGAAAATGATTTTCCAGTGCTTCATGTAGCCATTGTAAAATCATTTTCTAGCGCCTAGTTGAGGTAGATTTGCAAGGATACAATTTTACAAATATTCACCATGTTTGGAATAGTATAAAGGAGGTTATTTACATTGAAATAATGTATCTAGGCAGAGGCTTAATCAACCCCAAAATGTTAAATATGTTAAATAAGTTTAATCAAGAGAGACTTTGGTCTTCAAGTCTTGAAGAGGCACTTAGACAAGTTACATATTCTGATTCAGTAGTATTTTCAAAGAAGGTAAATAATATGACCTTACTTCCAATGATATATCATTATTTTAGAGGATGGGTTGACATTTTCCAGAGGTTGTTCAATACCTGAGACTTCAAATCAATTTCCTACATTTATACAACCTTTCAAAACATGCATAAGAGTCACATGATAATATTTGACTTATGTTACAGATATAAGATTAGAATTATTATAGTAATAAATCACCTTTTTGGCTCCTCATCCACTACCATATTAACATGATACCATGTTCCTTCTTAACTACAACTTGTGTATTCACACATGCAAGTGATTACAATATCATGGTTTATTTGTTGGCTTGAATTTGAGTATTTAATAACTATAGGATAGGGCACGTACTTGGTTGTTGCCCCTATATTACGCCTACAAATATTTTCAAAGAAAAAGAGATGTTGAATAGGTATTAGAAATGGAAAATGATAACCATGATTTTTTAATTCCCACAACATATGTGTTCCCCTAAATACCAAAGGGAAAGTATGAAGGTGAAAAAATAGATCAAAGGCATCTTGTTGACCACTACCATATAAATGGGAGGTCATATTCCTACTCAACTACAACTAACATATTAACACGTTACAAATGCAAGAAATTATTGGATCATGGCTCTTTTTTTGCTAATATTAGATTAAGGTAAAAGCTACTAAATGGTAGAAGAAGATGCTTGTTCACATGGGATTGATTCTACAAATTATTTTCAAGAAATGTAGGCATTGGGAAGCTTAAGGATTATGAAGCTACTTTATAATCAGTTCAATGAGGATTGGAAAGTATAGTCTCTCATAAGTGTTGCAAATGAGTTAATTAACCGATCTGCACATTTTACCTGGGTTGTTTTAACTTTACTTATATGTAATTACTAGTTACCACATTATTTACCATATAAATGTCTACTCGTATAATATGAATTTATTGTTTTTTTATTTTCTAGGTTTTCCAAGTGTGGACAATGGTTGAAAAGTGGACAATGTGCATTGAATTTTCCTATCATCCAAATCCAAGACAAGCCATTGTCAAATATGTGCTTCATAATAAAACGAGAAATAATTTCATGGATATAAAGATAGATGTACATGGGAGGAAAAATAATAATGAAGACTACTATATTGCCCTTGTTGAGGGCTTAAAAGAGGAAAAAAACAATGTTGCCAATGACATTGCAGTTCTCATGAACTCACAACTCATATGAAATTATCTCAATGGAATCTACTAAGTTTGAAAAGATAATTTAAAACCCCTATACAAGGAATCAATAATGTGAAGCTCTTAGTTTAAATATTTCAGCATATAATGGCTTGTAGACATTTATAGGATTTCCACCGATATATTGGTGGAACGAATGTCAAGTGTAGATGCAGGTGTCATAGATGATACCAGATCATGATCTATTGCAAGAGAATTCATCAATCAACATCATGATAAATCTCAAATATGTGAATGAGTTATTCTTATAATTTTCCTTGGGTTTATCATGGCATGGTTCTTTCACTAGAGAAGAACCCATTGTAATATTTTCATGGTTCGTGATGTAATAGATGAATATTTTTTATGGTATAATTATTTTTTTTGTGTTATTTTAGCATGTGTCATGAACCTTTTCAACCACCAATTCATTATTGTTGTTCGAAGAAAAAATATTTACCACTATTCGTTACATGATTCAATGTTGTCATAACTACCATGCAAGTAATAAATCATTACTTCTGTGCATGGCTATTTGTTTTTATTTTTACTTCCTTATGTTCTACTACATCCTAGATTAACATGGATATTTTTGAAAATAGGAAAAAAAAAACTTAAAAACAAGTTTGACACTCTATAGAAGGAATGATTATACACCATGTTGCTGAATTGGGAAATTATGTGCTTCTCATTTTGATTTTATTTTTCAGCTAGCAAAGCTCATGGATCAAACATAATACTACCCCTATTCAAATTCCATGTTCTTGTCATAAATGTCTCCACATAAGTCCCTGATTTAGGGAGAAATGCAAGCCTTTTTTTGAAGTCCTAAATATATAAGAGACTAATAAAATTACACTGAATTATTCTCTACCACTTCTGGGGGTTTCACCTCTTAAATTCTGATATGGATTTGAATCCTTCAACATTTCACCAACATTTCTCATGGTAGTCGTGTTTCCCAGCAAGGAAATGGTACAATGAAAAGCATTTTGGAGCACGTGATGCATTGAATATTCATAATGCTCAAAATATTTAGATCCATGACCTCTTTCCATCCATTTTATTTCTAAACCATTTTTCCAACCCATTTAACAATATTCATGCCCTCTTCATATGAGGGATCAACTGGATGCTTACCAATCACCACTTCCAACAATGCCACTCCAAAGCTATAAACACCGCCCTTATATGTAACCTTCAATGTGTAACAAAACTCTGAAAAAACAGGGTGTATCATGATAAAAAATTTAACAAGAAGATCTCGATGAAATTTGTTTCCTTCTGTATTTATAGTTTCTCAGGTAAACTTAGTTAGAGGTTTTAAATCATTCTTTGTACTTCAAAGGAATATTAACATGCATCAAAAGTGTGAGAATATTTAAGAAATAAATACTCAACGAAATGTTTCGAGAAAGTAAATTTACTTGCAAACCCAACACCTCAATATTATGTAACCCATAAAGCTCATCTGGTATACTTCCTAAAAAATTATCATTGCTAGCATTCAAAACAGAAAAAATCCTAAGTATCCTTATAATTTTTTTATCATGGCCTAATTTTTTTTGGAATTTTTCTAGATCAATTTCATCTTGGAGGAACCATCAATCTCAAAGATTATGTATATTTTTGTAGGAGTTCAATCAAACTGAAATTATTGACAACTATGAGCACAAATAAATTAGTTCAATTATAATGCCTGTGAATAATTCAAGTTTTGGAATTAGATATGTAGATTAGGTTAGTATTTTTCTAGGGATACCTAACAAATGCACAAACTATACAATCTGTACAGAGGTAAAAGGAATTTAAGTACTATGAAAATAAAAATTTAACATATAAAAATGGAATAGATGGCTTGACTATCCATGGAAATAGACATTAGGAAAAAAATACCAATATATCATGATCATATAATAAAATTAAGGTCAACGATGCAAGTCTATGTTCGCAACCCAGATGGGATATTTGTTGTCTCTAATAATACCTCCATCTAAGGGAGGTTTGTCTAGTTTATTTTGTATGTGCTCCATCGAGCAATCTATATCCTTCATGTGATAATTAAAATTCTCAGGGGAATGGAGGATGTCAGCCTAATACTCATGTCAGTCGAGTAGTGTCCTGCATAGGATGAACTCCATGTGCGAGTAAAGATATTTTTTGTGTATACAGATGAAAATGGCAAGAAATGTTCCAAGTGTCTAGAACCCAATCATCCAAATCAACAAGAATATATGTGTCTAAGGTTTGATGCCTGTGTGAGGGTATTTCTCCCTTGGCATGAGTTATATCTTCCTCGACGGGGCATGGTGTGAGGTCACGTAAGTGGGACAAAAATTCCTCCAAATGGTGATGCACATGCATACTGCCCATGTAGGCCCACTCTTAATAATGAGCCACTCCCTTGTGGACACAATATAGTTTATGAGGCATAGGGTAGGGGTTGGAGACAGTAAGAAAAACAAACATTAATGGGGGAAAGGAAATACCAACTAAAGTCTAAGGATATTTCCACATTGTAGGAGCATGTATGATAGGGTTAGCATGAAAATAACTACATGCAAAGGATACTACCAGCCATGACCACCAAAGAGGGAGAGGAGGACTATAAAAGAGGATAAATCAAATTAAAAGGAAATTTACCTAAAGAGAAAACTTGTAGCAAGGGTTCCAAGGATACAAAGCAGGTGAAACACAAAATTAAGCAAAGGATAACTAAGAGGGAATTCAAAGTGGGCCAAGGTGAGATTGGAGGGTAGAAGATGGTGTGAAATCCCAAAGGAGGAAAAGGCACCAAGAGAATACTAGTACAAGTACACCTGAATTCAGATGTGAAGGGCATTAACAGAAATTATGGATTTGAAGAGGGTTAAGCACAAGAAAAAATATAATTCCCTACATCCTACAAAAGGAATTTTAAAAGGAATGAAAACAAGTCAAGAAATGGAGGTTCATAGAGAACTTTTGAGGTCTAAAATGGGCCTCCTTAGAAAAATGTACAACAAAATAAAATTTATAAGAACCAATAGGATTCAAGGTGATGATGTCAACCATGAGGGATGATTCACCATTTTTGGGGTAAAAGGTAAAAACAATAATAAAATAATAAAAATACTTTTTTCAACTTGTATTTTCAACTTATCTACCTAAGGTTTCACTCCAATTTCAAGTACGAGTACTCGTTACATGAAAAAATTTATTCCTCATCTAAGGAGTACACATGTTGCATACTTTCGATGAAAGACTCTACACAACAAATGGGAAATACCTGAAAATTATGATTGCAATATTGGTACTCCTTGGACAAGGAATCAAATTATACATCCATTGAGTGTTCCCCCTCAAAATTTGAGTAAATCGATAGGGAGATAAGTTGAAAATATGTGTTGAAAAATTATTTTTTCATTTTTCCCTCTAAAATTTGATGATATAATCTAATATTATTTTATTATTTCCACTATTATTTTATAACTTCGTTAGGTGGCCCATTTTATACCTCAAAATTCCCCTAATTATTAGTTTTACCACAGAGCCATTGAGTTGAGGATGGAGTAGAAACCTGAAATTGCAAATAATCCAACTTAGAAGGTTGATTCACTTGTAAAAAATGATGAAATTAATGACCAGGTGACTAAAAACTTTAGTAACCGAAATTATTTCAAGTGAATTACTACTAAATTTCAACAATTTTAAGAGACCAAACTAAAAATGACTAACTTAAATGACTAATTTAGTCTCAGAATAAAATATACAATTAGATAATATGTGACTAAACTAAAAGTGACTAACTTAAATGACTAATTTAGCATAGAGATAAAATATATGACTAGAAAATAAGTGACTAAACTTAAAGCGACTAACTTAAATGACTAATTTAGTTTATAATTAAAATATATGACTACATAATAAGTGACAAAATTAATAACGATTAATGTAAATGATTATTATAGTCCAAGAATAAAAATATGACTAAATTACAAGTACAAAAGGTATATGAATTAGTCATTTATGTCAATAATTTTTAATTGTGTCACTCCATAAATGGAAAATTGAAATTATGATACCGAAGTGTTACATTTCACTACAACTGTCTCTAAATCCATTTGTTGTGTTAAAATTCTCTTAGTTGTATACACTTTTTCTATCAAGATGTTGATAAGTGCATGACAGTTCTTAAAGCAAAAATGTTGGATACCCTTCCCCTCCTTTACCTCAGAATGATTAGACCCACATCGATTCCCCTTGTCACCACAAACTCCTCTGCCCCAACAACTCTGCTTTTGAACCCTCCAACCCCCACCCTTGCTAGCGCCCCGCTTACCTCCTTCACAACCCCCACACCAACACACACTAGTGAGCCGCTCATGCCCCACAATATTACCACCATTGTGTGGAGCCTCCATGATTATTTCCGAGTATAACACCCCCATGGGGTGATGGGCAATAGGGGAGGGATAATGCCTACACGGCACTAGGGGCTTCATAATTTTCCAAGGTCGAGGATCCCAGCCATGTGAAAATTCTAGAGACCAGAACCCCCACCAGAGAAAACAAACACCACCAGAAAAGGAGAAAAATGTCATTTCCCATGACCGCAGGGAAGCACAAATCCACCTCCCACTACGAGTTAAATACCGCCACCAAAAGGAAAAATAAATACCACCACCGACCATTAAAACAAAACAAGCAATTTAACAAAAGATGACGTCAAAGTAGGTGATGCCTGAGCATAACTTCTACCAATAAAGTGAATAACCTACAAATTATCCACACAAAGACCACACACCAATACACTAAAAATTTTCATACCCACGCCTAAGGGCACAAAATTGAGAAAAGAAACCATTTTTCCAGAACCACCCTCGAGGTTTCCTGGACTGAAGATTCCACCTTCCTCTCTTAGCACAAAAAAATAGTTTCAACAAAATCCAAGAAAATTGGAAACATGTGAGCTCACTTCCCTTCAACTTCCTATCCTTGATTGAGACGCAGAAATTTTATTAGAAAATTAATAGTAGGGATCAGTTGAACACACCACACAAAAAAATTCCCACGACAAAAACACACAAGAGATTCCCTATAAAAACCTTCCTACGACGTTTATGATTTCTCCCCGAAGGCCACCGCCAGGACCAACATGAAACCAAAGTGAGGAGTCGAATGTCAGACTCCCTCATATTCCCTCACCTTAACCTTTCATCACCCCCAAACTCCAATCTGAAGTCATTTTTCACATGAATTTCCAACGTGAATCTAATACCTCTCCCTCTATATGCATTATGGTGATGGTATCGAGAGGACCCTTCCTGTCATGGACATATACTTGTGGTGATATTTCAACCATGTATAGTGGGTGAGACACTACTACACTTTTTATTTTTATCAATACTCAAGTGTATAGACTATGCCAATCGTCAACACTTAGCCAATTTCACAAATTGAGTGTTCTTAACAATGTAGCAGAATTAATCTTCAATATTTAATCTTTCAACAAGTAAAAATTCACAACATCACCAAAGTACGCACATACATACTTGGGAGGGGCAACTCTGGAAAAATCTACCCAATAATATATATATATATATATATATATATAATAGTTCAATGATGTACAATTTTACAATAATCATATAAATATCCAAGCCTGTGCATCCACCTGCACTACTTTCCAAGATGGTCCAACACTTGTGCTTTTAGCCCAACAAAAATGCCTCTCAACAATAGCCAAGTGTGATGGAAACCCCAAATTTACCTTCAAAATAAAATTTTCTGAAGTCCTAACAAAATGCGTGCAGCTCGGGTCACTGGGGTCACTCTCTACATGGGTTTTCCTAAGTCAACCTACTATTGTGAAACTCGGGTCAACTACTTCACCTGCTACATGAGAATTCCTACACCATGACTGCCTATGCACTTGTGAGCACCTTTTCCGAATGGGCACAATGAATCACTCAACTATGCCCATTGTTCTGAATGCGCCTTGGAAAACACCTAACTTGGCCTAAATGTTCTCAACGCAGACTCCCAATTCACTCGACTTGGTCGGAGCTTGTTACTGTACATAATTTGTACCCATGGTGCACGTCAATGGTCTAAATGACCTACGACCCAACTCCGCTTGAACCTTTCTTCACAAGTCTTGTTTCCTTTCCTTTTATCCCTCAACCCTTCACTCTAGGCCTTCGCTACAACTCCATATAGCTTGAATCTAAACTTGGTTGAACTTTGAATGAATGATTTTTAGAACTCCCACCATGCCTTATATATATGTGCCATGCGGACATGTTCAACCCCAGGTCATGACTCTAGACAAGTTGACTTGCCCACCATCACGTCGACCTACACACAACTATAAAGTGTAGACCCATCCAATAGAGATAACACGTCGGCCCAAGAATAATTATGACTTATATACTCCATATAAACTTCCAATGCTCATGATATCTATCACATAAGACTTTATCCATCGGTGGGTCACACTGGGCACCTCGTTCAGCTCGGTCACCCGCGCCTCGTCGCGCCCAGCTCACCTAACCGCTAAACAACGCACCTGTATCACAAAAAAAAATCACCAACATGAATTCACTCAGCACCTTTGACTTGTCCATCAGATATGGGGTGCACACTCATCCATCATTGATTATCGTGTCCGCCAAAACGCACAACTCCTACAACCACTATAGGACGTACTCAAGGTGGGCACTCGCTAATATGGCGTACCCATCACACATCGTTGTTGCACATACTCTAGCTGGGTGCTCATTGCACCAAGGAGTGCCTGCCACCACTCATTCATTGCGACACTAACTCGAGTGTGTGACACTCCCCCAGACTCGATCCTCTTGTATTTACTCATGCAAGACGCCTTCCATGTGTTGCTCAGACCTCACTCCCATTAGGGAGTGTATGAACCTTTTTTAATTTAGATCTAAACCTTAATTAAATTTTTAATGGTTTATTACCTTTTTTTAATTTTTTGATATGAACGTTGGTTAGTTTTTAATGGTATTATGAAATTCTATTAATTGTTTAGGTATGAACTTTAGTTAAATTTTTAATAATATATAAACCTTTATTAATTATTATAAACACATAATTCAAAATATTTTTAAGTATGGTTTACTATATAATAATGGATAAATGTGTTTAGTTTTATCAATTCTATGAGAATTCTACCAATGAATATATTTATTTCATTTAATACATAATTTACATGATTCTATAAAATTAAGCTTTAAATAAAACAATATTATTGGTTTTATATTTGATTAATAATCAAAGTACTAAATATTAATGTTTATATTTTAATTATTTTTTAATAGTGAAGCTAATGAATATATTTATTTTATTTGATGCATAATTTACATAATTATATCCCCGGATGCGGGTGTTAAGAGTTGATTATACGGCGCATGGCTTGTGGGATGGTGCATGGCAAGGCCACATGGCCACCCACAGGCCTCACCTATGGCGCCCCTTTGCATTTATGTATCCAGGATGTCACCTTGCGCGGCATTTATTTCGCTGCAAATATCGAGGTGGCCTCCACTGTTTCAAAATGTCGCTCCCTAGTTCTTTTCCTCTGCACTCTGTCTCTGCACCTTGTTCACCTATGACGTTTCGGCTCCTCCTTGTTTCTTCTATGCTGCCACTGCTCTCGCCCCTGTGAACTGGATGTTCCCATGAAGCTACGGAGCCTAGCTTTCACACATCCAATGGGTGGCGCTGCAACCTAGGCAATTGTATTGAATTTCTCCCTGGCTTCCATTACTCTCAGAGCCTCTTCTCTCAATTGAGTTTCTCTCCCTCCTTTGACCTCATTTCCCCTTCCGCTTCTCTACTCGCTCCTGCTAGCATTACTCGCTCTCTACTCTGGGCACCCTTCACCCTCTCCATGTCAAAATACCACGGCTTAGACATCGCATGTGATGTCGGAGGGGCAGTTGTAGAGGCCGCACCTCTCGTCCGCACCACTCCTCCTTGTCCAGCTCTTCTTTGTCATCTCTTGAGCACTCTTGGGGCCGATATCCCGACACCTGCAATGGGCGTGGTCGCCTTCTCGGCTCCTCCCCTCGGAATCTCACTTTTGAGCCGACGACGCATCCTCCACCCTGCCTCAATGCCTATGTCTCCATGCAAAACCCAACCACTGCCCAGTTTCATTTCCAATGCAGCTTCAACAGCCCTCTCGTCATGGCAACCATATATATTTCTTTTCACAAGGTCTCTGGTGTGGGTCCTAGCTCCCATCAACCCACCCTGCCTCCATGTCTGACCAATGAGCCTGGTCCCTCTGAGGAAGTGAAAACCCAACAGGTCCCTACAGGGCATAATTCTGGTTCAACGAGCAGTGGTAGTTTGAGCTACTTCAGGAAAGCGTGTATACAGGAAGGAGGAAATGATGATGATGTTGCAGTGCCTCAATGTGGCCCTCTTCTTGCCGATGATGATGAGTAAAGATGTCTGATAGTTGAAGAACCTCCTCAAGCTTCTCATGGCATCTAGTTCCTCAGCTCTTTTCCGAGTAAATTTTTCCAGTTATTTTGTTTGGCTATTTACTCCCTGCTATGCGGGTTGTATTTGTTTATGTCATTACGTTGCTGGTTTCCTCAATAGAGGTAGCACTTTAAACTCTACATGGGATGGTTTCCCCATGAGGGCAGCTCCATTTTTGATATTTTGCTAGATTTATGCCACTGATGTTGGCTTGAACTGCTGAGGCCCAAGCCTCTCTGTACCATATGTTTTACTAATAGAATTTACTCTTACTTAGAAAAAAAATTTAAAAAAATTACATAATTATATGAAATTAACCTTTAAATAAAACAATATAGTGTGCTTTTAGAGGTTTTATATTTAACTAATAATTAAAATAGTAAATATTTATATTTATATTTTAATAAATTTTTAATAATATTTTAATAATATTTTAGAAATATTATTAATATTTACTATTAGTGATATTAAATAGAATATTAATAATTTTTATTTTAATATTGTTAATATTTTTATATTAATAATATTTTAATAGTCAATAGATTAGAATAAGTTGAATGTGATTTCATTAAAATTGAAACTATCTATTAAAGTGAATGATTGTATGAAAGTGAAATTGAAATTGGAGGTGTCACTGGGTCTGAAAGCCCATGAACAAAAACCAAGACAAGAAAACTTGCTGTTCTTACCCCACAAAACGAAAACAGGTTCGCGAAGAGGTCTGAAAAGGTTTACAAGCTGTATGTTTTGGTTGTTTGGTGAAATTTTTTTGTCATTGGTTCTAAATTTTACATGAAAACTGGATGTTTTGGCTCTTTGGAGCCAATTTTTTACTATTGGAAGGGAGGGTTTTGATAAATTTTGAGAGAAATTTGTGATGTGGTTAAATATTTTGAGAGCTTGTGAATTTTATATATAATTACAACTTCTATCATAGATAAAAAATAATTGGAGAGAACTTGGAGACTTTTGAAGAGGCGGGAGACAACAAATTTACAATTGAAGTATGCAATTTTGGACTTGGAATCATAGGTCAGTTGGATTTATAGGTTTATATTTTTCTATTTCCTACATTTTTTCTACGAATTTTGTTGTTGGTTCCACAAATTTTTATTTTCATTTGCTAAGGGATCAACTAGAAATGAATGTAGAGTAGAGTGGGAAAAGGGACCCCTCTGCTCAATGAATTTTTACTAATCAATCTATGGTGATTTAAACTTCTTCCATCCTCGCTTTAATTTTTTGCTGCAACCATGTTGCTTACATGATATTTATAGATTTTAATCTTTGATTCTTTTTAGCTATAGCAACTCGAGTAATACCTTTTTATGTTAAGATAGTCCATACATGTTCTAAATGCTTCATGTTTTGGCATCATGAGTGATATGGTATTTCTAGCTGATTATCGTCGTACAGGTGAGCGAGTGAGATAAAAAATAACTAATCTCTATCAGTAAGCGGGGTCCCAATAACCCAGCCCTAATCTCAATGTTTACCCATGGTTTTGAAAATGGTGTTGTTCGCTCTAATTTATATAGAAGATCCAATCATGGAACATAAAAATGTTGTCAATGTATGGGTGTGCTATGCCTGTTGTTCGCTCTAATCCATTTACTCAACTATTCCTTTTTTACTCACCTGTCCCATCTCATGTATCGAATATTGAGTCACAGAATAGAACAATGATGTCAATGGATGGGTGTTCTCTACCTGTTGTTCACTCTAATCCATCTACTTAACTATTCCTTTCTTACTCACCTATCCCAACTCATGTATAGAGGATCAAGTCATGGAACAGATCAATGATGTCAATGCATGGGTGCACTATGCCAGTCGTTCGCTCTAATCCATTTACTCAACTATTCCTATTTTACTAACCTATCCCAACCAACATGAGCATTGTTTCATTGCACTATAGTAGTGGCGCTATCTATCTTCCTTTCTATGCTCCAAAAAATCAACTATAGTCGGGTGATCAGGGGTTTTATGTTTCTCATTTGGCTTAGTTTCTGTGTTAACCTTTTCTTTCCGGTGTTGATTAGTGCAGTATCAAAGGAATTTTAATTGAAACCATATTCTCCATTGCCTTCTAGAATGAAACAAACCCCAGAGTATTTAGAGAAAAGAATCCATCAAACCCCAAATAAGTACGAAAAACTTCTTCAAGGGGATGAAGTTAGCTTCGAATGCACTCAAATACGACTTGAAGACATTTTGTAATAGGAACAATGTGGCTGAGATTAATTTTTCTATCCATTTTTTATTTAATACATGTCCAAAATACACTAGATTTATTTGATGAAGGGCATATTAAAAACAATTTTTTTGAAGGTTTGAAACAAATATCGTCGTATAAAACAAAGTGGCCACCTAGGGGAAACAAAAACCCATTGGATGAGTGAATAGGAATCTTGGGGAAAGAAACAGCATTGATTCTTGTTATGAAATTTGTGTGAATCTCTTTCATGGACCAAAGCGGAACTCACAATTATGTCCATTAGTTTTTCCAAACGACAAAGCATCACAAAAAATTGTAATACCTGTCGAAATAGCACCCAAAAGAGCTACCACTAACAAGTAGAATTTTCAGAGTCCATCTAACAATATAGAAGGCAAAAAATCTAACATGAAGATGGCTGCCTCAACATCTATTGAAAATAATATCTAAATTGTTTTCCTTTTTGTCGTTATTGTCCTTTTTTTACATCTTAAAAACAACAAGTTGATATGGTGAGATTATTTCCAGAGGACACACTGAAAATCCCGTTGGAGAAAATAGAGTGTTATGACAATCCAAATCATGATAAAAGTGATTAAATTCTAAAGATAAAAAAGGAAACGATTAGGAATAGAAAATATTTCAAGCATGGAACAATTTCCTTGCAAGAGGATGAAAGAGTCTTAAAAATTGATGCTACTGACCATCTTGTAGTTTTCAATCCAAGATATTGGATGGCTGCACTATGGAGTCTCTAATATTTCTATTTTAGGCTTCCTAGTGGTTGTTTCAACACTATTTTGAAGACAGAAAGTAGATGGACCTCCGAAAAATAATCCTCCCAATATACAATGACATTCTCATTACAATAATTCAGACATAAATGGGGATTTCTAGCATTTTTCAAACAATAGGTTTGACCTCAACAATCTTGTGGAAAAACCTTAGAAATAATTGCTAATCCTTTCTAATGTCATCCATGCCTTTTGAGTTCTATACTCTTGGAGAACGGGGATCCTTAAGCTACGTGCTTAAGAGAAAACATGACAAAGGAAAAGAGAAACAACTATCATTTCAAAGACATGAAGTTTTGAATATCCTAAATTTAGAACGATGTAGACGCATTTGTAAGAGTTTCAAGCCAAATATCATGAAAGGTACAGTAACGAGGATTGAAACAAAGGAGATATAAAATGAAAGGTTATTTTTTTTAAATGGAGATAAAAATTCTTATGAGAGAAGCATAATTTCTAAAGCTTGCATTTCCAAACATGTCCTCTCTACATTTACTAAGAGTTCTAGTTTATATGCATCAACCCTGATCTCAAGAGATTCTATATCCTTATCGAAAACTGCTAACTCTGCATGAAATATGGGCTGCCAATTTTAGTGTAATTTGTTCTTATCCCAGTCAGCTGAATGAAGAGCATCCACATTGAACTTTTCATGACATTTCCATAGAAATGAGATACATTTCAATCTGATAGAGTTTAATATTGTCCACCGCATTGTTTAATCACCTATTTGTCCCCATAATTGCGCCTTATTCAATGGAAACTTCTCACAAAGAGAATGTCAAATTAAACGAGAGCTATTATGTAGATGTGACTCCAAATATCCTAAAAGGTATGCTTGAAAAAATCTCTTTTGTTATGATTCAAACAGTAGCATCTATAGACCTCAGTCACAACCACCATGGAACTCCCAAACCATGGTGAGAATGTAGGTGCTTATATATCAAAATAAAAAGAAATATGTAGGAAATCCTTGAATGGTAATGATTGAAATGTTAATTTCAAGTTGCTATGAATTGAGGATTATGAGACAATAAAATTTCCTATTCCTATATTAAATATCATTAGGAACCTATAAGCTCTTTGAGTGTCTCCGATGAAATCAATGTAATATATTGAAATGGAAATCAACATCTTTTTCACCGCTAAAATGTTCCTTTTTCAGAAATATGAACAAGGCTATGTTAGAGATTGACTGAGAGGGATTTTACCAGTTATTTCACCTCTAAAGAGAGGATGAGAACCGGAGGCTATCTAGCCCTTTTTAGACTCTGCCTATAGCTATGCAAAAATTTCTTACTAGGTGTTGTGACCAGCAACAACCCCCCTTTTTATTTAATATTAGTAATAATACTAAATAAATGAGGACCCTTAGTTAAAAAATCCAAAAAATCAATTTGGATTTGTTTTCCTTTTCAAATAAAACTTTCTATCATAAACCTAATCCCTTAGAAAGAATATCAAGAAACACTTAAGTTTATGATAGATTATAATAACATTACTCTTTAAACAAGATAGCGCATCCATAACAAAAATGGTATATATCCTTTATAAAACGCATTGGTCGCAGATTGCATAGCGCAGAAAAAAGAAATGATTAATGAATATCTTTTGCGCTCTTTTCAATTATGCACTTTTGCGATTTTGCGTTATGCGCTCTTTTCAATTATGTGCTTTTGCGATTTTGCGATATGCGCTCTTGCGATAATGCGATTATGCGATTTTGCAATATGCGTTTTTGCGCTATTGCGCAATTTCCACTTTTGCGCTATTTTTATGACTGCGATGACTTCATTTTGCGATATTGCGACATTGCGATATTGCGATATTGCGCAGCAAATCGCAGATCACAATGTCGCAGATTCATATAGGCGCGCTATCCCAAGCCAATCTTCCCATATGTCAAATTCGTTATGCGCTTTAATGATTATATTAAATTATTGGATGGATTATTAATGGTAAATGAGATTGTGTTTAGATTGAAAGTCGTTTCACAATTAAAATATTATATTTCATCCGCTTTCACATTCAAAACAGTCTCATCACCTTTCTTATATCATTACTCTCATTTATTCGTAAAACGCAGGCACGAAGGAGCAAACGACTATACAAAGCTTCCGCTAAACAATATGGGTAAGAAGGAGAAGAGCTCAAATTCTGAAAACAAAGAAATGGCTTTGCTATATGCAGACACCGCCTGTAACAAGGATGCCGGTATATCCACTTGGGAAGGAATGTATAATTTGTTAGAAGATGAAAACCCTGTGGTGATAAAAGTTGCAGCTACAGCAGGTTCAAAGAATACGTCTGAAGCAACCCTTAGAGACTTGGCTTGCTCATTTCTGCATAGAATAGCAGCAAGGCCATGGATTCTCCCATATACAGACATGATGAGATGGGTGTTGGATAGCATAGATATTTCAGACAGACAATTCAGAACTCCATCTGAAGAGCTAATCGGGTCATTCACCATAGAAGATCTGAGATTAATGTATAAGCTGCCAGAACCTCAGGCGACTTTCAACAAGCAATTTATGGAAGATTTTGCCAAAGAACACTCAAATTTGGAAGAATGCACAAAGGAGTGGACCAAAAGAAGTGAACCACTAAAGAAAAACAAACAAGGTATGTACAGCACGGGTTCACTTACCTCTCCTTATTGTTTTACTGCTGCCATGTTATGCAGGCTTTTTGGAAAGCCTGACATAAATATGATCTTACCCGAATGGCTTCCTTTGTTGAATGCAGCTGTTAATTCTACAATTTTAGACTGGGCCAAAATCCTATCTGATAATCTCACCACTGCTATTTTTCACTACCGGTCTAAACGAAATGTTTCCTAGCGAGTTTATCCGCCTTTTTATTTATCTGCTTATGTCATGGACGCCATCTGCTATGTCTCTAAATTCCCTGTGATGGGCTGGAAATGGACTATCCACGATCCTTTGCCCATTCACGTGTACCATAAAGAACTATGGGAGTCTAAGTTTGTCCCCCATTTTTACCAAATTTGTCATGGAATAATGCTGCCACTGTACAGAACATTGTATAATAAGGATGCCCCAAGGTTATCCTCAGAAAAAGAGGTTGATATTCTCCCCGTCGCGAGATGGTTTCGATGTTCACCTATTGGGGTTTCAGGATTGCTTCTCCCCATGTTACTATATGTTCCGGATAGACTTGTAGCTCGGGAAATTGCTTATCGGACACAGCAGCCGGGAGGTATGACAAAAGATTTAAAAGAGAAGAAAAAGGGCATTTGGCCACAATTTCCCATAAAATGTGGAACATTTTCACTGTTTGATATTGGTCATGCATTTCAAGAGATAGGCAATGTTACATGCCTACAGCTGTTCAAATTCTCAAGAAGGTTATTCGACCCAAATTATATTGTTAAGAATTTTACCAATGCAATCAAAGTAAAGGAATTTTCTGGGGAACAAGATCTTTTTGATGATGTGTTCCAAGCAAGAAATTCATTCAAAGAATTTTTGAATTCAGCTCAAGCTCAGCTATCTCCAGAGGAATTCCAGGAATTCAAGCTTTACATAGAAAGGAGACTAATTCCTATTCCTTTGGATAATCTACGCTTAGAGCCCGCAAGGGAGCAAACTCCTATTGTTAGTCTTAACGGCAGTTCAAGTACAGGTAAATCTAAATCAAAATCTGACAGAGATTCTGAACACTCCAATAAGTCTAAAGAAAAGGAAGATAAAATGGAAGAATCTATTCAACATTCTACACAATCTAAAGAACTTATTCAATAGCAAATTTTGACTTCTCAAAAGACAAATCCTCCTCCAACCAATGTACATCAACAACCAGTCACCATTGAGTTAGACAAAGAATGGGAAACCTTTAATCAATTGATTAATGTAGAAGGAAAGAATGTATAGACCCCTATCCAGAAAACCAAAGTTTTCAGCACAGGAACAAGCAGCACAGCCACAGTGACAGAGCACATACCAATCACACCCTCCTCTGAAATTGTACTTAATGTAGAGGAAATTCCTCCTCTGGATGTATTCTACAGCCCAAAATACAAAGCAGTAGTGAAGAGACAGAGGAAAAAGAGAAAAATAGAAAGTGCAATTGCTACTGAAGCAGAACAAGTAGATGCTTTGTGGAAAGATCCTGCCACAGAGCCTACTCATAATCTCACTAAGTTATCTCAAAGAACAGGAGCTTATGCTTCTGCAAAAATTGATAAAGCAGTTGAGATACAAATTTTGTTGGATGAAAAAGAAGAACAGGTAAAAGCTCTGCAACAGAAATTGCAACAGGTACAGGCCAATAAGGAAGCACAATTGAAACTTGAAGAGTTATAACAACAACTTCAAGAAATGCAAATAGGACATCAAAAAAGCCTGGCTGATAAAGAAAAACAAATACAGATTATCCAAGATCAGCATAAAGATGATCCTAAGCTTCCAGAATTCATTTCAGAAACCATCTCTTTGAACAATCAACTACTGCAACAAGAGGAAGTTTTCTGCCAAAAAATATTGCAATGGAATTCTTTGTGCCAAGAGAGCAATAAAATCACAAATCATGTCGTAGATTTACGAAATGATTATGATTTGATTAATGAAAAGATCAATGATTATCTTGCATGGAAAAAGACAGAAAAAGGCAGAAAAGCTGGTGCACCCATCATTAATGAAGCAAAATCACTGAACATGCTGGGATGCACAAATCGAAGAGGGTAGAAAAGCCAATGAGAGGAGCGGCTACGGCGGCCGACACTCTCCTTTGATTGTGTAAATGACAATTTACACAAAGCTGTTTGATCCGAAACTATTCCAGGATATCTCCCACAGGTAAATCAACTGCAAACAGAATGGAGGCAAAAGGCAGAAGAAAGAGCAAAATCCATCCAAGGGCTGACAAGATTGAATTGGGACTCATACTGGATGTACTTGGTGAAGCCACATAGTTAGCACAGTGCGCTCAATTGTATCATCAATGCTACAGAGAAGATTCCTCCTACGCTTGCCGACTCTGTCTTCTCAGGACAGTTGAATTCTGAAGTCGGTCAACCACATCTTCTCAAAACCATGCTAGATGCCTGCAAGATTAAAGATCAAATTCATAGATAGATAGATTTAGTTTTAATTTCACTATATTTTAGCCTAGGAAAAGGACGTTCATTGAACCGAATCCTTAATTTTTGTAATAAACTATTTTTAGATTTATCTAAGTAGTATTTAAACCCCTCTCATGCATTTAGAGAGGGGTCCTGGATCTTAATATTTTTGGACTTGGAGATTGCATTTCTGTACTCCATTGTCTTATATATTTTTTAAAGGATCACATCTGGTGATTTTCATGCGGAATTATCCTTGAAGTGTTGCATTTCTGTACCATGGAATTTGATTTTGCATCATAGTTACTGGATAGAGTATCAGATTGCATTTGAAAGTCCTCAAGATGAACAAGGTATTTCTATCTGTTCACTATTGATTTTTTTTTTCTTATGATATTCGTTTTAAAATTGCATTCATTTATATGTATATTTGTTTTCACAACGCTTCCTTTTATATATCATTTCTGAGTATAATTGAAACGTTATTTTTCATAGTTACATGTAAATGGTATACAATGATGAATGCAATATGTTAATATAACCTCTGTTCATTCTTAAGATTGTCTCTTTTTTACGCACATTCAATTTAATTAATAATACATTTTCATGGTTATTGTTAAATTGGAACAATCTTAAGTTGTATTCACATATAATTACCCGGGTTAGTGCTAGAATTTCTTTACCAATATTTAGTTTAGATTAGATAGTTTTATTTCAGTTAATTTAGTCCCATTTCCACCCATCCAAACCAATCCATTTAGTTATAAGGAAACTGGTCCTTTAAATCCAGTCGGAGCCACCATACCAAACGGAAAAGGAGTTGTCTTAAGGTCACGACGGGTGGCTTTTCCCCGTCATTTGAAACGGGGGCCTGGACACAATGTTTTTCGTAGCCTGAGAATAGGATTGGCTAACTATGAATGGCAAATAATATTTATCCGATGACAAGCAAGGCAAAGCTGCCTGTGCTTCTTTAATTTTCTTACACAAAATTGTTCAATCCTTAGAGAGAATTACGAGAAAATATTAGTTACCCACTACCAAAATCTCAAAACATTGGACAATGGCCAGAGTGGAATCTCACGAGTTCAAGATTTAATTCATAAATTGAAAGGACTCTCATTATCTTTAGAAGAGTCTGAAATATCTGAAGGTAGTGTAACTTCAAAATTTGTTTCTTCCAAACCTCTTACTAGGCTTCAAAGTGAAAAACTTGGTATTTCTCCGAAAGAATTCCCTTTACCTAGTAGATTCAAGACAAGAAAAACTCAATCGGAATCAGTAAGTTCAACCTCTAATATCCAAATATCTATTTCCGAAATTACAACTCAACAAAGTACAGTTGTTTCCATATCATCTCCACAAACATCTTCTCCTCAATCCTGATCGATCTCAACATCATCTATTCCAACCATTTCTATTCAAATACCACCAGTTTCTACTATTCCTCCAATAGTCATCCCAATAATGGCACAGAGACCATGGTTTACTCCAGGAGCAGTCAACATGGCTGCACCTTTACATGATTTACCAGACAATCCTGGAAAATGGCTTCCAAAGTTTAGCGCAGATCTTAACATTCAAGCTGAAGAACATATCAATAACTTTATGCTGGCTATAAATTTAAATGGAGTCATACATGAAGATGTTGTTGTTAGATTATTCCCATATACTCTTTAGGGAGTAGCAGGATCATGGTATTTTTCATTACCATCAGGATCCATAACGAGTTGGGACATTTTTGCAGATCATTTTTTGACCAAATTCGGAGATGACCGATCAATTGCAACTTTACTCAATGATATCTCAAATTTGAAAATAGAACCCAAGGAACCTATAAAAGAATTCAATTCTAGATTCAAAAAACTCTTGAACAAAATTCATACAGATTCACAACCCAATGAACAAGTCAGAATTGAATGGTATATAACTGCCTTACCCTCAAACATAGCAATTTTCATAGACAGAGCTGCAAAGCCTACATTAGCTGAGAATATGAAAGAAGTTATTGCAGTGGAAAAACGTATTACTTCTCTGGAAAAGAAAAATTCTATTGAAGAAAAGGAAATCAAAGAAGGTCAGCTTCAGAGAATTGATTCAAAGAAACATTCCAAAGATCCATATGACATGGAAGGTTTACAGAAAGTTCTTAAAACCATATCAAATGAAATGGTTGAAATTAAAAAACAAGTGGCTGAAACTTCTACCAAGAAACCATTCCAAAATTTCAAAATAAACCAAGTTGAATCTAAACCTCCTAATGCAATCTCTAATGCAGAATCAGAAGAAGAGGAAGAAGAAGAAGATACATCTATAGTATCAGATCAAGAAGAAGAAAATGAAGAAATAGCTGAATTGAATGGAATGTGGGATTTTATTCTCCCTAATTCTGATAGTGAAAAAGCTATGCCTGTAAGTACTAGGAGTAAATCTATAGCATAACCAGTGCAAACAGTTCCTAAAAAGAAAATTACAACTCCAAGTACCAAAGACAAACCCATTGTGAGGAAAACTTCTCCATTACCTACTCAAAATCAGCCATCTTCTTCCAATCCTCTCACATCAAGAGCAAAAACTTTAGTAGTATCAGATCCTATGGAATACAACATTGTTGAAGACATGAAAAAGATCAAAGCCAACATTTCCTTACATGAACTCAGCAAACTAAAACACTAGCAAAATTTGCTATTGAAAGAATTAAATGCTACACCAATTGCTCCTTTACCAAGCGGTGTAGTTGCAAAAGCAACAAGAGGAACTGGTAAGCCACCAGATAAGGTAGATGCTACTGATACTATGCTCATTGGGGAAAAGTCAAATTCTCAAACTCCTCCTTTTCTTTTGACTTATGAGATGTATAATAAAAATCTACACAATTGTTCGATTGATTCTGGAGCTTCCTCCAATATAATGCCTACTTCTATCTGTGCTAAATTGAATATTGAACTACAGAAATCAGCATTTCATATCGTTCATTTGGATCGCTCTAAATTCCAAGTGGTAGGATAAATCAATTCAGTTACTATCAGATTAGCCTCAGATCCTAGGATTGTCCAAAGAATTGATATTCTGATTGCTGATATTCCTGAATTCTATGGATTAATCTTGAGCAGGGACTGGTCTGCGAAACTTAACGGTTATATCTCAACTGATTATTCACATATGTGGCTTCCCTACAAAGGGAAACCAAATCAAATCAAAATTGAACGAGAAAAAAATATGACGCACACTGTCACCGAATTTTAACAACCTAATGAACCTGTGGCATTCAACAATAATATTCTTGGAGGTTATTCTGCTTAATCATTTCTTGGAAATTTCAAAGCTCCTCAATCACCTATTTCTCTAAATACTTTTGTTTCTCAGATAGAAAATTTTTCACAATCTGATTCTTCCAAAATTGTAAATATTTCTGATGTAATTATAGATAAGCCAATAGACAAATCTTTATTTTGGTCGTTATATTTTGATGGATCGAAGTATAGTGATGGAGCTGGAGCTCGATGCATCTTAATTGATCCAAATGGGGAGAAAACCATGCTATCATGTAGATTAGAATTTGAGTGTACTAACAATACCGCAGAATATGAAGCCTTGGTTCAAGGAATTTATAAAGCTATAGGGTTAGATGTTAAATACTTGAAAGTTTTTGGTGATTCCGAAATTGTCATTAAACAAGTTAGGAATACAATTCATTGCCTTTCAGGACATCTTAAACACTATCAAACCCTAGTACAAGACCTCACCACTCATTTTTTAGCATTCAATATTTCTCCTATTCCTAGGAATCAGAATACATCAGCTGACTTGTTAGCTAATGTTGCATCTAGACTCCTACCTTCTGAAGATTGCAGTCCTGATAGGTTTTCTGTAGAATTGATTTTTTGTCCATCTGTCCCAGATAATGTTACAAATTGGAGAGTATTCTATGATGATCAAGATATTCTAAATTTCATGACTTCAGAGAAATCATATGATGAGAAAATTATTGACGAAGATGATCATGATTTACAAATCGCTTCAAAAAATAATGAAAACCCCATTCCAAAATCTGTTGTTAAATTAGAGGATTTATATGACATTAGAGAAAGATTCAAGAAAGTTGTTAATTCGAAACTTCAAAGTTCCACTTTGAAGTTTGAATTAGTAAATCTTGGTTCTGATTCTAAACCTCAAAACGTTAACTTAAGACTCAATTTAACACCAGAGGAAAGGAATGCATTCATTAAATTGTTGAACAAGTATAAGAACGTTTTTGCTTGGAATTATGATGATCTAAAAACGTATAATACTTCGGTTATTCAACACACGATTCCAATGCTTCCTGATATTAAACCTGTTCAACAGAAGTTGAGAAAGATCCATCCAAATCTCGAAAGTCAAATTAAATCAGAACTTAATAAACTTTTGAAAGCCAAAATCATTTTTCCAGTCAGGTACTCTAATTGGGTTTCCAATATGGTACGTGTAAGGAAGAAGAATGGTGATATAAGAATCTGTATTGATTTCAGAAATTTAAACAAGGCATGTTTAAAAGACAATTTCCCATTGCCAACCATGGAACAGATACTTCAAAAGGTAGCCGGTTCTGAACTTATGTCTTTTCTTGATGGATTTTCGGGCTATAATCAAGTTTTAGTTCACCCAGATGACAGATTGAAAACAACTTTCAGAACAAAATGGGGAACTTATGCGTATCAAAAAATGCCTTTTGGTCTAATAAATGCAGGAGCAACTTTTCAAAGAGCCATGGACATAGAATTCAAAGGTCTGGTCAATAAATCAGTTGTTGTTTATCTTGATGACATAACAGTATTTTCAAAAAAGAGAGCCAATCATCTAAATGATTTAAAACAAATATTTGAAAGATGTAGAAGGTTTGGTATCTCCTTAAATCCAAAGAAATCTTTCTTTGCTTTAGATCAAGGGAAACTCTTAGGATTTTTTGTGTCAAAAGATGGTATATATATTGATCCAGATAGAGTGAAAGAAATTTCTGATATTTCTTTACCACATAACAAAAAATCCATGCAATCATTTCTTGGACAGATTAATTTTGTTAAAAGATTTATTCCTGATTTTTCTTTAATTGTTTTACCTATGAAAAATATGATCAAGAAGAATTCAATATTCAAATGGACGCATAAAGAAAAAGAAGCTTTTGATTCAATCAAACGAGCAATCATTAATGCACCAGCATTGAATACCCTGGATTTTTCTAAAGATTTTACTTTGTATACTCTGGCCACTGAAACATCCTATGTAGCCATTTTAACACAACTCAATGATCAAGAAATCGAAGCACCAATTTCTTTCTTTAGCTCAAATATGCAAGGAGCTGAGCTTAATTATTCCGATGTTGAAAAACAAACCTTTGCTGTGTTTAAATCAATAAAACATTTCAGACCTTTTCTCTTGAAGACACATACAAAAATCATTGTCCCATTCTCTGCAGTGAGGCAATTATTAATTCAAAAAGAAGTAGGAGAAAAGAGAGCTAACTAGGTAACAACCTTGCAAGAATATGATATTGATATTAAACCAGCTAAGATTGTTAGAGGACAAGGTTTTTGCAGATTATTAGCAGGAGCTCATAACATACCAGAAAATCAAGATATTCTAGTAAGTCAGATAAATGTTACAAATTTCGGATCTCAGTATGTTGATCTTATCTATTACTTGAAAAATGGGTATGCTCCTTCTAATCTCAGCTATAAGAGTAAACGCGCGTTAAGGTTAAAGGCTATTAAATATGAGATCATTGATAATGTGTTATTTAGAAAAAATTATGATTCAATTTTATTAAGATGTTTGGAAAAGATTGAAGCTGAAAAGGTTTTGCATGAATTGCATGATGGACCAGTAGGAGGTCATTTTGGAGGTGATACCACAACTCACAAAATAATTCGTGCTGGTTATTACTGGCCTACCCTTTTTAAAGATACGCATGATTATGTAAGGAAGTGCCAAATTTGTCAAACTGCAAGTGGAAGACAAAGGAAACCAGCTTTTCCTTTGCAACCAGTAACTATTGAGCAACCATTTGAACAATGGGGGCTTGACATTATTGGTGAAATAGTACCTCATTCTTCCAAGCAGCACAAGTACATCCTTACTGCAACTGATTACTTTACGAAATGGGTAGAGGCAATCCCATTGAAGGTAGCCAATTCTGATGCAATTATTGATTTCATAGATCAATTCATCATAACCAGGTTTGGTGTACCTCAAGCTCTTGTCTTTGATAATGCATCTTACTTCTCTGGAAATAGTTTAATTGAATTTGCAGTCAAAATTAAATTAAAATATTCAGCAAATTATTATCCACGAGGTAATGGTTTGGCTGAATCCACTAATAAAAACCTTATCAAAATCATTAAAAGAACCGTTGATCAAAATCAAAAGAATTCGCACAAATATTTAATCTTTGCATTATGGGCTGATCGTATCACTGAAAAAGCTTCAATAGGGACTTCACCTTTCAATCTGGTTTATGGAAAAGAAGCTGTGATACCATCAAATTTAACTTTTCCATCATTAGCCCTAGTGCAGTTTATTGAAGAAAATCCTTCATCATCCATTCAATTGAGATATGATCAAATCCTTAAACTAGAAGAAGATAGGGATAAAGCAAAAATTACTCATGAAAAACATCAACAGCTTGTAAAATCTTCTTTTGATGCAAGTTCTACGGGCTCAAAAATTTTGTCAATTGGTGATCTCGTTTTGAAATGGGATAAAGCACACGAAGAAAAAGGTAAACATACCAAGTTTCAGAAAATGTGGCTTGGACCATTTCAGATCATTGAGAAGATAAGCTCAAATACATTCATACTCCAAGATTTAACAGGTAAGAGAGAGTCTCTTCCTGTAAATGGGCTTATCTTGAAGAAATTATTTTCATAAGGAGGTAACCCCTTCTTAAACTATACATATTTCTTTCTGCAAAGTTTTTGATTGTTTTTTTTGTTTTTTGCAAATAAAGGTTGTTTATGAGTCTCTCATTGACTGTTTACTATTTAAGAAAATTTCTTCGGAAAAATATTATAAATATTTATTTTGTGTAAATAAGAATTTTTAAAGTAATGATTATAGTTTTTGAATAGTTTAAAATAAGATGTTAAACTTTGAAAAGATTATTTCAATCATTTACATGATCTTTTGAAAACTTGAGAAAAATGTAAATCATCATAAGTTTATCAAGCAGAGAAAGGTTATCTGTAAAAGTAAAGATTTTTCAAAAGTTTTAGAACTCAAAAACTCTGAAAATTGTCATCCATTTATTCTTAAGGATAAAACTATTTCACCCCATCCATTTAAGTTGTGATTTTTTAGAATGTAATTCTAAGAAATTATACGAAAATTTTAAGAGATAAGAGGTCTCATTACGAGCCGACTTACCATGTTCATAAGGAGTAATAAAAACTGACATTACCAATACTGCATACCAAAACGGGGTAATGGCTTATAAATATAAGACAAGGGGTCTCATCACGAGCCAACTTGTTCAGTTTAATTATAACTAGTGAATGGCATTGTTATTAACTGGCTGCCAAACCAGAACAATGGCTCTTAAAATAAAAAATAAATAAAAGACAAAAACATGAGATAATAGGTCTTATGAATTTATCTTTTAAAAAGTCATAATTTTAGTTGGATGGGACAATGAATGGTTAATGGTTTAAAGGTAACCTTGTCGAGACTATGAACGTTTGCTGGTAGCAGAGGCAATACTTATGGCAATAGAGTATATTATAAAACCAAAACTTGGGGAGATCCACTTACTTCATTATTAACACCAATCAAAGCTTGAGATAACCCAATTTTTTTTTGTTTTCTTAAGGAATTAGAAAGAAATTATGAAATGATTTTTATTTCTTTTTCATAGTTACATTTTATTTGAATTATCATAAGATAAGTTTTCATTATCTTTAAAAAAAAACTTTACTTACTAAAGATAGAATGTTCATTTTATTTTTTCAGAGATAACTGTTTCTTTCAGTGAATCGCCAATTGTTGTGACCAGAAACAACCCCCCTTTTTATTTAATATTAGTAATAATACTAAATAAATGAGGACTCTTAGTTAAAAAATCCAAAAAATCAATTAGGATTTGTTTGCCTTTTCAAATAAAACTTTCTATCATAAACCTAATCCCTTAGAAAGAATATCAAGAAACACTTAAGTTTATGATAGATTATAATAACATTACTCTTTAAACAAGATAGTGCATCCATAACAAAAATGGTATATATCCTTTATAAAACGCATTGGTCACAGATCGCATAGCGCAGAAAACATAAATGATTAATGAATATCTTTTGCGCTTTTTTCAATTATGCGCTTTTGCGATTTTGCGTTATGCGCTATTTTCAATTATGCGCTTTTGCAATTTTGTGATATGCGCTCTTGCGATAATGCGATTATGCGATTTTGCGATATGCGCTTTTGCGCTATTGCGTAATTTCCGCTTTTGCGCTATTTTTATGACTGCGATGACTTCATTTTGCGATATTGCGACATTGCGATATTGTGATATTGCGCAGCAAATCGTAGATCGCAATGTCTCAGATTCATATAGGCGCGCTATCCCAAGGGAATATTCCCATATGTCAAATCCGTTATGCGCTTTAATGATTATATTAAATGATTGGATGGATTATTAATGGTAAATGAGATTGTGTTTAGATTGAAAGTTGTTTCACAATTAAAATATTATATTTCATCTGCTTTCACATTCAAAACAGTCTCATCAACTTTCATATATCATTACTCTCATTTATTCATAACACACAGGCACGAAGGAGAAAACGACTATACAAAGCTTCCGCTAAACACTATGGGTAAGAAGGAGAAGAGCTCAAATTCTGAAAACAAAGAAATGGCTTCGCTATATGCAGACACCGCCTGTAACAAGGATGCCGGTATATCCACTTGGGAAGGAATGTATAATATGTTAGAAGATGAAAACCCTGTGGTGATAAAAGTTGCAGCTACAGCAGGTTCAAAGAATACGTCTGAAGCAACCCTTAGAGACTTGGCTTGCTCATTTCTGCATAGAATAGCAGTAAGGCCAAGGATTCTCCCATATACAGACATGGTGAGATGGGTGCTGGATAGCACAGATATTTCAGACAGACAATTCAGAACTCCATCTCAAGAGCTAATCGGGTCATTCACCATAGAAGATCTGAGATTAATGTATAAGCTGCCAGAACCTCAGGTGACTTTCAACAAGCAATTTATGGAAGATTTTGCCAAAGAACACTCAAATTTGGCAGAATGAACAAAGGAGTGGACCAAAAGAAGTGAACCATTGAAGAAAAACAAACAAGGTATGTACAGCACGGGTTCACTTACCTCTCCTTATTGTTTTACTGCTGCCATGTAATGCAGGCTTTTTCGAAAGCCTAACATAAATATGATCTTACCCGAATGGCTTCCTTTGTTGAATGCGGCTGTTAATTCTAAAATTGTAGACTGGGCCAAAATCCTATCTGATAATCTCACCACTGCTATTTTTAACTACCGGTCTAAACGAAATGTTTCCCAGTGGGTTTATCCGCCTTTTTATTTATCTGCTTATGTCATGGACGCCATCTGCTATGTCTCTAAATTCCCTATGATGGGATGGAAATGGACTATCCATGATCCTTTGCCCATTCATGTGTACCATAAAGAACTATGGGAGTCTAAGTTTGTCCCCCATTTTTACCAAATTTGTCATGGAATAATGCTGTCATTGTACAGAACATTGTATAATAAGGATGCCCCAAGGTTATCCTCAGAAATAGAGGTTGATATTCTCCCCTGGCCGCGAGATGGTTTGGAAGAATTTGCTTCACCTATATATTAGGGTTTTTGGAAGTTAGTTAAGCTTCTCCCCATGTGTTACCCTATATGTTCCGTATAGACTTGTTGCTCGGGAAATTGCTTATCGCACTGTGGGCCAGGAGGTATAACAAAAAAGATTTAAAGAAGAGAAAAGGCATTTGGCCACAATTTCTCACATAAACAGAACATTTTCAATCGCTTGATATTGGTCATGCATTTCAAGAGATAGGCAACATTACATGCCTACAAATTTGCCTAAATTCTCAAGAAGGTTATTTGACCCAAATGATATTGTTAAGAATTTTACCAATGCAATCAAAGTAAGGGAATTTTCCGAGGAACAGGATATTTTTGATGATATGTTCCAAGCAAGAAATTCATTTAAAGAAGTTTTGAGTTCAGCTCAAGCGCAGCTATCTCCAAAGGATTTTAAGGAATTCAAGCTTTACAGAGAAAGAAGACTAATTCCTATTCCTTTGGAAAATCTACGCTTAGAGCCAGCAAGGGAGCAAACTCCTAGTGTTAGTCTTAATGACAGTTCAAGTGCAGGTAAATCTACATCAAAATCTGACAGAGATTTTGAACACTCCAATAAGTCTAAAGAAAAGGAAGATAAAATAGAAGAATCCATTAAATATTCTGCACAATCTAAAGAGCTTACTCAACAGCGAATTTTGACTTCTCAACAGACAAATCCTCCTCCAACTAATGTACAACAATAGCTAATCACCATTGAGTTAGACAAAGAATGGGAAACCTTTAACCAATTGATTAATGTAGAAGGAAAGAATGTACAGACCCCTGTCCAGACAACCAAAGTTTTGAACAAAGGAACAAGCAGCATAGTCACAATGACAGAGCACATACCAATCACACCCTCCTCTAAAATTGTACTTAATGTAGAGGACATCCCTCCTCTGGATGTATTCTACAGCCCAAAATACAAAGCAGTAGTGAAGAGACAGAGGAAAAAGAGAAAAATAGAAAGTGCAATTGCTACTGAACCAGAACAAGTAGATGTTTTGTGGAAAGATCCTGCCAACAGCCTACTCATAATCTCACTAAGTTATCTCAAATAACAGAGCTTATGCTTCGCAAATAACGACAAAGCAGCTTGAGATACAAATTTTGTTGATGAAAAGAAGAACAGAAGATCTCGCAATGAAGAATTGGCATTGTGTACAAAGCCAACAAGGAAGACAATTGAAACTTGAAGAGTTACAACAACAACTTCAAGAAATGAAAATATGACATCAAAAGCTCGGGCCGATAAAGACAAACAACATGATTATCCAAGATCAAAGATAAAGATGATCCTAAGCTTCCGTAATTCATTTTCAGAACCATCTCTTTGGAATGGGCCAATCATCGCAACAAGAGGAAGTTTTCTGCCAAAAAATCTTGCAATGGAATTCTTTGTGCCAAGAGAGCGATAAAATCACAAATCATGTCGTAGATTTACGAAATGATTATGATTTGATTAATGAAAAGATCAATGATTATCTGGCATGGCAAAATACAGAAGAAGGTAGAAAAGCTGGTGCACCCATCATTAATGAAAACCATAAAGAAATACTGTTTAATAACTGGGATGCACAAATCAGAAGGGAAGAAAAGGCAGCAGAGGAGGCAGCTACAGCGGAAAACACTCTCACTGATTGTGTAAATGACAATTTACACAAAGCTAATTTGATCCCAGAAACTGTTCCAGGATATCTCCCACAGGCAAATCAACTGCAAACAGAATGGAGGCAAAAGGCAGAAGAAAGAGAAAAATCCATCCAAGGGCTGACAAGATTAAATTGGGACTCATACTGGATGTACTTGGTGAAGCCACACAGTCAGCACAGTGCGCTTAATTGTATCATCAATGCTACAGAGAAGATTGCTCCTACGCTTGCCGACTCTGTCTTTGCAGGACAGTTGAATTCTGAAGTCGGTCAACCGCATCTTCTCAAAACTATGCTAGATGCCCGCAAGATTAAAGATCAAGTTCATAGATAGATATATTTAGTTTTAATTTCCCTGTATTTTAGCCTAGGAAAAGGATGGTCATTGAACCGAATCCTTAATTTTTGTAATAAACTATTTTTAGATTTAGCTAAGTAGTATTTAAACCCCTCTCATGCATTTAGAGAGGGGTCCTGGATCTTAATATTTTTGGACTTGGAGATTGCATTTCTGTACTCCATTGTCTTATATACTTTTAAAAAGGATCACATCTGGTGATTTTCATGCGAAATTATCTTTGAAGTGTTGCATTTCTGTACCTTGGAATTTGATTTTGCATCATAGTTACTGGATAGAATATCAGATTGCATTTGAAAGTCCTCAAGATGAACAAGGTATTTCTATCTGTTCACTGTTGATTTCTTTTGTCTTATGATATTCGTTTTAAAATTTCTATCATTTATATGTATATTTGTTTTCACAACGCTTCCTTTTATATATCATTTCTGAGTATAATTGAAACGTTATTTTTCATAGTTACATGTAAATGGTATACAATGATGAATGCAATATGTTAATATAACTCTATTTAATTTCTTAAACAGAGTTATCTTTATTTGTTTCTGCACATTTCAATTTAATTAATAATACATTTTCATGGTTATTGTTGAATTGGAACAATCTTAAGTTGTATTCACATATAATTACCCGGGTTAGTATTAGAATTTCTTTACCAGTATTTAGTTTAGATTAGATAGTTTTATTTTAGTTAATTTAGTCCCATTTCCACCCATCCAATCCAATCCATTTAGTTACAAGGAAAGTGGTCCTTTAAATCCAGTTGGAGCCACCATACCAAACGGAAAAGGAGCTGTCTTAAGGTCTCGACCAGGTGGTTTTCCCCGATGTTTGAAGCATAGATTTTCTAGGCTTCAACACTAGGGAAGATCTTTCTCAAGGGATTTAGCTACAACAATATGTAAACAAATACATGAAGAGCAACATGCTACAATATCAGAAAATTATAGAAGAACTCATAGCCATTATATAATCTCATGGCAGCAAATAAGTGTACAATATCTTGAGGGAAAGAGCACTCAAGAGAGGGAATGATCAACCTCAAAGAACAAGTACATGAAAGCATGAAATACACTGCTGCATACAAATATGAAATATGATGATATTGCAATATAGCTCAAGAAATCAGGGGGAGTGTGCTCTCAACCCCTAAAAACAATAATACAATGATGATACAACAATCCTCAAGAGAATTGGCTACACTAGATACATAGAATGGGAAAATACCAAAATGTCGGAGTTGCTGGGTAGCTGCAGCAACTCATAATCAAAATAGAAGGAGATGGTAGAATATACTCTACAATATGAATCAATCTCGTCCAAATTATTTCCAGAGTGCAAGGCTGATCCCGACACTAGAAATCTCTCCCTCCAAAGTTATGGTTCAAACCCCCACTGCAGACTAACTCTAAAATAACGCAGTCTATGGAAGGGACTGCATTGATGAAGATGGGAGAAAGCTTGGCCTACCTCCAAAATCTTCAAATGATCTCAATAACACTCCTCAATGATATATCCACTAAATGGAGACTCCTCTCTCTGCAAATCAAGCCCCAGAGTGATGTGGTGGAAGCCTCCACTGCAACCCCAGCTACACAATTTATTCTTGATGCAAGAATAATGTTGTGATGGAAGAGAATGCTTTGGCCTTGATCCAAGATGTGGAGAAAGATGAATATCAATTCCTCAAGAGGCCTCTCATGAGGAGGAAGGAATCCTAAACAGGAATTCCCCCAGCAACTCTGCTGAATCAGTAGGACTAAACTCCTAATCTCTCAAGACAACGAAATCAATAATCCATTCATGAGAAAAAATGGTTGTCTTGCCCTCCTCTTATACAATTTTGAGCTCCCTCTCCATGGGACCCACTTCATTAGGGTTTTCCTTCTCAAGGAATCTTCCCTCCTTCTCTATTGCGTAGTGCCACATTGTTCTTTCCACCTCATAGCCTGCACAGTTTCACTTTTGTCAACTTGACCTAGCCACTTTGCAAAATAGCTCCCTTTCACACATGGAGGTGTGAAATAAAATAAAAAATGATCCCTTGTCATAATATGAGGGATTTTATTTTTATTTTCATTATTTATGGGTATCCTTACCCATTTATTCTCCACCTATGTGAAATTAGAAAAATTTAATGTTCCAATTTTCTGCATGAAAATTTTGAAACATTACAGTCCTCCCCTCCCAAATGTTGCTTGTCCCCAAGCAACTGCAAGGATAGAACTGGAAGGCCTTCTCTCAAGGCATGGAGTCTATGATGTGTTTGAGGAACACCTCCCTCATGCGGATCCTCCATCCCCAAGCTATCAACCATGCAAAATGAGTCACCTTACAACTAGGAAACTCCTGTAAATAATCCTCCACCTTGTGCTCATGTAGAATATGTGGGCTGAAATTATGAACATGGTAAGATTCATGGCCTACCACACACTGTCCTCTTCCCCACTCACGATAAATGTGGAGTGCAAGCTAAAATCAGGCTGCAATAATGTTGCCTTCAAAAGGCAAGATGAAGTCTCGATCCCCAAGGACCTCTCCTCCAACGCTGCAAATTAAGCTATCCCAAATCACCCCATATGTGATGAGTTAGAATTCATCATCATATGGAATCCAAATAGTCATATAGTTCACCTCATGGAAGAAAAAATGGCTGAAATTGGTGACCATATCATCTCCCATACTCCCCTTGGAGCATGAGCTGCAAAAACAATGGAGGTTCCTCCTCCCAAAGGTCACATCCACCCAATGAGTTCCTCCCTCATCATGATACATGTAGGGCTGCTGCTGATATATGGCTGAAATATAATGGTCTCCAAGAGACCCAAGCCACCCCATCAAACATATGAACCATGAAATTCCTCCTCCAAAAATTCAGACTCTCTAAATAGCTCCTCCAACATGAAGGAAAGAGGTGAAGCTTGGAAATCATGGGCTGCCCATTGTTTCCCCGGAAACATACACCATGCAAAGTAGGGAGAATCATACTCCCAATGGGAATCTCCAACTCATATCCCACTTTCCAGAAAAAGCCCCACATGTAAAAATAAAACTTAGCAACACATGGAAGCAATAACAAATAGGAACAAGTTGTCATATGACAACTGGAAAGTGGATCACAGTTCCACTTACGGAACATGCGCAGTGCACTCACTTCCTGCATCAAAAAAAAAATCTACAAGTTCTTTTTCAACCACTTTTTTTCTGCCACAATCATCTCATAAGATTAAAACATGAACATAAAATATGGTGTCAATAGTTCCCACCAAGAATCATGTGGCTTCCCCCATAGTCCACCCATTAGATAGCTAATATCAATGTTGCAAATGTATCCAAGGAAATCATCATATAAATTATGAGAAGGGATGATCCTCCTCAATACCACATGCTGATCATATAAAGTAAAGGAAGGCAAATAATAATACAGATGTATACCTCCTCTACTGGGTACTCTGGTCATTGAGCTAGGATGGTTGAACTGAAAGTGCTCCCTTACTCCCAATGAGTAGGAAGGTGGCTGTGACATCCTCGTCATCATCATTCAGGCCATGCATCTCTCCATATGCTAATATATATCCTGCTGGATGCCCTCCCAAACGAACTCCTCTACCAAGGAAAGATATGCATCAAGATGCATGGAAAAGAAGTCCTCATGTGCTGCAAATAGCATCTTCTCCTTGAGACTATAGGCTCTATTCAAGAAGAATCTACCATGTGAGTAGATGACCATATCCTCTACTATATATCTATCATCTCTCTCCAGGTCATCAAGCACTGCAAGCACCAAGATCCTTGGAGTGCCCCACTAAGAGTGAAGATCTCCAGTAAGGATCAATCCTCCTAAGAGACAACATTGGTGATATATCATGTGTAGCTCTCCTCCTACTGCTATCTACTACTTTGACATCCCTCATGCAAAAAAAATTTCTCCAAACTCTTCACCTCTCCAAAATCCAAGAGTGGTGAACCCCACAACATGATGTCTCTCATCAATGATAGATCTGGTGGTATCCCTAGTGGGATGCCCCTATGCAGTGAGACATCAATGAAAAGAGTGGACTGTACATATGGTTGGGCAACCTTGCCCTTGCTCTCCCTATGCAGTACAACCTTTCTCCTCTTTGCCTTAAATTTCTGGAATTGAGAAGGGTGTGTGTCTCTCATCACATGATGCTGCTCTTTCTCTCCTCCTCCTTCTTCCAGCTACAAAATGGCACAAACATGCTGCTCATTGATAGTGCTTGGACCTCCATGTATGAGATCCTGGGACCTTGCTGCAAGGATGCAAGAATCCCACTTATTGGAGCATGTGCTCCTCCTTCCTCTACATGAGCTACTAGATCAGCTCTATGATTGATAGCGTTGTTGCCCTTCTCCTCATCAACATATGTGGGAAACTCCTCCAAAATGATATCCTCTCTTGAAAGAGAGACCTTCATGACTCCTTGTGCCAAAATGAAAAATGAAGGTCTTGCCTCCAATAAAGCGCCATGCAGATATCAACCTCCTCTAAGGGTTTCTAAAGTGATCTTGAGCCCATGAATTCATCCATCACATGCAAGGGTTTTGTTTCTCTAGGAATTTTTGTTTCCTCCATATGTGCTTCATATTTCTTCCCACCAAATTTTTCCATCAAAGCCCTAATGAACATTGCATAGGAAGAAATATTTTCATTTTTTAAAGAAACAGACTCAAATAACCACCATGCATAGACTTTACCTCCCAAGTGCAGTGCTGCTAATTTGATGGTTTCATCTTCATGAATTTGATGTTGCTACAAAAAGGTGTCTAGCTCTTCAATCCAAGCCTTGGACGAATAAGTAGAGGAACCATCAAAGACAGATAAAACAAATCTATCCTCATCATGCTGCTTGCTCCTCCTCACCATGATCTTGCAAAACTCTGGGAAAGAGATTTGATCTCTAAACCTCTGAGTTTGAGATTCATACTCATGTAAGAAACCACTAAGAGTTCCCTAATTGGGTATGCCTTCTTCTTCTTTTCTTCTCATGGCAAAGCTAGCCATGTGACTGCGATGTACCCCCTGGTTTGTAGTTGCATGCTCACATTCCTCATGGAAAAAACCAGAGCTG
Source organism: Pinus albicaulis (assembly GCA_034641835.2). NCBI lineage: Eukaryota > Viridiplantae > Streptophyta > Pinopsida > Pinales > Pinaceae > Pinus > Pinus albicaulis. The sequence continues at coordinate 1,068,024,991 of CM076577.1, forward strand.
GCCCTTTTATTTTCTTCTCTAAAATATGGAGCATTTTTTCCTGCGTATTTATACAATCAGAATCAATATCCTCCAAATTATTTCAGGAGTGCAAGGCTGATCCCGACACCGGAAATCTCTCCCTCCAAAGTTATGGTGCAAACCCCCACTGCAGACTAACTCTAAAATAACACAGTCTATGGAAGGGACTGTGTTGATGAAGATGGGAGAAAGCTTGACCTACTGCCAAAATCTTCAAATGAGCTCAATAAAACTCCTTAATGATATCTCCACTAAATGGATACTCCTCTCTCTGCAAATGAAGCCCTGGAGTGATGTGGTGGAAGCCTCCATTGCAACTCCAGCTACACAATGTCTTCTTGCTACAAGAATAAGGCTATGATGGAAGAGAATGCTTTGTCCTTGAGCCAATATGTGGAGAAACCTGAAGATAAATTCCTCAAGAGGCCTCTCATGAGGAGGAAGCAATCCTAAATAGGAATTCCCCCAGCAACTTTGTTGAATCAGCAGGACTAAGCTCCTTGTCTCTCAAGACAACGAAATCAATAATCCATTCATGAGAAAAAATGGTTGTCCAACCCTCCTCTTATAAAATTGAGAGCTCCCTCTCAATGGGCCCCACTTCATTAGGGTTTTCCTTCTCAAGGAATCTTCCATCCTTCTCTATTGCATTGTGCCACATTGTGCTTTCCACCTCATAGCCTGCGCAGTTTGACTTTGGTCAACTTGACCTAGCCACTTTTCAAAATAGCTCCCTTTAACACATAGAGGTGTGAAATCAAATAAAAAATTATCCCTTCTCATAATATGAGGGATTTTATTGTGATTTTAATTACTCATGGGTCTCCTTACCCATTTATTCTCCACCTATGTGAAATTAGCAAAAATTAATGTTCCAATTTTCTGCACGAAAATTTTGGAACATTACAGTCCTCCCCTCCCAACTGTTTCTTGTCCCCAAGCAACTGCAAGGATAGAACTGGAAGACCTTCTCTCAAGTCATGGAGTCTACGATGTGTTTTAGGAACATCTCCCTCATGTGGATCCTCCATCCCCAAGCTATCAACCATGCAAAATGAGTCACATTCCAACTAGGCAACTCTTGAAAATAATCCTCCACCTTGTGCTCATGTAGAATACGTGGGATGAAATTATGAACATGGTAAGCTTCATGGGCTACCCCACGCTGTCCTCTTCTCTACTCATGATAAATGTGGAGTGCAAGCTGAACTCGGGCTGCAATAATGTTTCCTTCAAGAGGTAAGATGAAGTCTAGATCCCCAAGGACCTTTCCTCCAATGCTGCAAATCAAGCTGGCCCAAATCACCTCATATGTGATGAGTTGGAATTCATCATCATATGGAATCCAAACAGTCATATGGTTCACCTCATGGAAGAACAAATGGCTGAACTTGGTGACCATATCATCTCCCATACTCCCCTTGGAGCATGAGCCGCAAAAACAATGGAGGTTCCTCCTCCCAAAGGGCACATCCACCCAATGAGTTCCTCCCTCATCATGATACATATGGGGTTTTTGCTGATATATGGCTGAAATATAATGGTCTCCAAGAGAGAACCAAGCCACCCCATCAAACATATGAACCATGAAATGCCTCCTCCAAAAATTCAGACTCTCTAAATAGCTCCTCCCACATGAAGGAAAGAGGTGAATCTTGGCAATCATGGGCTACCCATTGTTTCCACGGAAACATACACCATGCAAAGTAGGGAGAATCATACTCCCAATGGGCATCTTCAACTCATATCCCACTTTCCAGACAAAGCTCCACATGTAAAAAGAAAATGCAACAACACATGGAAGCAAGAACAAATAAGAACAAGTTGTCATATGAAAACCAAAAAGTGGATCATAGTTCCACTTATGGAACCTACGCAGTGCACTCACTATCTGCATCAAAACAGAAATCAACAAGTGCTTTTTTAGCCACTTGTTTTCTTCTACAATCATCTCATAATATGAAAACATGAACATAAAATATGGTGTTAATAGTGCCCACCAAGAGTCATGTGGCTTCCCCCACAGTCCACCCATTAGATAGCCAATCTCAATGCTACAAATGGCTCCAATTATATCATCATATAAATCATGAGAAGGGATGATCCTCCTCAATACCACATGTTGATCATATAAAGTAAAGGAAGGAAAATAATAATACAGATGTATACCTCCTCTACTGGGTACTCTGGTCATTGAGCTGGGATGGTTGAACTGAAAGTGCTCCCTTACACTCAATGAGTAGGAAGGTGGTTGTGACATCCTCATCATCATCATTCAGGCCATGCATCTCTCCATATGCTAATATATATCCTATTGGATGCCCTCCCAAATAAACTCTTCTGCCAAGGAAATATATGCATCAAGATGCATGGAAAAGAAGTCCTCCTGTGTTGCAAGTAGCATCTTCTCCTTGATATTATAGGCTCTAGTGAAGAAGACTCTGCCATGTGAGTAGATGACCATATCCTCTACCATATATCTATCATATCTCTTCAGGTCATCAAGCACACTACACGCACCAAGATCCTTCGAGTGCCCCACTAAGAGTGAAGATCTCTAGTAAGGATCAATCCTCCTAAGAGACAGCGTTGGTGATCTAGCATGTGTAGCTCTCCTCCTGCTGCTTTCTAATACTTTGACATCCCTCATGAAATTTTTTTTCTCCAAACTCTTCACCTCTCCAAAATCTAAGAGCGGTGAACCCCACAACATGATGTTTCTCATCAATGATAGATCTGGTGGTCTCCCTGCTGGGATGCCCCTATGCAGTGAGACATCAATGACAAGAGTGGACTGTACATATGGTTGGGAAACCTTGCCCTTGCTCTCCCTATGTAGTATAACCTTTCTCCTCTTTGCCTTAACTTTCTGGAATTGATAAGGGTGTGTGTCTCTCATCACATGATGCTGCTCTTTCTCTCCTCCTCCTTCTTCTAGCTACAAAATGGCACAATCATGCTGCTCACTGATAGTGCTTGGACCTCCATGTATGAGATCCTGGGACCTTCCTGCAAGGATGCAAGAATCCCTCTTATTGGAGCATGTGCTCCTCCTTCCTCTGCATGAGGTACTAGATCAGCTCTACTATTGATAGCGCTGTTGCCCTTCTCCTCATCAACATATGTGGGAAACTCCTCGAAAATGAGATCCTCTCTTGAAAGAGGGACCCCCATGACTCCTTGTGTCAAAATGAAAAATGAAGGTCTTGCCTCCAACAAATCAGCATGCAAGATATCAGCTTCCTCTAAGGGTTTCTAAAGTGATCTTGAGCCCATGAATTCCTCCATCACATGTAATGGTTTTGTTTCTCTAGGAATGTTTGTTTCCTCCATATGTGCTTTAGATTTATTCCCACCAAATTTTTCCATAAAAGCCCTAATGAACATTGCATAGGAAGAAATATTTTCATTTTTCAAAGAAACATACTCAAATAACCACCATGCATAGACTTTACCTCCCAAGTGCAGTGCTGTTACTTTGATGGCTTCATATTTATGAATTTGATGCTGTTGCAAAAAGGTGTCTAGCTCTTCAATCCAAGCCTTGGATGAATAAGTAGATGAACCATAAAATACAGATAGAAGAAATCTATCCTCATCATGTTGCTTGCTCCTCCTTACCATGATCTTGCAAAAATCTGGGAAATAGATGTGATCTCTAAACTTCCGAGTTTGAGATTCATACTCATGTAAGAAACCACTAAGAGTTCCCTTCTCGAGTATGCCTTCTTCTTCTTTTCTTCTCATGGCAAAGCTGTCCATGTGACTGCGCTGTACCCCCTGGTGTGTAGTTGCATGCTCACATTCCTCATGGAAAAATCTAGGGTTGGCCCTTTTATTTTCTTCTCCAAAAGATGGAGTCTTTTTTCCTGCGTATTTCTACAATTTGAATCAATCTCCTCCAAAGGATTTCAAGAGTGCAAGGCTAATCCCGAGACTAGAAATATCTCCCTCCAAAGTTATGGTGCAAACCTCCATTGCAGACAAACTCTAAAATAATGCAGTCTATGGAAGGGACTACACTGATGAAGATGGGAGAAAGCTTTGCCTACTGCCAAAATCTTGAAATGAGCTCAATAACACTCCTCAATGATATATCCACTAAATGGAGACTCCTCTCTCTGCAAATCAAGCCCCAGAGTGATGTGGTGGAAACCTCCATTGCAACCCCAGCTACACAATGTCTTCTTCCTACAAGAATAACTCTATGATGGAAGAGAATGCTTTGGCCTTGAGCCAATATGTGGAGAAAGCTAAAGATCAATTCCTCAAGAGGCCTCTCATGAGGAGGAAGGAATCCTAAACAGGAATTCCGCCAGCAACTTTGCTTAATCAGCAGGACTAAGCTCCTTGTCTCTCAAGACAAGGAAATCAATAATCCATTCATGAGAAAAAATGGTTGTCTTGCCCTCCTCTTCATTAGGGTTTTCCTTCTCAAGGAATCTTCCCTCCTTCTCTATTGTGTTGTGCCACATTGTGCTTTCCACCTCATAGCCTGCGCAGTTTGACTTTGGTCAACTTGACCTAGCCACTTTGAAAAATAGCTCCCTTTCACACATGGAGGTGTGAAATCAAATACAAAATGATCCCTTCTCATAATATGAGGGATTTTGTTGTGCTTTTCATTATTCATGTGTCTCCTTACCCATATATTCTCCACCTATGTGAAATTAGCAAAAATTAATGTTCCAATTTTCTGCATGAAAATTTTGGATCATTACAATCAATGCGTGAAGTTTCAATAAATTAGGCACACTTTTATAAATACCACAATCACAACATGTAGTAATGCACTAAAAAGCTTCATGAGTATACTTTCATATCTTTCTGTGACCTCTAGGTTGAAAGGGAAACCAAACTAAACTCTAGAAAACCCTAATAAGAGTTTTGCAGCCCCTCATAAATGGCCTTGAGCCATGGGCTAGCCGAAAATATATTTAACTTGGTCAATTAATATAAACCTAGATTAATCTAAAGCCATATTTTTCTGTAAATAATTCTACATATACATGCATTACAAAAATATGCACAAATTATAATATCATATTGACATTTTTAGAATGTGCACATATTATTATTAGAAAATCATAAATACTAACAATTCTTGTGGCCCTTTATGTAGAATAACATAGCATGGCTTCCATATCCAAGTTTAAATATAAATATCCCTTAAAGAGTATCTATGTGGTTGTTTTAGGGTTACTTCATGTTTGCGTACCTAGCCTAGTTTTGGTTAGGACATGGTGGTAAAGTGAAACACATGCAATACAAGTGGTTGGTGGCCTTGCTTAACTAGTAAGGTCACATCAAATATGCTCGGTGAGCATGTTTATTGAGTGGTATTAAACACTCAAGTGCAATAAAAATTCTAGCCACATGGAAAATGGTATTAAATCCATGTTTGAATGAAAAATTGTGGAAGTATTCTTCACTATCCACAACCAATTCATTGGAGAAGTTGATGGGGCTATATTGATGAGGACGTTAACAATTCAAGTTGGGAATAATTTAAGGACCTTCCTCAAGGTTCCACTGGAAATGATATCCTATATAACATGCTAATAAAACATGATAAATCATGCATGGCTATTTTATATGTTTCATAACCCTCATGACCAACTCACGATGATCCTTGAGACATTTATGATGATGTACTAGTTTGGCGTGGACTAGGAGGATTAAGGATGTCTAGCCTAATAATGATGGATGATCAATGAAGTGTTGTAACACAAATTCACCAAAAGATAACACAATATGGAAATGTGTTTGATAGTTTCTTAGCCATGACAATACAACATAGTTGATGAGTGTATTGAAGGCAAGTGGAAGCCTGTTTCCACTACGTACATGACCTTTACATAATTTCAATAAGTTGGTCTAGATCGATACAACATAGTCTTACACTATGTGCTTAGTTATTCCAGTGTATTGGCTTGAGGGAGGTAGTGAAAGGTTCTTTATGTGTGGCTGGTGATAACACAACAACTTATAATGAAACAAGAACTACAATATTTCTTATAGTTTAAGGTTCCTAACTTGGGTTCGGTTGTGACATGTTGGCTAGGAATAGTTGGACTGATACAAGAGGTTGATGGCTATGCAAAACTAGCAATTTCACGCCAATTCCATAAAACAACTAGGATTATTAAGTGGTATTAGATTCTTAAGTGGATTGAAAAGTTTACCCTCATGACAAATGGTATCAAAACCACATTTAAATGAAAAAATTATGAAGTGTATGCTCACTGTTAGCACCTGAATTGGACCCTAGGCTGAAAATGGCAAAATAGGGTAACAACTAAACCATGCTTAGCCTTGTAGCTAGCCCTACAAGGACAGGAGAGGTCTCTCTCTGTAAAAGGATATACAATAAAATGCAATAATGATCTGATATTAGGCTAGGTAAAATGATGGGAAAAGGGTTTTAATAAATGAAATGAATTTTCAGGGATGCGTGGGACAAAAGGGACAATATGAAACTAGGAAATTAAATTAGGACACAGGGTATTTCATGGGGCAAGATAGGCAAGATATTTAGCAATCAAGTTGAAATAATATGGAATCGAAAGACTGGTGAGGAGCTGAAAATGGCACAATAAATGGATCCTTTTCAAACAGAAGAAAAAAAACACAGAGTATGAATGATTTCCCATGGCAGAGCATATAAATGGATTCTACCTTTCTATCTTGAAAGCATTCAAAAGGAAATTTTTATGGATGAGAGGTGAAACATAACAATTTACATATGAAACAAAGGAGAGAAACAAATGCTAAATCTCATACCACATGGATCCCACAAATTAGAGCTGCATCTCTTATTAATTCCCTGTCAAACTGTAAAATGGAGTGTAGAGTGTTATTACACACTATTCCCCTACTGCTGAGTTACATACTTCTTTACAAATGATTTAGAATTACAATAAATAGGCTGAAATGTGGGAACATAGATCCATAGATAAAGGGAGCTATTCTGACAGCTCAAGAGCTGAAATATGAATATGGAAGAGAAAACCAACAATATGCCCCTGAAAATAAGGGACAGCATTACATTTGACCTCTTGGAGATTCACTGTTATACATGGACGAAAGAAAATAGGCAATCCGAAAACAGATTTCCTATTTTGCTGCTGCCGTGGAAACCTCTTTTTTATATAATATTCTCTGCCTTTGACTGTTTTCTTTCCATTATTCACTGACTTTTTGATAAAATTATTTGAAATAAAATAAGATTAATTTTATGCCTTGAATGAAGGGAAAAATTAATTTTGAATGGGAAAAGAGAAGGGAAGGAGGTGGGGTCCACATTATGATCGCAATTAGAATGGACGGAGCAGAGGGATATAATATAATAAAATTTTTGCAATTCATGTTTGCAATGGTATCATCTCAATTGGGATCGGGGTCGAGCAATATACAATATAAACATTGTAATATGTTATGCGACAGTGCCATCGCAATCGGCGATCGAAGGAGTGGTGTAGGGAAAGGACTTTCGATGCAATGAGCAAGGCCCGATGGGTAATTAGCCATAGAACAGGAAATCCTTTATAAATCAGAAAAAAAGGAAATTTAATATTTACAAAGGAAAATGGCTATTTAAGTATAAAAAGGCGGAAGGCAATATGGTGGGACCACAGTTTAATCAGCATCGGGAGATTGTGGAGACAAAACATATGAAGTGTGATAGCTCGGGGCCATCAGATGAGATTGGGCGATCAACGGCTGAGTGATAATTGAAAAGTGTCAATCGGGGGGTTTGCAATCAGGGAGGGGCTTTTGGGAAGCACCGATGAGGATGCTCTGATTGGCTAGGAGCCATCGAATCACAGATCAAATTGATGGTTGGGATATACATTGGAGGGGTTCCATCAGAAGTTTACAATCAGGAGCCATTTAATGTAATCACATCGGAGGTTTCGCGATGGACTAATTGGGGCATGCTTATGTAATGTTGCGATGCGATTTGGAAAGGGGAAAGGGACTTGGGTTTTATAATATAAAAACATTGAGTTTTATTATAAGGTTTCAAACGAGATGGAGGGGAAGTGGTTTAAACGGCGGGGATTATATAATAACAAACTTTGATATGTTTATTATAATGTTTTAAATGTATGGTGGGGAAGTGGTTACATTTAAATCGCATTTGTCTTTTATAATGTGATTTTTGTAATCGGAGGGGGGGGGGGATTTTATTAAAGAAAATATAAAAGTTTAACAAAATGAAGTTTTGGGAAAAATGGGAAAAAGGGGAAGGTTAAGGAATAGGGGACTTTTATCTTCACTTAGGCATAAATTTCAATTCAGAAGTCAGTTTTGAGAGTGTATTATACTGTTGGAAAGCTCTTTCCAGGCTCTTTCTGCTAAATCTACTTAGAGCATGATCTGGTGTTGCACATGCTACAGAAAACTTCTCCGAAGGAAGGGATATGACTTTGTGGAGAAGGCATCTTTTGAAATGTGACTTATTACATAGGATGACATAAAATTAAATCATGAATGATAATAAAGGTAAAATATCATGTTTTCACCTTAAAACATGGTTTTGAGGTGAAAATTACATAAAATGAATAAAATATATCTTTGATCTTCCAGGTGCTGAGAATTTGAATTTATTGACTTCCTCATGACCTTGTTGATATTTATTGACACTTGACTCATTAATTTGACCATGGTGAGACCCTAGAAACTAATGAGACTCATCGTATGACCATTTTACATGACTCAGAAAGTGAAAATAGCTCATGACTAAATACCATAGAGAGTAGAATCAACAAGTTTCACATGATGGGAAACTGACGAAAAAATTACTACCATCAATAAATCCATGACCTAGTGGAATGGTGAAATTTATTCGGTATGGGACTCTTAATATGAAAATGAAAAAGAGTAATTTTGATAATTGATGGTAGTATGAATAGACTGACACGAACATTGGCTCCAATAGGGATGGTTTCTCCTTGGAGGTGCCAAGAACACTATAGACCAAGTAGCCTTATCCATTGGGCATGGAGTCAAAAACACTAAAAACTAACACAATGCAGACTGACTCATGACTCAAGACTAACACTGAAAACTAAATTAAAACCAAACCATACACATGAAATTCAAGTTTTATAGCCTTCACCTCGGGCCCCAAACTTCAATGACTGTGTAATTGAACTCTGATAAAAATAACATGGTATATACAATGATGATGACATAGTTTTTGATCCATTGTCTTCAACAGTGGTAGTGCTTCAAAAGCCTACCATTGACTGCTCCTCCAGGGCAATCTTGGCCATCCATTTCTGAAAGCAAGAAGGAATTTTGTCCCCTATATGCTGAAATCCTGTAAGGTCCCTTCCAAAGGTTGTCAAACTTACCGTGCTTCCCTTTGTCTTCATTCCTTGCATCCCATTTCAACACTACATCATCCAGCTGAAACTTTTCTACTTTAGTCTTTTGGTCATAGATCTTCTTAACATTCTCCTGCAACTGAACAGTGTTCTGTGACACTTCCTCTCTTTCTTGCTAAAGGTGGATCATCTAATTGATCCTTCGTTGACTGTCATCATCTCCACTACAAAATTCTTGCAATAATATCATAACTTGAACTGTAAGAGAAGTAGGAAAGACATCATCAGTACCATAAACCAGCTCAAAAGGTGACATACCTATTGATTTCTTACTACTAACTCTGTTTGACCAGAGTGCGTTGATGAGCTTGCGATGCCAGTTTCTTTTGTTTGCCTCCAGCATTTTCTTAATTATATTCATCAGCGATTTTTTCGACAATTCTGCTAGGTCGTTGCCTTGCGGATAATACACTGTTGAATGGCCCAGCGCGATGTTGTATTTGTCACAAAAATCGACCATCTTCTTGGATCTCAACGTTTTTGTGTTGTCTGTCACAATTTTATAAGGGCAACCAAAATGAGATAAAATATTCGATTCTAGGAATTGAATAATAACCATGTCTGTAGCTTGCCTGGCTAGGATGGCCTCAATCCATTTCGTAAAGTAATCTGTCCCTGTCAATATCCATTGGTGCTGCGCTAATGAAGCAGGATGGATTTCTCCTATGAAATCGAGTCCCCATTGTTGAAAGGGAGCATTCATTGAAACTGGTTTCAAAGGAAGAGGCAGCAATTTATTATTCCCTTGGAAAATTTGACATTCATGACAATTCATCATTGTTTTATATAAATCAGAAAATAATGTGGGCCAATAATATCCTGATCTTAATACCCTGTTAGCTGTAGTCTTCCAAAACAAATGACCGCCACAATCACCTTTATGGAAATCATGCATTACCTTCTGAGCTTCTTCTTCAACCAAAAAATTGATCAGAATGCCTCCTGGATCCTTCCAATATAGAGCATTGTTTAAAATGCAATATTTAGCAAATTTAAGTTTCAAAGATCTACCTTTACTCTTATTCTGAAGAACATAAACAATATCTGAATACCATGGAGATTGTAGAAAAATATCTGAAATATGAACAAGCAAACCTTCATCTTCATCTTCTGACATTGCTGTAATGAGGTTTATATCCAGGGCATGCAGATTTGATTAGGCCATCAATTTTTCCAAGCCTTGGCCTTTGATCAACTTCATGGGCTTTATATCCAAGTCATACTCCAACATAGCTGCTATCCATTTACCTCTTCGACCTTCTGGATCAGTTTGCATCAACACATCCTTCACCGCTGCATTAGGGACATATGCTATAGTATGTGAATGCAGAATGTAGACCCTAAAATCCTTCAATTCCTTGATAATAGCCAATGCTTGTTTTTCAATAATATTATACCTTAAAGAAGCATCTCTAATATTTCTACTGAAAAAGGAAATTGGATTTTCTACCTGCTCTCTCTTTTGCATTAAAACAACAACCATAGTATGCTCTGATGTAAAGGAAAATATGATAAAATCTTGAGTATAGTCGGGATTAATCAAAAATGGGGCATTGGAAAAAGAAAACTTTACTAGATTGAATGGTTTGATAGCTTCCTCACTCCATTTAATAGTGTTGTCCTTCTTCAACATATTGGTCATTTCTCTTAGATTTTTAGCCAAATTTGGTATAAATTGGCACAAAAAGTTCATCTTACCATTAAAGGCCTGAATCTCCTTCTTGTTTGGTGGAAGATCTATGTGATGAATTTCCTCCACTCTCGCTGGGTCGATGCGGATACCATATTTAGAGATGATATGCCCCAAAAATTTTCCCTCATCCATGGCAAAGAGACTCTTCTTGGGATTGAGATAAATCCCAAATTTTCTGCATCGCTTAAAAAAGACTCTCAAATGGTGCAAATGCTCATCATATGAACCTAAAAACACTATCAAATCATCCAAATAAACAACAAGAAAAACATCTTTTTCATTGGAAAAAGCAATGTCCATTGCTCGCTGGAAAATAGCTGCAGCGTTCTTCAGTCCGAATGGCATCTTAGCATAGTAGAAGGTTCCCCAGGGTGTTGTGAAGGCAGTTTTGTCTTGGTCTTTCTCATGCACCAAGATCTGGTAGTAGCCTGAGTAGCCAACAAGTACTGACATCCTAGATGCTCCAAATACTCTCTGTATAATATGGTCCATCTTCGGAAGTGGGTAATTATCCTTTAAGGATGCCTTATTCAATTTCTGAAAATATATACACAATCTTATCTCTCCTGTCTTCTTACGTACTGGGACCAAATTTGAAATCCAGTCAGAAAATATAATGGGGAATATGATACCTGCTTTGTACAACCTATTTACCTCTTTTTCAATGGATGGCAACAACTTCGGATTGATTCTTCTCAACTTCTGTCTGAATGGATTTTGATCCGGCTTGATGGGAATAGTATGCTGGATTATATTCTTATCATACACCTTCAAATCTGAATAATCCCATGCAAACACATCAGAAAATTCAGAAATTAGTTTAACATACTTTTCCTTTACCTCAGTAGACAATGCCTTTGACAACTTCACAAACTTGGGCTTGTCAGCTTTTCCAAGATTCACATCTTCAACTCCTTTCTCAGTAGGCACCAAGCTTGGTTTCTTTGCAACATCATCCTGGTCAAAAAGCTCCTCTAGAGGTATAAGACCTCTAGGAATTATATTGTCTTTTAGCTGCAATATTTCCATCTGGTTTGCTTCCATCTATTGATCATCTACCTAATACTCACCTTCTATTGGAGTATCTTTAAATTTTCCATCACTCTAAAAAAATGCATTAATCTCATTATCATCCCAAAATACTTGCCAATACCTTAAATTGTCCAGAACAACAAGCCTATGTTTGACATAAATCTCAAACTTATTACTGGACTTCATCAGAATCTTCAAGTTGCTTGCTGTAGTGGCAAGAGAATCATCAATAAGATTCTGCATCCTTGGTACTGCTGTCAAAGTGTACTAAGGGAAAGTCTTCAATATATCCAAGACTACATTTCTGTATGCCCTCAATCTCGAATGCTTTTCTTGGTACTCTCCTTTGACCTGTTTGATTATTAACTCAGTGTCACCATACACATAAATCCTCTTTGCATTCATCTTCTTCAAAATTTTGAGACCTACAATCAGAGCTTCATATTCCGCTTCATCGTTAGAGCAGTCAAAAGCCAACTCATAAGCACATACTCTAACATTGCTGGGAACCTTTTCAGGCTGGAAAATAGGGATCCTAATCCATATTCCAATACCAGCTCCATCCTTACCAACAACTCCATAAAATCCATGCTGCACGGGCCTTCTTCTTGTTCTTGTAGATGCTGGAATTTTTTTTCTTTATCTTCTTTACCTTGGCCGATTTCTGGTTGTTCACTATCTTTTTGCTGCTAGCAAGTAGGAGACTCAGAAGTGCTTGCTTCTTTATCTTTTTCCTGTTTGAGGACTTCTCTGAAATTCTCTTAAATCTCAGTTATTTCATCTAATTGTACCAACTGAAAATTCTCATCATTTAAACCACCATCTGAATATAATACAAAATATTCTAGATTTGTATGGACTGCATTAATGGGATGGTTTACTGGCTTATCTTTTCTAGTAATCATATATTTCATTTTATTTCCCCTATATAGCTTTCTCAACTGGCCAAATATAGAGATAGTGGCATAAGAGAAGTCAAGCTACATGGTTCCCTTAATTTTAGCACCCCAAGACCTAGATAAAAGCATCCCAAACCTTGGTGGGACATCGGCAACTACTATATCCATCAAGACATTCTTGGCTGGGATTTGATCTAAAAACACTACCAAATCTTTAATAAGACCAATAAAATGGACCCTACCTGAGTCAAAAGAATATAAATCATGATATTTTTGAGTAATATCCAGTCCTAACTTTTCCATGATGGCCTTGGGCATCAAATTATGCAAGGCTCCAGAGTCCAACATAACATTATGCAAGATGAACTCGTGTAATCTAAGACTCGGGTAAAAGGGAGGGACTTTACTTTCTTCAGATTGATATTTAGTAGCTGGACCAAAGATGAGTTCAGGGTAGTCATATTCTACATTAACCATATCAGAAACAGAGTCTATTTGTAAAATTATAGACACTTGGTTTTTATATGCACTATTTTTCACCAACTCAGTGAGGGGCATAGAGACTTTCAGTTTAGAAATTTCATTCTCTAAATTAAAGGAAGGAGATTTTTCTACCTATTTAACTGGAGGATATTTCTTCTCTTCTTTCTTCTTTGCTACATTCTGCTGGTTCTTCTCATTTACTGTGTTAATCGTTGAAGATGTTTTTCTGGAGGAAGGGTCAGCTGGCTCTTTTCCTTTCTTCTGAGCATTGTTCTTCATTTGGATTTCCTTTCTCCTTTGAATGGTACTGATTGTAACGTATATGTTCCTCAGAGAATATTTCTTTTGTTGCGCCAACAAAGCATTCATGTACCCTCTTTGGTAGTCATCAGATTCTTCTTCTAATACTGCGTCATTGGCCAAGATGAAATCTTCATATTTTTGAGTGTCTGAAGTTGCCATGTATTCTTCTTCTTCTGTGAGGAAGATAGGGGCACCATCAGCAGTGAAAAAGTGATTGGCCTCAATCAGAGGATCATCATCCTCATTTGTGTCTATTCCTTGCATGTAATTCTGTTGTAGCGGAGTTTTGATTTGCTGCTGTGGTGGCGCTTGGTCCTGCGTTATTTGTTCTCTCTTCTTAATTATGAATTGTGGTTGTTGCCCTACGAAGTTAGGATTTATTATTTTAGGTTCAGGTCTATATATAATGGTTAATCGATCAACCATCTTCTGCACTATCTGAATCAGAGTGTCCATTTTGCTATCTGAAGGAGAGGCTTCCTCTTTCACTGTGACTCTCTTTTCAACTCTAGTTCATGATCTTTTGGCTTCTACACTTACCTCTATCTTCTACATGTCTTAAAGTGAAGACGAATCTCATTCACGCAGCTGATATTCCATATTGGCATCGAAACCATCTGGAACTTTAAGCTATGCTAATCCCACAGGACGTTTCAGGTTAGCTAGAATAGCGTTATATACAACATTGAATCTTAAACAATAGTCCTGTACAGTTTCACCAACATCTCTCTTAATATTTTAATACTCAGATAGAATTTGGAGTGGGTTATTTTTTACCTCCCACCGGTCTAAAAAATATGTGTGCGACTCCTGTAAAGTGCGAATTGAGCCTCCTAGTAAGGCTCTGAACCATTTCCTAACTTCACCTCCGAAGCTTTGGACAAACAACCTGGTAGTTACATTCTCTGCTTCTACCTCATGTAGGTCAAAAAAGTCATTCATTTTATCGACATGTTGCTGGGCTATGATGCTTTGAGTGGCATCGAAGATGGGAATTTTACTCTGATAATCAACAGGCATATCATTGAGGACCTAGGGTAAGACCAAGGGTGCAGACCAGGCAACCATGACTCTGGGTGGATTTACAACAGTGTTTGCAGTAGAATGATTCAAGGGAGGTGTTGATGGAGGAGATGACAACTGAGAATTGACAGATGGGAATGCTGATGCATTTGGAAGAGGAAATGTTGTTCTTGATGATTCTGAAGGCTCAGGGATATTAGTAAGAGTGATAAATGATTGAGGAGAATTCAGAATATAATCATCAATTGAGGAATTTTCCCTTTGAACTTCAATATCTACAAGGAACTCAGGATCTAAAACTGTGTCTTCAATGTCAGTTTCAGACCTGTTTATAAACAAATAAAGTTCAAAAATCTCATCAAAAGAAAGGTCCTCTACAAAAAACCACTCACTGGGCCAAGTATGGGATCTGAAGATAGGTCTGTGACTTAATGATCCTTCTTGTCTTCTGAAAATTCTTGGGATAAGATTAGGATTCTCAAACACAGAGGGAGGATTTGGATCTAGATTAGCCCTTGTGTATCTTCTTGAAGCCAGTGTGTGTAAATTTCTACTGTACAAAAATTTTGTTTCAGCATAACAGACTTTGAAAATTATTTTCCAGAACCGAGGAATTTACAAGAAAGATTTTACTGGGGTGATCTGACTTTATACTCTGATATATTTACGAATGTGGAATAAGTGGCTATAGTTATATTCTTTCTAACATCACTTTAACAATGTTCATCGTGAAATAATATCCAGACCTTTAAACAAACCATTATTTTAATGTGATGTTGGGGAACACATTAAAAATACTAAGCAAGTCTTATCACTTCAGTCGAAATATCAAAACTTTATAACAATGGCGCGATCCTTTTAAACCTTTCGAACTTATATCATAGCACACACTTATGCTACCATCCTGACATATATTTTATTCAACAGGGGCCCACACATCCATATTTCACCTTTTATGAATAAAATCAACATTAAATAATATCAAACCACCAGATCATACCTTGAGTTATCACTTGTGCACTTTACTGTGCGATCACCGTCAAATCTAGTGCTCTCCAAATTGGATGATCCTCGTTTATTTCATGTTTTCTCAAAGGCCGAAGTTTAACATCTAAAAGTTGCATGAAATGGGTGGTATTCGGGTGATGATGTGCCCTAATCTTACTGGATCGCGTTTTTTCGAAGTGGTTTTCCTCCGGGCCAAAAGTGGCGCGAAATGGGTAGTTTTGGTTTCTAAAACCCGCTGGTGGTAATTAAAACCGCGCTTTAACTGTGGTTTTCCCTTGTGGCTAGGTGATTTAACTCCAGGCGTTAACTCGCTGGGTGGGTCCAAATGATATTAATCCGCCGACAAAGAACAAAGCCTTTTACTTTAATAAAAGATGTTTCTTTAAAAGCGTCACGTTCAATGTAACCAAGGTTTTTAACCTTAGATAGAGTTTCTCAATACTCTTTATAACACACAGCCTAAATATGACTCGCTCTTCTGCAACACCTCTGTTTCAATATTTCTTCAAAATAGAATAAACACAGTCAATTGAAAAGATGAGAATATGTGCTCGCAAACAGTCAGATTGAAACTTCCCCAATGGAGTCACCAGAGATGTTAGCACCCGAATTGGACCCCAGGCTGAAAAGGGAAAAATCGGGTAACAAATAAACCATGCTTAGCCTTGTAGTTAGCCCTACAAGGACAGGAGAGGGCTCTCTCCGTAAAAGGATATCCAATAAAATGAAATAATTATATGATATTAGGCTAGGTAAAATGATGGGAAAAGGGTTTTAATAAATGAAATGAATTTTCAGGGATGTGTGGGACAAAAGGGACAATATGAAACTAGGAAATTAAATTAGGACACAGGGTATTTCATGGGGAAAGATAGGCAAGATATTTAGCAATCAAGTTGAAATAAGATGGAATGGAAAGACTAGTGAGGAGTTGAAAAGGGCACAATAAATGGATCCTTTTCAAACAAAACAAAAAAAAACACAGAGTATGAATGATTTCCCAAGGCAGAGCATATAAATGGATTCTACCTTTCTATCTTTAAAGCATTAAAAACGAAATGTTTATGGATGAGAGGTGAAACATAAAAATTTACATATGAAACAAAGGAGAGAAACAAATGCTAAATCTCATACCACATGGATCCCACAAATTAGAGCTGCATCTCTTATTAATTCCTTGTCAAAATATACAATGGAGCGCATAGCGTTCTTCCACACTATTCCCCTACTACTAAGTTACATACTTTTTTACAAATGATTTAGAATTAAAATAAATAGGCTGAAATGTGGGAACATAGATCCACAGAAAAAGGGAGCTGTTCTGACAGCTCAAGAATTGAAATCTGAATATGGAAGAGAAAACCAACAATCTACCCCTGAAAATAAGGGACAACATTACATTTGACCTCTTGGAGATTTTCTGTTATACATGGACGAAAGAAGATAGGAAATCCGAAAATAGATTTCCTATTTTGCTACTGCTATGGCAACCTCTGTTTTATATAAGCTTCTCGGACATTGACTGTTTGCTTTCCATTATTCGTTGACTTTTTGATAAAATGCTTTGAAATAAAATAAGATAAATTTTATGCCTTGAATGAAGGGAAAATTTAATTTTGAATGGGAAAAGGGAAGGGAAGGAGGTGGGGTCCACATTATAATCGCAATCGGAATGGACGGAGTAGAGGGATATAATATAATAAAATGTTTGCAATGGTATCATCGCAATCAGGATCGGGGTAGGGAAATATACAATATAAACATTGTAATATGTTATGTGACAGTGCCATCGCAATCGGCGATTGAAGGCATGGTGTAGGGAAAGGACTTCTGATGCGATGAGAAAGGCCCAATGGGTAATTAACCATAGAACGGAAAATCCTTTATAAATCGAAAAAAACGAAATTTAATATTTACAAATGAAAATGGATATTTAAGTATGAAAAGGCGAAAGGAAATATGGTGGGACCACAGTTTAATCAGTATCGGGGGATCGCAGAGACAAAACATATGAAGCGTGATAGCTATGGGCCGTTGGATGAGATTGGGCGATCAACGGCTGAGGGATAATCAGAAAGTGTCGATCGGGGGGTCTGCAATCAGGGAGGGGCTTTTGGGAAGTGTCGATGAGGATGCTCTGATTGGCTAGGAGCCATCGGATCACGGATCAAATTGATGTTCAAGATATACATCGGAGGGGTTCCATCAGAATTTTACAATCGGGAGCCATTTGATGTAATAGCATCGGAGGTTTCGCGATGAGCTAATCGGGGCGTGATTATGTAATGTTGCGATGCGATTTGGAAAGGGGAAAGGGACTTGGGTTTTATAATATAAAACCTTTGAGTTTTATTATAAGGTTTCAAACGGGATGGAGGAGAAGTGGTTTAAACGGTGGGGATTATATAATAATAAACTTTGATATGTTTATTATAAAGTTTTAAAAGTATGGTCTGGAAGTGGTTAAGTTTATATCGCATTTGTGTTTTATAATGCGATTTTCATAATCAGAGGGGGGGGGGAGGGGGAGGGATTTTATTAAAGAAAATATAAAATTTTAACAAAATGAAGTTTTGGGAAAAATGGGAAAAGGGGGAAGGTTAGGGAATAGGGGACTTTTACTTCACTTAGGCATAAATTTCATTCCAGAAGTTATTTTTGAGAGTGTAATATACCATTGGAAAGCTCTTTCTGGGCTCTTTCTGCTGAATCTACTTAGAACATGATTTGAATCTAAGCATGCTACAGAAAACTTCTCCGAAGGTAGGGAGATGACTTTGTGGAGATGGCAACTTCTGAAATGTGACTTATTACATAGGATGACATAAAATTACATCATGAATGATAATAAAGGAAAAATATCATGTTTTCACCTCAAAACATGGTTTTGAGGTGAAAATTACATCAAATGAATAAAATATATCTTTGATCTTCCAGGTGCTGCGACTTTGAATTTATTGACTTCCTCATGACCTTGTTGATATTTATTGACACTTGACTCATTAATTTGACCATGATGAGACCCTAGAAACTAATGAGACTCATCCTATGACCATTTGACATGACTCAGAAAGTGAAAATAGATCATGACTAAAGAACATAGAGAGTAAAATCAGCAAGTTTCACATGAAGGGAAACTGATGAAAAAATTACTACCATCAAGAAATCCATGACCCAGCGAAATGGTGAAATTTATTCAGTATGGGACTCTTAATATGAAAATGCAAAAGAGTAATTTTGATCACTGATGGTAGTATGACTAGACTGACACTAACATTCACCATCAATGCCCTGTCCATTAGAGAAGCCAATGGAGCCATGTTGATGAAGATGCCAACAATTAAAGTTGGGGGAGAATGAAAGTATCTTACTTGAGGTGCCATTAGAAATTTTAAAATGGATGGCATGTCGGGTAAACATGACTAAGATTGGATAATGAGTTTGTATTTTTGGTATACTTTGTGAGTGACTTGGGTTTTTTCATGAGAAAAATAGGGTGGTGTACTATTTTGGTGTGGACCAGGAGATCCCCTTAACAAGGGTTGATCATTGACAAAGCATTGTAACACAAGCTTATGGGAGGATGATGTAAATTGTCAATGTGTTTAATAAAGTGTTACCCATGGAAAGGAGACAACATTGATGAGTGAAGTGTAAGTGGAATCTTGTTTCCATTAGGGACATGATCATTGAGAACTACATCAGGTTTCCCATGATGGAGACAACACAATTATATATTGGGTGGTTAGTTTTCAAGGAGTTCTTGTCTTAGAGAAGGTGGTAGAATTTTTCCTATGGTTTGGTGGTGATGATGTAGCATTAATTACCACTAAATGAACATTTCAACATTTTTTAAAATTTAAGGTGCTTCCCTTGAGTTCAATTAAAGCATATTGGTTAAGAATAGATCATTATGCCTCAAGCTTCGTCCTAATTGAAAGTTCAATGCCTTCATGGCTGATGATTCTATTGCTGAAATCATTGCTTTGAAGTAACATCAATAGTCCTATTTGACATTTTGAGTTTCATTTGTTCTAAAAATTTCTCACTTAAAATGAATTAAATGTGGCAGGAGAATCACAAAATGTGAAGTGATATTATGTATTTGGAACATAAGGAGGGCATCTCTAAAGAATGGTACTCGGTAGGTCACTAGCACTGAAAAATGAAAAGGGATATTCTATTAACTAGGCCATATCATGAAATATTTTTCTAATCATGAAGTGGATGGTGCACTCAGTGTATTTTTTCACCAAATATGACATTTAGGAGATGTTGTCTGACTATTTCTACAATACTTGGGTTGTTGATAACAATATTTGTAAGTTTTCATAATATTTCTTTTCTGTTGTATGTTTTTTGTTTCATAAGGACAACATATATTTACTAATTGAGTGTTTCCATGTAGGGATTTGAGTTAAAGGTTGCAGAGATTTTCTTCATGCAAAGAAGGAGACAGATAATGTTGTGGAATCATACCACAGTTATCTCAAGACAACCTTTCTATCTGATATATGAAATAAATGTTCTCGTAGAATAGATTGGTTATCCTATACTCTCCTCAAAAATTTTGATCCATCTTATCGATTGAAGGAAATTATGAAAAACTAAGGATATGTGAACACCCAAAAGAAAGAGATGCATCTTGAATCATCAATGGAAGAGGCTAGAAGAATTCTAGACAGTGATTGTAGGCTTTATGAGAGCATATCTCATGCTTATTGGGTGAGGAGTCAAAGTAATACCCATAAGGAATATCTTATCATCTGTCATTGCACAAATTTTATCACTTGCAATTGCCCATGGTATTTCTCCGAAAACATTTCCAAGCATGCCATAAAATTATATTGGTTGCATTCTTCCTTAATGGATTCAAACCCTTTATTGGATCTTCAAACCACACCCAATACCTTGAATGCCCCTTCTGAGATAAGTACACATGCACCAAACCTTCATTCAGATACTATCACAACCAATATGGAATATGACACCATTGAAGAACTTAATTTGTTGAGAGAGGAGTTGTTTGGCTATCTATACCTGTTTCAGAATAGTCCTTCTTCTACTTTAAGCAAGATAAAAAGGTTAATTGACTTGGCTAAAAAATTTGTTGACGATACTAATGATCTTCATATTATGGATTATGAATTCACCCTTGGTTTGGGTGCTTATGAGTCATCTTTAAAGAGGAAGAAGAGTTTCCTTAGTCCTAATTTGGTTTACCTTAATAATCATTTTATTTAACTACTACAGTTTAAAGGGATGTTTTAGATGGATTATTTTGAAGCAATGTTTATGACCATGAAATTCTAAAGCCTCGCAATGATAGTGTGGAAAAATACAAGGGAAATGAAGGAAAAACAATTTTGAAAAATACATCTTGACATTATCAAATATTGCAATTCTAGGGTAGAGAATTCAAAGGTAATCTAAAGTATATCACTTGGAAGTCAACAACATAGCAATGAAATTCTCTACTCAACACACTCGATGTATTATTTAAATTAAATAATACTATATGTACAAAAGGCAGTTCTTTGATGGCATTGTATAATCCAAGGATCCTTAGTATTTTCAAATATATACATACTATATTTAGCACTATATTTCATCAGTTCAACATGTCTAATATGAACTTATGTTGAAGGATTACAGTAAATCCTCACTTAAAATGATCAAATTATTGGGTCATTTTTTGAACCATGGGAAATGTGTAGCTCATTAAAGTGATTTGAACTTCACTTAGGATCAAACAAACTCATTGCTACTATAATCCAAGAGTATATTCAAGAAGTTATATATTTCAATATTTTATGATTTAGGAAGGGTCTAGATGTCTAGAGACAAACCTATGAGTGTCGTTTCTCCTATTCTTTCCTTATCACAATGGAAGAGTAGAAGACCTACCTCCCAATACCTCCAGCTATTTTATTTCTATCAGTTCATTAGGAATAATACATATCATGCTTAATAGTGGTATCATATAAGAGTTCTCAGGAGATGTACTGGAAAATGATTTCTAGTGCTCCTGTACGTGCTGAAAAATCATTTTCCAGCACCTACAGGAGCACTGGAAACCATTTTCTAGAAAAGTTGGTCTAAATTCGACTAAGAAAACATTAAATTTTTTGATATGTATGCATGAATATAATCATTGTGCTCAATTAAAATTTTTGGTAAAAGTTAAAGAGTAAAAAGGTAAATATCAAAAGATAAAAGGTTAGGAAGTACTAACAAGGTGTAGTCATCCTTTTAAGTCAGTGATAAGAAAGGGAATAGTCTTCATACTTTCACTCCTCCTTAAAAATAAAATACATCATGAAAAAATGAGAATTTGGTTTGATATTTCCAACGCAATAGGGCATATAATAGGAATTTACGTGAGGCTTGCAAGTAGTTACAGTTTGCACCAACCATCAAAATTTGTGGTAAGTTTCATCTTTATAACATTTCTTTTTCAATCATGGATATGCTGGATCTATTTTTTTCCTTGTTTCCTTTTTCCCTTGTGTATGGTGCAATGTCAACTATTATAACTGACTAATTTCAAGTCTTCTTCCTGTTGGATATGAACATGCATGTTTATCTTTATTTTCGTAAAATATTTAATGTTGAATATGGTAGAAATTCAAAAACATTAACATTGAATATGACATAAATGCATATTTTGATATTGTATTAGGTTGGTCGACATTGATAATGTGATGTGTCCTTATTTTAAGTATAAATCTTGGTGGCATAACTACTTCTCATATTTATGCCACATGAAAGAGATTCATATACCCTTTTATTCATAGTTCTTTCACAAAATTACAAAGATGACCACACAGTCTCGATCCCTTCCACTATACCATAGAATTAATTTTCAACAAAATGATTTTCAAAAGAGCCAAAAAAAACTCACATATTCGTCTTCTACTTGTAATAAGATCAAATTAGGAGATCATTGTAATGAAGTCACCATGTATTCTTATGTCTCTAAAATTCAGTACTTTGTATGTTTCAAGGAGTAATTTTATAGACCAAGACATTTTCAAATAATTCACAGAAATATTTGATAGGTTTCCACAAAAATAATTGAGGTATAACTTATATCTCCAAAGACATCACATATATTTCATCCAAAATCACAATTATTTTTAGAATGGGGTATAACATAATCCAACTGTTTTATTTCAGAGCGAAATATCACATATACTTTAGTAAATTGGTTATTTTGCCACATAGTCTTGGTATCATAAACAGACTTTAGATATTCACTTTAGGTTAGTGTTTTCCATTTTTATTTGTCAAAGAGATATCAAAATGTCTCACCTTCCATGCTTAGACTAGATCCTCTTTCCTTATATTTAAATGTCATAAGGCTTGATATGATTATAGTTTCTATAGGCTTCAGATGGTAGTTACTATTTCAAGGGAATATGATACAGTACAGTCCATAGTTCCCACGAGACTTTGTGTATAGTGCCATAGGAGTTTTGATATAACTTCAGAGAATATAAAGTGCAAATTTTAGTCTTCTTATCCTATTGAGAGGAATCAAAGATCACTTGTAACTTCTATTTTCACCCTTCAACAAAAAGAAACATAAAATAATCATCTACCACAATTTATTTACCTTTCTTGTAGGTAACTACATATTCACACCCCATTAGCTCAATTTCCCACCTATGTTGCATTAGTGAGGATAACCTTTGTTAAAGAAAACACTTTAGACTATAAGATAATAATGGAATTTATTTAATATCCTTTGTTTTAAGGAAGAATTAGTTACTAGAATAATGAATTATTTGTATCACAATGTATATCCCTTAGGAGGTTTGGGACATTACTAAATCTTATGGATTTAGTTGAATCATAGTGTCATTTTCCAACCATTCTTAGCAAGATTCCTTGTACCAACCTAGATCTAGTAGACATAAGAAAAGGGATACATCCTCCTAAAATTGTTGGGACAAGGTGTCATTGATCAAAATTTATTTACCTTTCTTATAGGTAATTACATAGTCATGCCCTACGAGATCATCTAGGGAATTTTAATTCTGCTATCAATGTCCATACAATTTGGTATGGAAGGTGGAGTAAGAAGGAGAAGACGGTTATCAATGATTTCTGCTATCAAAATATAATAATACAAAGAGCCCTTATATGGGTCAGTGTTGGAAAACAATGCAGTTATATACTGATCATAATGGTACCAATATTAGCAGAAACATGCGGACTTCTACTCCCATGATAATGTATTGAGTAGGCTTACTCTTCAGGAAGTGATAAAGAAATACATAACTGCCAAGAGTAGTCCCCTTTCCATTGATCCCAATAATGTTCTTTACCTCCTCCTC
Source organism: Pinus albicaulis (assembly GCA_034641835.2). Lineage (NCBI taxonomy): Eukaryota > Viridiplantae > Streptophyta > Pinopsida > Pinales > Pinaceae > Pinus > Pinus albicaulis. Next base: position 1,068,049,190 of record CM076577.1, read on the forward strand.
ACATTGAGTGATGTTGCTTTCCAGGACTTATGTAGAGAAGTCTATGGATTTCATTATTTTACATTCCCATCCATTGTAGGATACATAATTCCTTACGAATGGGTTGGGAATTCTGGAAAAAAATGCCCGGAAGTTTGTGCTTATCCTTTTGCAATGCCAGGATACATGACTAGAATGGGGGCATTTAAGGCACCAAATGGGGATGTTAGTATCAATGTGATGATAAGTGTGATTTCCCATGAATTGGATGAGATTTCGTCGAATCCCCTGATCAATTCTTGGAATGTTGGTGAGGATCCTACTTCTCCTAATAAGATTACAGATCTTTGTGAATTTATTTGTGGGATTGGAGGTGGTGGATCTTACATTGGACAAGTCCTTACAAACAAATTTGGGGCTAATTACAATGTCATTGGAGTTAGGAGGAAGTATTTAGTGCAATGGATATGGAGTCCTATTTTGAATTCCTTCTCAGGACCAAATGCATTGGATAGTTGAAGGTGCTCTAGTGCTCTTGTTACTGGAAAATGGGTTTTCTAGTGTAGTCGTACTACTCTTTTCTTGGTTCCTTTTCCTCCTTTGGGATTTCACACCATCTTCTACCCTCCAATCTCACCTTGGTGCCTTGTTATTATTTCCCTTGCTTCCTTGTCCTTCTTCAATTTTTTATGTTTCAACACCTCTAATGGAAGTTGTGTGAAAATACATCTGGCTTGGGAGCCTTATTTGGTTCAAAGGAACAACTTTTTCTCCAAATTTTCTATTCTACAATCAGACGCATCAAGGATAACTTACCTTTCATCAGAACTACATATAAGATATGTTTTAGCATTGCATTTACCACTTTAGGTTATATTCTTCATTGTTTTAAATACATGTCACTAAAAAAATTAAAGGCTACTTCTTTAATTTTGGGAGATGAGCTAAAATTTCCTCATTAACCATAATGGATTTCACGTTATTTTCCCATAATCTTAGCATTTCTTTGATGCTGGAAAAATTCGTTACTTATTTCACTACCTTTAAGCCACAAGCTTCTATATTTCAATATCCACATCTCTTCTTCAACCCAAGTTAGAGCCTTATGGAAGAGGTTGGATTCCTTTTCTTCCTCCTGTAATATGGAGAATTCATTTGAAGAGTACCTTGCATAGATACCAATCATGCATAGACCTCAATATTCCTTAGGATTACTATACCCAATAATTCGGCAAAGTGTTTTGGAACACTGGAGGCTATAATGCCATTTTGATTTCTTGACAGTATGTAGTGACTGATTTTCTTTTAACAATTATCCCATTATATGTGATTTCATGTGTATATACAACTTTATCTATTTAAACTATTCGGAGAAGCCTTGAATAGAGAGAATTTTTCTCCAAAATTTTATCTATTTACTATTTAGACTATTCAGAGAACTCTCGAGAAGAGTGCATTCATTTATGTTGAATTTTTAAGATCTATTTTGATTCAGAAGAGGATTAATTCTATATGCACATTAAATTTTAGAATAATTTCCATATATGGTGACTAGGTTTCTAGAATGTTGTCAATGTTGTGTCTTTTTCACTAGTCAAGACTCACTTGTGAACCATTGGATACATATCATAAAATTTAGAAATGGAATTTGTTGTTTCCAACCATGTTTCAATCCCCTCAAAATCTGCATAATTTTTTAGTAGATATAGTGGGATAGTTGTTTGACATATAATATCTATATGACTAAATGGATTGAATCCTTAATATATCTGTTTGATTTTCTGAGTTTTTTTTTTTTTTGGTTCTGATTTTGAAATATATGAGAGGAAACGAAGTTTTTTCTCTCTTCTAGTTTCATAGAGAACCCAAAATTCCAGATTATAGCACTAAAGGTTCCAGATTATAGTAGTAAAAGCTTTCCAATTCCATGAAATTTGTGTTTAATAATGTTAAAATGAAGCAACAATGTAGAGTGGGTTTTGTATCATTGGAGTGTGATTTATACCAGCGAATGATAAGGAAACATTTGGTAAGAACATTTACTACTAGAGTCTTTGGATTACAAAACTGAAGTATAAAATTCTTTTTTATTTTCTGGCTCTATTTGACCTTGAAATTCATAGGCTTGAATTCTTTGAAAAACCACCTTCATATCAACCTCCGTTTTTGTCATTTCTACAAAAAAAAAAATTCATAAGCATTTGAATATTGTGTTTTTATGACTGTGTAATGTGTATTCCTATGTTTTATGACTAACCTTCACTAATCTTCTATGCCTATATGATTTTGTGATAGATGGGAAAGAGTGGGCACCTATATCATTATGATTCAGATGGAGAAAATACATTTGAGGTTTTTGGTGCCGAGGAATTCCCATTTTTTAGCGAATCATGCTGGTTTTCCATCATTAAGATATTCACCGCGCATTAAATGAAACTCTCACCTGATTTTGTCGATACTTTTGATGGGACCAATGCTAAGGTTGAGGAGCTAGTGTTTCATGTAACAGAGGAAAGCATTGTAGAAGAAATAAAAATACCAACTGAGGGAGAGAGGTGGTTCAAAAGGAATCCAATACAGGGGGTAAACCTGGATATTTTCCTAAAAGACAAATTTCATCACCCTTGTTGGATAATTGGGGTCCACTATAGCATTTTAAAACTAGAGTGGGATAAATCAATGTGACAAATTCAAATTTATCTTACTGGTCATTTCTCTAAGATCTTTTTGTATCACATGAGATTTCTGGTACACATGGTTGGGTTCAATAAGATAAATCACCCTTATTTCCTGCATCAAATTTTAATGAAAATGGTATCCTATTCAAGAAAAAGGAATATTTTATATCCCTATGATGTATACCACTATTGCCTCATTGATTGTTAAGTCCTAAATTACTAATATAGTCCCTTATTTTTGTTACTGTAACCCCCTTATTATTGTTGTTGTACCCCTGCAACCCCCATATTTTTATTATTGTGCCCTTAAATTATTATTGTTAGGTTGGCTAGGACTACATTGTGGCCCCACTAGGATTACATTATGGCCCCATGGACTCCTATATATAGATAGGAGGTTTTGTCATTTGTATCATCCAAGAATTTTTCATTGATGTAATGTATTGGAGGTTTCCCCCTCGAAGTGGCTTATTTCTAAGGCATTGATATCTCTTTCCCTCTCTTTTGGAGCCGGTTTCACAACATTTGGTATCAGAGCTTGGGCTTCTATGGTTTCACTGCTCCAAACAGGGCATCGTGGAATTTTCGCTATAAATTTTTTTCTACGAAGGTTAAAAAGCTGAAATATTTAGAGTGAAAATTCAAAATCTTGAGGAAAATTGTTGCAAAATTTCAGAACTTCGTTTGCAATATTTTCGGAGATATGATCTGTGGAAGTTAGGTCTCTTTCAGGCTCCTGAATTTCATATTAAAGAGGTTATCGTGGGAAAATATTCATAACTCTCTCTCTGAGCATCAGATTAGAATGCTGTAAAAAGTGGCCATAAGAAAACTGACTGTAGTTTCTTTTCTATCAATTTTAGATCCAAAGGAGGAAACAATGACACGTGGTAAATCGTACAAGTTCGCACTACTGAACTAGTCCATAATTAGGTCATCGTAGGAGATTGGGCATGAATTTTTCTTCAAGAATCCAAATTAGGTCAAACCCATGGCATTAGAAAGAGAATTCATAGGGCTACTGTAGTGCCAAATTTTAGATATTGAAGATCTGAAATCACAAAGATAATTTAGTTTCAATATCGAGCTCCTCAAAAGAAAGAAAAATGTGTGTATTTGGTTTTTAAAATTGCATAACGTTGGTTTGAAAAAGCAGTTTGAAGTGATTCCAAGGGCATATTTTAGAATTTTTATCAAAATTGGGTTCTATAATGCCTCCAAAAAATAATTCCATACCCATTAAGCCCTCAGAAATCTATACTATGACGCATGAAGAGGAAGAATTGCAGTATGAGATATCAAAATTACGGTACCAAGTGAAACAAATTTCGATCTTACGAAGAGAAACTGAAGATGACATAGATGGTTTAAAAGAACAAATGGAGGTGAAGCTGGATGGTTTGAAGGATCAAATGAAATCTAATATGGATGATAAAGCAGTGGAAGATCACATCGAGCATCAAAAAAAAATTCTCCAACTCTGAAAGGATAACCTAATTTTGGTGCATAATCAAATGAAACAATAGGACTATCAGCATCACATCGAAATAAGTTATGAAGTAGTCACAGAAACAAGAACTCGTTAGGTACGATCAATTTCAAAGTATCTCAACAAGTGGAAGAACTTTCCTGAAGAAGTTTCCACATGGGAGGATGAGAATTTTATACAGAAGCATCAAGAAATAATTGAGCATTGAGGACAACACTTGTTTGAAGGAGAGGGGCATGTTAAGTCCCTATATTACTAGTATATTCCCTTATTTTTTTTAGTGTAACCCCCTTATTATTATTGTTGTACACCTGTAACCCCCATATTGTTATTATTGTGCCCTTACATTATTATTGTTAGGTTGGCTAGGACTACATTGTGGCCCCACTAGGATTACATTGTGGCCCCATGGACTCCTATATATAGATAGGAGTTTTTGTCATTTGTATCATCCAAGATTTGTTCATTCATGTAATCTATTGGAGGTTGCCCCCTAGACGTGGCTTATTTATAAGGTGTTGATATCTCTTTTCTTCTCTTTTGGAGGTGGTTTCACAACATTGATATCATGTACATGCATGCATTAAAGAAGAAAGCACAAAAATCGAGGAAGAGGGTAACGAGATAGTCACTTCCTAGAAAACATAGGAAGGGAAAGGCTCTAGCTACAGAGGTCAAGAGCAGTCACCAAGTTGCTGAAAAAGCCATAGAAATACCTAACGAGAGGAAAATCCCTAGAGTAAATACCTGAAGGAGTAAAGGACAACAGACAAAAGTATAAGACAACAAAAATGATTATATAATTGGATAATATGTAAATAAAAGTGAATATCTTGGATAATTTCACCATGAATTATAATACTCTATGAGGCCACGAACAATGCCTACAAAGAAACCGAGTCTGGGGTTGAAAGCTAAACTAAATCCCAAGCTAAGGGAACCAATTCTAATTATTGATGAGTAATAAGAAGTGTCTTCTTGAGTTGATTGCGGGCTTCCAATTGAATCTGAAAGACAACCTCAAACAGTTTGGAAAAGGGGTAAAAGAATGGGTAGGGTTTTGACCAAGAAGGACCCCCTCAAAATCCTTGTAGAGGAAATACATCTTATTGAAAACTAAAACATGGGAAGGTTTGAGTTTTGTAACCTTGATGGTTTTGGAAAATTAAACTTTGTTAACTGGGGTTTTGCAAAAATAATACTAATTTCTATTTAATTATATTGTTATCGGTTCTTATTTTTCTAAGTCTCTATTGTTTTTCTTGTTATGGGTTGTTATTAATGTTATGGAGCTTGACATAGAAGGCAACATGGTAGTATAGTGGAGTCTTCTGGTGAATATACTAAATATTTATGCTATAAAAATAATGACTGAGGAAGATGAAATGGTTTGTGAACCCAATGCCCACATATATCTTCTTTGTGATACACAAGCCACTGTCCATGGACAGGCCTTGTTGAAGAATATTTTCCAGCAGTAGGTCAAAATTTTCCTTTGAATTTTTTACATTTAGCACATCGAAACTACATAAATAACTTGAGTGGTGGCCTCTATCAATATAAAATAAAATGAAAAAATCATGATTGAGTGCCAACAACACAGACTCAATCAACTTCCTTTTCCCAAGTGGAATTCTGCCTCTGGAAGGACTTAGACCAGACCACCATATACAACAAAAAGAAGGAAAATTTGTTGTCTAAAATTTAGATATGAATTTATTAAATCACATATTTCGTTACCTTTTGTAACTTATGGTGAATGGATGGACACAAACCAAAACTGTCCTGTAGTTACATGGAAATTTATGAAAACGAATGTGGAAACTGAGGAAAATTTGTGTAGCTCTCATGAATTGGATATTTGATAGATCTGTAATGTATATAACTAGGCATTTTCTCAATTTATGTATAAAACACCAAAGACAACCTAGTTCAGCCTAATCTATGATTGTTGTTTCTTTTGGCTAGAATTAAGTAGTAAAGTGCCCACTTGGGAGATCCTCCAAAGAATAATCTAGAAAGGACCATGTTTTTGTGTCTTACGAAAGGTAACTGATGAATCCATCAAACATATCCTTATGGAATGTAATTTATGAGAATTTTCCCTCGTGTTCCTCAAGAATTTTGTGTCTTGAAAAGATAAAAATGTCAAATGAGGATACAAAAATAGATCAAGGAGCCTGCAACTGCAAAATTCAAATCACGAATCACTCCCATTAATTGTATCTAATAGTTTTTTACCATAGCAATGTAGTACTATTTCAAAACCTATCTTTCTATCCCTTGAAATTTTACCATAAAATCAAATTTAATTACGAGGATAGGGTTAGTCAAAGTAACCTTGGACCCTATTGTACTCATGCAATTATGTATCTGATAGATAGCTCATTTTTTTCCTTTAAACTAGGCGTTGGGATTGGTAGTAATAAATGGGAAGATCTTTGTGCTTTGATATCTCTGTTAAAGTTGATAACATAAAATATGGTCAACAAATTTCAAGTCTTTAGAGACTTGAAAATAATGATATAATGGGTAAATACACACATAGAATTCATTGCATCATATTGGGACCTATCTTGGAACCAATCAAATATTTTGCAATCCAATTCCCTCATATAACATTCCAACATGCATACATACTAGTGTTATTAACATCATTCAACCCAGAATTGAACTTTGTCACGTTTACAAAGTTGACCTGCAATTGTACGTAATCGGTGATCCGCTCAGTTTGGTGACCAATTTGGTACCAAAATGACCAAGTCAGTATATAAATCATCTTATTTGGTACCAAACCAGCCCTACTTGACCGAGTTTGTACCTAATCTGTTAAGTTGGTCATCTTCCTCACAATTGATGTTTCATTTCATATAAAAATGAATATGGCTTGATTTCTCTATGCAATTAACAATATATATGAAGAAACTATGAGAGGAGTTATGGAACTTATTACTTTTATAATGTGTTATTCATTACAATTAGTTCTAATGTCTCAGGCTCCACTATCATTCCTCTAGGAATGTAATGTTCCCACATTATTTTTAGCATATGATGTTTTTACAAACAAATTTTTAGTAGTTCAATTGCAATATTATTCCACTCATGAACTAATTTTTAGACAATTAACAACATGGAAAAGAAATTTTTTTTTAGCATACGATGTTTTTACAAAAAAAAATTTAGTAGTTCAATTGCAATAGTATTCCACTCATGAATTAATTTTTAGACAATTAACAACATGCAAAAGAAATCACTGCCTCTCACACCACTCAAAATTGGTTCTAGGTTTATTCGAATGGTTAATAAATAACACCTCTCAATGGCCAAATCCTACAAATTCTACATTAGAAAATACATAACAGTTTATCCCCATTGTGCTCAAGTGTATCCAAAAAAAAGAGAAAGAAAAAAGAAACCTAAAGCTACATTATCTCATATAAATTAATATCGTAAGCATACAAAAATAATAAACTGAGAAACATACCTAACAAAAACCCACACATGCATACATTAAGAAGCCTCAGTTGTCATTGTTAAACAATACACTTTTCATGATGTTACATATGATTATCATATTATGTTTTATTTTAATTTTTCAAAATGTTTGATGGAAATTCAAATTGAGGACATACAAGTCACATTTTCTCACTATAACAACAGGATGTATTACCAATTGGAGCCTCATACAACTAGGAATGTAAAATTTTGTTGCAATGGTGACTATCCAAAAGCAACCAATTTGAGAAATTTGTTGTGGATCATAGCATGCTCTATGTACTATTTTTATGTCCTGTTTGGAGCTCCCATTCCTTGGCATAATTTATAAGGGTTAGAAGCTTTCAAAATGATGAAACATGCAAGAAATCGAAGGAAATATTGTATATGAAAATGCAATCTTGGAGCTCAATATTCAAGAAAACATCAACCAAGAAGCCCTCAATGGCCATAATACTGATTGGTTGCCAACTCCTAGGGTCTTCATTAAAAGTTGTTTTGATGGCTCTGGCTCCACTAAAATTCTTGTAGGAATGTAATTTTTCCACTTTCTTTTTAGCATATGATGTTTTTACAAACAAAGTTTAGCATTTTTAGCAATTCACTTGCAATCTTATTCCACAGGTTGTCTAGTTTTCAATTTAAAATAATAGTTCCCAAAGTGTGTCATTTCCCTCTAGGTCTTACACCAATGTCATACTGAACTAATTAATGTGATCGATAATTATTACATAAAATAAAAATCAAAAGGCCCTTTGAAATAAAAGGCAAGTACCCACATTTCTATCAAAAGATATTTCAAGTGTTCAACCTTGTTTATGACATTAACCCCCTTTCATTGAACATGTTTATAACTTAGGATACAAATCTTGTAGGCGATGGAAAATGATTTTCCAGTGCTTCTTATAGGCATCGAGAAACACACTGGGACCACTTAATTAGCTAATGGCCAACATGAACTATACTAGTCATAATCTAAAAAAAATTCTTCTTAAATTATAAAATATTCCTCCTAAAATGTAAATGTAAAGAGATTTGATGAAGTGAAAATAATTTTTTTGAGAAAAGCCTTACTCAGACCTTAAAAATTTATCTTAAGCAATAAACTATTAATGCAATTATTTTGTTAAGATGATTTTCAAAGAATGAAAATAATTCAAATGATAGGAAGAGTTAAATTTCTTTTAAGGTAGGGTCTAATAATATGATAGGATCTAATCATATAATGGTGGAATAAATCCTCGTGATAGGTACATACTGTTTTTTTTATATATTTCATCATGAAGCTTTTTATGTATCGTTCGAGCCAGTGCAATAAATAGGTGAGATTTGCATTGTTTTTCATTATTTATTATTCAACAGTCACTGGCTTTTAAGCAAAATCCACATTTTTTTAGAATAATGATCTATCTGATGAATGGAATTTTAAGAGATCTCTCTAAGATATGTATGATGGAAATAAAACAATTATAGGTCACTTCACACTCTGTGATAAGAGGGATGATTAAAGAAACATGGCAATCACTTGGTTAAGGAAAGAAGAGATGTAGGTCAAAGCTATTTGTACAAGAAAAATAATGAACTAAAGAGTTGTCTATGTAATGCTAAAATGCACAGAAATGCATGCCCCAATGATAGAGTTGTTGTAATTCATCATATTCTGTCGTTCATATTCTATGTACACATTTCTCAAAGACCCTTCCATTAATTACCTAATTGAGTTGATCCTATGCTCTAACAGCAGCACAACCGAGTCTAGAGAAATTGTCTGGAGAAATTTACATCATCTTTAGCATCTTGAGAAATTTACGGTGAGCATGCAGGTCACCTGTCTCTGTCTTGGGTCTTCTATTCCTCAGTATGATCCGCATGAAAATTATTTTGTTTCGATTGGTGTCAACCTCCGCAGGAGACTACAGTTAATGTACTAGGTGAAGTTGGGTGGCAGTGGTCAGATAGCGGAGAGGAGGGGAGTAGTGGCGTCCACCAGAGGAATGAAAGGAGGAGGTCATCTAGGAGGCCAGGCAAAAGGAGGTAAAAGAACGGGGAGTCATCGGAGGGGGCTCACATGTCCATACGCTGGAGTCGATGGTTGAAAAGCTCCATTTCGTAGACTTGAAGACTCTTCCATTTTAAAATAGAACCACTTATGTCCACTAATAAATTTAAACCAGCAATGGCCATAGAAAATCCTACTTCATTGATAATTGTGTTAAATATTGGTTTCCAGGTTTTCACAATTTAACAAAAAATTCTTAGTCATTTTGCAAACCTTTTAAATATATTTGATGGAAAATTTGTGAGCCAAATTCCATCAACCTGCCACTTCACATTCCACACCATGAGTGAGGAGAGCATTTAATGGCATGGAGTTTTTTTTAACATATTTTCATAGTGTTTAATTTATATATATATATATATATATATATATATATATATATATATATATATTCCCTAAGGCTTCTACGGCAACACAATCTCCTAGGTGAGAGCTAAGATGACTGCAGGGGAACTAGAAAAGAAGCTGTTGTCTTTTGCTGTGAAATTTATCAGCCAATCGAAAATGGGCGTGAACGATGAGTCCATGATATTGAAGATAGATTTCATGGAGTTAAAATGACACCCTCGCTTCACAGAGGTGGGAACTTGAGTGGTGTAGGATGTTACCAAATTCAGGGAAGGGTGCTTAAGGCGCGCCAATAACCGGTGGAACGTCCAGTTTCTTCTTCATCTCGTATCAAAACACAAGTGACATGTGGGGTGGAAGGAATAGTAATGTATTTGTGCTTGCTGCCCCAAAGATTTCAAGCAGAAATTCGTCAAGCCATTGAGAATGCTCCTTGTTTTCTACGTTCCTCATTGTAAATCCATTGAGAACGCTCCTCCTTTTTCACCTTCCTCGTTATTAAATTTCAAAGCCTGATATTACCATTTTCACTGAAATAGATACACAAGTGGGAAACAATCGTGTAAATCTTTTAAGTTATGATATTTTTTTTTGGATTTTTTTTTTGGTTTCGTGTAATAATAGAATTTTGGATCATACTGTAATAATTTTAGGTTTAAAGTTATTTTTTTAATAAATGTATAAATTAGTACAATTATATAAATAAATGTGGCTGATATGTGTTCATATATTTACGCAAATCACATACACAACCACAATATTCAATTTTTTTGATATAAATAAATGGATATGTATTTAATATTAATACTAGCTTAGATCCATATTAACTCCAGATCTATCAAGTATTGAGAGGGATCAGATCTCTCGAGGTGCAAACCTATTTTTTGTGTGCAAAACTTGAAAATTTTGCACCTCGAGAGATTTGATCCCTCTCAGTGCTTGATAGCTACAGAGTTAAGATGGTTCTAGGATGGTTTGAGTCATGTGCGGCCAAGGAAAATCTATGAAACATATGATTAATTTTATCAATAATATGTAAATACATCTAATATTAATATAATAATTTTATATATGTTAAATATGTCTGATATTTATCTGGTCATTTTCATTTTAAATTTGCTTAGTTACCTCAGTTTGTTGAGATGATAGACATTGTTAATAAATTTAATGATAAAAACGATGAAATAAAAATTTTGAATGCAAAGTGACAATGTAATAGTGTTGACAGATATAAAATGTGAATAATAAGAATGCGACCAATTACAAGGAGTATTCATTGTGATCAATCTCAAACTGTTTTGTTCTACAATTGTTATTCTCACCTTTGTTATTTTGTCATCTTTTCATATGCATTATATGAAAATGACAATAGAAATCATAAACCATTTAAATATTTAGCTCACCCTATGGTACTACACATCATACCTTGTCTCTCTTTCTCTCCATTATTAACAGGTTGAATTACTATGTCTCAAAAATCAATGTACATTGTCAATAATTTGTTGCACTTACACTAAATTCAATGCACATTGCTAATCCAATCACTTTAAAAATAATGTACTATCATACATCCAATTACATGAAATTAGAAATCAACGTATACATTCAAATCAATGCATCTAATCCAAGAAATCAAATAAGATTAGAAAAATACATCAACACTGAACTCAATTCATCTAATGCAAGTAATCAAATAGGATTAGAAATCAACATCTACACTAAAATCAATGCATCTAGTGCAAGTAAGAAAATAAGATTCGAAAACAATATCTACACTGAAATCAATATATCTAGTGAAAACAATCAAATAGGATTAGAAACCAACATCTACACTGAAATAATTCATTTAGTGCAAGCAATCAAATAGGATTAGAAATCATCTACATTGAAATCAATGCATCTAGTGCAAGCAGTGAAATATAATTAGAAATCAACATCTACACTGAAATTAATGCATCTAGTGCAAGCAATAAAATAGGATTAGAAATCACCATCGACACCAAAATTAATTCCTTTAGTGCAAGAAATCATATAGGATTATAAATCTTCTAAATTGAAATCAATGCATCTAGTGAAATCAATTAAATATCATTAGAATTCCAAATATAAACTAAAATCAATGCATCTAGCACAAGAAATCAAATAGGATTAGAAATCACCATTTACACTGAAATCAATGGATCTAGTGGAAGAAATATTCTTCCCCCTCTCCCCCATACAACTCAATCTCTCTTTCCCTCTCTCTCTCCACTCTCTCACATCCTCTCTCTTCCTTCCTATATCTCCCTTCCTTTCCCACATCTCTCTCTCTTCACCCTCCAACTCTGTTACTATATCCCTCCCTCTCTTCTTCCTTCTCTCCATCTCTCCTTCTTTATCTCTTTATCTCACCCAAAAACATACACAATCTCTCTCCATGTCTCCTTATTTGTCTTTGTCTCGCCCTAAAATATACACACTTTCTCTCCAACTATCCCTTGCCAATCCCTCTCTCTCTCTACTTCTCACTCTTTATGTCCTTTTATTCCCTCCCTCTCCCCCCCTCCAACTCTCTCTCTCTCTATCCTTCCCTCTCTCCTCCTCTCTATCGTCCTTCCTCTCTCCCTTTTTCTCTCCTACCTCCCTCTCTTTTTTTCCATCTCTCTCTCTCTCTCTCACTTTTACCTCCAATTTTCTCTCTTCCCCCATCACTCTCTCTCTCTCTCTACCCTTGAATCCTATCTCTTCCCCCATCTCTCTATCTCTCTCTCTCAACATCTACACTAAAATCAATGAATCTAGTGAAAGAAATCAAATAGGACTAGAAATCACCATCCACATTTAAATCAATGCATCTAGTGCAAGAAATATTCTTACCGCTCTCCCCCCTCCAACTCAATACCTCTTTCCCTCCCTCTCACATTCTCTCTCTCTTCCTTCCTCTCTCTCCCACCTCTCTCTCTCTCTCTCTCCATCTTTGTCTCCAAATCTGTAACTATATCCCTCCATCTCTCCTTATCCCCCCCTTTCCCTCCATATCTCCTTATTTTCTCTTTATCTAACCACAAAAGATACACACTCTCTCTCCATTTATCCATTGTCACTCCCTCTCTCTCTCTCTCCACATGTCACTCTCTATGTATGTATTCTTCCCTCCCTATATTCCCTTCCAACTACATCCCTCTATCCCTTTCTCTCCCTCTCCTCTCTCTCACTCTTTCTCTCTCTCTCTCTATCTCTTTTCCCTCCAATCCTCTCTCTTCCCCCATCATTCTCTTCCTCTCTCTCTCTCTCTCTCTCTCTCTCTCTCTCTATTTTCCCTCAAATCCTCTCTCTCCCCCATCACACACACACTCTTTCTCTCTCTCCAACTATGTTACTATATCCATCCCTTTCTTCTTCTCTCTCCTTGCTCCCCCATTCTCTCTATCTCTCATTATTTGTCTCTTTATCTCACCCCTAAATGTACACACACTATGTCCATATCTCCCTTATCACTCCCTCTCTATCTCCACTTCTCACTCTCTATGTATTTCTTCTTCCCTCCATCTATCCCCCTCCAACTCTCTCTCTCTCCTCCCCCCCCTCATATTTGTCTCCCTCTCCCTATCTTACCCTTTACCATTGTCACTCCTCTCCCTCTCTCTCTCTCTCTCTCTTTCTTCATTCTTCCTCTCCCATCTCCTTGAGTTTATCCACATCTCTCCCTTGTCACTCGCCCTATCTCTCGAGCTCTATCACTCTATGTCTTTGTGCTTCCTTCCCATATATATCTAGATTTATAATATATTAGGGTTAGTAATGTATTTTTTCTTGGTATTAATAATTATTTTGCACATAGGATTGACCTAAATAAAAGCTCTTTTTTTAGTGTTCGTAAATATAAAGAGGTTTATGGAATAAATATAAAAATATTCTTTTTTCCATGTCTCTTTTATTTACCATGGTATTTGACCCATAGGCTTGGTATATAATTAGATGTTGAGTTCTAATCATATTTGATATATTTTTATATATTTATCATGACTCTTTGTAGCTCTTTTATAAACATGGTTTTTGGCCCGTGATATTTGGCTGATGGTATTAATAATAATTTGTCCCATGGTATTTGGCCCAAAGGCTTCACCTAAATAAAACCTTTTTTTTGAGTTTTTGTCAATATAAAGAGGTTTATGGACAAAATATAAAAGGAGGTTTTATTTATTTACCATTCCTCTGGAATAAGTATAAAAATATGTTTTATTTATTTAACACACCTCTCTTTTATTTATGTTTTTATCTATTTACCATACCTAAACTTATTTATATTTTAAATTTGTATTGTGTTTATACATAGTAGTAATTAGGTTTTTCTTTAAATAGGACCGACATTGGATAAAAAAATTTAAATGTTAAACATTACATTTCCATTTATGTTAATGTTTTTAGGTGAGATATACAACATACTAGGTTGTAGAGTGTCATAATACATAGTTATATTTTAATAATTAATCTTAGCCGATTAATAATATATTATATTTTTAAGGTTTCTATGGTATGAGTTTTGAGCTATTGAATTCAGAATCTCCACAATATGATTTAATATTCAAGTTAATTTTCTGGCTGACGTTAGTGAAAATTATTTTTATTAATTTTTAGGATGTGACATACTTACACATCGGGTCATACTGGGCTGTAGAATGCACCTCTCGGTGCAATTAATATGGCATAGTAAACTTTCCTCTTCATGTTCATTTTTTTAGTTAATCTCATAGAGAATTTTAACAACTTGAGTTTAAATTTTTTATTATGTATAACTCAAGTACTTTAGGGGTTTCTTAGGTTTTCAGGTGTTGGATCCATTTATGCATTCAAAATATATTTTAAAAAACACCAAAATTTTTGAAATTGTTAGTGAAAAATTTTCTTTCATCTAAAAGTTAGACTAGGCCTATTGATATTGCTATTAATAAATATATACATATAATAATAATAATAATATAATCATAAAATAATATTATCATTATATTATAAATATGGATAAATGTTTTCTGGATTAATCACATCATTAGGAGTTGGTCAACGTTTCAAACCATATCTTTCAGATTAATCACATTATTTGGATTTCGTCAACATTTTGAACCATATTTCTATGGTTCGAAACATCGACCAAATCCTAATAATGTGATTAATCCGAAAGACATTTATCTAAATTATGGATCACAAAAGTATTAGATCTAACATTATAAATATGATAATAATTATGACAATTATAATGATACTTTTCAATAATTATTATTATATTATTATATTCATTAATTTAATTTAAATATTATTAACAATTATTTAATTTGATAAATAATTATTAATATTATTAATTAAAGGGATTAGTAATATTATAAACCAAATGTTTTATAAGCCCTACTAAATAATATTAAACACAAAGGAGTAATATTATAAACTTAAGATATTATTATTAATGTAATTAATAAACCGAAAAGATTAATATTAAAAACACAAGGTATTAATATTGAGAATCCAAGAGATTAATATTATAAATCCTTCAGAATAATATTATAAATGTAAGGAATTATTAATATTGTAAACCAAAGCGATTAATAAACCCAAGGAATTTATATTCTAAACCCAATGCATTATAGACCTAATGGATATATATTAAACCATGAGATTAATATTATAAACCCTATAAATAATATTATACACTAGGAATATGGACCCTTAGTGGAATAAACCCAAGGTATTTATATTATAAAACAAAGGCGTTAATAAACACAATAGATTAATACTAAAAATCAAGCAAATAATGTTAAACCCAAGGGCTTAATGTTGTAAACCCAAGGGATTAATAATATAAAACCAAGGTATATAAACCCTACGATAAATATTATAAAAACTAAAGTGAACAAGGTTCACCATGGTTTCTCATGATTGTTTTTCATATTTATACACTCTTCGTCACAATGCGATTTTGGACCTTGGTTGCATGGTTTATTTTCATATTGAGACAATGTTTGTCTCAATGTGATGCTAGATCGTTGTTTACCATGATTGACCATGATTGACCATGATTGACCATGGTTGATTTTCATATTGAGAAGTGGAGAGAGAGAGAGAGGGAGTGACAATGGAGAAATATTGGAAATGGAAAAATAAGCATGGATGATTTTCATATTGAGACAATATTTGTGAGAATGCGGCATTGGACAATGTTTCACCATTGTTGATTTTTATATTGAGAAAATCTTTGTCACAATGTGCATTGGACCATGGCTGACTATTATTGACCATGGTTGACGATGGTTAAAAATAGTTGAGCATGGTTGACTTTCATATTGAGAAAACCTTTGTCACAATGCAACGTTAGACAATGATTATAAACTGAAGAGGTTTATATTAACCCTAGGATTGATATCATTGACCCTATGAATAATGAATAATAGTATACCCAAAAAATATGAATGCTTAGATTAGTAAATCTAAGGGATTGATATTATAAATAGAATACACTAATAAACCCAAGGGATTAATACTAAAAACCGAATGGAAAAATATTAAACCCAAAGAATTAATAATGTAAAGCCACAATATATAAAACCTCAGAAAAACATTATAAACACTAAAAAAACATGGTTGAGCACGATCAATTTTCATATTAAGACAACCCTTGTAACAATGCAATGTTGGACCATGGTTGACCATGATTGATTTCATATCGAGAAAATAGTTTTCACAAAGGGACATTGGACCATGGTTGAAATTGGTTTATTTTCATATTAAGACATTTTTTTCACAATGCGAAGTTGGAGCATGGTTGACAATGATTGACCATGCTTGAGCGTGATGGATTTTATAAAACCCAGTTGACGATGGTTTTCCATGAATGAACACGGTTCACCCTGGTTGAACATGATTTATATTATAAATCCAAGGGAATAATATTAAACCCAAGGCATAAAAACCTTTAGATAAAAATTATAAACCCTAAAATAAACATGCTTGACCATGCTTGACCATGACTGATTTTCATATTGAGACAATCTTGGTCACAATGCCATGTTGGACCATGGTTAAACATGATTGACCATGGTTGACCATGAATTATATTATAAACCCAAGGGATTAATACAAAAACCCCAAGGGAACAATATTAAACACAAAAGAATAATATAAAACCAAGGTATATAAACCCTAAAATAAACATGATTGACCATTGTTTACCTTCGTTGATTTTCCTATTGAGACAATATTTGTCACAATGTGACATTGGGCCATGCTCAACTATGGTTGACCATGATTTGTTTTCATATCAAGGCAATCATTGTCACAATCAAACATTGGACCATGGTTCACCATGGTTAGACAATATTTGTCACAATGCCAGGTTGTTCCATGGTTGACCTTGGTTGTCACAATGTGATGTTGGGTCATTGTTATTGACCTTAGTTAACCATGATTTATTTTCATATTGATACAATGTTTCTCACAATGCGACGTTGTACCATGGTTGATGAGGGTTTATTTCCATACTGAGACAATCTTTGACACAATGTGGCATTTCACCATGGTTTACCATAATTGGTCATGTTTGACCATTGTTGACCGTCATTGACCATAGTTTATGATCGTTGACAATGGTTGATCATAGTTTATTTTTCATATTGAGACAATATTTCTCACAATGTGATGTTGGACCCTAAGATTAACATTATAAACAATATGAATAATTTTTGATGAAAACTCTTCCAGAAAATGACATTAGATATTTGGGGGTTTGGGGTCTCTCCCCCCCTTGGGTTGTTAATTTGTTTCTATTTATTTTATTATTTTTCAATTTTCTTATTTTATTTTATGTATTTTATTTAATTGCGAGGTTTGATATCCTTTAATTTTATTATTTTATTTATTTGTATTCACTTGTTTCAGTTTTTTTTTGTCCAATTTAGCTTTGTAGGTTATGGATTTACTTTATTTAATTCTTATTTATTTTTATTCTAAAGTTTCTGTTAGAATTGGTGTTAATGATTTAAAGAAGTTAATAATATATTTTTCAATTAAAGTTATATTATTCTTTATATTTTATTAATTTTTATTAACATTAGCTTATCTATCTGATGTTTATTGTGTTATTTCGTTTAATTTTTTGTTTTATTAATTAATTTATTACTTTTATTCATTTGTTTCAACTATTAGTTTATTTTTAGTATGTTATTTATTGATTTTAATATATATTATTCTTATTTTAGGTTTGAGTTAGTTTAATAAAAAAAAAATTGTAAGTTAGCAGTGATATATTAAACATAGAAACTGAAGTTACATATAGATACAAAATGGCCTGAGAGCTTTGGAAAATCATAGAGGTTCCCAGTCCTATTCATCTGCATGCTCAAAAGGACACTTAGATCTAAACCTAGCTCTTGTAGAAGGATTATACCAAAGACACAGCCACTAGGCCAGCCATGCAGGGTTGCCTGTGGTGGGTAAGGAGCTTACAAAATAGAGATTTCCAGTACCAGAATAAAGGCCATTGACATACTGTTTAAACATCATTAACAGAAAGGAAATAAATTAGATAGAGTGAGCATACATCACGGAATTGGATTAGAAGCACCAGATTGACCTGCAGCGCTTGGACCAGCCTCCTCAGCACATTTTGGCAGTATTTGCGTGCTTGAAGCGCGGAATTATGGTGGTGTACGAGTCATCAGTCGAGATCTCCATTGAGACATTGAGGATGTGGCGTAGGTATAGGTAAAAGCGGCGAACGAAATTGTCCAGGACTTTGGCTTGCATGCGGAGCTCTTCTGTTAGAGAATTGAGGGAAATCTCGAGCTTGTCCATCCTCACAGTGTTCTTGGCCGAAGCCATGGAGGTTGCAACAAAGGTCTCCTTAACAGCCACTCCCTGCATTTCTATGGCCTTTGCGAGCATTTTTTTCATTTGCCAAGCAATTGCCTGGGTTTGTAGAAATTGGGTGGTCCGTGTGGATGGTGTTCCCAGGTTGACCAGTGAGTCCACCTCCTCACTGACACCACTATCATCCACCTGGGCTGGAGACCTATCGACCTCCTCCTGAAGCAAATCAATCGTCTGCTTTCCCTTCTTAGAGACAGAAGTCTTATAACAGTCCTTGGCCCGCTTGAGGGCCTGTGATGCTTTGACACTGCGGAGGCTATGATCTGCCATTGATTGCAAATAGAAGAGAACTATGAGCTCACCACTAACCAAATAATTGAACTTCATCTTAGAGCACATACACCTTAAATCTTGGAAGTGAATAAGAAGTAGAAAGTAGGCTTCCCGATAAATAGAATAATAGGTCATAAGGGGGAAAGATAAGACAATTGAATACCATTTAATGCCATAATAACTGACATCATGCTGTCTAAACCAACCATTGATGCCAGAGCAGCGAGCAGAGATCCACTCCTTAAGGGCGATCCTCTCGCATGCTCGAAAGCTCCATATTAATCACCATAAGGAACGTTTGTACCTGCGGTTGTCCTTTGAGACGATAGGACGCCATTTCCAAAACATACTATAGGCCATTTTCGGATGATGCCACCTAACATAATTAACCATATTGGGTATCTCCATATGCTATGCATGATTGCTGCTCTGCAGGCTTTCCTTTGAAATCGAGTTGGCATCGATGTCCTCACTTGATATGATGGCACACTGATCCCGAAGCTCAACTTGCGTTAAGTCCTGCCAGCACGTGTCATGGATTTCCGCTGGGTGATCAACCGCATAGTTGGCCAGACAATCGGCTACCGCATTAGCTTTCCTGCGCACAACCTGAAGAATTATGCCACTTAGAGATGTTAGGTGCTCCGCAATTAGACCAATCACAGCAGCCAGAAGCCAGTGCTTCATTCCATTCTATAATTTCCTTATTGCAGTGATGGCGAGCTAGGAATCACCCTCCACTATGGCTAAGCCTTTTCCAAGACGAATTATAATTAGAAGCCCTTGCTCCAAAGCAGTGAATTTAGCTTCATTATTTGTAGCCTTGCCCAATTCCCTAAAAAATATGTGGGGAAATTCTCCCTTCTCATCTCGCAGGACCCCTCCTAGCCTAGCTATTCCAGGGTTGCCTCTTGAGGCCCCATCAAAGTTTAGATTGCAATAGCCTGGGGAAGGAGCTTTCCAGATCAAAGGAGATGGAGTTGGCTAAAGGTGAGCTTCCTGTGCACACAGCCCCGCCATCCCAGAAACCCCAAACATCACCAAGATTCAGACATCATTTGGAGGTAACGAGTTGTCTTTCTCGGTTTGGCAGCAGGTAAGAACCATTTCTTTCAAACCCTGCATGATGATATTTTTCAAGTCATCGAGATGCCTGATACTCTATTTCTAAAATATGCGATTATTCCTTTCTTTCCAAACCATCCAGACAAGGAATCCAGGGCTCAGCCTCCATAAATTATTAACCATGCTGCTGTTGGAGTAATTCAATTGTTAATTTGTAATAGTATCTTTAATGGAACTTCTGGTTCGGTCAGTTTGCTTGAATATGCTTTTTATCCAGTCCCGTAGGTTTTTGGTCCAGGCACATTCATTGAGCAAGTGGTTCATTGTTTCCTCCTGCTTCTTACATAAGGGGAATCTAGATGGTCCTATGAACCACCTTTTCACTAAATTTTCCCAAGTTAGAATCTTCATGTTCATAAGGAGCCAGAGAAAAGTTTTAATCTTAGGCCAAAGGTTGTTGTCCCACACATTGGCGAACCAAGCCACCTTATCTTCACTGTCCCTGTTTTCTATGTAAGTTCGGGCTTCCTTGAGATTAAAGGTTCCCCCATTGAACTTTCCCATCATAAAATATCCTACCCCTGTGTGGCTCGTATCAGTCTTTTCCTTAAGGTGGTATTGAGGGCGTGAAGGAGATCCGATAAGTGCCCCTCCAGTGGGAGAGGGTTTAGAATCAATTTCCACCAATGCTAATGATCATCCTCATTTGCCCAATATTGATGGACCTTTAGCTTACCATTGTTCTGAAACCATTGTTGTAGTGGTTGAGAGTCAGGACTTTCAAGCTTCGGGAGCTGCTGCCAAGCATCCTCCCAAAACAAGGCATTATTACCATTACGAAGTTCCCAGAAATAGTGATCTTGTATTATACTTCAGTTAGCCCGAGCAAGATTCCAGATCGGCGAACCTGCAGTGGCCTCAGTCATTCTAATGAGCTCCTCAGAACTACATTTCTCTACATATTTGGCTTTCTAGGTTCTCGCCCAAGGAGTGAGAGGCTCCGAGAGCCATCTCCACCAGATTTTTTCTCTGCATGCTCTGTTGATCGACCCTGGATCCTCAACCCCATACCTCCTAGGCTCTTAGGTCTACATAGTTGATCCCAGGCCACCAGCGCCCATTTAGGTTTTCCTGTTTTACCAGACTAGAGGAAGGTGCATTGAATGCACCTTATTTTCTGAAGGACTCCCTTAGGAGTTGGTAGAATCGAGAGCATGTAGTGGGGTATGGCTTGGAGAATTGCCTTTGTCATAACCAATCGGGTAGCAAAATTGAGGACTCGATTGGTCCAGTGATTACTTCTATCCTCTAGCCTGGATAGTAGCCCTTCCTAGTGTAGCCTTTGCCATGGCCTGTCCATTAGAGGTATCCCAGATATTTGGAAGGTAAATTGCATCTTTTGAATCCCAGAATATCTGTTAGATGCTTCTGGATTGATAAGTGCATATTGAAGAAGAAAATAGAGGACTTATCAAAGTTAAGGTCCATACCATAAGTTAGACTGAACAGGTTTAAGATAGATTTGAATCATTTAGCTTCCTTCACTGTGGGTGTGCCATGCAACATGGTGTGATAAACAAATTGTTGATGAGTAGTTGCCGGGATATTGACTAGGGCCTAGAGACCTTTTATAATGTTCTTATCCTTGGTAGATCTGATAATTCGATTGAGACCTTCCATAAGGATAAAAAAGAGGAATGGAGAGATAGGATCCCCCTGTTGAATGCCCCTAGAGGGAAAAAAAAGGCTCCGATGGGGCTCCATTTACCATAATGGAGTAGCTAGGAGACTTTACCATAGCTAGGATCCATGCATTCCATCTTGGACTGAAACCGAAAGCAATGAGAACAGCTTCTAGATACCTCCAACTGACCTTGTCATAAGCTTTTGAGAGGTCCAGTTGTATGATCATGCCAGCCTTCCTTTGGGAC
The DNA here is from genome assembly GCA_034641835.2 of Pinus albicaulis. Taxonomy (NCBI): domain Eukaryota; kingdom Viridiplantae; phylum Streptophyta; class Pinopsida; order Pinales; family Pinaceae; genus Pinus; species Pinus albicaulis. Next base: position 1,068,071,399 of record CM076577.1, read on the forward strand.
TGAAGAGTGTGGACCATTTCATGAGCTAAAAGGACATTGTCCATAATCTTCCTGCCCTCCACATAACCTGACTGTTCTTCAGAGATAATCAAAGGAAGTATGGGTTTTAATATATTTTCCATAAACTTTGATATAATCTTGTACAATACATTACAGAGTGCTATGGGCCAAAATTTGGAAGGGGTACAAGCCCCCTCTTCCTTGGGAATGAAAGCAATAAAGGTGGAATTTAGGGATTTGAGAATGGAGGAGGAGATTCTGGAGTCCTCAACCACTTCCCAAATATCCTGCTTGACCACATCCCAGCAATATTTAAAAAAATTAATGGTGAAATCATCTAGGCTTGGGGCTTTCCTTTTGGCCATCTCTTTCACTGCCTCTTCCACCTTCAGAAGGGAAACTAGCTGGTCCAAAGCCTTATTTTTCTCTTATGTTGTGAGCTTAGGGATGGAAGAGGTAACTTCACTGATAGCCTCCTGTCCGTCAGAGTTTGGTTCTTTTGCAATGAGTTTGAAATGATTTCTGAGAATGGAGGTAATTTCTTGGTTTGATTGGAAGACATTCCCTTGCTCATCCTTAATCCTGGTTATCTTATTGTCACACCTGTAATCCATGGCATATCTATGGAATAATTTTGTGTTTTTCTCACCTTCTCTCAGCCACTGAATGCAGGATTTATGTTTCCATAAAATTTATTCCTGGCTACATCTCTCATTCCATTTTTTCATCAATTCCTTCTCTATATCAATGGTGTCCTAAGAGATAGTTCCTTGAATCTAGCTATTGTGAATGGCTTCCATTTGTCGCTCCAGGTTTTGTTTGTCCTCAAATATGTTACCAAAGACTTCACGATTCCAAGTTTTCATCTTGGTTTTTAGATATTTCATTTGGGCCTGGAGCCTAAAAATCTTCGTTCCTCTGACATCAAGGGGATCCTTCCACCACTTGTTAATATTGGCAGAGAAATCCGGGTGAGTGAGCCAAAATATTTCAAAGTGGAAGGGCCTGTTTTTGGGTGTACCCAGGATGGTGGCATTCAGCATGATGGGCCAGTGATCTGAGCTCCTAGAGGGGAGGATATCAGAATCAACAGTAACCCCCTCCATGAGAATTCTATCGGAAACTAGAAAGCGATCAAGCCTAGAGGCTATATGTCTATCTCCTCCTCTTTTGTTGGTCCAGGTGAAGATGCCATTTCGAGGATGAATATCCACCAGGTTGGCAGATCTGATGAAAGATATTAAGGCCCTTTCATCACTGTTAAGTGATCGCAGACCTCCCTTCTTTTCCTCGAGAGAAGTTATCATATTGAAATCCCCCCCATAGATGGCTTTGGATTTGGGATGTATATGATGTAACTTGGTGAGATCTTCTAGAAACAACACCTTTTCTTCCAGTCGCTGAGGAATGTATATATTTGTGAATAGAAAGGTGCCTTTTCCCCTAAGATCTGCATCTCAAGGGATAGGAAAGACTTGGTTGCTTCAGCATTGAGGAGATGAAGGGTTCTAGGAGTCCAAAAAATGGCTAGACCTCCACCATTACCAATTCCTTCAACTGCCATATGCTCCATATGTCTTCCTAGCTCTTCTAACTTTTGTCGGGAACATTTAGTTTCCTAGAGGAAAACCATCTCCGGTTTTTCTTGAGTGACTTTCTTTTTTAGGAGCCTGTGTTTGCTTAGGCTACCCAACCCTCTTACGTTCCATGAGAGGACTTTCATGATTAAACCAGTTTAGGAGGAGAAAGAGAAAGCCTCAAGGGATTTCATTTTACCTGAGTTAATCAGCATCTGACCCAACTCGTGAAGTGCATCATTGTTGGATATTCTGCCCCTTTTCTTTTTATTCTTAAAACTAGCCTACGTGTGGTGGATATCATGTGCTTTAATACCCAGGCCTTTGGTTGCCCCTCAACTTTGTTTCAAACCCTTCAATACTGCATATTGTCTTGAGAGGAAAAGATAGTTGACCCTATTAATTTCTTCCTCCGGTATTTGGTCAATTCCTTTCTGTTTCCATTGCTCAACTATGGAGTTGAGGTCAAGCCCTTCTTTATCAAGGATGTCCCCTAATTCCTGATCCTCTGTGCCAATTTCACTTAGGGCCATTTCCTCGTCTCCTTCCTCATTTCTCTCACAGGTGGCCTCTAAGATCGATTCATGAGTCGTGATCGGCTTCCTTGGCTGGGTGATCTGCTTTTCTATTCCAGTAGTTTCCTGCTCATAGGGTAGGATCTGAGCCGTCTCTTCCGATTACGGATCTTCTTCAAGCACCTTAAAGGTGTTTATGTTCCCTTGACCTGGTCATTCACTTTTGTTAGGGTTTTCCTGTTGACCTGGTGTTTACCAGTAGGTCGGACAAAACCATCCCAGACCTGATTGGACTTTTCCTTGGCCTTCTCAAAAATTTTGTTTTGAGGGAACTCCCGAATTAAATGGCCATGTTCATGGAATTTTCGGCACCTAAAGGGTATTTTCTCATAATATATGGTTTGAAAATAGACCTCATCCCTATATTCCAGCCACAAACCCTCATGAAAATCCCCAGATACATCCATTTCGACATAGATCCGAGCAAAGGAAGTGTACCCTTTTTGGATAGTGGCTTCAGAAGCTCGAACAAAGGTTCCCAATGTGTTTCCTATATTCTCTAGTGTAGCTGGTCTCCAATATTCGATCGGCATGGAGAACAAATGAATCCATACAGGGACCTGTGTTAATGTCTCCTGCTCCGGTGAAAAGTTGGGTTTCCAGGGCCTCATATAGAGACCAGTTGATGCATAGAAATAAGGTCCTCCCTCAAAGATGTGGTCTTTGTCTTCCATATTAGAAAAAACCACCATGAAGAAACCCTTGGCACCCAGGTGTAGCTGCACATCCCCCCGTGGTTTCCAGACTTGCTTGATCCATTGACATAGGGCTTTTCATTGGGCCAAAAGCCCATGAATTTGCAAATCACTGCATGTATGGTCATGTGATCCCGATAGGCCTGCAGATCCAGGTCGTTAATGATCACTCTAAGACTTTCCTTGGTGTTTGGCTTGCATCTACTCTAGTTTTTATGTTGGATCTCATCGTCATCTAACCCTTTCGAAGCAAATTTTCTTAGGTCAAGATTTCCATTTGCTTCATTTCTCTGGGTTTCTGCTTCCTCTTCTGGAGGATGCATTTCCTTAGTGGGATAAGATTTGACTTGCTCCTGTACCTTTTTTATAAATTTTTGCTAGTTGGGGGGTTGATTTGCCATGGTATTTCCGTCCTCCTTTGTCTTGTTCACTGCAAACTCAGAGCCTGTGATCCTTACACACTCCATCATGCGTTTACCCTTGTCAATCATGAACTGTTTGAAAGTAGGGGCCCCTGGGTCCCCCAACCTTCCCATTCGTTGGGCTAGGGCCAGCCCTCTTTGTCACAGATCTTGGAGCAGGGCACTGCTCCCTGCCAGTTTTAGCACCAGAACTCAGACTACGCTTCAAAAAAACCCTAGGAAGGTGAATTGCATTAACATGCACTCAAAACATTATATAAACTCTCTTTCTAGCCCATTTTAAAAAATCGAGTTAGTTTAATAATTAATAAGGTTTCATTTCTAATTAAAAAATTCTATTATGCTATATTTTATCAATTATTTTTAACATTAGCTTAATGTTCATTTGTATAGCACTGCTCCCTGCCAGTTTTAGCACCAGAACTCAGACTACGCTTCGAAAAAACCCTAGGAAGGTGAATTGCATTAACATGCACTCAAAACATTATATAATCTCTCTTTATAGCCCATTTTAAAAAATCGAGTTAGTTTAATAATTAATAAGGTTTCATTTTCTAATTAAAAAATTCTATTATGCTATATTTTATTAATTATTTTTAACATTAGCTTAATGTTCATTTGTATTTTTTATTATTTTTCTGTAATGGTCTTGACTGTTTTCACATCTCATGTATATATATATATATATATATATATATATGATTAACACATTCATCAATTTTCCTCATGATGAAATACACTTAGTAGTTCAAAAAGTGTCGATCTTCAATATCTAAAGTGATTTTCCAGAAGAGTTTTTTTTGAAAATTGTGTTATGAATCACAAAAGCTTACATTCTCGAATAACATGAATAATATTATGCCCTAAGAGAATGAACCCTTAGATTAATAAACCCAAGGGATTGATATTATAAACCCAATGGATTAATACTGAAAATCCAAGGGATTATAAATCAAATGGAATAATATTAAACCCAAATAAATAATATAAATTGTAGGTATATAAACCCTAAAATAAACATTGTTGGACATGGTTTATTTTCACACTGAGACATCTTTGTCACATTATTTGTCATAATAAACCCAAGGGATTGATATTATAAACCCAATGGAATAATAATAACCAAAGGTATATAAACCTAAGATAAATATTTTAAACCCTAAATTAAACATGGTTCACCATGGTTCACCATGGTTGATTTTCATATTGAGACAATCTTTGTCAAAATAGTTGGACCATGCTTGACCATGGTTTACCATGATTGATTTTCATATCAAGACAATTATTGTCACAATTAGACATTGGACCACGGTTGACCATGGTTGAGACAATCTCTCTTACAATGCGATGTTGAACCATGGTTGACCATGGTTGTGACAATGTGATGTTGGACCGTGGTTAACCAAAATTGTTACAATGTGATGTTGGAAAATGGTTATTGATCGTGATTGGTCATGGTTTACCATGATTGATTTTTCATATTGAGACAATATTTCTCACAATGCGATGTTAGACCATATTTGACCATTGTGGAAAATGGTTGATTTTCATATTAAGAAAATATTTGTCACAATGTGGAATTGGACCATGGTTTATCATAATTCACCATGGCCGACCATGTTTGACCAATGTTGACCATAGTTGACCATGATTATAAACACAATGAATTTATATTAAACCCTAGGATTAATATTAAAAACAATATGAATAATATTATACCATAGAAATATGAAACCTTAGATTAATAAACCCAAGGGAATAGTATACCCATGGTATTCATACTAAAATATTGAGGGATTATAAACCCAAGGGAGTAATATTAAACACAAGGGATTAATATTATAAACTCGACGTATATAAACACAACAATAAATATTATAGACCTTAAAATAAACATGGTTGACCATGGTTGAATTTCATATTGATACAATCGTTGTCACAATGTGATGTTGTACCATGTTCGAACATGCTTGCAAGGATTGATATTCATATCGAAACAATTTGTGCTAGAGTGCAATGTTGGACCATGCTTTATTTTCATATTGAGAGAATATTTGTCACAATGTGATGTAGAAGCATGGTTGATCATAATTGATCATCATTAGTAATGATTGATTTTATAAAACATGGTTGACCATGATTGACCATTGTTGACCACGTTTGATATTATAAACCCAAGGGAATAATATTAAACCCAAGGGAATAACATAAACCCAAGGTATATCAACCATAAAATAAATATTATAAACACTAAAATAAATGTGGTTAACAATGGTCAATTTCATATTAACACAATCTTTGTCACAATGCAATGTTGGACCATGGTTGACCATGGTTGACCATGATTTATTTTGATATGAAGGAAATCAGTGTCACAATGAGATGTTGGACCATGGTTGACCATGGTTGATTTTCATATTGGGAAAATATTTATCACAATGTGACGTTGCACCATGTTTGACCATGGTTTTCACATGTGATGTTGGAATATGGTTATACCATGGTTGACCATGTTTGACTATGGTTCACCATGATTGAATTTCATATTGGGACAATATTTCTCACAATGTGACATTGGACCATGGTTGACCATCATTACTCTTCATATTGAGATCATTTTTGCTATAATGTGGTGTTGCATAGTGGTTGGCCTTAATTGACCATGGTCAACCATGTTTGACCAATGTTGAAGATATTTGACTATAGTTTACGATGGTTGACAATGGTTGAGCATGGTTGATTTTCTTGTTGAGACAATCTTTGTGACAATGTGACTTTGGACCATGGTTGATTTTCATATTGAGACAATCTTTGTCATAGTGCGACATTGGACAATGGTTGACGAGAGTTGATTTTCATGTTGAGATAATCTTTGCCACAATGCGATGTTGGAACATAGTTGACCATCATTAGCCATCATTTACCATGATTAAATTTATAAAAAATGGTTGATCATGATTGATATAATATAAATGAAAGGGAATAATAAACCCAATGGATTAATGCTAAAAACCTAAGGGATTATAAGCCCAAGTGAATAACATTAAATCTATGGAAATAATAAAAACCTAAGGTATATAAACCCTAAGATAAATATTGTTAACCCTAAAATAAACATGGTTGACCATGGTTGAGAATTTTTTATTTCCATATTTACACAATATTTGTCACTATGCGACATTTGACCACCGTTGACCATGATTCATTTTCATATCAAGAAAATTATTGTCAAAATCAGACATTGGGCCATGGTTGATTATCATATTGAGACAATATTTATCGCAATGCAATGTTGGACCATGGTTGACAATTATTTTCACATGTGACGTTGGAGGATGGTTATCGACCATGGTTCATTAGGCTTGAATTTCATATTGGGACAATATTTCTCACAATGCGACATTACACCATAGTTGACCATGGTTGATTTTAATATTGAGACAATATTTGTGACAATGTGGTGTTGGACCATGGTGGACCTTAATTGACTATGGTCGACCATGTTTGAAAAATGTTGATCATGATTGACCATAGTTGATGATGATTGGAAATAGTTGAGCATAGTTTATTTTCATACTGAGACAATATTTGTGACAATGTGAAATTGGAGCATGGTTTATTTTCATATTGAGACATTCTTTGTCAAATTGCAACGTTAGAACATGGTTGACCATGGTTGATTTTCATATTGAGAGAATCTATATCACAATGTGACATTGGACCATGATTGTCCATGATTGACGATCAGTGAAAATGATTGATATTATAAACCCAAGGGAATAATAAACGAAAGAGATTATAAACTCAAGGGAATAATATTAAGTTCAAAGGAATAATATAAACCCAAGTTATATAAATCCTATGATAAATATTATAAACCCTAAAATAAACATGGTTGACCATGGTTGATTTTCATATTGAGATAATCTTTCTCACAATGCTACGTTGGACCATGGTTGACCATGATTTATTTTCATATCAAGACAATCATTTTCATAATTAGACCTTGGAACATGGTTGACAATGGTTGATTTTCATATTGAGACAATCTTTTTCACAATGCGACATTGGACAATGCTTTTCACATGTGACGTTGGTTGACCATGGTTATTGACCATGGTTGACCATGATTGATTTCCATATTGAGAAAATCTTTTCCATAATGCGATATTGGACCATTGTCGACCATATTCAATTTCACATTAAAATAACTTGTTAAAATTATTAATTTAATTTAAATATTATTAACAATTATTTAATTTGAAAAATAATTATTAAACAAAAAAAATAGAGAAAATACATTTTTCAATATTTTTGATAAATTTAATATAATGTAAACCATTCTTGTGTCATTGTTAAAATTTATATAGAATTATATGGTAACTTTAGTTGGGTAGAAAATATTTTTTCCATAATTATTTTTTTATAATTTTTACAAAAATATTTCAAATATATATTAAAATAATTTATTATATTTCTTTGTTTTATTTAAATATTATTAAAAATTATTTAATTTGCAAAATAATTATTTAACTAAAAATTAGAGAAAATAGTCCCTCTCAATACTTTTGATCAATTTAATACAATATAAACCAGTTTTGTTATTTTTGATCAATTTAATACAATATAAACCATTTCTGTTATATATATGGTAAATATTTATTTGATTTAAAAATATCTTTTGAGAATAATGTTTGAATAAATAAAGAAGGTATTTTGGACATATATTTAAATAACTTATTATATTTTCTAATTTTAATTAATTATTATTAAAAATGATATAATTTGAAAAACAGTCATTTAACTAAAAAGTTTTATACATTTATTTGTTCCATAATTATCATAATACAATAATCGAGTTTCATTTTTCAGTGATGTGGTTGTTTCTAATTTTTTACTTTCATCTAAAGGGCTTATTACTATTCCATGTGTTAAAATAACTTTCCTTCCAACTTGCCACTTGCATGCTTATCTACCCTTACATTGGTGATTAACGATGTATTTAGGATTTAATGGCGGACACCATGGTACTATGTATTGAGTATTTTTTATACTCAAATGTCAACACATATTAATTATTAATATACTATTTATAATAACTAATTAAAACGCCAAAATTTAAGTTGTTAATACAAATTTAACAAATAATTAAAAGGAAAAATATTTTTCTATTTCAAAAATATTAAAATTGATGTATATAATAAGTTTTTACTAAATTTAACCTAAACTAATATGGAATTTTTAAAATTATATATAGTTTTAATTTTTATAATTTTAAATTTTAAAAATAAAATTAAAAATTCTCACTAATTTTTTTTTTATATATAAAACAGTAAAAATGTTAAAATAAAGATTTTATTATTATATATAAGTAATTTTAGATTTATATATAATATTAATCTATTTTTTCCAACTCTACAAACTAAATAAAATATGATTAAATTTCATTTTTTTTAAATAATAAAAAAATCGAATAAATAATACAATTTTTTATATAACTACAATGTAATTCTTAAAATTTAATTTATGATGATGATGATTAATGTCCACTAATACTAATGTGGTTTATTGGATTTCAAGAACAGAAAAAGAATCTAATTGTGATTATGCAAAATCGTGTTTTCGTGATAAAGAACAAGAGAAAGAAGTGCTTCAAGATCACTATAGTTTTGTTGGATTAATAATTCAAGAGGATTGGAAGTGTGACAGATGTTAGTGAATTGAGAGAAAATATGAGTAAGATTCAGGCAATCTAAAAGGAAGTGTTTTTAATATTCCACCACCTTAGTATCACAAATCTAACAGATTCTATCATCCTAGGGAACCTTGCGGGTAGACCACCATCCGATTTCACTTCAAAGCTCATTAGAATTAGTTATTATCCTAGCGATGTTCATTTTTTTCTTAGTGCTAGTCAACATAGAGAGATAATACTGGTTATCAAGGGTGGGGTTGATCACCTGCTTATAGTATTTGAGCTTCCTTTTACCCTCCAACTCCTTATCATCCCACAACTTGTCCTTAAAATTAGAGTTAATAATATCTTTGACACTATCATTGCTTCCCATGATGATCTCCTCCTTGATTCTCCAATGGTTGAGTGAATACTGTGCATCCTTATGCCATCCACGCTTGAAGTGAAGGTGGGGGTATTTACTAAAGTTAGAAGCAATTTTTGGGAACCTCTTATATTCCATGTTGTAAATCTTCTTCTTATATATTAGATATATAAATGTAGTTGTACTTCCAATGGGGGATAGTCTAGCTTCGATCAAGAGGATAGGATAGGGAGTATTTCCCTTGATATTTAGGTTTTAGGTTATGAATTTTGAATCGTCCCAATATTTCTTCATGATTCTCTAGTTATAATATAACCCCAAACTTCACATTCATATAAGACAACAGGGTTGACAATATTCTCAAAGAGGAACCATTTTTTACTTCAAATACAAAGAACGATCAACTTAAAATTGTTTTCAAACTCATAATAAGCTTTCTAGCCTCCAATAATCATTTTCTCGATGTTATAATTCCAGTTGATTTGAAGAGGAAAGTCAATACCCAAGTATTTGTAAGAAGAAACCTACTCTAAACAATGGTTATCATAGATGAAATTACCATGGGTTATCTTTTTGAGTTAATGATCATGACTTTAGAATTTCTGGTATTAACTGTCATGCCCATCTTGGAGGAGTATACATGAAGAGTCTTAAACTTCTTGTCTAGTTCATCATGGATTTTTGTGAGAAGAACCTTATCATCAACATAAAGGAGAAGAGTAATGATTATACAATCAAGGTCAGTTCCCTTGCAACAATCGGTTTATAGACACTCCTCAAGCTTATCGATGTAAATGAAAAAAAGGATAGGAGATAGGGGACACCCTTGCTTAACCCTGATATTGCATTTAATATCTTCAGACCACCCTTCGTTCATCATAAGCTTGGAAATGATAGTCCCATAGAGGTAGATCACAAGAATCCTCAGTTCAGGATGACCATGATCTCTTCAAGTATCTCCCAAAGGGTTATCTCATGGAATAGTGCTAATTTTTTTTCTAAAGTCCACAAAACAACAAAATAGATCATCTTTATGATGGCGACATTCCTCTGCAATGATCTTGAGAGTGACAATATTGTCGATAGTCGAGTGATGTCTCCTAAAACAAGATTTATCTTTAGTTCTTTTACCATGATTTTCAAGCCAAAGACTAAGCTTATTTTCCAAAATCATCCCATATAGGTTGGCTAGGATGTGGCTAATCATAATGGTCCTATAGTTAGAGGGAATAATTTTATGCCCATTTCTAAATATAGGTATAATAAGGCTTTGCGTCCAAATATTAGGGAAGCCATGTTGTGCATCCAAATTGAGAAGCTTCTATAGATGTGGAATGACGATAGATATTCCCATTTTAAATATCTCAACTTGGCATTCTTCAATATATTTAGCTTTCCCATTAGCGAGCTTATTAATCCTAGACTCAAGGTCTTCCAGGGAAAATTTATCTTCCTTAATAGGAGTGTTTAATATGTTTCCCATGATGTATAGTGAGTCTTACAACTTCTTAAGATAGTTGTCCCAATTTTCTAGGGGCGATAGAATGAGTATCTTTAGTCTTACGAACAAGCACATTCTGCCAAAACTTTATGGGCACAACTTTAGAGAGGTGGAGAACAAGCTCATGTCTCTTATTAATATATGACCTATTATTTCTCCTGATAAGAGATTTTTATATACTTATATTCTGAAGCTTGATGGCTTCATTAGGAACACCTTTGATTTCTTTCTTACAAATTTTATCATCTTTTTCATACCAACGATTGGAATTTTTTTTTGCATATACAAAGTCTCATTAGAGAAATTCCTAAAGGAAATGGATAGGGTAGTAGTAAAATGGGAATAAATTTGATCATTTTTGTTATTATAAGTCAGTGAGCCCAAATAATTTTCTAAATCACTTAAGAAAAGGTCAACATTACTTCTATCGAAGTGAATGTGTATTTTTCTTTCATTGGTCTCCTCCATCTTGGTGGTATGCATAGCAAGATTGAGGGATAAATATAGAGGTTTGTGGCTAGAGTCAGACTCGTACCCATTAAGTAGATCAATGTTTGTAATATGGTTGAGGACATGGGTGTCAAAAATCACATAATCCATGACACTGCTATCGAGCCCATGGAAACAAGTGATTTGACCAAATAGAGGTAATTTATTAATACCATTACAAATGATAGGTCTTGGGAACTGCAAATTTTGAGGAGCTCATTGTCGAATAAGTTCTTGATTATGTATTCAGTGTTTCTCTTGAATCTATTAGCAGAGTTACTATCTTCATCAAGCCACAAGGGTCGAGGTTAGAGTTGTTAATTAACATAATTTCTTGGATAGTAGCATCTATAGCATTAAATTCCCCAAGTAAAAGGATATTGAAAGGACAATTCTTATCCAAGTTATTTTTCTTATAGGATGTATAGTTGAAAGGGAGAAAATAGCAGATTGTAAGAAAGATCCTATAATTGGTGGTAGAACCATAGATCTCAATCCAAATGTCCTGATTGAAGGGGTCAATTTTATGAAGTCGGATGTCAGAGAAAACGATGTTCCTTATATAACAGGTTATACCATGAAAACCCCTTCGCGAGGATTTCTTATTCCAAGCTAACCAAAGAGTGAATCCTCAAGGTGAGGGACCCTAGATTCATCATGTTCCAAAGTTTTAACTAAAATAATAAGATTGATATCACTTGGGATCCAACTTAACATAGGACCTTTACACCGTGGAAAACCACGGAAATTCCAGAAGAAGATCTGGAGCGATGGAAATCCCTATTTATCACTTGTGTTTTGGATTCTATCTCTAATAATAGCTTTCATATTCCTAATGATTTTACATTTCCCTTATTTTCTAGCTTCCTTGATCTTTTGGAATTCTTTCCTAAGCTCATCTTAGTCTTCTGGAATGGGATTTTTATTTATAATGATTCATGTTCCTTTTAGCCTTGGTGATTTTCTAAGTATATCCAATTTATGGTCATTACAACTCACCTTGACACTGATTAGTTTATGTTTATGCTCAAGTATCTTTCCTACCCTTATTTCTTTTTGTGAGATAAGTTGTTTGAAATTGAGATTTTGTTTTTAATTGTTCTTTAATTATTTCTAATGTATCTTAATTGGTTTGTTCTTCTATACCAACACTTATGGTTGAGTACAATTAGATTATTAATTTCCTCTTTTATGGTTTTAATATCTAATTTATTCTATGTGTTATTTAGTGTTGAGTTATGATGTTGTTATTCTTTTAGAATTTTAATCTCTCTTTTCAAGGTTCCATTTTCTTTAACCATTTCTTGTTTGATATGTTCTATTTCTTGAGTTCTACTTTTCATTCCTTGAAATTCACTCTTAATTGTGATTATTTTACTTTCTAAAAATTTATGGTTGTTGTCAAGCATTGTAATTAACTCTAGTTTAAAATTGTTTTCTCTTTCTTCTCTTTGTCTTTCTAAAAATTTAATAATTTAATATACTCATTAAAAAACCATGTAACAAAATCCAAAATTAATATGATTTATTAAAATAAAAATCATAATGTTATTTATTAATCTTTTATCAACTATACCAAACACATTAAAAGAAAAATCCCAAGTAATGATGTTATTCATTAATTTTGTTATCCATTATTTTAAATATAAGTTTGAATTTGTTAAATGTTTTGAGAGATTAAATATCGTTCATTACGAAACACTTGTATCATTATTTTAAATTTAAGTTTGAATTTGTTAAATAGTTTGAGAGATTAAATATCATCCATTACGAAACACTTGCATAAATATGACAACTTGCGGATCCTTAATAAATGTTACCCATGTACCCCTTTGGTGCGGAATAAATCGTGGCCCTGCACATGGAAAGGTTTTCCATCCTACGGCTATCATGCATAAGGTTCGGTTTTTGGTAGCCGCATGTGGGGAATCGGCACAGGGTGACTGCCACTCTTTCAGGAGAGGAGAAGCTCTGCTCCGGCCGCCATGGAACAGCACCCTTTCCTCTCCTGCAATATAAGTCTTCTCCATCCAAACTTGTTTGCATGATAAAGAGTCTCGATGATGGCATTCTAGTTGCACTCATTTTTGGCTCATGGTTGGCAAACAATCTCATTTAGAGGCTTCGACGGTCAGACACCACAAGCAGGGTCTCTTGGCGGGTTTGTTGAACTTGGTAGCGATTTTTATAATTCCCATCTAGGATGTACAATAGAAGGTATTGGGCGCCCATTGATACTTGTATAGCAGTAGGATTAATTCTAATAAATTCGACGCAAATTCAAAATAGTGTGGGAAGTGAGCATTCAAACACTTATCAAAATTCATTTTCAACACATTAATTTTTTATTTATTTATTATTATTATCATTATTTAATTTTAAGATAACTATTAAGCTAGATATTAAATTCGTATATGAGACTTTTTCAAACAAGAGATACATGTATCTCACTTTAGGATAGCTATTTGATTCCTAAGTGTACTAAAGCATACACACCCTATTTCTCTAATTTTGAATATCTGAAACACATGCTTTTAATCATTAAACCAACTAAATTAAAAAATGACTAAGTTAAAAAAACAGATAATTATAAACAAAAAGACCTTGAATGACATCGAAATACCAGAGAATTGATAATGATCAAAATGAGTAGGAGGGATTTGCAGTTCGATATGGGTTATTCCCTGCCTAACTTGATTCGTTTATCGTTGTAGGATAGAATCAACCCCAAAGGAGGATTGAAATCATGGATGACGTTGCCGATAACTCCCAACTCCACTAGTTTATGCGTTCTCTCCTCCATTCTTTGAGAAAGATTATGCTGGAGGATCTAAAATCAAGGATGGTAAAAAAATGGAAAACACATATGAAATCTCTAGACAGAAAGATTCGAAATAAAAATTAATTAATGGAAGAATGGGCAATGCCTCTGACATATCCAAACCACACTTCTTTTAAATGGAATTGTTGGTGTAAATGCACCTAGATTAACTTTAGTTCAACTCTAGAGATTGCATGCAATTTGCACTTGTCTTTAGCTAGTTAACTCGAGTGTTATACATGCACATAGTTAGTCTTAATTAGCTTTAGTTCAACTCTAGATATTTCATGTAATGTGCACTTGTCTTTAGCTAGTTAACTCGAGTGCTTACATGTGATGTGCACTTGTCTTTAGCTAGATAACTCAAGTGCTTACATGTGGTGTGCACTTGGATTTAGTTAGCTAACTCTAGTGCTTTCATGTGGTGCATGCTCACATTAAAAAAACATAAAGCACACTTAGCTTCAGTTAGCTTTGACTATCCATACTTATTACATGTACAACTAAGCTTAACTCAGTTTCTTTTATGTATTGATTCTAAAACTAATATTGATAAACTAATTTCATTCTCAATTCTAATTGATTTTATTTTTCAACTTGGAAATTTTGTGCAATTATTCTTCAACTAGATCCATATTTGTACTCTAATAATTTTACATGGTATTAGAGCTACAAGGGTTTGGAGAAGTTTCATGAACAATTTTTTGTAGGTTTGAAGAGCATAGAATTGGAAAATTTTCAAAGATTTGATTAAGGATCAGAATATTAAAGAATTGTCGCAATTATTGCTACAACCAGAAAGTGAAAGAATGGAATTCCCAACTTCCACTATTTTGACTCCATACAATTACTATGAATGCAATGATCTTGCTTCATCTTAGGAGCAAAGGCTTATACTAAATAGTCATGGGAATTGAGATAGAACCAATTTTAGAGGATAAGAAGTCAAATTGGCTTAACAGATCTGATATGGCTTATGGAAGATTGTGTCTATCTATGTCTCATGATATTCGTTATCAGATCAGAAATATTGAATCAACAAATGAAATCTAGACTACATTGAAAGGATTATATGGTGATGACAATGATCTAGAAGAATGCCATTTGGAGGCAAAGGGCTTGAGTTATTACAACATTCATGAAAGTGGTGAAGACTCCAATAATGCGGAGAAATATTCTCAAGATAGTGTTGAACAAGAAGACTTTGATTTTTCTATTCTAAATGAACTTGTTGCAGATGAAAATAGTATCTTGTCCAATAACGAAGACATTGCACATGAGGAAATATCTCCTCTGCTAATGATGAAGACACTACATTCAAAAACATAGAAAATGACTTTGATTCCTCTACTATTGATGATGTTGATGATGCAGATCTGACGAGGTCTCAATTTAATGATGCCCTACATGCACTCTTAGTCGCAGAGTCATGCATGCCCATGCATGCATCTAAGGAGGAATTTATAACACCAAGTATGCTCATGCATGCATCCAAAAAGGCATCTCTAAAGCCACCCATGCACATGCATGCATCGATAAAGACAACCATTCCCATGCATGGATATAGGGTACATGAATCTGATCATTAAATACATGACGAAGTTGCAGGGAATCCATTTTGGCATGAAACCATCTATAAGGAAATTCATTCCTTCATCCAAACATGGGATTTGATACCTCTACGTCCAAAAATGAAGCTTATTCCTCTAGATCCATGATGGGATCATCGATCTTGAGTACTATCCTAGTTCCAAGCAGATTTTTGATATATTCACCAAGACTTTCACTGAGAAAAAGTTTCGATTCCTGCGAGATCACCTCGGGGTGAAGGACACAACTGCCTAGTAGCTGTCTTTTCTCTACTTTTGCATTATATTTTCAGGGGGGTTTTTCTTCCCACTTGGTTTTCCCTCTTTCCTATTTTCATGCATTCTATATGGGTACCTAAAATGGTCTTGTTTTCAGGACTCATTCATTTTGCATCCCAAAAACCTAATTTATGCTTAAGGGGGGTTGTTGGTGTACATGCACCTAGATTAGCTTTAATTCAACTCTAGAGATTGCATGCAATGCACACTTGTATTTAGCTAGTTAACTCGAGTGATGTACATGCACATAGTTAGCCTTAATTAGTGTTAGTTCAACTCTAGACATTGCATGTAATGTGCACTTGTCTTTAGCTAGTTAACTCGAGTGCTTACATGCGATGTGTACTTGTCTCTAGGTAGTTAACTCAAGTGATTACATGTGGTGTGCACTTGGCTTTAGTTAGTTAACTCTAGTGCTTGCATGTGCACATTAACAGATCATAAAGCACACTTAGCTTTAGTTAGCTTAACTATCCATAGTTATTGCATGTACAACTAAGTTTAACTCAATTGCATTTATCTATTGATTCCAAAACTAATATTGATGAACTAATTTCATTCTTAATTCTAATTGTTTTTATTTTTTCAACTTGGCAAGTTTGTGCAAATATTCTTCAACTAGATCCATATTTGTGCTCTAATAGTTTTATGTGAATAGACGGGTGAAGTGTGACTCTGCTAATACAACGCTCTAACACCTGTGTGTCACTGTGTTTGAAATAATTGATCTTCCCGTGTCGAGATGTGAAACGATGAATGTTACCACCAAACATGTGGCATAAAAGCTCCACCTTCATTCAGAAATGGAAAATTGTGATGTTTTATTAATTTAATTAATTTCAATAGAATGTAACGTCCAGGATGAGGCACGCGCGGGTGAAATATCATAGGTCGATAAAGACTAAGATGAAATATATTGTAAGTATATTGTTCGAGGAATTATAGCATTTTTATGAAATTTATAATTTTCACTTTGGGGATACTAGTTATGTTTGGAAAGTTTACCAACACTTATGAGTTTTGGTGTAACCACAAACCTCTTCATGACCCAAAACTCTTCATATATTCTCTTACCATTTAATCGAGTCTATTTATTTAAAAATAATAATAATAATAAATCAAAAAAACTTCATCCACCCAAAATCAAAATATAATCACCTATCCACTAATAAATAAATTAAAAAATTTAAAAATTATTTTGAAATATTTGAATTTTGAAAATTACAGCAAATTCTTAATAAAATTACTTTAAAAAAACCCCAAAAATTAAAAATTAAACATAACTACATTCTTATGCTTTGAATACATTTCTTTTTCAAATAGAAAAAATGGCACATGCTTTTATTAATATGAATAGCAGGTACATTATCATGTATTTTTATCATCTCGTTTCATTCTTAACCACACAAAAAATTACTATTATCATTTAACCTGTCATCCATCTATTTTACTATTTTTCCGAGATTGGCCACACTTTTACATATAGATGTTGTTACCTTTAAATATCTTAACATGTTTAATGAGAAACATTTTGTAATATTAAAACAAGACCAGAATCTAAATAAACAAAAATCTATATAGATGTTGTTAGATGTCATTACCTTTAAATATTTTTATCTCAACATGTCTAAGAAAAAAATCTTGTAAGACAAAAATTTCGATAGGCATTATTACTTTTAAATATTTCAACATTTTGTCTAATAAAAAGTATCACAAGATGTAATGAATGTTAAGTGAATTATTCAATGGTCATAGATAAACGACTTACTTAACGCAATTGAATCCAGAAAAATATCCTATAAAATAAAAATACAAACCAAAATCAAATAAACAAAATAAGACATCATATTTTAATGTGCCAAAAATATCCCTCAAAAATCCCTCTTCATATGTCATATATTTAATCTATCTTAGAATGTCACTACATCTGTTTTTGGACGACCTTCTACAACTTTATTATATATTTAATCTGGCTTAAAATGTCACTACATCTGTTTTTGGACGACCTTCTACAACTTTATTATGTTCTCTATAAACGTCTAAAATAGTTTTTTAAAACACTTAGATCAATTTACTGATTATATCTATTTAATTAGTGACTAATAGCACCTTGAAACTTTAGTTCCTTCGTTACTATTCAATAATCACTTTATAATCCCAAAAATATCATTCCCTTTTGGTTTAAGCCACTTAACACAAAACAATAGTCCCCAGAGTGCCAATAAAATATCATTATCTTTTGGTATAAGCCACCTAACACAAAACAATACTCCCCCACAGTGCCAATAGCGGTGTTAAACAATACTCCCGCGCTCCGCTCTATTGTTAGTCCCTTCACCACTCCAACAACTAAATATATAAAACTTCTACAATATACACTCTATTGCCACATACTCTAAATGATAAAGCAGCAGCTCCATCTAGAAAAACCCACTGGATATCTGGCCCAAATCTCCTTAATTTGACACTGTCTTCCAGGCCGCTCTTCACCTCTGGCCCTTGGCGCAATCTCCATGTAGTATGCCAAGACTTTTAGATCGATGTTTCTAATATCTGGCCCATTTTTTAATACGTTTCAGAGATCGATATAGTGATTTCATACTATATATCCCTCTCTTTACCAGTATTTGAGTTGCGTATCCCTTAATAAAAACTACATGCATATATTCCATGAGTGTACAACATAACTGAGTATTTTTAGGTTTAAGGAAACCATAACCATTCACCCCAAGTTTCTTAATAGCGGTCACTGATATTCTTTGAGAAGGGTTTGGTGGGGAGCATTTCTCGTTAAAAGGAGGGACTTATGCTTCGGAGTTGTTTGATATATTGCAACTTGCATAATGATACCATAAAATAAGTAATGGATGGGAAAGTATGCGTTAGGTGTGAGGAGGATAAATGAAATTATTCCGTGTACAATCTTTTATTATTATTTTTTTAATTAAATTTCTTATATTAAGTAATAAATTATTTAAATTTTAATAATTTAGTTTTTTATCAATTTAAAATAATTGTATACTTAGTTTTAAGTGTTAGTTTAATTGGTCTAGTTGTCTAGTTAAAGTAACTTTGCTATTCCCCCAATCGGGGTGCGAGCCAGACCCTATAGCGTCAGCGGCTTTTATTGCCTAAGCTCGCTGTCAGTTTTTTCATTATGACCACGTTCTCCCGAATGCGGACACGATCATTTCTCATTATAACATTGCATGTCGATGCGATGGCTCTTTATAGCAGCTTCCAGGTTGGTTGTATGCTCGTTTCTATTGTTCTCAGGTTTAGTTTTCTGGTTTGGAGCAGCGCAGGAGGTTATACTGTTGGAGCTTCCCGTTCCTGTCAGCGATTGTTCATAGGGTTTCGGTATGTACAGCCTCACTATCACACTGTTAACTCTGTGCATTCTATGCAATATACCATAGGTTTCTCACAGTTGAAGGATGTCTTCCTCGTTTTTCTCTCATGCTATTTCCATGAAGATGAAGTGGTTAATCCTTGTTTCAGAAGTCCTATTGTCAATTATTGTAGTAACATATGGTTTTGGAAGGATTTAGAAGTGGGTTTACTTAATTGCTTCTCTCTCTGTCATTGCAACGCTTTTCTTGGCGGTTATGAAAGGATGCTGTGTGGCACGACAGGGGTTTCGTATTGTGTATGCCGACTCTGTTTGTTTCGTTGTCTTTTTTCCCGTTTGGTTAACAAGATGACAGGGGTTTGTTGCTTTTCATCTCGGCTCTGTGGGCATGGTTGCATTTTGTTCAGTTTTCTCCACATGATGCTCGCCCTTCGTCACACTGGTCCTTATTACTCAGTCCTGCGCACATGTATTTTTGTTAAGCCTCGCAACTATTTCTGTCTGCCTGTATTTCACAGATTATCTACCTTACTGTTCCGCTCTGGTGCGTCTCTTTTCCTCACAGGCTTCCTAGGAGCCACAATGACAAAGTCCACATCGCCAGCTTGTAAATCAAGAGGCAAGGGTAAGGCAATGAAGGTCCCTATGCGCTCTTCTAAACGAGGGCGTAAAACAAACGAACAGGTTGTTGAGAATCTGGTTAATGCTTATGCAACCATGACCCCTCCACCTATTCGCAAGCAAATTGAGGCCAGGGAGCAGTGTAGTTTGGATGAAGAAGTTGACCCGCAGCAGCAGCGAGTAAAACTGGATTTCCTGTTAGACCCTGGCAGTACTAGAGGTAGGGTCTCTTTGTTCCAGCAAATTGTTAAGATGTATTGGCGCCTTAAATGTGTTCTTGCAACAGCCCTCATGAGTATGAAGGAACAGGATTCTCATTCTTCTTTGTTATTTGAGCTTAATCATATCAAACAGGACATGACTACTATGACTAAGATCCAGCAGCAACAGAATGACCGCATTGGACGTATTGAAGAGCAGCTGCGAGATATGCAGTGGGTGGAGCTGCTTGGGTCTGAGGAAAATCCAGCCCCTGCGAAATCTTCTGATGTTTAGACCTTCTTGTTTCTTTTTGTTCATATATGTTTTTTGTCCAGTGCTATTATAGTTGTTGTTGTATATGTCAGTATTATGGACATAGTCGTGTAGCTCTTACTGCTACAGCTAGACTAAAACAATATCGTTTTTGGCTGGCCTTTAACTGTTTAAGCTGGCCAACTGACCTGGTTTCCCTTTGGGCGGGTTGAGGCACATTATTTTGCTGTATTATTTAATCAACTTGCTCTTTATAATAGAAAAGACAGGTCCTACGGAATTCACAGAAAAAAAAGTAACTTTGCTATTGATAGATAGGTCATAAGTTTAATTTTTTTTTTTTACACTTTCCCGATTAGATTTTTGGTTAATCAAATAAATGATATTAATTAATTCAAAGTTAGAAAATATTTCATTAATTTTTTTTTTTTATTACAATAAATAGAGATAACTCTAATTTATATGTAGATAAACAAAAAATTTATGTCACAAGTGTGCAATTCTTTTTCTACAACTTGGGTTTACCCAAGTCATTTTGGCACTTATTGTTGTGCAACACTACCTTCCTTTAGCCATAGTGGCTTTCCCAACCCGCACTTCCTTCATTTAGACTATGTCTCCTCAATTATGGTCTATGCATAATTTTATCTTAGGCTACAATAGGTTAGATGCCAAGAAAAGCTTAACACCCTTAGTTTATCAAGCAGTGATCACTTAAGCATGTGTCCAACAACAACCTTGAATCATCGGAGCAATACAACACTTAGCCAATATCATAACCTAGATAATTAATTGTATGCAAGGAACATACATTCAACATACATAAAGCATACACAAGGAAAAAAAAGTATGATGGGTGATACCTACGGTAGGTGACTTAAACACTTTACAATCTGAGATATGTTTACATGTTACACCAAGGAAGTGTGTCCAAATGACTCAAATTCAATTACAACTATAATTATATTGGTAAAAAGTCAAAAAATTATTCACTTGATCTCTGAAGCAATTTTAGGCCTATCCCTTGTAAGGATTGTCTTCTCTGCATTATCACTTAGCCAATGTAATATTCGATGAAACACAATCCCTAAACTTGGAAAAATATTGAAAAAACACTTAGTGAATCCTTGGATATTCTTTCTTGATTTATTGTATTATCACTTTGAGGCATCCAACTATTTATATGATCTCACCTTGCCTTATGAAACCTCATTTTCTCCAAGCTGGACCCAATTTCCCTTGAGCCAACATGATATTCTTTGGTTATTTGTTCATTGATTAGTTTATCAATTCATTCCAAGTCATGGTAGGTATATCCAATTCATCCCAAGTATTCTCAAGTCACTCCTTCTGCTTAGGGAATCCCATCCACTCAAGCCATCTCAAGTGTACATAGGTTTCTCCTTCGACCCAGTCATTTCATTTGACCAAACCTAACTCCATCCAATTGGGCCTTGTAGGAAAATCCATATCAACTCATACAAAGGAAACTTAATTAAGTGACCTTAGTTGGCTTAGTGATCCGAATATGGCCAAATTATCTAGCTTTACACAAGTGCAACCAATCTACCTCAATTTATTTAGTTAGACACATGTGTTGCTAAGAAATTTTAGAATGTTCATGCCCAATGGATGTAGACCCTATGGAATTCATCTAATGAGTGCACCCCAACATTATGATCCATGTAAATGTGTCCTTGAATGAACCTCGACCACCCTTTGGAACCCCAATGTAACACCCTGCTCCCACATTACACTAATCAATTCACTAGGGTAAACATGGGACAAAGAGTTACTATGATATGATTCAACTCCCCAATTACAGTTGAGGGAGTGGAATGGACAAACAAAATCAAATCCCACCTTCCTTGGGAGCTATAGGACCCCTAGGGGCTAACCAACCATTCAAAGTTCCCAACCCCTAAGTTAACCTAATTTCTGACTGAAATAGACCCAATCACACCCATGAGAATCCTTCTATATGACTAAAACCATCTAGTCGCATGCACAACAATGGAATACATGAAACTGCATACTTTTTTAGGTAGTTATGTGCCAACAACCTGAGATTCTGAGCCAATTTTTCAAGGCTAGGACTCAGGCCTTTGCCCAAAACTTGATGAAATTCTCATAAATAATAAATAACAATATGATAAGGAATCTAATGCAAAACTTGAACAAGGACTTGATCGAATAAGGCCTCTCCATGAAAGTAATTTCCTAAACACATAATTCCACAAGTCATATAAACACATATGAGCATACAGACTTCATACTTAGCTGATAGTTGTTAAGAATGTATGCTTCCCTCTCACAATAACTGCAATATAATCCATTAGGTCTTAAATTCATTTTTAATTCATTTAATAATGAAAACATGGTGAGATCCATAACTCAAGTATGTCATAAGCCATACTTATAACCAACATGTAACCAAGAGATCAATAATGATATAACAACCATTATAAACACACAATAAAAAAACCCATTTACACATAATACACAAGAGGACAAGATATATTATTAACACATGCAAAATGTAACTAGGTCAAGGAATTCCACATACCACCCTACCATATATTGGGCTAAATCAAATATTTCTTTCAACCCTGTGCCATATTCCAAGCATGAATCTAGAAATTACAACAAAATAACCAAGGATTCCTCAGTATTTACCGCAATCCATCAAGGGATGCCTAGGCCCAAACCCTCATCTATGCAACTAGGCTTTACGATAATCCTACCAGGTAATTACTAGGCCCAAACATGAAACGCTACCAAGATTTACCACAATCCTGCCACATACTAGCCCTGGAATCACTAGGCCTATAAAAGCACAGATGCCTCCATATATATCCAACTAAACTTTGAAGTGTTTTTCCATCTCTACCCTCTAGGATTTATCTTATATATTTTCATTCACTGGTCGAGGATTACTGGACCCAACGAGAGTATACAGAATCAGGATTTACCACAATCTCGCCTTCACTAGTCTAGGGATTCCTAGGCCTTGTGTTTCTTCATGAGACCACCCCACTTAGTTTCAAAACCAATTGAAAATATAGCTCAATCAATTAAGAAAAACCCCATAACACCATGGTTATCCGGAAATGGAAAGGAAAGGATGAAAAACACTGTCACACCTAGAAAATCCCATGACATTGACATCGAGAACCAAATACACACATGCATGTACCATGCATGTCAATACTAGTAAGGAATCATGCATGCAACTGGATCCTTACAAGTAATCTCATTGTAGCCACTTGATCTAACTCTTCCTTGATTGATCTTTTCTTTCCCTTTCCTTCTTTGTTCTTCCTCTGCTTTCCTTGCTCCAATACTAGAGTGTTCGAAGAAAACTCCAAGTGTGTAAGAGTATGAGGGAGAGATAATATGCATGTCAACGCTAGTAATGAAATCATACATGCAACTCGATGCCTGCAAGTAATCCCACTATATCCGCTTGATCCAACACTTCTTTTATTTATATTTTCTTTCCTTTGCCTCCTTTGTCCTTCTTTTACTCTCCTTGCTCCAATGCTAGAGTGCTCCAAGGAAAATCTGTGTGTAAGAGTATGAGGGAGAGAGAGAGTAGAGAGAGAACTCCAAAACTGAACAACATCCATGAATTGGTCCTCAGAAACCTCTTTATCAAAGACAACTCTATTTTATTCATTTTCCACTATTCTCCTTCATTTTTCTCCTCACATGCAACTTGTTACCTTTCACCTTCCTTTTCTCCTATTTTCCATTACTTTCAAAAATAAAATGCCAAATAATTCTTATTGTCTTTTCTTATGCCTTTTCCTTTACCTTTACCAGTTTCCCTTAGCCATAATAAACCAAATGCACACCCACTAGGATGTTTTTCCCAATTTTCAACTTGGAATATGTGTCCCATGACCTTGGTATTATTCTTCATTTATTAACCTTATTACATATATTTTTAACTTCCCATGGAGCTTTATAACTAAGCTCAATGAAGTGTTTACAGCGACCACTACTGAAAACATAACAAAAATATTGTTTATTGGAGCTTTATAACACAACTCAATATGGTATTTACAATAAGAACCACATATACTCATGCAAATTTTCTTCAACTAACAAATAAAAGGATATGATTCCTACATCAACAATAAGGGAATATATAGGCTCACACCTCCACCCTCAAAGGTAGTATGAGGATTCACCTC
This sequence comes from Pinus albicaulis, assembly GCA_034641835.2. Lineage (NCBI taxonomy): Eukaryota > Viridiplantae > Streptophyta > Pinopsida > Pinales > Pinaceae > Pinus > Pinus albicaulis. Next base: position 1,068,096,052 of record CM076577.1, read on the forward strand.
CATCCTAGGAATTACATAATCAACTTTTTGCATTGAGTGTCCATCACTACGATCCCACGCTACCTATTTCCTTAGTGAAAATTCATCGACTATTTATTCTAGGAAACACTCCCAATGTGCATATGATTCCATCTAGAAATGTTAATGACCAAAACTAATATATTTCTAGACCTTCCCTTCTCTGCTACACAGTACCTTGGGTAGTCCATTCACCCCCTTCCTTGCAGTCACTCACCTTCAAAGTTCCACAACACCCCCTTTCCCAGGCGATCCATTCTTGGGAAAGTTTTCCTTGCATCATAAGATGTAGAAACCAATTCATATTCATGCCTTAAACCATCATAGCAGTCATAAAATTCTCACAGGAATCAATGGAAACTATTGGGTAACAGTGTGCCACAATGGCCCTACTCCTAAATGCTTTACCAGCACACTGCTGCCTATTACCATTCCTTTTTTTGTTGCTACTAATTCTCTAGTAGTCAATCCAACCACCCAAACTCAGAATTTTCCATCCTTTCCTGTACCAAGCACATAATTTCCATTAGAACCAAAACGAATTGAAATAAACTCAAATCATATCTTATAGATGTCTTGTCAGTAAGGTACACTTCAAATTCTATTCACTTCTTGTCAAAAAAAGCCAAACTAGTTTTTTGATCAAATCATCATGTACAAACATATCACATCTGATTAACTAGAAAAATAACCATCGTAAATCAAAATCATGAATCGAATGAAATCATCATAAAATAGAATCGTAAATCATATGTAACCATCATAAATCAGAATAATAGATCACATGCATAATAAAAATGAAATGAAATATTGATACTTATCCTTTAATCAATCCTTTTCTTCTAACATTATGCTTGTCCTTTCCATACAAAAATCTGATCAGTTGAAACACCCCGCAAGCACCCAATTCCTTTTTTTCAATCATGTACACATACACACAATGTACATCACATGTATACACACACACACACACACGGTGTACAAACAAACACATACACCTACTCTGGGTGTGCCCCACAACATATATACATACCACTATGCTCAGTGTATAACACAATACATATAGCTACACTTGTTGTACAACACATCACATAACCCTACACCAAACATACAACACGACACATACACCTACATCTGGAATACAATGAAACACATACATCTACACCCATTGTACCCCATAACACAATACATACAGCTATAGCTAGTGTTCAACACAATACATACATGTTATGATACCATGACTACGCAATGCACATACATAGTACCACACATAGACAAAACAACATGTAAAACATGCACACAATACCACATGTACAACACTACTACATGTAAAACATGTATAGAATACCACTTGTACAAAGCACCACCTACACAATATGTAAAAACCACCACATGTACACAACACTACCTGCACAACGTATACACAACACCATGTGGACAACATGTACACAACACCACATGCATGGCATGTACACAACAACACATATACATAGCACCACCTACACAACATTGCCTACACACAACATCCCATGTACAACATGTACACAACACCACATGCACACAAAACCACATTTAGAATTATGCACACAACACCATATTTACATAGAACCATATGTACAACATGAACACCATTCCATATGTACACATCACCACATATGAAACATGCAAAAATTGCCATATGTACATGACACCACATATCCAACATGTTCACAACACCATATTTACATAGTACCACTTATCCAATATGCAAAAAACACCATATGTACACAACAATGCATAAACAACATGTACACATAATCATACACACACAAAACTACATAAACAAGATGTACATATCACCATATATACACAACACTACATATAAAAGATGTACATAGCACCATATATACACAACACCGCATATACAAGATGTAAATATCACCATATGTACAGAACACCAAATGTACACAACATCACAGGTACACCATGTATAACATATACACAACAGTTGCAATGCACATCCAGAGAACACACATTAACTCTACCAAGAAACCTTTCTTCTAGTGTATTTCCACTATTCATGTGTGTCTCAACATGTCATAGATCACACTTCTTTCATTCCGTTGATGTATTTGTCAACATTACCCACCATAGAATAAACATATACATAATACAAACATATAATATTATTTCATATCCACATGATACTGACGTTGTATATATGTCAAGGTTAATCTTGCCTCTTTATTCCTCATAAACCAGGAACCTCTTCATGTCATTCATGTGCATAAGTAATCATTCCTCCACAAGAAATGATTCCTAATGATCCTGTCAAACAATGACATACATATATACATATATAGATAAAAAATCATGATACCTGACGACCCTTTCAGACAAACCATGTGTACATACATATATACATATATAGACATCATCATATCATAATCACATCATAATTACTAGATATTGTAAGGTCTAGGTTAATAGAAATCCCTTTATTCATTTAACACATGCACCGCATCGAGAAAAACAATTTGCACCATATCTAAGGCATTTGATGCCTCAAGTACACTTACTTTCCTTTCATGTTACCTTTCTCATGATTTTCCTACAATCGTCCATTTCCAACAATGGAGCTAACCAATCCAAATAGTTGTCATATTCTTACCTTAAGTTGCTCCTTACTCATGCCTCGAGCTTCATATGGGTCTTACATTTCCTGATGGGTTTCTTTCAACTCTTATCAAGCTCCTTTAACTTTCTTGTTATCCAACCAATTCCCATGACCCTCAAAGCATACAAGGAAAGAACAAAAGAAAATAAGAAGAAAACCATGAAAACAAATAATAATAAGACACCACAAAAAAAGTGTCATGGTCATGCACCATACATAAACAAAGCTACAATTCAAGTGTAAAAAAATCAAAAAACACCAAAAGGACAAAACTAGCAACAAAACCCAAGACTCAATCCCCATGTGTTCCCATTACTTCCAAGGGAATTATCAACATGAGTCTTCTTTAATACTTCATGGAAGTCTCTTTTGCCATGCAATCCCCTACATCAGACTTCCATAAACACATAATTTTTAGTGCATAAATAAATATAACAATATACAAGTTACCTTACCTTGATGTGCCAAGCACGTTGCCTTATAACTAAACACATCTATGCCATCTCTCAAGGGAATCCAATTCCAACCATAATTGGAAGCCATCTGTTATACGTATCAAATACATGTTCATGAATATAACACATATCTACATAATGTCATATGAAATCAAGGTTAATAATAATTAATCTATGCAAAGCACTCATTTGTTTAGAATTGTAGTTCCTAAACATAGACAAATGAATTCTCACTCAATGCATTTCTTTTAATTCTTCTTATTGCATTTGAGTCTTATTGTTACACAGTAATTTGTCACCGTCCCTACCATTCCCCGTCCCGCACAATGGAGGACCCATTATGTGACCTGTGAGCAATGTCCAGCCTTGAAAATACCTTCATTGCATCCCTTTCCATGAGGACAACATTTCTCCTGTTTATCATTTCCTGAGCAGACCCCTAAAAACACATGTTTTTGCATTGGCGCTGGTAGCCCATTATGTACTCGCGCCAATGGGGGAAAATTAACACTGAGCCCGCGCCAATTGGCGCTCTGTCCCAGTGTTGTACCCGCGCCACTCTGTTTATGGAAAGTTTTTTAAAAAAGAGGCGAAGTTTCGATTACAACAACTTCGTGGATGAGTCATCAAGAGTGGTTTCGCCTGAATAACCACGGCCTTCCTCCTTTGGCCTCATGTTTCCACCATATGGGGAACCTCCCAAAGGATAAGGCCTCCCTTCCACTATTGTAGGGATCCCAACCTCCTCCTCTCCTCTATAAATATAGCCTTCATCCATTGATGAAGGGGCTGAAGGGCTGAAAAGTTGAAAGGCTGATAGTCTTGAAGTGCTGAAGCTTTGCATCTCCCTATTCCCAAGTGCCTTTGTGCTGTAAAGAATCCCTTCTTTCCCTTAAGGCCCATTAAGCAAGGAGACCATTGTTACGAGACTCTGGAGAGGTTTCCCTTTCCTTGGCGAGCTTTGCGAGACGTGGACAACCGGGGACCCGTACGAAGGAGGCTGCGACGTCAGAACTCGGTTGTAACTTCTATTCATTTATCACTTTAATAGATGACTATGATTATGGTTCCACTCCTTTTGCAATCATGTTAATGCGAGTAATATCTTTTCTGACCGATATTTAGTTACGTATGCTGGTTCCTATGCATGTATCTGTTTGTCTCTTCTGTGTGCAGGTGTTCGTCCACGGAGATCGTGGAAGGATTGTGATCTGCCAGGGCTGAAGGACGGGGGCATCTTCTTCTTCAGATCTAGCGTTGGAATCCGGGTAGGCTCTTATCCCAAGTCTTTCATTTCGTAACTAGGAGCTTGCGTCATAGCATTGTTTGTTTGTTGCTAGACCCCTGCTGGGCTAGTAGGGATCGCCTCTGTCCGCAGAGGGGATTTACCTCCTCAACAAATTGGTGACTCCACTGGGGAGCAACGTCTGGTTTTCCTTGTCTCATTTATGTTGTTTCGCTTTGATCGTTTTTCCTTGCTTGATGAGCCTTCTGGGTAGGGTTCTTTTTGTGTTTTGGCTTTTGGTTCAGCCCCCAGAGGATTAGATCTGACCTCTGCTTTTCTGAATTTTCACCTTTTCATAGTTGGCTTTATTGGCGCGAGTTTAGCCCTGACAGTCGCGCCAGTTGGCGCAGGTTGTTAGTTTATAACTCGCGCCATCTCCTGTCTGGCGCGGATTACAGCCAGACAGTCGCGCCATTTCCTGTAGGTGGTAGGGTTACCCTTGTTCAGAAACTTCTTTTGGTCAGTACTTTGCTTCTGGGTTTGTTTTAGATTCAGCTTGAAGTGGGAAGTCTGGTCTTGGTTGGGAGAAATTCTTTGTTTTTTCATTTTCAGGCAGTGGCGCTAGTTGTCAATGTACAAGTCGGGCCACTTTCAGGGTGTATGAAAATTGAGTTTTTTTTCCCTTAATCCTTCAACAGTGCGTCTTTCCCTTCGGGTATTTCCTCTGTATGAGCATAGATTACATTGCTCATTATTTGGAATGTCTTCTTTCTATGATTGTTTGATGTAAAAGGGATGGATGCCTTGTTTTGATCTCTTGCTTTGGAAGTCCTTTTTGTGTTTGACCGCATATGTCTTGTCAACTTTTGAGGGATTTTGTCACAAAGTATTTTGAAACAACGGTTGCATTCTTAGTGTTTGTTTGCATCCCTTTTGCCTTCATCCTTCATTAAGGAGATTTGTGTTTATTTAGTTTTCGTCTCAAAGTGTTCTTTTTGTTAAAATGCATTAGATCACATTGCATTGAAAAGTATTTTTTGAGATCCATCATTGAACTTAGATTACATTGTTTAATGATTGAAAACTAGAAATCACTTTGAGTGCATTCTCTTTTATTGAAAGTATGCATTAAGTAGATTCTCATTTCATCGAAAAATGCATTGAGTGCATTCGTATTATTTGAAAAGAAAAGGAAATTGTGCATAGATTACAATTGCATAGTTTTCGGAAAAAGAATTTTGCATATATTACATTGCATAATTCGCTTCGTTGGATGTTTTAGAATACTTTTGGATAGTGAAAGTCATCTAGTTTGGAAAAGTTTCGTTTTCAGTTTTGCTGTTTGTTGCATCATTGTTTGAAGCTCTTCCCTTAACTAGATAGCATTCATCGAATTGAAAATTTTTCTTTTCTCATATAGTTTTGCATTTAGGAGTCTTTTGAGACACTACATACGGTAGGGCCTGGAAATTGAAACTTAATTGAAGATCAACTGTAAAATTTATTCAATTAACCTAAGGCAACATTGGAACTTAACGAAACACATTTAGAAGGTCTAGGCTAGAGACGTGTTCCGGCGTCGTTAAACCTAGCAGCTGTCGTTCACCTGTTGGCTTTAGAGAGCGCTAGTACGGACTTGCGCTCCCCGTACCGTCGCGTATATAAAGGGAGACCCCTCTAGGTTTTCAATCCTTTATCCACAGGAAGCCGAGTCTGCCGCCCTATACCCGTGATACACCGAACACAGCATTCGGGGAGACTACCTGCACGTACGGAAAGTCCTTGGTCGATTTCTGTTTCATTATTGAAACCAAGGTGTATATTGCGGTTCACGGATATTTGGTACACCCTTTGTGCCTAGTTTTTCCTGAGCAGTCATTTGGTCTTTTCTGACTCCCTAAACTTGAAAAGACCGTCAAGCGCTTGTCCTTTCACGCTTGTGTCAACTCTGAAAGAGATAGAGTCATCTTTTTATCATTTCTCGACTCTTAAAATATGAAACGGTAGAACTTCTTATTTTCCAATGTGGTAAAATTAATCGCCCACGATTTCACACCTATTTAGACATTGCCTGTTGACCGTTTGATCGTGTGTCTTAACTCGTTTTCAGCCCGTGTGTGGTTTTGAGTTTGATGGAAACTTTTTCAGAGTTTACCAACCAAGGAATCCCCTCAGAAGGGAATCCTGGTCACTTTCCTCCTTTTGGAAATGTTGGCGCTCCTTATATGGCGACGTTGTCCCTTCCTGGGATAACTATTGGGTTGCCTGTCTGGTTGTTCTCAACCTCTGTCGTTCCAAATGTCTCAGTTACTGGTCAATCAGTTCCTCCACCCGAACCACATCATGTTGATTCTAAGGTGGACCTCTCCCCTTCTTCGCCTGTTTCTGAGTCCTCCTCCTCCTCTTCGCATGGTGAAAGTCTGGATTCGAGTAACCAGGTGGCTAAGAAGAAGAAGAAGAAGTCTGATAAGCGAGAGATTAAAAGTGCTGCTATTGCTCCTGAAACGTCTCCTCTTGATAACCCTTCCAACCCTCCTCAGAAAGTCAAGTTCCCCTGCATGTTGTGCACGGGAGACCATCTTCTTCGAGACTTCCCTGGCATTCCCAAGGTACTCGAAGTATGGTCCAACGGTCGCCCACCGTTGTCTTTGGCTTCCGGGAGTCAGGTTGGGGGCACTGGTAAGGCTCCTAAGAAGCAGGGTAAGATCACCAATCCTTGTAAGTTGTGTGAAGGGCACCATGCTATTCACCTTTGTCCTTATATGGATGAAGCCAAGCGAGTCTTGGACAACCTGACTGTTTCTACACCACGCCTCCCGGCTGGTTATAAACAACTTTCTTTGAGTCTTCCACCGGCTGATGCCGTGATTGGTCAAGGGTCATCCTTGGTCGATCCCACTCCTCCAGAAATTCAGATTCAGGAATCCGTTCCCGACCAACCATTGGTCGTGGGATCGGTCGAACTGGCCCCGTCCGCGGTGCACCAGGTCTTTTCTGTCGAGAGTGGATCTCACACCCCTCATGTCCTTCTGGTCTCTTCGGATTCTTCAGGCTTGGAGAAAGATTCTCCTGCCCCTGTACTTCAAGAAGCCCCTCCTCCACCTCCCATGATGGAGGCTCCAGAGGATATCCCTCCCGCCTTCGAGATGGAGGTCATGGAGGATGCTTCTTCTACCGTAACATCAGGGGAAGACCTTCGCTTGTCGATGGTAGCCCCTCCAAGTAGTTTGGTCGCTTCCTTTGACTGGAATCGATTTGCAGGATTTCGCCTTCCATCTTATGTGCCTTTCGAGATCACAGTACAGGCTCTTGGTCTGGTTGTACCCAGCACCATCATAGACGAAGGTGCCTCTGTTAGTATTCTGTCATCAACTACCTGGCAAGCTTTCGGTTCGTCGCCGCTTGCGCCCGTTACGCAGAATCTGTTGACATTCAATAGAAGAACGAGTCAACCGTTGGGGATCCTTCCAAGGTTACCTGTTACTTTGGGAGGCAAAACCGTCCATATGGACGTGATGGTCGTTCCAGGCCCCTTGGATTTCCATCTGCTCCTGGGGCGCGATTACACCTATGCCATGGGAGCGCTTGTCTCCTCCCTTTTTCGTGTGGCCTGTTTTCCACATGAAGGACGGATTGTGACCATTGATCAGTTGTCGTTCTTTGGTCCCAATGTAGCATCTGGTCCGCCATCACCCCCTCCTGGTTTTTATCCACCCGTTGTATCTGCTCCACCGCAGGTCAACTATGTGGCTACTTACCCCGTGCCTGTGCTCAGTGATGATGCCGTAGTGCATAATGTGCTGGGGGCATTGGGTCCTGACTTCCAGGATGTTTTTCTTCCATCGGGAGTGGAACTCTTGGAAGCGATGACTTCTTGTTCATTATGATGAAGTCATCGGAGCAGAGTTCCTTGTCTTGTGTCAAGCTCCTTAAAAAATGAAACAAGGTTCGGAGCAGAGTTCCTTGTCTTGTGTCAAGCTCCTTAAAAAATGAAACAAGGTTGTCGGAGCATAGTTCCTTGTCTTGTGTCAAGCTCCTTAAAAAATGAAACAAGGATGTCTGAGGATAATTCTTTTAATGTGTCAACCTCGTTAAAACAATGAAACACGTTCCCGTTCAATTCGAGTCTTTGATAAGATCTCGTAAAATCCCAGTCGAGTCTTTTCTTTTGATCTTGTAATTTGAACCTTCACTCCATCTGCTTTTCATATGGACTGAAGCTTGGGGGGCATGTACCTCGAATTGAGTCACCATGCTGGGGGCATGCTTACTATTTCAAGCATAGTTTGTTTCCGTTTCAAGCTTGTGTAAAAATAAAACCGGTTTCAAGCATAGTTTATCTTTGTTTCAAGCTTGTGTAAAAATGAAACCAACTTCAAGCAGAGTTTCCTGATTTCAAGCTTGTGTAAAAATGAAACCATGCCCATTTTACCTCTTGTGATTGCCATTTCATCAGCCTGTTTTGTCAGGTGAGCCCTGGTTTTCTCACTCCATCGTCATTATCTGCTTGGCCGATCATATGCCTTCACTTGGTTGTTTTACCTTTTCCTGAGGAACCGCTGCGATGAGTGGTCTTGTTAGCCAGCCTCTTAACCTTTATTTGTTTAGAGCAGTTCCATCATTACCGGAACCAGTTGCTACCCTTTATACCACTCGTTCCTTCAGGAGGAGTCTTCTTTCAGCTCTTTTCTAACTCTCTAAACATGAAAAGATTGTCGAGGCCCTTGTCGTTTCGATCTCGTTAAAATGGACACGAATCGACATTCACCCAGTATAAGTTTAACCCTTTTTCGGGCTGGGATGGATTGATTACGAAAAAGGAATACCCTAGCCTATTGCGACTAGGAGGTTTTCCCGGATATTGTTTTCTACCTTTTCGGATCTGGGGAACTATTTACGAAAAGGGACTTGTGGAGTTTTCTTTTCCGCTGTCTTTTCAAACTCTCTAAACATGAAAAGACACCGAGTTCTTCCTTTGTCAGACTCGTTAAACCCTGATGACATCGGATCCAGTCGAAATGACGTTATTCGAGTCGCTCCTTCCTAGGGCTCGTTAAATGTACTAGGATGGATTCGCCCGAAGGGTGGACTTATATGACACGCATATGGTATCCTCTTCAAGCTTGTGTAAAAATAAAGAGGTACTCACCAAGATGGTGGGGAAAAATGGAACCATCGTCATTGTCGTCGGCAGTATGTCGCTCTTGAACATGGCACTTGTCTGCATTCGTGTCAGGTTGGGGACATCTCATCTCGTTGCTTCACTTTGCTTCCATGGGTTTGGGTAATCTCTTTTGACCTCTCATCTGTTCACTGCCTCGTCGCCATGACCCCTGATCCGTTGATGTCAAATACTGCCAAGTCCATTGTCGTGCCGTTTATATGTTCAAGAGAAGTTGGCCTCTGCGAATATCAACCTTCCTCTGTTTCTCATATGGCCCCGATTCACAAAAAAACATTATGTTCCTCTGTCTCGTGTCGATGATGTGGGAATTATTATGGCCCACCTTCGATCAAGGTCACTTCCTGTCGACTTCAACTCATTATCCAGGAAGTTGGTCTAGAGACTCCTGATGGTACCTTGGAGCCTGCATGTCTCAATGGCGGGTTCGTCGCATTCGACGTGAGGTTTACATCATTGACCTCCGATCGAGTGATTCTGCGGGTGTTCGACGTCAACTCATTTATTCGCACGCCGTAGATTGTACCTGTAGTACCTTGAGGACCATTGTCATTATTGGTGGTTTCTCTCGCGTATGTTAACAGCTTTCATCATTGGCTGGTAATCAGACGATGTTCTTGCATGTTCGACTTCAGCTCACATATTCACATGCTTGAACTTGTACTCTGTTGGGTCGAGATGGAGCGCGAGACCCTGGATTGTGTCTGTTGTAATCCAGGCTGCGATTGTGGATTATTATCATTATGTACATGACTCACTGATTGGATGGCTGCGACCATACCTGAGTCTAGTTGTTTGATCTTAGTTGGATGGCTGCGCCCATACCCTGGATTCGGATTATAGCATACTCTGTTCGGATGGCTGCGTCCATACCATATACATCATGTACTTGAGATATCAGTTGTATCTTTCTGCGCAGGTTTTCCGACGGCGGGCCTTCGGTTGGACATGTTCTCGTAAAGCATTTCACCCCTCTCTCTCTCGGGCCTCATGCTTTAGGGGGCATCTGTTACACAGTAATTTGTCACCGTCCCTACCATTCCCCGTCCCGCACAATGGAGGACCCATTATGTGACCTGTGAGCAATGTCAAGCCTTGAAAATACCTTCATTACATCCCTTTCCATGAGGACAACATTTCTCCTGTTTATCATTTCCTGAACAGACCCCTAAAAACACATGTTTTTGCATTGGCGCTGGTAGCCCGTTATGTACTCGCGCCAATGGGGGAAAATTAACACTGAGCCCGCGCCAATTGGCGCTCTGTCCCAGTGTTGTACCCGCGCCACTCTGTTTATGGAAAGTTTTTTAAAAAGGAGGCGAAGTTTCGATTACAACAACTTCGTGGATGAGTCATCAGGAGTGGTTTCGCCTGAATAACCACGGCCTTCCTCCTTTGGCCTCTTGTTTCCACCATATGGGGAACCTCCCAAAGGATAAGGCCTCCCTTCCACTATTGTAGGGATCCCAACCTCCTCCTCTCCTCTATAAATATAGCCTTCATCCATTGATGAAGGGGTTGAAAGGCTGAAAGGCTGATAGTCTTGAAGTGCTGAAGCTTTGCATCTCCCTATTCCCAAGTGCCTTTGTGCTGTAAAGAATCCCTTCTTTCCCTTAAGGCCCATTAAGCAAGGAGATCATTGTTACGAGACTCTGGAGAGGTTTCCCTTTCCTTGGCGAGCTTTGCGAGACGTGGACAACCGGAGACCCGTACGAAGGAGGTTGCGACGTCAGAACTCGGTTGTAACTTCTATTCGTTTATCACTTTAATAGATGACTATGATTATGGTTCCACTCCTTTTGCAATCATGTTAATGCGAGTAATATCTTTTCTGACCGATATTTAGTTACGTATGTTGGTTCCTATGCATGTATCTGTTCGTCTCTTCTGTGTGCAGGTGTTCGTCCACGGAGATCGTGGAAGGATTGTGATCTGCCAGGGCTGAAGGACGGGGGCATCTTCTTCTTCAGATCTAGCGTTGGAATCCAGGTAGGCTCCTATCCCAAGTCTTTCATTTCGTAACTAGGAGCTTGCGTCATAGCATTGTTTGTTTGTTGCTAGACCCCTGCTGGGCTAGTAGGGATCGCCTCTGTCCGCAGAGGGGATTTACCTCCTCAACACTTATTATATACTATCACATTTTAGTTATATAAACAAATCAACTATTACCTTGTCACACTAGTACCAAACATGTTTCCCTATAATTGTTCACACATGTAAGTCACGCACTCCAAATATCAAGACATTATATTTATTAATTTGAAATCAACCTTTACCAGTAATAAAAACCATGTCATAATAACACTCATAAGACATAATGCTATAACTATCACCTACTTACACTCAAGTAATAATAAACTCTCTCAACACATATTATGTTAACCTAATCATCTTAAAACAAGATCATTTCTTCATGCAATTGTATAGACACGTTCTCCTATCATGAAATTAATCAAACATTTAAACAACATGTAAAAATAACATTTATATAGGACAAATAGAAAACATAATAAAAATATTACATCAATATATCTCAGGGGAGGCTATCACATATGCACAAGTCAGACCAGATTAGTATGACATAATATCACAAATATATTTACTCATACCTGAATATCATAACCATGATCATCTGCACAAGCCAATCTAAATTATCATGATACATATAACATTAAGATCTTAAATTAAATGACCATAATTATTATGTCTATGCCTGCAATGCATATAACAACAAGTTGACTATCATGCATGACTATGTGACGAATGTGCATATGACCACACTCAACAACTAACATCTATCATGCATGTAACCATAAAAAAAATAGAATGATAGGAATTTACATCACCATAATTCATATAAAAATTATTAAACAACATAGCTGCATACCCAACATACAAACCTATATGATGATTTTCTCTTACCCTGATGTCCAGTGCCACAACCTCACTCTAATCGCACGCATATCCTGCTCTATCTTAGCCAACATATCAACATTATATCTTGTCAACAACGTAATGATGACATAACTACATACAATGACCTCACGAACCATATATGACCTACTATTCATGCATAAAGATAACCATAACAATGCATGCACAAAAACATATAGATACTGACATGCATAACAAAATAATATACAACCAAAATGTATTCCAGATAAGAACATCCCAACAAGAACATCATAAACTTCTACATGCTAAGACAATTGTAACAACTACCATCACCATGCATACATAACAAGCACAGATGCAACCTAAATTCATGCATGAAATCTGCATTCCACCCATCCAGTCCAAGGGGTGAACCATGCTTTGATACCACTCTATAATACCCTCCTCCCACATTTACCCAAGCTAATCGTTCCACTGGGGTAAACATGTGACAAAGAGTTACTATGGTATGATTCAACTCCCAAAGTACATTTAACGAAGTGGAATCAACAAACCAAAACCAAATTGACCTTTCTGAGGAGCTACAGGACCCCTAAGGGTTAACCAGCCACTTGAGGTGCCAAAACCCTGAGTTAACTTACTATCTGAAATAACTAGACCCCAGTCACACCCATGAAAATCCCTTCATGTGACCAAAACCCTCTAGTTGCATGCACAACAAGGGAATCTATGTGACTACATACTTTCGCAGGTAGTTTTGTGCCAGTGACCTCAAATTCAAAGCCACTTTTTCAGGGCTAGGACTTATGACTCTCCCCAAAACTTGATGAAACTCTAAGAAACAATAAATAACAATATGAGAAGGTCTATAATGCAAAATTTTAACAAGGACTCGAATTGATAAGGCCTAGCCATGACAACAATTTCATCAAAAATATCATGAACATGCAATCTTCAAGTCACATAAACGCATCTGAGCATTGGGACTTCATAGTTATCCGAGAATCGTTAATAATTTTTGATGCCCTCTCACAAAACCTGAAATATCATCTAGTATGTATTATATTCATTTTTCATTCATTTACAAATCAAAACATGATGGGAGCCATAAATCAAGTTTTTCATAAACCATGCTTATAACTAGCATATAACAAAAAAATCAATAATGATATAATAACCATTATAATCACATAATAACAAAAAAATTTAAACATAACACACAATAGGAAAATATATCTTATTAACATATGAAAAATGCAACCATGTCAGGGACTTCAACATACCACCTGACCATAAATTGTGATAAACCAAATGTTTCTTTCAGCCAATCACCCTCGTGTCATATTTCAAGCATGAATGTGGTACTTAAAACAAAAGAACTAGGGCTTCCCTAGGATTTATCACAATCCACCAATGGATTCCCAGGCCCAAGCCCTCATCTATACACCAGGATTTACTACAATCTAGGCTTACATTGTTTTGCTACAAGTTTTCTTAACTTAGTCCATGATGATTTTTTCCATTGAGCTTAGGCATCGAACCACTGACTTACACCTTCCTAATGAGGCAAGGCATAAAAACTATTTTTCTAAGGTGTAATTCATTGAATATGTCCTATGCATTAGTCTATGAGCACTATGGTGATCATATGGTGGAGGTAGGTAACACCATTATGGTAAAGTGTTTTACATCCTCCACCATCAATTTTTCTTTCTATGATTAGAAACACCCTTAAGAACTTGTTGTCCTTAATTCATTTCCATACATTTTGTATCCATCCCTAATTAGCACTTGACTTATCCAAACTATTCATGGTAAAATTTCATGCAAGTTCCCTCCATGAAAACATTCCTCTAAATAAGTACAAGTCCTCCCAATTCTATCGAAAATCCCTCATCCCATTATTAATTCTCATTATTTTGGTTGGAATATAAACTATAATGGCTACAACTAGTTAATATAACTATGTTAATCCAGTTTTTCTCAATAATATTGTCAAAAATCCAGTTGTTATGCAATCTGGACCTACTATGGCATCCATGCTTTGACCAAATTATCATTCTTATATGCATTCAACTCATGGGGGTTTTGAAATAATTGGGCAGGTAACCCCACTGTTACATCCAATCCATGACAATGAAAATCCTTATGACCAATTTTTTTTTTCCCATATACACTTTGGTCATCCTGTACAGCCTTAATTAAACTAAGTAATTTCACAACTCCCCTTTTTACTATTAGTTTTCTTCACAACATAATTTTCTAGGTCATCTTCCTAAAGGAAAAATAAGCTCCAGTTCCTCCTCTTAAGAAGTAATCTTGCTCATATCTCATCAGAGAAAATATGATAGTAGGAAACTTCCAAGGCTAGTACAAAACATGTTGTTTAACTTTTTCTTCATGCATAAGTATCTCAAAGCTACATTTCTATCCTATAGTGTGTAGCCTAGTCGTTCAAACCAATTTATGTTGATTTTATAGTGCAATCAAGGCTAGTAGAATTTTCCAAATTGATAACTACTTCCAATGATACAATTATATTTCTTTAGAGAAATCCAATCATTAGGTTGATATGTATGAAAAATTTCAACCATTAACTTATTCAATGGAGTAATAGAGGTCACATAAACAATGAGATAAGAGACACCAAATTCTTTGTCAATGACTAGGGTAAAACCCACAAAGGGGAAAACCTAGTAATATTTCCTTATGAGAGAGAGATAAATTCATCAAATTGTACATATGAATATTCCAATCAAAATTCCAATCTCGAAACTCAATAAATGACAAGTCAAACTAGTCAAAAGAGAGAAAAAATCAATGCAATGTCAAATTAAAGTTTGCAATAGAGGGCCGAATTTTGGCCTAAGGTAGCATGTCAAAGTGGTTAAAATTAAACCTATAATACCACATTCAAAGTCTCAGTCAAATCACATTATTTGACCTATGTTCAACTCTCACTCAATAGCCCAGAAACAAAAGAAGATCCTTGGTAAAACATAGTCAACGAATCCCAAATAATTTCAGTCTCCAAAAACATTAAAAAGCTCAGTAAAACATAGATAAAATTTAAATGAACCAAATTCAATGATGGTCAAACAGAAGTCAAGAGAGTTGGTTAACACAAAGATAATATTCATTTTCTTTTTCTCCTTCATATGTGTGTATTTTTATTCTTATTTCAGATCGAATGGACAAGTTGATGATGATGCCAAATGAGGTAAATCAAACTCCAATACATGTGTATTAGGAGGTGGGTTTTGACCATAGTGTCAAACCCTTTCATGTGGTGGGTTTTACTTGTTCAACATAAAAATTCATAATGTATTCTTTGTTTTTCCAATGAAAATATCGACCGAAGCTACCAATTTTCAACACTCCCTCTTAGCTAGTGAGGTACTTTCCATTCTCTCTCTCTCTCTCTCTCTCTCTCTCTCTCTCTCTCTCTCTCTCTCTCTCTCTCTCTCAATATCAATGTCCCTGAAGAATCCATTTATATCTCAGTAATAACCCTAGTGAGAGATTATATATACAAGTCTCATCATAAGAAAAGATACATAGCATCAAACTCATACCATAAGAAAAAACCTAATGGAATCAAGGTAAAAACCCAACTAACCAATGGTGTCAATTAATTAGGAAAACTATCCAACGATATGACATGGTTTCTCAATAAATAAGAATTACCCAAGAGAATACACAAAAGCAATCTTCCCAACCATCTCCACTTGGTCTCTCGGTCAAACACAATGACTGAAGGAAGAGAACTCAGAATTAGTGTCCCTGAATAAAACCACTAGTCTCTCATTCAAACACAATGACATAAGGGGTAACTCCAAGCCTCAAAACCAAACTCCCCAACAACATAATTGGTTTTTCAGTCAAGCTTAATGACCTAAGGGAGTAACCAGAACAATATTCTCAACCATAAACCTTGGTATCTCAGCTAATCCCAAGGAATATTGTCAATCACATGATGTTATACAATCAATGCTCTCTCTCTCCAATACAGGGATTCTCACAAACTTCATGTTGTTCAATGAAATAAGAAAACTTCATCCAGGGAAACGGTTTTTTCAAAACATCAACAACCTTAATTATTGCATAATAAATTATTTTATTATATTTTAATTTTTTTAATATTTTTTTCTTATGAATTAGGGTTGAGTTTGGAAGAGATCGAAGCTCTCATGGTGAGCTAGATGCCATATATATTGAGAAATATGGATGGATTTATTAATGTGTTAATGAGCATTTATATTAGCTATGAATGATAAATATTTCTCATGTTGTAATATTGAACCTTGGTACATTGAATATCTCAACTGTTGTCCTAGATAATTGGGTCAATATTGTGGTGGCTAAAAAGTATGTCGATACAATGACTAATATTTTAGTCATTACAAAAAGTAAATTGATGGTATGAAGCAATTATATATCCAAAGGATCAAGGGGAGTTCTAATTCATAGATTGTGTTATGGAGTTCATATAATATTTCAAAGTGGATATTTTGTGATTATTTTTTGATATTCATAACCTTATAACGATTTTTAATTAGTTGGATTTATCTCCTAGTTTTACATATCGTTGAGATATCATATCACTTGGATTGAGTGGGTAAGATATTCTATTTAATGTATAATTATGATAATGATATTTTAACATCCCTGGTGAAAATTCCATTTAATAAAGTTAAAATAATAACCACATATTATGAGACATGTATTCCAAGTTAAATGTTGGTAAAAACATCCTAGTGTTGGTGTTCACATGGTTTATTATGGCTAAGGAAATTTGTAAAGGCTATGGCTAAGGCATTAAAGAGGTAAAAAAAAAAATTGGTACATTTATTTATAAAAAATAATGGAAATTAGTATACAAGGGAGGTAAAAGGTCACAGGTAGCATGTGAGGAGGAAAATGAAGGAAAAAAATGAAAAATGAAGAAAATAGAGGCCTCTTCTATAAAAATCCTTCTGAGGATCAGTTGGTACCTTTTGTTAGTGCCTTTTTGGAGCTCTCTCATTATTATCTCTATCTCTCATACTCTTGAATACTTAGAGTTTTATTGGAGCGCTCTTGGAGATTGTGGATACTTGGTGATTTGGAGTAAGAAGGTAAAGGAAGAGAAGGAAAGTGCAGGTGGACATAGGGATCATCAACTATAGAGGGATTTGATAGCAAGTACCTAGTTGCATGTATGTTTTCCTCATTAGTTTTGACCTACATGGGTATGCATGTGGATTTTCCTAGCCTTTCCATTTCCTAGACTACCATGGTATTGTGGGTTTATTTCCATTTATTTTTTTATGGTTGGTTCTCATGATTCCTTTATTTATGGGTTGATTTATTAGTTACTAGAAGCCTTGGTTGGATAAACGATCTTGAAGCCCATCAAACAATTGTGGGTTGAGTTACTAGTCTTGGAAGCCTTGGTTGGACAAACACTCTGGAAGCCCTAGATCGGTGGAGTTACTAGTCCTGGAAGCCCTGATTGGAAAAATACTCTGGAAGCCCTATAACAGTTGGGGTTGATTTACTAGTCCTGTAATCCCTAGTTGGAATAAAAATATGGAGTTGTGGAACAACTTGGAATATAGAGATAAATCTGTGATGGTTAGCGATGTCCAATCATGAGGTGGAATCAGTAGTTTTGGGTCGAGACGGTTTGGTATCTGGAGCCATATTTTGGTGTGTATTGATTTTTTTGATAAATTCCCACATTCATGATTGGAATATGGCATGGGGGTTATTAGCTGAAATGAGACTTGGCTCAACCAATCTATGGATGGGTGGAACCTGGAAGTCCCATCTTCGGTTAGTTTTTACATTAAAAAATGAAGATATCATTCCTTTGGTATTTGGTAAGAAAATGAAATGTTTATTATGTGGATTTCAATGATCTTATATCTATGGTATTTATGTTGTTATTATGTTGGTTATAAGTATGTATTTTATCAGTGATGATGTATGGCTTTATCTGTGTTTTATCCTGGAAATGAATACATGATGTATCTATGGTCCAATAGACTATATTTTATCTTACAGTGTAGGGGAGAAATGCTTCTTAGCTATTTTTAGATTTGTAGGAGACCCAAATTTTTAATTCTATTGTTTATACCTATAGATGCAATGTTTGTGACATGTTTGACGAAATTGTTGTCATGGTTGGGTGGGGTCAAATGAGTTCCTAATGATGTGATTTATTCCATGTATCTGTTTTAATTCTATTTATCCTCTCCTAAAGTTACAAGAAGTTCTGGGTAGTTACCTGGGATCAAGAGATAAAAATGTGGCTCAAATCCTAGAGCCGAAGGCACAAAATTGATTATTTGGGCCCTTAGCCACTACCTTGCCAAGGCTAGCCCAAGGATAAGGGTTTATAGCCACCCCCTTGACCTTATATTCCCTTAGCTAAGGATCAAGTGGGTCAAAATTCATCCACCCTTCAAGTTTCAGGGGTCTGGGAGGGTGGTTTACCTCCTGGGGGTGTGGTTGATGTTATGTAAGGTTTTTTTTTTCATGTTTCTATCGGTTCCACTTCCTTAGGGTAATATAGTAGGTAGGATCTCATATTAGTAGTCTCTCGTCACATGCTTACCCTGGTTGGCCAGTTACTTAGGTAGATGTGGGAAGAGGGTGTTACAGAGTGGTATTAGAGCATGGTTCAATCCTTGGACTAGATGGGCGGTGTGTTGGCCATGCTTTTGTTGATTTATTATGTGTTTCTCATACCTATGGTGTATATGTTTGTGCATCCATGTTGTGTTTTCCATGGTGGCAATGGTGTCGTCATGGGAGGACTAATGGTGTTTTTTTCAACCATTAGGGGAATTTTGAGGTCTAAAATGGGCCTCCTAAGGAAATTATAAAATAATAGTGGAAATAATAAAATCAGATTTGATGACATCATCAAATTTTAGAGGGAAACAAGAAATAACTATTTTTTCAACTCATATTTTCAACTTATCTCCCAATTTTTTTACTCAAATTTTGAGTGAGGGTACTCATTGCATGCAAAATTTAATTCCTCATCGAAGGAGTACCCACGTTGGATACTTTTGATGGGTCATGCTACACGAAAAATGAGAAATACATGAAAAAAGTGATTGTAAATACGATTTTTTTATGTATTTCTCATTTTTTGTGTAGCAGGGTCCATCAAAAGTATGCAACATGGGTACTCCTTGGAGGAGGAATTAAATTTTGCATCCAACGACTCCCACTCAAAATTTGAGTAAAAAATTTGGGAGATAAGTTGAAAATACAAGTTCAAGAAGTAGCTTTATTATTTTATTATATTTTAATATTTTTACCCTTTTATTTTAAAAATGGTGAATCATCCCCCATGGTTGACATCATCATCCTGAATCCTATTGGTTCTTATAAAGTTTATTTTTTTTCTACATTTTTCTTAGGAGGCCCATTTTAGACCTCCAAATTCCCTTAATGATGTGGTCGTATGTGTATGAATTATTATGTGTTGTTCATGTTTGTGTATTTTTCATGCACATTATCTTACATATTTTTACATGTTGTATATGCATTACTTGTGTATGCTAGGTCACCTGGTGTTCATGCTTGTGTATTATATGTGTATGCTTTCTTGTGTGATGTTATATGTTGAACATGCATTGGTCATTCACACTTGGTTCCATGTCTCATATGTTTGTGTATGGTCCATGCTTGTGATGGTGTGTGGTCAAGTTGCATTAATATGGTTATGCATTAGGTCATGTTGTATAATTGGTATGGATATGAATCCATGACTCGACTCCAACTAGAGTGATGTTTATGCACTAATATACCTTGTGTTATAAGTTTATATGTTGTTATAATTATGTATATACATGTATTTCACTGCTTTGTTGATCTTTTATGATGTATCCTCCCCAAAATACACTAAAGTATAATGTTTTATTAATGAATTGGTTTAGCTCACATATTGTACATTACAGGAATAAATCATAGATGAATAACATAATGGTAGACTACAAATATACTCTTTGTGATTCATATGAGTATCATGGTGTTGGGAATTCACCTGATTTGGAAAATACACTGAGAAGCCTAAAGGAATAAATAAGGAGTTTTAAGGAAGACAACGATAAACCTATACAGTTCCAGGAAAAGAAAGAAGAGGTTAAAGCAACCATACTTCAAATTTTTTCAAACTTACATAAAGAGGGGCCACTTAGGATCAAATATGGGCATGAGGATGGGACCAATGGATCATATGTCACTAGGTATCCCAGTGGTGACAGGTCAGATAGGGATGACACAGTTAAAGATGGAAAAAATTTGGACACTATGGATAGGAGAGGTGATAGACACAAGTATCAATATAGTTCTCATTTTGACAGGAATCGTGATCATCATCACTATCATCCTTATAGGAGGAATGAAAAGGGATATTTTCTGAAAGAGTTTAAAAAGGAAAAAACACCTACATTTGACACAGAGATCAAGAAAAAATGGGATGTAGAAGAATTGTTACTTGGCATGAAGAAGTTTTTTAGATTTCATGATTACTCAGAAAACATGAAAGCTAGGATAGCTACTTTCATCCTTAGAGGTAGAGCATACATTTGGTGGAAATATGTGAAGAACATCAGACATATTTTGAGGATAAGTTGACTTAGGGTGAGATTGAAAGGCTATTCCGTAATAAGTATCTATCAGAGAGATACTACGATGACAAGGAAAGGGTGTTTTATGAGCTGAAGATGGGTTCCATGATAGACAAGGAGTATATTAGCAGGTTCTTAGAGTGACTGAGATATGTGCCTTACCTCAACGAGGAGAAGGCCAAGATTCAAAGATTTATTAGTGGGTTTTCGATTGCATTCAAAGATAGGATTGAGTTCGATGAGACTAGATCATTAGAGGAGGCCATCTGGAAACTAAAGCATTGTTATGAGAAATCGAAGCACAAATCAGAAACCAAGCCATATTAGAGAGGTAGTGATAAGAATAAAGGAAAATGGGACAAGAAATTAACAAGGCCTCAATATATTGGTAACAAGGAGAATTTTTCCCCACCTAAGAAGTTCAATACATATGGTAGAGGACAGACATTTCAATATGAGGAGCATAATAAGGATCAAAGCTAGAAGCCTCTATAGTGTTCAACTTGTGGCAAAGTTCATCGTGGGAGATATTGTCCCATACGTCAAGAAAATTATCTTCATTAGAATGATTGTTTCCCAAGGAAACAAATTGACCGAAAGAATTGATAAAATTTGATTCACTATTGAGATTATTATATTGAAAATTATCCAAGAATGGAAGCGCATCATCTTCACATGGAGGATTTTGGAAAATAGAAGAAAGATTGAAAACCTTTCCACCTTCCTTCTCCTCTACGCATGTAATATGAATGCCTTCTATCTTATCCCAATTTGAACTACTACCACAAAAACCAATATAGTGTGAAAAACTAGTTGGTTGAACAAATTTCTTAGGTGGATCATGGTACAAATAGTCATGGCCTATAGAGGATAGAGTATCACAAAAATTGATATAATATTCGAAACTAAATTCATGAACAGTAGCATATTCTTGCTGAATGGAGGAGTTAGTCTTCACCATAGGCTTCATGAGCTATTCTAAAATTTCACCCATTGAATCTAAGTTATGACAAGCGGAATAAGAATGAAAAGATAGATTAGGAATTTGATTAATATATATCCCAACATTATTATCATTGCAACAATACACCCTCAACACAAATGAAAAAGGAGGAGGAAAATGCACAAAAGGAGTAGTAGCTTCCTCCCCTGAAATTACAGGTGTCTCATGATTCACAAGAGTTGTGGGAGTGGGAAAACTAGGGGGTTCAGGTTCCCTGCATTAAACGATAAGAACCAAATGTTGAAAGTCTTATTTCAAGAAATCCCAAATCATATCTTCTTTCATAATTTCATATAAAAGGTGAAGGAATCAATTATACACTACAAGAAAAAAGCACATTGGTGAGGGTCATGCTTGTGACGGACCTTTAAGGTCCGTCACCAATGTCACATATGGTGACGGTCCTTAAAAAACCGTCACTGTAAGTGTATATAGTGATGGTCCTTTATGGTCCGTCACCAAAGACATTTTCAATGACACTTTTGGTGAGGGTTGTTAAAGGCCCATCACTAATTATCTCTTTGGTGACACTTCTAGTGACGAACTTTTAATGACCCTCACCAATGCTCTTTTTGTTACTTTTGGTGACGGTCAAAAAATGTCCGTCATCATTGATCATTAAAAAACCATCACTGTAAGTGTATATAGTGATGGTCCTTTATGGTCCGTCACCAAAGACATTTTCAATGAAACTTTTGGTGAGGGTCGTTAAAGGCCCATCACTAATTCTCTCTTTGGTGACACTTCTAGTGACAAAATTTTAATGACCCTCACCAATGCTCTTTTTGTTACTTTTGGTGACGGTCAAAAAATGCCCGTCATCATTGATCATTCCAATGAGTTTTTGATGACGCTATGTGCTTGTTAATATATTTTTTGTCAAAAGTTAAAGATTTAATACCATTATTGTGGAGTATGTTTTATAATATGTCCAAGGCCATAGTGGTTAGGGTCAATCAATTTTTTAGAAGTAATTAGTGTGTATCATTTCCCTCGAGTAATGACTAGTCGAATAGAGATTTCCTATGAGTCAACACATGATTCATATATATTAAGTTTATTATCTAGTAAATTCCCTTTAGATAAAGTTATATTATTGTGTGTAGGAAATATATTATTTAATACATAATGAAGCTTTGACAATTCGATTAATGAGAAAGACCTAACAATCCTCACCAATCTAGGCACGTCTTAAAATTAATGCTTTGGCACACACTAACATTTCTTAGCACCCCACATGTATTGGAACATCTTTGTACCTAGAACATATTGTGATGACACTGACGCCCAAGCACATGGTAGCATGCACTAGCACAACATCGAACTCTCCTAGCATGTGTTGGCATGCTGCCTATAGTCCCTAGCATGCCCTGGAACACCTTGGTTGAATACATTGACATACATTAGCACTTGGCACACAATGCCACTTGGCATGTATTGGGACCTATTACTAGTGTGCCTAGCATGCCCCTTTTCAAAAAGATAAAGTCCTGACTTATTAACCCTCTTATCGGTTCTTCCTTTTATTGCCTTGACACATATTAACATACCCTGGCACCCTGCACCACATCCTTAGCACCTAGCATGTATTGGCATATCTTGACACTATTAATTGGCGCATGATATAATTAGCACACCCTGGAACTCCCAAGCACACTTTGGGAATTCTTGACATGCCTTGATATTCCCTAGCATGCCTTACCAATGCTTAGCATACTTTGTCAGTCCCTCCTTGGCATGACAACTAACACTCGTTAACACTAGTCTCTGGCACACGTTCCTCATATTCATTAACTTCCATGAATTTTTACCTAGTGCTCCCTTAATGTTTTCTCCTAGTTATCCTTAACACTCATCAACATGCATTATCACTCTCTAGCACACCTTAGCACTCATCAACATTCCCTTCCACTTCATAACATGCATAACACTAGTCCCTGACACATATTGGCGCTTGGAAAGTCTTAGCATGTATGGAATACATGATTGAGATGCCTTGGTATGATTTGACATGGTTTAATATTAAATTTATTTGTGATTATCCATTGTTGTAAAGTAGATGAGAAACAACAAAGGAATACTTGGCACTTAGAATGCACTAATACTTTGCACTTGGCACCTATTGCTGCCTAGTGTTGGTGTGCCTAGCATGCCCCTCTTGGAAAAGGTAAATTGATGACTTATTAACCCTCTTATGTGTTCATTTCCTTGTAGTTTAACTTTTTTCTCCCTTTTTTTGTCTTGACAGTCCCTGACACGCATTGACACACCCTTGCACATCTTGGCATGCCTCATCACTTTGCACATCTTAGCATGTTTGACATGTATTCCCACTATCTGGCACATCAAGGAGGTGAAGAGAGATGTAGTCCTAAAGTAGGTCGAGTACGAGGGAGAGTAAGGGTTGCTAAAGGGAGGTCATGATCATCCTCCAAGAGCAAGATCATCATGCAGTGAGGGTTCAGAAGAATGTTGCATACCTTAAGGGTCGGTTTGTGTTAGGAGGTAGGATGGCACATTGTTGGTTCTCTTCTGGTAGATCGAGCTTAAGAGAGGTTTCTCATGAGAATATGGGCATGTGATTTCAATGGTGTCTTTGTGTGAAGGCCGCATCAAATTCTGAAATGTTGAAATTTGCAACAAGAAACAATGAGATTGGAAACCAGAAAGGACAAAAAAAAAATGCACCCACACTGGTGAGGAATTTTAATGCACCATGATTGAGGAATGTGGGGCATCTAATTTATTTTTCCCTTAAATAAATTGGACAATAAATTGTAATTTCATCTCATAACAACTTGTGTCAGTTAATTAAGACAGGATGACCGAGTTAGCTCAAGAAATTCAAGTACTTGAGGGTCTGAGATGAGGCATCTAGAGGGATTCTAATATTTTTTGGGTCCAATTGAAGTTGATGCATTAGTAGGGTGCAAGTGTAATTAGCTCAATTAAATGCATTAAAATCAATTTAACTGGTTCTAACTGAGTGATGAGCTAGTGAGAGGTCTAGTGAATTAAATTATATTTAATTCACAATGAGTGATAAATCATATAACTGATAATTCGCTATTAATAGTTGCATGCATGTCATTTTCGAGGAATACACAGTTGAGACAGAGGTTAAAGGGAACATAAATATCAGTTGTATTCAGAGAAAATTTCCCATGTGAAATTATAAAGTAAATGGGATTCCATGATGGATTGCGCAATCAAGGAAGACTGATTTTCCTAATTAATAAGGAGTTAATTCCCTAGGAATTGCATGAGCAAGGCAGGCTGAAGTAAGGATGAGAATTGGCTAAGTACTAGACCGAGTTTTCCTAGATCAACGAGAGACAATTGACAGAGTGCTGGAGAATCTCATGAGAGATTAAGCATTAATGTATTGTTTCATGATTCCTTCACTTAATACACAATAGAGATAGAGGGGTTTTGAGTAGTTTGTTTCCCCAAATACATCTTGTTGTTGTGCGATTGATAATTTATTTCTCTTACTTATATGTGATTGCACGATCGTGTTTTGTTTCCGCAAATTGTAGGAAGGATTCAATATCTTGTTTTAGTAGATTACAAGATTAGATTGAATCTCGTTGGTTATATTTTCTACATGGTATCAGAGCAGGAATTTTTTGGGTGGTGAGTTTGCAGAGAATATTTGAATATTTTGGTGTAAAATTTTCAAAAACAAATAGAATATTTGGATTCCTTGCGAAAATATACCCCCCCCCCCCAAAAAAAAAACACATCGGTCAAATCGGAGCTCGGATAAGGGAGATATCATCGATTTAAAATCAACTCTTTTTTAGAAACTTTTTGTAACGTCGGGACAATTACACTATGCGCGAGTCAAGAACCTATATTTAATTGAGGTACCAGATGCATGCAAATATTTGAGGAGAAAGGCAAAAGTTAGAGACTTGGTGGTTTAAAGGGAGCATAAATTACTTCTCAACATGCATCCTCATGAGAAGCAGTCTTAGAAGGTTGTGGAGTCACTGCCACAATTGGAGAAGTAGAGAGGAGACTGAGTGGAAGCGTCCACTCAAGCAGAGACCTCCATGAGGGGTAAATTTTGAGCTAGATGGGAAGAGGGAGTAGCCATACCTCGAGGTGTAAGGTGGGGTGATGTGTAGACATAATCCCAAGATAAGAAATTTGGGCAAGGTCCATTGAGATGGTGTGTCTCATGGATCAAACCTGGCTACGAGGAGCCCACAGTACAATAGTAGTAGGAAGGATCAGTTAGATTTATGTAGTCAGATGTCAACAAGACAGAAATAAGAGTGATAGATGTCAAATACTGGATCACAAATTAGAGTTAGCAATAGTTCAAAGGGCACGGATGCAGATGTCAGCAGCAGCGCAGAGAATCCAGTACTAGACAGGTGCAGTAGCTAGCAGCAGTCAGAAGACTCTGATGACAGATGCATTATACTGAGTAAGTTGTTCGGAGGCTATTCAGTTTCAGGATTTGCAGGTGCAAAAAACACTAGAGAAGTGTAGCATGCAGAACATTCCACAGGTACCGGATGGAGATATATTGAATTCCTTTCTTATTGAGAGGGAGTGTTGAAATTTGCAACAAGAAACAGTGAAATTGGAAACTAGAAAGGACAAAAAAAATGCACCCACACTAGTGAGGAATTTTGATGTACCATGAGTGAGGAATGTGAGGCGTCTAATTTATTTTCCCCTTAAATAAATTGGACAATAAATTGTACTTTCGTCTCATAACAACTTTTGTCAGTTAACTAAGTCATGATGACTGAGTTAGCTCAAGAAATTTGATTTAAGGTGATCGAGGTGGATAATGGTGGCCACTCGCCTATTCCACTTGGGCCCTCACCATTGTCTCTTTCAGTTTTTCAGTTTCCTTAATTATAGCACAATTTACTATTTTTGTCAGTTTTTCGGGTCCTGAACTTCAGGAGTTGTTTTGAGGCCCCAAACGACGCTTTTTTGGGCATGAAAGGTTTAGCGATTTCATATAAATTGCACTACTAGTTGTAGTCCTCAGAAAGATCTTTCTAACGAGGTATCATGTGCGTCATACGAAGATCATATGACCAAGTTATGACCCCAGAAAGTTGGCTGCCCAACTAACCCCAACGGGGCCCATAAACTCTTGGTGTTACATCTCCTCGGGTTAGGGTTTTGGTTGTTTAGGGTTTTATCTTATTTTTAAATAATAAAAAATACCCTTCATCCTCATTGTAACACAGTTCAGAGGAACATAACTATCAGTTGTATTTATAGAAAATTTCCAATGTGCAATTATAAAGTCATTGGGATGCCATGATGGATTGTGAAATGAAGGAAGGTTGATTTTCCTAATTAATATAGAGATAATTCCATAGGAATTGTGTGATCAAGGCAGGCTGAGAATTAGCTAAGTATTAGACCGATTTTTCTAGATCAGCAGGAGACAATTGGCAGAGTGCTGGAGAATATCAAGAGAGATTAAGCATTGTATTGTTTCATGATTCCTTGACTTAATACAAAATAGAGATAAATGTTTTTGAGCAGTTGCTTCCCCAGCTACATCTTGTGTTGTGTGATTGATAACTTGTTTCTCTTACTTATATGTGATTGTGCGATCGTGTTTTATCCAAAATTCATCCAAATATGTGATTTGTGCCTTAGGAAATGTGAATTAAGGTACCCTCAGTGGAAAAACATGCATAAATATTTGTTGCTAAGTCCCTTAAATGTGAGATGTTGCCACTTGTCAATTGTGCCTCTTGTTGATGATGAAACCGACACCCTAGTTTTGTAAGGATCACCAAGTGTCATTTTGCGTCAACCCAAGGTCGTTTCCATTGTCACCTTAGCAACGAATCCTCTCACTTTAGATTAATTATTGAATCCTAGGGGTGTCCCAAAGCGCAAATTTATGGGGACTCTTTTATGTGACTAGATCACTAGCTAGCATTGAAAACCATCTTTACATTGTATGGTTCAACATCTTGATGATTCTTGTCCTATTGACCACAAATTTTGTATTCATTATTGCTTTCATCACAACACCTACAATAGATATTGATGGTGTTCATAAGCCTATTTCTAGTTGTGATAAGTGGATTAGGGGATCCCTTATCACAACCCATTACCCCTAATGCGTTTACTCTATGAGCCAAGGGAGACCAAGGGCATACTTGTAGGGGCATTGAGACCAAATTTGGGGGGTCATAACATTAGGAAAAGTGGAATGACATAACCAAAAAGTTTCTGGGGCGGGGGGGGGTATCTTATGGTGTATTGAACGGGCCAAGGGGACACAAGGGTAGCATGTATGTGTAGAAGTTAGAGGTGCAAGCATGGTTAACTAAGATCTATAATCCTAGCATTAGAGAATGAGAAAGGGGCTTAGGACCTAATTTCATAGGGCCTAGGGGACCTAGAGGGAAGGCAGCGAGAGAAATTGATAGGGGAACCCAAAATAGTGGTGATAAGGGGATTAGGAGTCCAATTATCACAAAAACATAAGCCCTTAACCCATAACCACTAAATTTCCTATTCCCTTAACCCCCAATCCATATTCCCTTAACCCCTGCACTCATAAATCATAACCCATAAACCCCTTCATTCATTAAATCTTATGACATTAACCCCTAACCTATATTAATCCATGAACCTCCTAAGCCATAAATCCTTATCCTCTTAACCTTTGACCCTTAACCCCTAAACACCTTAACCAATAAAACCTAAATCTCCTAAATATTGAGTCCTTAACCACTAAATCCTCTGACCCTAAAGCCATTTGGCCCTTAACGCTTGACCCTTGAAGCCCTTAACCACTAAGTATCCAAGGCCGAAAACAACACCCCAAACCAGCAAATTGACCTCCTAGGAGAATCCTTCATCTCTAATTGAGAATATTAGAAACATTAATTGATTCTTAGAGAACTAGGTACTGGTTACAAGGATATGTGTTTGTGGGTAATGCCATTATTATCATGTATACCAAATGTAGACAATTGGATAATTTGCAAAGCCTCAATTTGAATTACTCACAATATTTACACTTCATCACGTTGAGATGGAGCTTGTAGTGTTCTCTCACGTAAGGAGTTGTAAATGAAAAGGAGCAAGCTCCCATTACAAGGAGGGTTTAAAGAGTTTAAAGAAGTAGTAGGGTTAAGGAGATAAGAGCGGAAGCGCAGTCCTGATTACTTAAAGCCTTTTTCCAAAATTTCCTACTATGTTTCTGGCATACTTTTTCCCTGTCCTATTGACCACAACTTTTGTATTCATTATTGCTTTCATCACAACACCTACAATAGATATTGATTGTGTTCATAAGCCTATTTCTAGTTGTGATAAGTGGATTAGGGGCTCCCTTATCACAACCCATAACCCCTAATACGTTTACTCCCTTAGCCAAGGGGGCCCAAGGGTGTACTTGTAGGGGCATTGAGACCAAATTTGCGGGGTCATAACATTAGGAAAAGTGGAATGACATAATAAAAAAGTTTCTGGGGGGGAGGGGGTATCTTATGGTGTCTTGAACAGGCCAAGGGGACACAAGGGTAGAATGTATGTGTAGAAGTCAGAGGTGAAAGCATGGTTTACTAAGATCTATAATCCTAGCATTAGAGAATGAGAAGGGGGCTTAGGACCTAATTTCATAGGGCCTAGGGGACCTAGAGGGAAGGAAGCGAGAGCAATTGATAGGGGAACCCAAAATAGTGGTGATAAGGGGATTAGGAGTCCAATTATCACAAAACATAAGCCCTTAACCCATAACCACTAAATTCCCTATCCCCTTAACCCCCAATCCATATTCCCTTAACCCATGCACTCATAAATCATAACCCATAAACCCCTTCATTCATTAAATCTTATGACATTAACCCCTAACCTATATTAATCCATGAACCTCCTAAGCCATAAATCCTTATCCTCTTAACCTGTGACCCTTAACCCCTAAAAACCTTAACTACTAAACCCTTAACCACTAACACCTAAATCTCCTAAATATTGAGTCCTTAACTGCTAATTCCTCTTACCCTAAATCCCTTTGGCCCTTAACGCTTGACCCTTGAAGCCCTTAACCACTAAGTATCCAAGGCCGAAAACAACACCCCAAACCAGCAAATTGACCTCCTAGGAGAATCCTTGATCTCTAATTGAGCATATTAGAAACATTACTTGATTCTTAGAGAACTAGGTATTGGTTACGAGGATATGTGTTTATGGGTAATGCCATTATTATCATGTATACCAAATGTAGACAGCTGGATTATTTGCAAAGCCTTGATTTGAATTACTCACAATATCTACACTTCATCATGTTGAGATGGAGCTTGTAGTGTTCTCTCACATAAGGAGTTGTAAATGAAAAGGAGCAAGCTCCCATTACAGGGAGGGTTTAAAGAGTTTAAAGAAGAGTAAGGTTAAGGAGATAAGAGCGGAAGCGCAGTCCCGCTTACTTAAACCTTTTTTCCAAAATTTCCTACTATGTTTCTGGCATACTTTTTCCCTGTCCTATTGACCACAAATTTTTTATTCATTATTGCTTTCATCACAACACTTACAATAGATATTGATGGTGTTCATAAGCCTATTTCTAGTTGTGATAAGTGGATTAGGGGTTCCCTTATCACAACCCATAACCCCTAATACATATACTCCCTTAGCCAAGGGGGGCCCAAGGGTGTACTTGTAAGGGCATTGAGACCAAATTTGGGGGGTCATAACATTAGGAAAATTGGAATGACATAACCAAAAAATTTGTTTGGGGGGGGTGGGGGGGTATCTTATGGTGCCTTGAACGGGCCAAGGGGACACAAGGGTAGCATGTATGTGTAGAATTTAGAGGTGCAAGCATGGTTTACTAAGATCTATAATCCTAGAATTAGAGAATGAGAAGGGGGCTTATGACCTAATTTCATAGGGCTTAGGGGACCTAGAGGGAAGGGAGCGAGAGAAATTGATAGGGGAACCCAAAATAATGGTGATAAGGGGATTAGGAGTCCAATTATCACAACACACAAGCCCTTAACCCATAACCACTAAATTCCCTATCCCCTTAACCCCCATTCCATATTCCCTTAACCCCTACACTCATAAATCATAACCCATAAACCCCTTCATTCATTAAATCTTATGACATTAACCCCTAACATATATTAATCCATGAACCTCCTAAGCCATAAATCCTTATCCTCTTAACCTGTGACCCTTGACCCCTAACCCTTCACCCCTAAACACCTTAACTACTAACCCCTTAACCACTAAAAGTACAACACCCCAAAACAACAAATTGACCTCCTAGGAGAATCCTTCATCTCTAACTGAGCATATTAGAAACATTAATTTATTCTTAGAGAACTAGGTACTGGTTACGAGCATATGTGTTTGTGGGTAATTCCATTATTATCATGTATACTGAATGTAGACAATTGGATAATTTGCGAAGCCTCATTTTGAATTATTCACAATATCTACACTTCATCATGTTGAGATGGGGCTTGTAGTGTTCTCTCACATAAGGAGTTGTAAATGAAAAGGAGCAAGCTCCCATTAGAGGGATTCTCTGTGTGGGAGTGTTGGAGGCAGAGTGGTTTTTGGTATTCCATAGAGGTTTTTCACAAATTTTGTCATAGTTGGGCGTGATCGTGGAGGTACCTCTTAAAATTTAATTTCAAGCAGCTTCTTAAAATTTAATTTCGGGCGGCTATTCTCCCTTGGCCAAGTTCGGGACAGAGCTCGGTGATCTTTAACAATCTTTATGATTTCGGCGCAGATTCCATACCCTTCTATTCTTCGCTACACTCTGGATTCGACTATATTTTTAACGCGATTTTATTATATGAGATCTGGTTTAGCTCTTTTTCCAGCTTTAATTGAGATATTCTTCTCCTGATTTGGGGGTTTCCCTGCAATTCAGAGCAGAAAACATGTGGTCCGTTGCCATCATATGGAGATAAAACTGCAACCTTTGAGAACTCAGAGAGGGAGAGTGTGTGATGATAAGTTCGAAAGGTATTTTCCTGATATTTATGATTTTTATTGTTAAAATTTCAATAGTTTTAAACTTGTATATAGAATTATGTAGAAGGCAGCGGTAGGGTTGACAAGATTTTATAAAATCAATCATATTTTTTTTTTCGTGCTTAACAAGACCAGGAACTCCTTAGAGCTGCTCCCATACGCTGATTTTCCCTTAATTTTGTTGTAGGAATTAGTCCTTACAGCCCCTCCAGCAAGCCTAATATAGACATGCGTTATCCCTGTAATAACTACAGTGCCTGAGACTTTCTTAAACAATAAATATGCCACCCCTTTTGGTACCAAAAAAACCCTATTATCAACGTATTTACGCAGCTACTCCTCGGCCATGTTATATCTTCTAATCAGACCTCAAAACAGTCATTTCAGGCTTCAGTATTCTCTTCTTCAAGTTGTGGCTTACATTAGAAGGTGTTTTACTCCTAAATTATTTTGCTTTGATGTTAACTTAGCCTCCCTCACCTTCTATTTATACGCAATATAAGGGCTTCATTTGGGTGTCCACATTGGCTTGACAAGTTGTCACATGGCTTATTAACATCAAGCCGACCTAGACTCTTCTTTAGCTGAACCTTTTTGCTCCTTGATCTAGACACCCATAACTCCCTCTGAGTTGCTTCACTGAGCACACTCTGATTCACTATCCCTTAAAGTAGCTTAGATAATCTTTGATACCATGTTGTTTTTCCACGATATTGGGTCTAGGATAGTGTCTTGAAATTTTTCACACTACCAAACCAATAATCACAATGATACTAATTTGCACAACAAAATATAAATAGCAGTAAATCTACCAATGCACAAAATATAGAAAACTTCTTACAATTTTTAACCCAACTTCGTTGTATTAATCAACATATGATACAACAGTATAGGGCTCACGTACCAAGGATAATGGCCTTCATACACCCATTGATACAAGATACAAAACTAGGTTTGGCGTCAGTCCATCGACAACCAATCTGCCCTCAACAAGATACTTTGACCATGTCACTGTCGCATTCTCTCTCAGCTCTTCTCGGTCATGCCCTGTACCAGCTCGGTCCTTTGGCTCTCGATCTGCAACTCTTGACTCTATCAATGCTCCAATTCCATCTAGCCACTAAAGCTTGGCTGCCAATCTGCTCACTAGTTGTGCCTTAGTCCATCAAGGGCACAACACATCAAGACTCCTGTCAAATTGTTCACAACTCCGTTTGTGAACAATTCTCAATCTTCTCATTGCTGCTCCTCAGTTACTTAGGGACTTCAAACCACTATGGTCTTCCTGTGCTGCACCAATGAAGGCCAACATAGGGCATGAAGGGCTACCACCTATCGTTGCAAGATGTCTATATCCCACAATGAACACGGGCTAGGAGGACTACCCATCATCTGATGTAGAAGTCCTCCACACACAAGTCTAGGGCTACACAAAACTGCTCCTGGTTGATCAGACCCTTGACCTCTGGCAACCACCGAGGTCCATGAAGATGGTGCACACCGGGCCCCAACATGGGTACTATCACACTGTCCTCCAACATACCATAAATGCACAATCCACGTTCACACTTGGCCCACTCTCATGTTGCCCTCCAGCAGACCCCGAGTGACCAATACTTGTTGTAGCATCTACCTCTGGCTAGGGCATCCTCAAACTTAGGAAATCCTGCTCGTGGCTGCCAAGAGACTTCTCTAACAGTCGTGTCCTAGGACACCCATTCATTGCGAGATATGCTCCTAGTTGGGGTTTCTTAACACCCAAGAGAACCCCAACACATGGCTCCCACATGTTGCATATGAATTTAATCCCATCACCAATCATTACACTAGTTAGGGCTTCTAACCAACACATTAGCCCTCCCTTCTTTGCTTCCACAGGCTGTACTAAAATGTTCCAACTGTCCAAAATGGGACCAACAATTTAACACAAAAAACATACCTCCACTCCCTTTTGGATTCCCTTGTGACTTCTTTGATAGTGTTGCACAACTTATACCACCTAGCTGCAAAGTGGGTATGGTTATACCACCTAGTCATGACCCTTAGAGAGAGGTTTGTCTCTACAATATATACCATAGATTTGGAATATGGTTTGCAGAACTATGTATGGAGATAACAAATCCAAAGAAGGTGGAACTTGAGTAGAAGACGAATTAGAAGTAATGTGCCATATGAGGAATGGATTGACATGAAGAGGAGTTGATTTTGGTGGACTATCCATGTCATTTTGGAAAAAGTTCTAAAGCAACCTATAAACAGTTAGACAATGGACTTTTAGTGGATGATTTGTGACCCTAGGTCAAGCATCTACAATTTTTTAGAAGGATGATAAGAGGAGTAGTTCAAATTTGTTCATAGATTGTAAAAAAAAGAATTGGTACACAAGAATAGTGATTTTGAGAGGTACTCAAATCGCTATTAGGTAGCATATTTGAAGAGCCCTAGATGAGGCGAACATTGTGTCCATTAGATTAGTAAAATAATTGATTGTGGTTGGGAAAATTGATGGCAGTCCAAGTATATTTGGATGGTCGTTAGGTGATATTCAAAGAAGAGCCCTAAGTCGTGTACTTGTGAAGGAAACATAACTGGTATAAGGGTAGGTTTTTGGGCCTAAGGATGTGCAGACTTTGAAGGACTAAAGTATCATTCAATTAACAGGTTATCCAACTAGCCCCAGTTCGCTATATTGTGGGGGATTGAGTTAGATAGAAGAAGGGAAACCTCCATATCCCTATACTTGTCGTCTTGGAGTAGGAATATGGAAAAAATGAGTAGACCAAAGAGCTGTTCACAAACATAGTTGTGAACAACTAATTGAAAACCCTAAGTGTTGCAGAACCTAAAGGAAAAAAGAGGTAGATAGAGGGAATTTTTTTTTTATTCAAGTTCAGTAACCTAAAGGATTTGATTTCATTAATAGAGGCAGATTGAGGAGTCGCATAGCGAGAGGCAAGAGGACCTGTCAGATGTGTTCAGGACATGTGGACTAAAAGGGATATGTGTGGCCACCATAAAACAGTGGGTCATGTGTTGTCTTGTTCAAGGTAGATTGGTTGTTAAAGGACTAACACCAAGCCCTAGTTATATCAGTGTGATTGTAAAGGGCCATGATCCCAGGTATGCGAGATCTAACCTATTCTATTTTAGTAAATTCACATGAATTAGGCTCAAATGGTCTTCTCCATCCTTGAATCACCAAAACCATTATTCTCTTGACCCATTTTCTGTTAGAGGCATTCATATAGTTGTCCATATTTAACCTCTGATCTTAACATGTCCTAGGCACTAGTATTTGGCAACTCAAGGCTATCTCTAGGAGCTACAACACCTTCTATGAGCCCTTATATGAGGTCCATATTAACCAAAATATGGGTGTATGTCTTCATCCCCATCTCTAAATATGTAGATTCATGGGCTAGATAAGATCCCAATGAGTTACCTATATCTTTGAAAATTAGGCTGTCTCGATAGTTAGGAGGGAGACTTGGAAGATGAACCTAGATTGGGGCCATATCTAGTCTCTCCTACTTTGCATCGAAGAGGAACATCTAGAAATTGACAAGGATAGGAGATGAATCAATTTTCTAAACCATTTGTTGTACCTCTCGAGTGTCTGCTACATCTTTGAAGCACAAATGAATCCAACCTTGGGCTAATAGCGACACCTCTGGAGGAAATTTTACAATAGGTAAGATTTCCTTGTCTGCTCACACATTTAGGGTTGAGGACCTTAATTTTCAACCCCTTACTTACCCCGCCAAGTATTTTTGGGACATTTCCTCAGTCTTTTGAATGGTGACGTTGACTCCCAAAAATAGAGAACGAAGGAATTTGTTCTTCTTATTTACACTACAATGAATTTTCCACTTCCTTGCTTTCTCAGATTCATTTTGAATCATAACTCATTCTTATTCACAAGGGTGTTTCTCCCTGAAAACCACAAGCCCATTTATGATGTTAGTTTGACCTTCTTTCGTTGTCGAGGCAAGGGTCTCCTTCACTAGCTCACCGAAGGAGGGCGAGGCTGATGGCACTTGATATGAAGGATATACAAGAAAACTATCCAGAGAGGCTTATGAGAGTGAAGAACCCCCACTATGTTCAAAAAATTCTGAAAACCCTAAGGAAGTAGTAACACATTATATGTCTTCCTCCAATATTTAGGACAATAGGGAAACTAAACTTAGAGCCAAACACCCCAAGAAGAGTTCTCTAGCCCCTAACAAACGTCCTCAGGCCCTGGGCTAGCTGAAACTAAAGGACCCAAATAGTGCATGGCTGGAGTAGGGGTTAGGGCCTTCGAACCGCTAGACAATTGCCTATTGAATTCTTAAATTTGCTTTCTAAAGATCTGGTAGGCCCAGAAACTATAGTATGGTGACCTTCTAAGTTGACTTCGAAATGCGAATGGATAAAATCCTTGGAACTAGACCAAATTTGTTGAAAACCCCCCTCCTCTAGTTCATAATCCACCAACTCCTCCTCCTCCTCCATGTGGGTCCAATAGTAAGCAGTGAAAATGTCATCTAAAAAACATATTTGATGAATAATTGCGTGTCTTCAAAGGGTTTATCATGGCCACCATATTTGTACAAAATATATATCATGTGGATAAAAAACTCATTGTTACCATTTAATCTTATTTTGCATTTTGACAAGGATATCAGAGATCACATTGTCTAGATCCTATTCACTCTTTGTCAAAACTACGACCCTTTCTCCGCCTGCAATTTTTCCTTGGGCCTCTAGGGTTTCTCTAGTGTTGAATTCTTCTCCCATGGTCAAAACGTTGTAATGTTATCTTTAACAGTTAGATTTTGTCAAAATAAAATAAAAATTAAAAACATAAAATTAATAATTAACCCAATCTAGATATATTTTAACTCTAGATCTACCAAGTCCGAGAGAGAGGAATTAAATCTCTTGAAATGAAAAATTACTTAGATTTGATTGCTATAGACATTTGATAGATTGGAAGTTAAGATGAATCTAGATTAATCATATACCATGAAAAAAATAAAATAACATAAAAAATATAGAGTGATTTGCAAACCCAACATAGCATCCACCTTTGTTTTGAAAAATATTAAAATATTTACCATATTTGAATAAATTTTAAGAAATTTAAATATTTATTATATTGGAATAAATTTTTTGTTGTTGTTGTTTTTTTTTAAAGGTTTTACCCTTTCGATTAAAATGCTTTGACTCATCCGAAAATAATTTTCCCACTCCATTTAAATTTCAATAAATTTGAAGAGGGGATTGTCGTGGAGTATTGGCGGGCAAACAAAATACATAACATTCTGTTACCAACCAAAACAGTAGAGCACAGCTAGAGCTACAGGAGGGGAACCTGAAAACCCTCTCATCGATATTGAATGCATTGAAGAGTTCGACTCGAGCACGATTATTCAGTTTCAAGAAGAAGAAGGCCACCCTCCTCCTCCATCTGTTGAGAGGTCTATGAGAAGGTAAGAGTTTAAACAATTATTGCATGTATAATGTAGCTTCCGTGCCATGAAAATCAGAAATTAGGCCATCATCTGTGCACTCTTGCAAGACAGGGAAAACTCCACAATAAATGTTCGTAAATGCCGACTACTCCTGAATTTGAGCTTGGGAACCCCTATAGTAGAAAACTCTCCGGTTCCGGTTCTTATCATTTCTTCCACATCACCATTTTCTTGAGCTCTTAAACCTTCAATTCCACCTTTGATATCCCTGATTTTCTCACAAAATCAGCAACACTCTCAATAGTGGCTATACCCTCCTGCAAGACTAACTGCAAACACTGTTGCTTAACAATGTTAGTGAACTCCATATCAAAGTTTATCTGTGCACCATGCACCTCCAGTTATCTCCTTTGAAGGTGTCAATTCTGCTAGCATATACACCTTCATTTCCTGATTAGAAACACACTTCACCCCTTTTATTAAGTCACGAGCTTCTAGATTTTTCAATGCTTTGTTAACCTGTGGTTGCTGTAATTTTTTTTTCCCTTTTCATATTTTTTTTCCATATACCCATATTTCCAACAATTTTTATGACTTGATATATGAGCATATCTTCAGATGAGAGGCTCTTAAGCCTTACAAATTTTTCTTTTGCCTGTTGCTTGTAAACTATGAAATCACCCTGCTTGAAAACCTAGAGTTGATGATTTAGAAGCAGGGAATTGAGTGCCCGAGCTCTAACATTGAGATCAACATCTTTAAGATTTTCCTCCATGATTTTATCTGTCAATCCATCAGAGAAAGTAGTGAAAATATCCAATATTCTATTGATGCTAGTAGCCATTTGTGAAGCTGATGTTGCCATCTCTAAGATCTTCAAAACTATAATGGGCTTCGAACCCTAGAACATTATGTGTGTTTGTAGTGTCTGATTATCTCGATAACCCCATTTACAGCATGGTCTTCGAACCCTAGCCACAGTATGTGCAATGCATGCCCTCAAGAAGAAACAAAAAACGTATGTATATATGCTCTGCATTTTGAACATTTGTGTGGGTATTACTATGTTTTGATCACAGAAAACAAAACTATGCACAACTGAATTTTGATAATTTGGATACTAGATGTAGAATTGAATGGTGCATGAAGCGTTGTCTGGTGGGGGACAATTTCTAACCAGTGGATTCAGTTTCGAACTGCTTTATGAATAGGCCTCACTTATTTTCGTCTCAAGCATATCAATTTCATTTTCCAACATATATTATTAGCATTTACTCATGCAACCTGTTGTCCATAGGGTTTCCATGTTTCATTTTCTAGTTGTCATTGTAGAGGCAACCATGCCCTCCTTTTTCCAAGCATATCTAGCTGTAAATTTTTTCCCTATTTTTTACAAAAGGGGTAGGTAGGTGTTATTTATTCGACTTTTTATCATCTCTACTTGCAATTTAATTCAATGATATCCAACATCCCATAGATTTAATGTCTTAGCTTCCTATGATCTATCATAGCCTAGATTCTCATGCTTTGTTTTTAGAGCCAAACATTTTGCAAAGATTCAACTTCTGGTGATCATCATGAAACCTTATTTAGAGATTCTGATGTGCTCTTTTGATTTTGAGTTTGCATTCTTGAATTTGAAGTGTGCTTTGAATTTTTTTTAATTGTTCCTTCACACGAATTGTATTTAATTTCTTATTGTCTGTCCAAACACAGAAGAGCTCTAGATAAAAATCTGTTGATGCATGTTGTATTCGGTGCTGCTTTCTAACTTGTAATCCAAGGGACTTAATGCGATAATCCATTGTATCTAGGAACATGGATCTATGCTTCTGTCACCAATGACTGCTTCAACTTACTGTTATTATTTTTGGCACTATGAATGGAACTTTTCCAGATTCTTACTTTGAAATTTCTTATGCCTGCCATGTGATACTGATTTGTTTGTCCATTTTTGTCTGGGCTAGGATTATTTGGCAAATGCATCAACTGCTGACATTGGATATACTGTACTTTTAGAAAATGCGCTTGTGGAGAGGGACTGAAGGTATGTTTTTTCTCCTTCTAATTCTTGTTGTAGCTTGATTCATATCCTTACCACATGAATAAACTAAGTGGTATTTTAATGAATAGTTGTTTGTGTTTGTACTGAAAGATGTGAGATGCTCTACATCCTGCTTGGGGTGGGTGAGTCTGTCAATACTTTATTTGCATGTAATTTCATTTAATCTATACTATGTGTTAGGTGCATCGAATATAATATCCCAGATCCATCTAATTTTGGTTTCGACAGGGTCAATATTGCATATCTTGAGTTTAGAGAAATGATTGATGTATTGAGTACTGAAATTTGAGATATTCAACCCTGAGCTTTGGAACATTGATGTGCATATCGGACACAATTTTAGATGTGTCTGTGCTAGTGTATATTGATTTACATTTGATATTAGTGCGAGTAATCTCATTTGTTGTGGAGTTGACTTTGTTTAGTTTGGAGGTTTTGCAGGTTTTTTTCATTTGGTTCAGAAATGCAAGTGTGCATTTTGATAAGCAGTTTTGTCTTGCTTTGTATCTTTGTTAGTCTTTGATGTTATTTATCTCTGGGAACTTGGAGGCATAGAGAAGGAATGGAGTTAATGCATGCCATTGGGTTCTTAGTCCATTTTTGATTTGTACACTGTCGTAGATGTTCCACTGGATCTTCATAACAAATTTTATAATATTATACAGTCTTTTACTAGCACTATTCTACTCAAGATTGCAGACTTCATATCATTAGATTTAACACATAAATTACTGAGAATCAGCTAAAAGTGAAATGAAGGAAACAAACAATTACACACCATCCATACATTGAATACAAGATATACCCTAGGAAAACCCAATACAGGATGAACCCAACTAGGAGAGGCCTATGCTTTGCTCTTTTCTTCTGTGGATGAAAAGTGAATACAAAGAAATGGGTACTCACACTGGCAAAATGTGGATGCTACATGATTTCCTTCTTCCTCTGTCATGCGTCAATCCCATAAATATGAACATAATATTGAAACATAACTATGAAATAGATATAAATGCAGAGAACATAGAGAAACACGTTACACAACTTGACTCGTTTGTAGAGAGTTGAAGAAGTTACATGGTCACTAGGTGTTGTGGTTTGTCTCATGAGGATCACTTTTTCTTTCTAATATAGATCCACCCATTTCTGTTGACATGGGTTAGTGGCATTGTGATATAATGATTTGTGAAAGGGAATCATGAACGCAAGGTTGTTAGGACTAAGCTTTTCCTTTTTCGATTCACGAAGATGCTTTAAACCTCAAAAGAGATTTGATGGCACCAAAGTTGAGTGTGTCTCCCCACCACTACCAAGGGGAACTTGCATAGGTTTCTTTTATTTTGGTTGAGCCATTTTCTTTCTTGGAGCACATATGTTTCCCTGTATTACTTACCATCCTTTGGGATTTTTCCTATGTCCATTGGATGTAGAAGATGTTGGTGAAGAATCAAGATGAATAGGTTTCTTGGAGGTTTACAATTTGTTGGCATGATCTACATCTAAATTTTGTGCTTTCAATGTCTAACATTTCGGTAAAAGTGAGATCAACCCATTATATGAGCAACTAGTTGGGAAACTCACAACTTAGGTTGAGCACTACACAGATATGGGTAAATATGTTGAGCCCATGACAATATGAGCTCCACTAACTTTAATAAAATGATTCTGGGAGTTTTTAATAGTTGCAAGAAAATTAGGATACCATAAGTGAAGAGGAGGTTTGGAACTTTTACGTAGACCAGATTTTCTGTAATAATCATGGTGTTTGGATCAAACTTTCAGAACTAGGGATGAAAGGACAGGTGCATTTTCCCCTAGAAATAGGGTCCTAGGTTGAATTTCTTTTTCCTATCCACCATGGCCTTAAAAATTACAATGAAGTAACACTTGGGATGGAGGAAGAGCTCATCGTTGGTAATCTAGGTTTGATTTTTCCACCCATGAAGCATTGTTGTAGATGGCCAAAGCCCATTCAAAGGAAAAAGAGTGCCATCCCTTCAATACACAAATTTGTGGGCATATACATGCAAGTTCCAACACTGGAATGTCCTTTGATTTCTCCACTATAAAGGCAGAATTGAGGGGCGGCTTTTTCTTTGAGGGAATAGAAAGCCTAGGCTTCACCTCATCCTTGAATTGATGGGATTGGGAGGAGGGCATATTTTTGCATAGGGATCCTCCAAGAAGGCTTGAAACTAAAAGCACGATAGCATCCTTGCTTATGCCAAAATCCACGGGAAAGAAACTATCAAGGAGTTGCCTTCTTGCATAGAGTCGTTTCTAATGGCTTGGAGGGAACCTTGTCGTTGTTGTATCCATGAATTCAATATAGAGATAGAACCCATGGATTTCATATGAAAATAGAAGGATTCCCCTGAATGGGACCTCATAAATACTTGAAGATCTGTAGTGACTCTGCCTCATTTTTTAAGATTTGTGTTAGATAGGAGTGCAATGGTGTTAGTTGAATGAAGACCATATTAGAGCTGAAAGTCTTATCTAGTGTTTGTAAGTTACGACTCTTAAAATGAGATGGTGACACCTCGTTTGGCTTGAAATTCCATGGATATAGCCGGTGACCACATGCTCTCTCTAGTTATAGTTTTAACTACAAATCCTAATGTAGTCCTAGCGCATCCATTGACTCCTTTTATTTTTGTGTTCATTTAATTAGGATTAACTACAGCAAGCATGATGACAGAGCACTCATTCAATGTCTTATTGATCCATTGATGAGTTTTTTTAATGTATCAAATGCAGGATCAACTATAATTTGAGCTTTGATCTCAAGATAGACTTTGTCAAATTTGAATCTAATGTTGACACTGGCATTTGAAGCAATGGATTTACAAGCCCTTGATTTCATGAACTGTCTTGACTCTTAAATATTTGCGTAACTCCCTAGTTTATTATATTAATCCCAAAAAAGAGATAACATGCAAATCTAAACTAGTTAATTAGTTGGCAAAAATGTTATCATAAACCATGTGCAGAACAGTGTTTTATTGCTTGGAGGGATCCCCTCCCTTCATTATTTCTATGAATTTAATATATAAACAAAAAATGTGGATAATATGGAGGGGTTCCTCTAAAGGGGACCTCATAAAGACGTGAAGATCTGCTATGGCTCCCCCTTGTTTAAATTTTCATGTTAGATAGTATCGCAATTATAGTAGTTAGACAAAGGCCATACTAGATTGCTTGCCCTAGTGTCTGGCAAGTGAAGAATCTTCAAAATATATGGTGGCACCTCATTTGGCATGAGATGCTAGATATATCCACTAACAATATTCTCTGTGGTTACAATTGTAACTACTAGCCCTAATGTGGCCCTGGCTAGGTCATTGACTCCCTTTGCTGTCATGTTCATTTATCTAGAGTTTGTTATTGTAGGCATGATGACAATGACTTCTTGACCCATTGATGTGACCCCTTTTGCTGTCATGTTCATTTATCTA
Source organism: Pinus albicaulis (assembly GCA_034641835.2). Taxonomy (NCBI): domain Eukaryota; kingdom Viridiplantae; phylum Streptophyta; class Pinopsida; order Pinales; family Pinaceae; genus Pinus; species Pinus albicaulis. The sequence continues at coordinate 1,068,139,091 of CM076577.1, forward strand.
GGGTTTGTTATTGTAGGCTTGATGACAACGACTTATTGACCCATTGATGTGTGTCCTTGATGTAATCAAAAGCAGGATTGGCCAGAATTTGAGCCTTGAGCTCAAGATTGACTTCGTCGAACTTGGATCTCATGTTGATGATGTCATTTGAAGCCTAAAGTGGGAGGCATCGGGCTTCTTACTAGAGAAGACTTCTTTGGGAGTCTTGGAGTCCAATGTAGAATGCGGGCATCTATTTTGAACATACACAATGGCACGGGCAACTTCCACAATGGTTCTATTCTTCCTTTCAACAAAACCATTTTGCTCAAGAGTATACATAGTTGGATCAGCCAATCCTCCAAGTGTCACACACACACCCCTCAAAGACAGCTCCAAAAAGGTCAACACTAGTCAACAGAAAAAGTCAATGCAGAAATTCAACGCTGCGGTCTAGGATTGTGGTCAAAGGTCACCCTTCTCCTCGATCTTTTTGCTCTCTAATGCTGCCTCAAGAGATTGGATTTTCTGCACAAGAATGGAGGTCAAACTCCAAGCTTTGACCCACGGTCAACGTGTGTCAACGCACCAGCAAAGAGCCCTAAAAACAGTTCGCACTCCTTCCGCTTCAGATCCGCACATGTTAGAGAGAGAGGCCTCCAAAGGCTGAATGAACCAATCAGATCACAAGAGGAAATGCCTGATGATTTGATGATGAAATGGACATCATCTCTCTCCAATTTATATCCATCAATGAGGGTGTGTGACACATCTATTGGGCTTGCAAGCCTTCATTACAATTCTGGTCGACCTTGACAATTTGCACATGTGTGGAAAATAAAATCAAAATATAAGTTCTTCTCATCCAAACAAGATGATCTTTAGATCAATCTTGCACCTCTCCGAAAGAGGAATCAAACAAAAATATCATCATCATCATATGAGCAATGCAACATGGATTTTGGATCTAGTTGCCCAAAATTAACAAAATGATACCTGTAGTCTGATAAAAATTGATACCTGTGCCAACTCTTGCCCAGTTGATCATGTAATAGAAGTCTTCATCTAGCACAACATGATGATGCCAAGTAAATAAAAACATTCCTTCCTATTCTATTGCTCACCACTTAACAATTTCTGGAACATGGCATTGAATTTTATTCATTTCTGGTCCATTATAATCTACTCAAGTGGTATATGTTGTCTTGATGTTACTTTCTTGCTGTTGGAGATCCATTTTTGGCAATGGATACTCCACTTCCAATAGACATACCAGTTGTTGCAATACCATAAATCAATTTGCATATGTTGTTTAACACACTCACTAGGAGTATAAATAAATGATGTAGAAATACTTCAAACATTCTGGCCAATGCACCTATTAGAGCATTATTTCCCATTTTTCGAAATGGACTCTTGGAGCTTGTCGATTGTAAATGAGTGTTTATTCCCAAATACTCCTCACTTTTAAGAGGGCCCGCCACCTATTTTTTGATCTATTATCAGATTTATATTTGCTATACCTATTTCCTTGAGTAGAAGAAATAGGTATTACAAACACACGCAGTGAGCTATTAGAATGTCATATGTACTTTTTAGACTCATGAAACCTGGTTTGGTTAACATAGTAAACTAATGAAGCTTGGTTGGGTCTTGTATTACAAAAAATGTTGAACCATTGAGATGGCCAAAATTTTGTTGGCACCATATTGGAAATGAGGAATCCTGTCATGTTTGCATCCAATCCTGCTATGCAGTGTAGGTTTCCATAAAATGATGCATTGTGGGGTTGTTAGAGTGAAATTTAAAGTTCCTACTTGGGAACTTGAGGTGCTGTGAAACTCACAAAGGAGCAGTATGTGTAAAATAGGTTCTTTTCGTATTAAATTATTCTGAATTGTTTTTTTCCAGCAACTACAGTAATTGGATATAGGTACTAGAGATTTTCTTTTTGCAGTTATGGCAAGAGGTCATTGTCTGGGCATATGCATGGTAGATAATAAACATAACAGTAACAAATTTACAGGACAACAAAACGAGAGAAAACCAAACAAATAGCATTAACTTCATTTTGAAAAGCACGATATATAGGTTCTTTGTGATCTAGATAACTCTTTAAACTTTCATTTTTACAAAGATTCATCACCAGATTCTCCAAATCCATCTTTGTACACCGATGCAATATTCTCTCCTCAAAAATACACTTTATTATCAATTGACATGCAATCACTGGTTTGTCTTGGCCTATACTGTGAGATCATGATTAAGATCATAAAAGAAAAAAATGACTAAAATATAGATCATATATAATAAACTGTATCTGCACTTGGAAAATTGATTCCAACCCCTGCCACCCCACTGCCTCAGTTGAAATAAGAAAAGTAAAAATTTCATTATCTGGGATACTGAAGTTCTTTATTCAATGTTGCTTTTCTAATGTTGAAGTGCTCCCATCCATTCGACAATATACAAAATATAAGAAGTTCAAGAAGTCTTCTATTATATCAAGCATCCCTGTACACCTTGTTTCAATTGTGGAAGAACCTTTCTAATACCTGAAGCTTTCTAAATGCTCCAACTAGCATCTCAAATACCTTTCTTATGAAATCAGTCACCTTCTTTTGTCCTGGGAAAAGATATGATGATTTACAATCTTGAAGGAGGAGAATTTCTGGAATTATATTCAAGTATTAGTTGTAACAAGATCTAGTAGGACTCATAAATCAGGGTTTGTTGAATAGTCGTCTCTTGAAAATAAATTATGGCACCTTGTGAAACAACTACATGAAGTCTTCCATATAATGCTCAAATAACAGAAGAAAGTGATGATTTCAATTGCCATGAAATTCGTAGAGGAAGAGAATAAATGGAAAGAAAATAATATTGTAATTTGTGATCGTGTTCCTCCCATGTTCAAGCATATATGAGAGTTTTTCAATAGCTACAATAGATGTGAGGCAGCGTAGAACTACTTTCTAGAGGTGCACGAGGTCTCCATTTTTATTGAAGTATCAATAAAAAGCGTATTTTCACTTCCATAGTCTAATAGACCTTCCCAGCCTCTATTCGAATCCCTATAACATCCATGGAATTCATTGCCTTCTCAGATGAGTCTTGTCATGGCATAGTCCTCAACTGAATAAGAAAGAATCCCACCTAAAAAAATTATAGTTCCTCCCAAAATGTGTTGCAGGACCAAATCATGCACTCCTCTAGGTTTCTCTGACCACAAAACCACCTTGAATACAGACAAAAAAGCCCACAAAAATATGCAAGTCTGAGGCAGCAACTTGTCATGTTCCCTTGCTGGCTGCTCCATCCAATTTGCTTGACAAAGAAATTCTTGTTTTCAAACCAGTGACCCAACTTTTGGCCTCTGATAGGCAGGCCTGTTTCCCTGAAAATGTTTTTTTTTTTTTGGCTCCACTGATTTTCTATAACCAAGAACTGTAGAAAAACTTGAGTTAATTTCGAAATGCATCAAAACTCCTCAACGGAGTCCCAAAGTTGGCCCAAGACTTGCCTGATGGATTCATCTTTTACAACGTAAGGCTTCAACCAAGACTTGTCCAATGCTTGGAGCTTGTCATGATTATCTATTTCCAGCCACCTTAAGGGTTGTTAAGGAAGTATGCATGGTTGTAACTCCTCCATGTCTCTCCTCTCCATGGTTTTGGAGAGGCAAAATCCAAATGAAGAGGGTGTATTATCATTGAAACTCGAGAACACTGTTGAAGAGTGTCTATGATATATTTCAAAACATCTTAAGTTAGCAGCAGCTGCAATTGTCCATGAAAATGAGATGTTAGTTCCTTTTTTTTCAATTGCCTTATCTAACATTAGCTTTCTCACGTTGACTACATCATCCCATAGAAGTAGCATAGATGTTTGAAAATGTCACATATGCTCCATTAAAGCGTCTCGAGTGGCCAAGGAGTTCAACCATGCATGCATGATGCTCCACTCTAGGCTTCACTTCAAAATTTCTACTAATTTGATTGAAATGATGCTAGCCTTCATCTACTGGTCCTGCATGGCCGCTGGCAGATAAAATAGCAATGAAGGTGATATGGCCTACTTTAATGCCTGCTTATTGTATTTCATAAAAGAGTGTCAGGGCATCTTCCTCATCCCCATGCATTCGATACCCACACTACAGAGCTACTAATCAGCACATGAAGGAAAAATAATTGCTATGGTGATAGAGTTAGGCTTCACCTCTGCAACATGCATTCAACTGCATATTTCCATGGATTCAACACTATGACCAAATTGAGTATACCTCACAATATCTGCACTCCATTTAATTACATCTGGGTTCATTCCTGTCATTTTGAAGTTGATAAAATAGCGCCAACACCTCATCACAATATCCATTCAATGCATAACAAGAAATTACTGCATTCCATGAAATCAGATCCCTCTTTGGCATATTGAAAAACACTTCATATGCATCATCCATTTTTTTTTTGTTGCAGCACTGCTAATTTTGCACAAGAAGTGAGAGCACTAGAAAATAGTGACTGAATTGGATTTTGCTCCAGCCAGCTGCATTTAGAAAAGATATCACTACACCATTGTTGTGACCATTCAACTCATACTTGGATATCATCACGCTCCAATTTATCGCATTGGGTTTTGACCTTCCCAGCTACATTTCGTCAAGTACCTTTCCTTCCTCTTCACAATTTCTAATTTCGAAATACCCTGTAGTCATGGTGTTCCATGTAACTGTGGATTTCCCTGCCCTACTCTAGGGCCACAATCTTAGTGCATGCCTTGAGGACAATTGGAAAGGTGTGTCTCCACTAAGTCCCCCCTGTTGTGTTTGGTAATATAGCTTGAGGGCTTCCTGGCAGTGTCCATCCCTAACACAACCTCTAATAATAACATTCCATGCGGTAACATTTTTCTTGGGAATTTTATCAAACACCTGGTTTGTGTCGTTCATACTTCTACAATAAGCATACATGTAAAAAGTGCAGCAGGATCGCCCGAAAAGAGGCAAATTAGTGATATGGGAATTTCAATCTGCATGAGCAATTCTGGCCTTGTATCGATCTCAGATTCAATCCAGTACACCTTTATCTCCAGCTTAAGCCATTTGGGATTAAACAACTCTATCAACATCACATTGGGATTCAAGTACAACTTAATGTGCCCAATAAGCAACACCCTTTGGGTGAGACAGACCCCATGAAAAAAAAGCTACCAACACCTACAGAACCTGGCTATCTTTATATCTCCTTTTTGTTTTCAAATCTATTTAAATCCCACCTTATTTAAAAGAGTCTGTTGATGCTGATGATTGTTGGATGACTCTATTTTTCCCATCTGTTATCAAACGACCTTCCAAAACTACTGCATGTTTTGATCCTGCTCTTTCTTCTTTACCCTCTGCCTCAAAAGTCTCTGTGCCAGAATTCAAATCTAAGTTTAGCCTGGACCAGATTCTATCATTATTGGGAGTTGGAAATTTTGTCAATCCCATTAAGGATGTCGGATATGGGGTGGAAGAATTGCACCAAAGGTCAAAATCTGAGAAGTACTTGGAGTGAACTTGAAGAGTCCGAGAAAGGTGCAAACACAGCAGGAAAATAGGCAGAGCTGCATCCAGAGAGGTGCCCAGTGTACAGAAAACAGGGTGACTGCATTGGATATGAAAATGTTGCAGTTGTAGATGACAAAAATCCAGTAGGTGGCCTATATATATCTGCATGGAATGAAGAAATGTCTTGCCCTTACCCTACACTGAAGAATGTCTAGGGAACAATAAAAAAAATGGATATTTTTGCCTCACAGGTGCATATGCTGGCATTGCAACTACAGGAATTGGTCCTCCAACTTGAGACCAAAGTGTCATATTTCATTTCACCAGCCAGTATACTATTGTGAACATTACCTCAGCTCAAAACCTATTTGGAATAGACTTCCTCTGCAACTTACACCTAGCCATCTTTGTGATAGTAAAGTTTTGCCTCTCAACCAATACATTTTGTTTTGGAGTGTAAGGTGTATTATATTGTCTTTGGATCCCATGTTTAGCACAAAATTTATTGAAACATTTTAAGTAGAATTCCCCACTAGTATCATATCTAAGAGAGGCAATATGACAACCTAACTGTTTCTCTATTAATGCTTTGAACGTTTGAAATTCATTAAACACATCATATTTTAATTATAGAAAATATACCCACATTTTTCTACTGAAATAATAAAAAAACGGAAGGAAGTACCTAGCACCAGTGGTTTATGTCATGTTCATTGGTCCACATATGTCTGAAAGTACCAACTGAAGGACCCTCTACGCTCTCCAAGCTTGTCCTTCATAAAATGATATTCAATGTAGCTTCCTTGCCTGACAAGCTCTGCAAACTCTGTGGATCTTCTACAGAATGTTCGGAAGTCCATCTACTAGTTTCTCTCATGGAAACTGATAGAGATAGGTCAAGTTGAGGTGCCCATACCTATGATTCCATAGGGGTGCTAGCTTTTGCAATAAAAATTACCTTTAACTTACAATTTCTAATAAGATCAATATTCAAAAATCTGAACACAGTGAAAGCTAAGAAATTCATCTAAAATGCATCATTATAATCTTAGACATAGAAAGCACTCATCATTGCATAGTTTCCCAAAAGGTCAACATTTTAAGGGCTTCTTTCCTAATTCAAAATCGCTGAAGATATATAAACTAACTATTTCATTTGTCCTACAATTCCAATAGTGCACATGGAAAGCTTCTCTGCAAATCTCTTTTGTTGCATATGGTAGGCCTCTGAATAGACTAAGCTTGTACTAGCATAATGCAAACATGACCTGCAAGTCACCACTGTGTTTTGGTTTCTGAAGACTGTTGCATTATTGAATGACTAGTGAAGTATCAACCAGTGAACAAGTTTCAAGCTTTGGAGAAGTCACAGTATATTATAATTTTGTCTTGCAGATTGACCTCTTGACCAATTTTTTCTAGGAATGCCTCTTATGAAAAAATGAGTTCTTTCCTAACAGGTTATGAGCCTCTTGAAAATACCAGGTTCACTAGAACATTGGAAGAAAATATCTAATGCACGCATCATGCTACCACTACAAGCCATTGTAGAAAATAGAAACCAAGGTGAAAAAGGATCTACAGCTACATTGTAGACTTGTTATAGTGACAAAATTTCTTGAATGTCTATTCTCCAACATCCATAGCATTACCACAAATAATCATAGTTTGTATTTAACTCCAAATAATATACATTCCAATAAGAAGTTGTCAATCATAGTTTTACCTTGTGGCAATGATTTTCCTTATGCCCTACTCTCATTTTCAGTCAAAAACTAGATTTCCTATATTGATGACGTTCCTACTGTAATATGACCAACTATCGGACAACTATCTCACTGTAATTCTAGATAAAATGAGCAGTGTACCCAAATAATATATTTGCAAGCATATCATTGTTACTCACAAGCTTCTGCCATGTGGACCACAACCTAGATTTATTGTCATTTTGAGCTTGGTACTCCTACAGTCCCAAGACAATGCTTAGAGATATTGTCAATACATAGAGATCACCATACATGTACTAACCAAAAGGGTCATACTGTGTTCCTCTAAGTCAGGATCATATTTACAATGTAGTCATCAGTGTCAAGGAGATAAATTGTCATGATACATAGTGATATTTTCATACTTTGTTGTCAAGGAAATTCTGTCAATGCACATGATATTCAAATTTATTAGCATTGAAGGTACTACTTTATTGGTGAGAGATTACAATGCACTGTAATCAAATTACTTCAACACAAGAATTTTGTCAGTCCTTGAAACGGTCAGAAATTGGAATGAAGCTTGAATGGTCCACTTCAATGAGACTGTGACAGAGTGTATATATAGAACCTTCCATAAATTTCAAACGACTCTGGAAACTCCAGAAGTGAGCTTTAAGGACTGAGACTTGACAAATACTAGCCTCAGTGATTTATTTGCAAGATTTGTGCCTTTAAAAAGACATATGTTATAACCGGCCTCCTTATGAGTTTGATCGCATTAGTCACCCAACCATGTCACTGTCACAGGCCAAGATGAGTTTGGATTGTTAAAACTTGTATGATTGCCACTGAATTAATACAGAGTAACCTAGGATGTAGATCAAACAACAAAGAGCTGCAGATCCAAATCCATATGGCCACAGATTAGAGCTTCGCAGATCCAAGAATTATCACGAGGTCACCAAAGATACATTGTGTAGAAAATATTCAAACTGGAGATTTATAGTTCAACATAAGTCCACTTCATTCTAGCGATTGACCAAATTCTCTTGAAACCAAGACTAGAATTTGAAAACTTTCAAACCACCAATCTCTTTTAAGGCAAATGATTTGTGATACAAAGAAATGAAGATGGTCACCAGGAGATATAGTACTTTTCCTTTTATTAGACAAATAGTGAACTTCAGATCATACTTGATCTTTAATGAGCAGCTAGCCAATATATATGTATGAGGCTTATCCTTAAATTGTCTTAAAGCCTTTGTATCGAGGCATACATCAGCTATCCAATATATATGTATGAGGCTTATCCTTAAATTGTCTTAAAGCCTTTCTATCAAGGCATACATCAGAGTTGACTATGACTAGGTTCAACAACTACTCTGCTTTGTGCTTAAGGACAAATCTAGGTCTTCCATTAAATCCCTCTTATTTGGACAAATGTTATCGATTGCTGAGCCCAATCATCATAGATCCCTCTGAAGCCTTGCATTGGTAATCATCATGAGCTACCCAGATTAGAGATGAGACTTACATGAGGTAATTTCAAGATCAAACTTCTAAGAAGCTTTAGGTCAAAGAAGAGAATGCGGAAGACCTTCTTCAATCAGAGAGAAGATATATCTACCAATATATCAAATTACCAAATTCATGAAGAGGAGGGGTCATTTTATATTGAGACCATTCATTATAAGATCCTTACTTAGAGCAACCAAGGATGTCATGGATCTATAGTGCACATTTATTGAGGCACCTCTGCTGACAGGGTTAGAACTGTTCCAAAGTGCTATGCACTTTTTCTCCAAGCAGTTCTTCAAGATTGAAAGCTTCAAAGGATCTGTCCATCCAAGATTGCATAGGACTGTAATAATTATTGCTCATTAACTTTGAAAATTATCCTTTGCTACCACTTGGGAGTACATAATGTTGTTATGTTCTGTCCCTCATGAAATATTGTCTCCATGGGATAATATAGCATGTTGTTTTGGTAAGTCTGTATCAGGGAACGTGAGTGATAGACACATATCAACCATTGTGGGATTAGATCCTGCTATCTTGGGCACATAATCTCTTTTGAAAATTTGCATCCACGCCTCTATCAATCCATGCTTTTCCATTATCTATTGCATTAATTATATAACATCCAGTAGAAAATTGCCAACCCAATGGTTGTTGAGACTCTGTATTCACTGTTTTTACAGAGCTGGAAGCGTTTTGAAAGAATTTTTCATGAATAGTAATTTTCCCAGTTAACACCTACACACCAAGACTATTGCTTCTAGTAGATAATTCTGTCCTTGTCTTCAAGAATTTAGAACCAATTTCCTTCACGTTGAAGACATTACTCAAATCTAAGTCTATTATAAGCACAGCTATTTCACTAGCCAAGATCATGAAAATGGCATCCAATATGTCAATGGTGGATATTCAAAACTTCCAAACCATTGTTTCACTAGGATACTGACATTGTTTTAGATTGTATGAAACTGAAATTCCTTGAATGCAACAGAATTGGTAGCACCCGCCTCTTGCAATCATCAAGACAGAAATTCAAGATGGAATCGAATCTCATGATCTTTTCCATACACAGATTCTTAGGATAAAGGTTGAGAAAAGACTTAATGAGTAGTGAACTTTCAAGAATCAAATGTTGCTCCCTTAGATTCAAAGAAATGCTCAGAAACATATGCTAGTATCACTTGTAGTGGTTTTATATTAAACCCAACCTCTAGGTCTATAGTGTCACCATTTTTATCCTTTATAGATGCAGAGACAAACAACCATTCCAATGTTTTCTTCAAAGGATGTCATGCCTTCAAGATATTTTTATTGTCAAATTGGCAAGGTCTCCTATGCATATGTGGAAGTCACAGTGCTTGCAAAAGGAGGTGAACTAGAATGCATTAGTTACAAGCTTGGCATGAACCCTATATTGCTTCCTAGAGGGTAAGAGTAATATGGATAGAGTATATATTAAAGGATGTAGATAAATCATTCTAAAAGTTTTTTATACTAGTCTACCTTGTTCTACTATGTTGAATATTATAAATTTTTCTTTATTTAACTATTGAGGCTAATTATTATTGTTTACATCTTTTTGCCCTTTACCAATTAAATTCTATTGAGAATTTGAAATCCAATTTCTGTGGTTGCATAATCATTGAAAATGGGTACCATAATGCATGCATATTGTAGTATAGGAATGCCATTAATGTGAAATAGCAAAAATAGATCACAAAATAGCAAGAAATGAATGACTTCAATACAATGTGTCCGTTAGTTGTGAAGAGTAGTCATTGGCATATTTTTTTGGCATTGATTTCTTTGGTATAATTGTACTGCAAATGGGAATCTCTTGTCAATATAATATAGTGGTTGGACAATGCCTAAAATATCTCCTGCTAGTGGGGATTATATTCTTTAGAAACCAGTAAAATTGGTGTCTGAGATGAACTCTTCAGTTGTTGGCATTGTCATAGAAATTCATGCTTGCTGTTTTATACATTCAGCTGCAATGGTGCTTCCAGAGAACAAACATCACCCTTTGATTTGTGATACAAATAAATGAAGATGGTCACCAGGAGATATAGTACTTTTCCTTTTATTAGACCAATAGTGAACTTCAGATCATACTTGATCTTTAATGAGCAGCTAGCCAATATATATGTATGAGGCTTATCCTTAAATTGTCTTAAAGCCTTTGTATCAAGGCATACACCAGCTATCCAATATATATGTATGAGGCTTATCCTTAAATTGTCTTAAAGCCTTTGTATCAAGGCATACATCAGAGTTGACTATGACTAGGTTCAACAGCTACTCTATTTTGTGCTTAAGGACAAATCTAAGTCTTCCATTAAATCCCTCTTATTTGGACAAATGTTATCGATAGCTGAGCCCAATCATCATAGATCCCTCTGAAGCCTTGCATTGGTAATCATCATGAGCTACCCAGATTAGAGATGAGACTTACATGAGGTGATTGCAACATCAAACTTCTAAGAAGCTTTAGATCAAAGAAGAGAATGCGGAAGACCTTCTTCAATCAGAGAGAAGAGATATCTACCAATATATCAAATTACCGAATTCATGAAGAGGAGGGGTCATTTTATATTGAGACCATTAATTATAAGATCCTTGCTCAGAGCAACCAAGGATGTCAGGGATCTGTAGTGCACATTTATTGAGGCACCTCTGCTGACAGGGTTAGAACTGTTCCAAAGTGCTATGCACTTTTTCTCCAAGCATTTCTTCAAGATTGAAAGCTTCAAAGGATCTGTCCATCCAAGTTTGCATAGGACTGTAATAATTATTGCTCATTAACTTTGAAAATTATCCTTTGCTACCACTTGGGAGTACATAATGTTGTTATGTTCTGTCCCTCATGAAATATTGTCTCCATGGGATAGTATAGCATGTTGTTTTGGTAACTCTGTATCAGGGAACGTGAGTGATAGACACATATCAACCATTGCGGGATTAGATCCTGCTGTCTTCGGCACATAATTTCTTTTGAAAATTTGCATCCACGCCTCTATCTGCCAATTTTTTTGTTCTGTATGGGCTCATTTTGTACCATGCTTATCATTTTCATTATTTAAAGTTGATGTCCAACGTTGGCAACCTGCCTAATGAATCGAAATTTGAAAATATAGTTTACAGTCTATTATATCTTCATCGATCTCCCAATTCAAGAAAGTTACAGGACTGTAGGAGAGATGGGATAGAACTAGATGAACTGGTTTAATTATAGAGACTGCATTTTTCCAAAGGATCTTGGCATTAAAACAACACTTCAAATCTCTTTTATGTGGAATGGTGCCTATATAGTATATATACTTGGTCTCTGTTTTATTAATGTATGAATAGATAGAAGAATGGAAACAAAATGTAACATCTTCCTTTGCCAAATTATCTCTATGAAAAAGAAAATTAAATCAGGAACATCAAGATTGTTAAATGTTTTAGTTGTCAGAACACTAAAATATTCAATGAGCAATCTAGGAGATTGCCTTGATTGTTGCAGGTTCTTTAGGCAATACTTCCTCCTCTTTATGATACATCAGATGTCGTTGGCACTTTTTAAATTCATAGCCTCATTGGGTCGAAACATGATTGCCTCACAAACATTTGGATCATTCACTTTGCTCATTGTGTTTGTTCTTGGAGGGTTTGTGGTATCAAGAGGTATTTGACATTATAGTATATGCAAAGATAGTTATTTACTCCAAAGAAATATGCTTTATACTAATATTGAGCTTTTCAACTAGAACTCGGGTTACAAAATTGAAAAAATGGTTCCTTTTATTCATGTTTCTAGAACAGAGAACATACCTAGCTAGTGGATTTGGGCATATTGGTGCTCACTGATGTCCTATGGCCAAAACACCAGAGTGGTGAATGGATTTCTAGCTCCTAGATGGGAGAAAGTATGTGTTATCATGTACTGATAGAGTGTCCTATAATCATAATCCCAGGAAAGAAATATTGAATATTTCCTTTCCTCTAAATATTTCATCTTTGTGCATCCTGTGAGTAACAGCTCCATTGAAACACTTGGACGTGCTATCCTAGAATCTCATGGATTATTTGTTGAAGTTAAATTTTATTGGACTGGAATTGGAGCATTGATTGGGTTCTGTGCACTTTTCAACATTCTGTACACTGTTGCTTTAGCATGCCTCAACCATAAGTATGAGATTCCACTATAAGGTTTGGTTTCCGCTACTATTTCTCTCACCTAAAATTATCTTAAGAGTGAGATATAATAAATTCTCCTCCAATTACAGCTTTAGTGAAATCACAGGTTGTTATATCTGAAGAGGCTATTGGAGAGAAGCAAGAAAAAGGAGCTGGAGAAAGAAATCAATAAAAAAAACATCGTTCTGTTCAACTGACATCACAATGAAGGTCTAGTGGTAAGTCGAGCTCTCCAGAAATAATTTAGTAGTTCCCAATATTCAATCTACTACTCACAGATTAAAGTACAATGTAAATGGATATGGTGCTAATTGTAACTGATTAAAATATTTGATAGAGAATTAAATGAGAATATCTATTTCCCCAGCCGTCCCCTCACGCCCCCTCCCGTCGCCTCACGCCCCCTTCACGTCCCCTCCCGTCCCCTCACGCCCCCTTGACCCCTCCAGATGGGGAAACGTCCCCCTTGACGTCCCCTCCAAATTTTTGAAAATTGGGAGCATCAGGAAACGTCCCCTAGAAGTCCCCAAGACCCCGAATTGCGGGGGGGCGAGGATTCTAGACCCCTAGGGGGGGGGGGACGAGTCCCCATGTAACACTGATTTTTAGTCTCTGAGTTTTTCACTGCATCACATTCACTCAAATTAGCAATGACAGATTACGAAACTAAAGACATTGTAGAGCTAAAATTCATGTTCCAACAGAGTTCTACTATGCTTGGGTGTTAGATATTTAGATCAAATAATTAAGACTTGTAATAGCTCACCTTGTGGAAAGGCAAAGGTTCTATTGAAGTAGAAACTTTTTTAGTTTGATTTTTTTAGTGCATCACTTTCACTCAAATTAGCAATGACAGATTTGTCAAACTTCTTAGAATCTGTCAATAATGAAACATTCAGATCCTGGACATTTTCAAGAGTAAAAATATCAGTGCCAAGTGATTTCCTAATTTGTGATCCACTATTATGATAGTGAGTGGCTTGTTCACATGCCTTTTCAACTTGTAAGTTCTCAAGAAGAAAAACATGCAGTGTCTGTGTTGCCACTTCCTCATAACCTGGGTAATTAGAAGTACATGTTATTACACAGAATGCACTTCCAACAGAGAAATGTTTTTCAAGTGATGTTTTTCATTTGTGTGGAGAAGAATGGCCACCTTTTAATTCACGTGCTTGTATTGCAGATAACGCTTTTTTTGGTGCACAATTATCTTTACTTGGCTCAGTAATGTCTTTATTGTATAATATAGTACTCACTGAAGTTGTCTTGAGGGAAACAATGTAGCCTTGAAATATCCTCTGGTTCTTGAACTTTAGAGGCCATAAATCGAGTTGTTACACTGCCCATGTAAATTATCTCAGCTTTCTCCATATAAGAAGCTAGTTTATGGTTACATGTATGTGCCATATTTTCACTAGTCCATGGTAACATAGAAGACTCCTCTTCTCTCTGACTCAAGGTTGTCGATGACAACTTTGTAACGCTTACCTAGGCATACTTAGGAGTTTTTTTTTCCAAACACACTCATTATCGTTCACCATTTCCACATCTCTGACTGCAAACTCCTCTTCCATGAAATTTTTATAAACAGATCCTGAATCTTTCAACAACTAATTATTTTCATTGTGCCTATTAACTAGAATTTTGGTCAGAGATTTTCATTTGGTAAGCACATGAGCAGTCTAAATTGAGAGTTTAGAAGCATTTGCACAGATTCTGGAGTTGTTGCTTCTGACCATACATTTAAAGGTCTCAAATTTCTTGATTTATATATATTTGCACCCATTTAAAGGTCTTAAATTGCTTGATTTAAAGGTCTCCTCCTCATATGATGTGTACTATTTTGAATATTCTATTCTTTGCATATCAAACATTATAAAGCCTCTTGCGCACTGTTCTCATCTATTTTATTTGAACATAATTCCGATAATCATTGCATTCATGAAGAAAGGATATATTCATGTGAAACCCTGTCCAGCTGCTTCTCTTGGCTAATGCCATCACCTACATCCCATAGAGAATCCGACAATTGAATGTCGACTTGACCAAAGGCATTGCTTGCTTCCTGCTGAGATTGAACAAGAGAATCAAAATCTCTCCTTCCAGGGGTCATTACTCTGTGCTTTGAACTTAAAGTTTGCCTCTTTTCCCTTCTCTTCTATCCCGAGACTCCAAAAACTTGCTGCAGCCCATCCTTTCTGTCTCCTCTGCCCACTGAAATTTCAAAAGCACTTCATCCTCGCCCTTATATGCTCCTTTAGTTTGAAATCCAAAATCATCATTTCCACTATTCTTGTTTTCCGTATTTACTTCTATTGAGTCTGTATTTTGTGCTAGGTTATGAGTATATTGTTTTAAATTATTCACTTCAAAACAGAGACCAATCATAAGAATATTCTTATTTTGTGCAGGCCTGCAATCCATGACTGAGGAGGAATTGACAGCAAACAATAAACCACATTGCTCAGAGGCATTCAACAAAATTGGCAGATCTTTGGTGTTTTTTCTCAAATTCACCTGACTGTTCAGACGCTGGCTGATTCTTCTTACCTGTATTTTCAAACCCATCTCCCAAAATATATAGCCATCTAGAAGGTAATGACTCTTTGAGCCCTTTGAAAATACACCACATAGTAATCGCTACCCAATTGTTTGAGCTTCTTATCAACTCACCAATGTCTGGTCCAAACAAGTTTCCTTCAAGGATCAAATTAATTTCCTCTTTTCAAATAGAGTTTAGAGGCATTTGCACAGATTTTGGAGTTGTTTCTTCTGACCATACATTTAAAGGTCTCAAATTGCTTGATTTATATGTATTTTTTGAACTGAAAGCTATATTGTGCAAAGTTGTTTCAAGCTCAAAAGTATTATCCTGCCTATAGAAGCTTGAACCCTAATAATCCTTGCAGTGGCCACTTTCACCAAGTAGAATATGTGCTTCATCAACATCATCAGACCTCAAACCTCAATTTCCCTTCCAAGTTTTTCTCTATAACAATTTTTGTGAGTCCTGCTTGTCGGACACCAATTACAAACTTTCTTTCACTTGAAAATTCACAACAATTGAATTTAAATTAGCCTCACATGGGTTGTATTTCATTTTTAGTATATTTCGCTTGATTATTTATTTATACAATCTCCCAACTTCTCTTATCCATGTTCCGGCATTCCTTTGCACCTCTTGGTGCAATTGCTAGTTATAAGAATATTTAAGATTCTGGATCTATCGATCTGAGATGGATATTGCAATATAAATATGAAGGATTCATGAGATTACTTCATGTTTGATCAGATATTTTTAATGATAAATGTTATCTTGTAGGAAAATTTCAAAATTTGAAGTCATATTAATTCAGTACATTGATGCAAATTCATACGCTGATGCGATGTATATTATGGCAATTTCATTTTTTTACAGTTACTTTTAGTTTAATTATATCATTTAGCTTGATGCTTTCCATATATTCAACTAAACCTTTGTTGCTTAACAAGACTTTGTCATTTCCATGTTTTCGTGAAATTGTTTATGGTTTGATACTCTCATACAACCTCTATCAAGTTACATGCACCCTCGTTAGAAAAAACAAGAGAATTTTTCTTGCCATGACTATGTTTCTTTGTCATTGTTGACTTAAGAAAGTCCTTTAGCTAAGAAACTAGTTTCAAGGTTATGGCATAACTTGTCATATAAATTGAACATAATTTATATCCAAAATGTTAATTTGTAAACTACTTAGCTGGTTTTAGGCTTTCCATTTAAAATCTACTTTAGTTTGAACTTTGAACGAGTTGTTCCATAGACTAGAATATTAAGAGATTTTGGTGTAAGGATTAAAAATTAGCCCGTAAGGCCTCTCAGTTATTCATTTATTTTATCTAATATAACATTTACTATTAAATTAGAACCACTCGGCACAAATACATCATAGATCAAGATCATACTTTGTAGAGTGTCGTAGAATAAAAATAGGAGCAAGGACACTGAGTTCTTTCAGTTTTCCTGGTTCTTATTCCTTTGGTGTATCTTTGCACCTTTAGGGGCAATTGCTAGTTTAAAGTCTATTTTTTTAAAGGGTGCTAGCTCAATGGAAGAGCACCTGCTTTACAAGCAGGAGTTTGGTGGTTCGATT
This sequence comes from Pinus albicaulis, assembly GCA_034641835.2. Taxonomy (NCBI): domain Eukaryota; kingdom Viridiplantae; phylum Streptophyta; class Pinopsida; order Pinales; family Pinaceae; genus Pinus; species Pinus albicaulis. Next base: position 1,068,156,160 of record CM076577.1, read on the forward strand.
CCATCGTGCCCTGATATTCATATATAGGGAATGACGAAGATCAATTTTTGGTGACGGATGCTCTTTTGACCATCACCAATGAGCTTATGGTGACATTTTTCGACCCTCACCAAAATATGAAATGGTGACGGTCAATGAACGCCACCATATATACGCATCAATAGTGACGACCATTAAAGGTCCGTCACCATAAATTGTTGTTGTTTATATGAAATGGTGAGGGTCACTGTTTGTCATTATAGTCATTATTCGTGACGGACCTTGATGTCACCAATGCGTTTATGGTGACGGTCAATGAACGTCGCTATATATATATGCACCAATAGTGACGGCCATGAAAGGTCCATCACAAAAAATCATTGTTGTTCATATGAAATGGTGACGGTCACTATCCGTCATTATAATTAATATTCATGACGGACCTTGACTGTCACTACAACACATACTTTCGGCGACGCCACCGTTGGTGACGTTCAATTTTTTGGTGACAGAGGCTATTGTCCTTCACCATTGCTCATATGAAATGGTGACGGTCAATATCCGTCACTATAAATCATTATTGGTGACGGACCTTGAATGTCACCACAACACCTATACTTTCAGCGACGCCACCTTTGGTGACGTTCAATTTTTTGGTGACGGAGGCTATTGTCCGTCACCATTGCTCATATGAAATGGTGACAGTCACTATCCGTCACTATAAATCATTATTGGTGACGGACTTTGAATTTCACCACAACACCTATGCTTTCGGCGACGCCACCTTTGGTGACGTTCAGTTTTTGGTGACAAAGGCTCTTTTGACCCTCACCAATGAGCTTATGGTGACCATTTTCGCCCCTCACCAATATCCTTTTTTCTTGTAGTGATAGAAATCAACAACTGATTCATTAGGATTCATTCTTAAGAGAATGATTCTTCTACAAAAATTCCAGTGATTATACCTACCAAAGGCTTGATGAAGCTCCCCAAGGAAATGTCAAAGGGAATTAATGGAAGAAGGTGACAAGGTATGACACCATCGATTAACATGACCTTCTAGGGTGAGGAAGGAAATCACACAAGAAAATTTATCATCATCGATTTCATAAGATTTAAAAAAATTAAGAAAATAAGAAGTGTGCTTGAATATGAATGTTCCATACTCACCTTAAAACTTTAACTTAGACAAGTTATATAGAGGCTCATCGGGGATTGAAATTTGATAAAGGGGAAAATTATAGAAACACCCCGAGAGTAATATTTCTGGATGAGCAATTTAAATTAACAGGTTCAAATAATATTCAATGGTCTTAGCTTGTCATATGGACCTCCTTCTATCATTGTTTATTGAAGGTGCTGGAAATCTATCAACCAAGGGATCTCCCTGATGTGAAGCCCCAATTAGGCCTCACATCATCTGGAGTAGGAGCCACATCCATATTATTAGCCTAGTTTCCATGTATTCTTATAGATATTCCTTGGCTCTGACTATTAGCAAGAGAGAGTATTGCACATGCGGCTTTGAAAAGCAAGGGGGGTGTGCCTAGTGAGTGTCCAATTGCAAGTGTGTCAACGATCTTCGACTGTGGGGGAGAGAGAGAGAGAAGTGATCCTCTAAAAGAGAGTTAATAGTACCACCCAAGAAGAGACACACATGAACCAAAGAATACGTTTATCATCGAGTGGAATAGTCTGCAAGGGATGCGAAGTTCATTACAACCAACAATTTAGAAATATTTTCATAATATCCTACAAAATATTCCACTATGATGGGCCAATAATAACAACCATTACAACACATTGTCAATAAGATAAGTAGTAAAATAACCAAAATAGTTCAACTACCTTAGCATATGTGAAAGAAAACATGAAATACAAACATCTGCAGAATAATATTACAAACATTAATAATCGATGCATAAGAACGTGTTGGCATGGAAGGCTTCTGCTATTAAGTAAAAGTTACCAAACACATGTATACAATGAACATCACTAGCTCCAATAGTGGAGCGTTGGTGCCAGTCCTTGCTCCACAAAATAAATAACTTATCTCTCTAATTCTTTTCAACTAGAGCCAAGGTGAAAAGGTCCTTTTCTTATACAATCAGGGTGTATATATAACCAAGGGGTGATGCTTCCCCCTTGTGACTCTTTGACTACCCTCATGCCTGTTCAAATTTCTATGACTTTTCAACTTACATGACCCTCCATATTCATGTGTTTCCTTTTGAATTTCACTTTAAAATACATTTTTAATATAATATAGAAGGTCCACAATGATGACGTGGCATATGACAACTCATGACACATCATAAAATGACACTGCTAACATGAACTACTTGATAATGTGGTTATTTCAAGCCACTATTGTTGTTGTTTCTTGATGTCTTCTTGATAACACCTTGTCTTCCACCTACTCATGGCTTGGTGATAGTAAACCTTGCTGATATTAAGTCTTGATTTGCAGTCACAAGTTGGTGTCCCTTTTCTTTGTTTTGATAGATGAGATTACATGTTGAGCTGGAAAGATGTCTTTCTTCATACTTCCATTATGTACCTCCTACCTCATCATCCTGTCATGTTGTGAGTGAGTAACTACATCTACTATTCACTCATGATGAAATGATATCATTATAAATAATCGTAGTCTAATATAAATAATTTGGATCCATAAACTAGGCTAGGACTAGGTGACAGCTCGGGAGAGAGGTCCTAGTGACTATGCAATTGTGTAGTTCAAGCAACCAACCATCAGTATTAATCACTGAAACTATAGAGTCAGCAACTCATTCCAGATTGAGGGAAAAATTTGTGGAGTCCAGAAAGAGGGAAAAATTTGTCAATTTTCTGGAGGAAAGGGGGACTAGGAAAATGCACAGTTCATAGGATCATGGAGAGAGATTGATGCTTTTTCTTTCATAGTATGCATTTCAGGTCGGGCTGTGAGGAATTATTTTCACAATATTGAATGCCAAGATAGGGCCTTGCGCATAGGAACTACGTAGTGCAACAAAACTCAGAGGTAGGGACTACTTATTATGCAGTTCCAAAAGGGAAATTCACACCTTGAGGTCTGGAACTGTGCAGTGTATATTCCAGGAAGGTCAAGTGAAGTCAAGTTTCTAGTGGAAAAGCCTCTTTGGGAATGGTTAATTTCTAGACCAGTGAGACTAGTGTGTGAAGTGATAAAGTTTCAAATGTGATCTCATAGTTAGAAAATTTGATGAAAAAATGACATAAATCACCCATGACACATTAGAAATGAAATTAACTCCATGTCACAACCTTATGATCAATTATGAAAAGTGCGACACTTAAGATACACTTTGCGACAACCATGATGACAATTGTGCGACAATGCTCAAAACATTGTGAATGATTGTGAAAGATGTTTGAATGGTTATAAAAACTTACATATATATAAATATAGACCCTTGAAACCATCAGAACATGCTTCTACACATTGTGTGACATCTAATCATGTAAAAATACAAAAATTTAACCAACTTCAAAAGGGGATAAAAACACTTCAAGAAAGTATGTGAAATGAGTTTCGGTGTTTGTGACAACAATGTGCAAGACCAAGGAATGCTCCAAAATGGAGTGTAATCCAAACATTTTGAGGTTTTTGTAGTAGCTACAAAATATTCCTAACAATATTATGTCAGAAAAATATTCCAAGTTCACTTCCAGGTTTTGGAAAGAGTTCTTTATAGGTTTTGGGATAGAGTTGGCCTTCAATACAACTTATCATCTACAGAGAAATATACAGACAAAAAGGGTTAACAAGATACTTGAGGACATGTTTAGGATGTACGTTATGCATTAAAAAAGGAAGTGGGAAGAGTATATCGTGACTAGTTGAGTTTTCTTATAACAATAGGTATCAAGAATCTTTGAAAGTGAGTCTACTTGAGGCACTTTATAGGCAGAGTTGTGATACTCCCATCAGCTAAAATGATCTAGTGAAGAAGGTGTTAATTAGGCAAGACAAGTTGGCAGAGATGGAACATAAAATCAAGGTAATCAAGAAGAATATAAAGGCAACACAATATAGCAAGAAGATTTATGCAGATAATTACAATTTATTTAAGGAGTTTCAAGTTGGGAGCATGTGTACTTGCACATCAAGCCCAAGAAGATCTCCTTGAGGATCAGATTGTGTGCGAAGTTGGCACGTCAATATTGTTGGCCTTTTAAGATCCTTGAAATGATTGGACCAATGGCCTACCAAATTGCACTGCCTCCCACATTGAAACTCCACGATGTTTTCCATGTTTCATTCCGTAAAAGATATGTGAAGGATGTTGATCATGTGATTGATTGGTATGTATTGCAAGTGGAACCGGAAGGAGAATTCCAGTCGGAACTTGTGTTCATTTTGCAAGAAAATATTCTCATGCTCTGGAATCAAGTAATCGAGGAGGTTAAAGTGCAATGGAACCACTTTGGTCCTAATGAAGCTACATGGGAGATGGCTATTCAGATGTGGGATATGTATCCTTCAATATTTGTTGGTTGAGTGGATGTGTTCTGATATATGTGTTTAATGTGATTTTTTGTTTATATATATATATCTGTTTGTGTGTGTGTGTGTGTGTGTGTGTGTAAATACCACATCAACTTGTGTTATAGAGCTCCAATAAGTGGTATGGTGTTCATGGTATCAACAATATGGTATGATGTAAATTCCATATTAAGTTGTGTTACAAAGATACATGTGAAGCATGTGTTATTTTGGTTTATACGTGTCATTAAGCATCAAGGATAGTGTTCCCCCGAGGGGGAGGGGTTTGTAACAACCCTTGTTTGATTTTCTATATAGAAAAATAAGACGAAGGTCATGGGGCACAAATTTCAAGCTGAATTTTGGGTAAAACATAGTGAAGGGTATCATTGGTGCTTAATAAATGGCTATGGATATTTTAAAATGCATTGGAAAATGAAAAGCACTACTAATTGGAATTTATTTTTGAAAATAAAGGAAAATAGGAGAAAAGAGAGATGAAAGGTCAGATATTTGGATGACAGGGAAATCGAAGGAAAAACGAAGAAAAACCTTAATGATAGAAAGGCTTTTGAGGATTAGTTTACAACTTTTGTTAGTTTAGACTTTGGCTCTCTCATTCACTCTCTCACTCTTTCATATTTTGGCACACTTAGAGAATTCTTGGAGAATGCTTCGAGCACTCGATCTTGGATTTGGATAAAAAAGGAAAAGGAAAGTAGGAAAATGTAAGGGAAAATATGGATTAACAACTACAAATGGACTGCCTTGTAGGTAGCAGGTTTCATGTGTGATTTCCTTGCTTATTTATGGATGCATGGTATATGCATGTGGTTTTTTGGTTATGTTTTGTCATTGGCATGGGGGATTTCTTGGTTTTTCAGTCATTTTATCCTTTCCTTTCCATTTCCCAGATAGCCATGATGTTGTGGGTGTTTATATTTAATTTTTTTCTGATTGGTACACATAATTCCTTATGGATATGGGTTGGAAAAAATGCTCCAAAAGCCCTGGAACAACTTGGGTTGAGTTACTAGCCTTAGATCCTAGGTTGTGTTGAGTTACCATTCCCCGAATCTGGGTTTTACAAATTCTTTGGAGCTCTCGAATGTTGTGGGTTTAGTTACTAGCTCCTATAGCTCTATACAACTTGGGTAGAGACTAGTCTAGTTGGTGTTAGTGATGTCCGACCATGAGGTGGAATCATTGGTTGAGGTTTGAGGTGGTATGGCTTCTGGAAGGCATGGTTTAGGTTTTTCTATTTTATTCCATGAGATCCCGCATTCATGCTTGAAATATTATGTTGAGGTTATTGGCTAAAAGAGAGATTTGGTTCAACCCAATCTATAGCCGGGTGGTACGTGGAAGTCCCTGAATTGGTTGGAAATTTAATATGTTAATAAGAGTTATTTCTCTACCTTGATTCATGTATATTTGTATCAATTATTTTGGTGATACTATGGATGAGTTTCCATGGTTTCTATGTTGGATATTTTTTGGTTATATGTTGGTTATGTGATGTATATTACTTATGGATCTTAACATGTTTGATGAATATATGAATGGTTGATGAATGCACGGACTAACTATTGTTTTTGTAGCTATGTAGAGAGGACATATAGCCTTCTTGGTGATTATTAGATGAATCTCAAATTATTATGATCAAATATTCATTCATGACTTGTAGCTTACATGTTCTCCATATGTATGACAAAATGATTGTCGTGGTTAGGCTTGGATAGTTCAAGCTTTTGACTCAATTTTGAATGTTTAGCTTTGTTTTCATGTTTGCAATGATTCTGTAAAGTCCCAGGAAGTTCTACGGAGTGCTCTAGAGGCTAACTTGGAATTGTGGCTCAGATCATGGGATCACACCCTCTTAACTAGGAAATTTGGGTCACAACTGCACTCAAGCAATGGTTTGCATGTGGTTGGAGGCCTATAACCACATGGAGGCCTTGTCATGCATATTATTGGGAGTATAAGTAATCTAGTGGAATCCCCAACTCAAGGTTTGATCACCCAGGGTTATTCTTTGGCCCCTAAGTGTCCTATAACCATGAGCGATGATTTGAGTTGCCATTTTTGGCTAGTCTGCAGATCCCACTTCCTTAACTAGAGCTTTGAGTTCGGTTCATGTCGTAGTAATTACTAATTATTTCTCTCATTTTTACCATAATAGGGTGACAATATAGGGTAAATGTGGGTAGGGTGGTTACATATGAAAGGTGAAAATAAACAACTAAAGACTCTATCAAGAGGAAAATATTTTAATTCGGTCAAACTTGGAGACAAAAATAGCTATGCAGTAAGAGGAACTGGATCAACATCATTGGAGATATAATATGGAAGAATAATACATCTCAACAACATTATATTTGTTATAGGGTTGAATAAAAATATAGTCTCTTTATGATGTTTAGAAGATAAACAAGATATAATTTCTTTTATAGATGGTAAATTGATGGTATGGGATAAGGGATCTAGAATCAATAATGCAAAGGTAACTATATTTCATGAAGGAAGACACTACATATTACTTACCCCTATCTCTCAAGCCTTGGTTCACATTGAAGTCAGTCCATGTGAGCTTTGACATATAAGGTTTCTATGAAACCATCATTACAAAATGTTACCAACTCTAAACACAATGATGAATGGAATTCCTGAACTAAAGGAAAATCATGAAGGATTTTTGAAGGGATGTGTATTAGAAAAAAATTTAAAGAAACCATTTGGAAGAAGTGCTTCAATATATAAAGAAAACATGGATATCATTCACTCTGATGTCTATGGTCCTATGTCTACAAAATATCTTGGAGGTCACCTATATTATGTGACTTTAATTGATAACCACTCAAGGAAGGCATGGATTTATTTACATAAGTCCAAGGATGAATTATTTGAAAATTTCCAAGAATTCCAGGTAGAAGTAGAGAATCTTACAATAAGAAAAATCAAGGAACTAAGAACCGATAATGGAGGAGAATACACATCAATGTTACTTATAACTTTTTGTAAGGAGGTTTGAATTAAGAGGGAGATGATAGTTCCATATAATCCAGAGAAAAATGGAGTATTAGAATAAAATAATCATACAATTGAAGAAAGTGTTAGAGCTACGTTACATGATCAAGACTTACCTCAATTTACTTGGGGTGAGGCATCCAAAACAACTATCTATATTCAAAGTATAAGTCATCATAGGAAAGTTGACAACATGACTCCTCAAGAAGTGTTTATTGGGAAGATATTGTATGTAGATCATGTCTAAATATTTGGTTTCCTTGTTTACATTCACATTCCAAAAGATAAAAGGAAGAGATTAGACCCTACAATATTGAAGGGAATAGTTGTTGGATATAGTAACTCTTCAAAGGCATATAGAATCTACAAAAAGGAAGGGTGTCGAATTGAAGTTAGAAGAGATGTGACCTTTGATGAAATGTTGTGAAACCAACTCCAAAAAGAGAAGAAAAGAGATATCAATGCCTTAGAAATAAGCCACTTCGAGGGGGAAACCTCCAATACATTACATGAATGAACAATTCTTGGATGATACAAATGACCAAAACCTCCTTCTATATATAGGAGTCCATGGGGCCACAATATAATCCTAGTGGGGCCACAATGTAATCCTAGACGACCTAACAATAATAATGTAAGGGCACAATAATAACAATATGGGGGTTATAGGGGTACAACAATAAAAATAAGGGGGGCTACACTAACATAATAAGGGACTACACTATTAATATAGGGACTTAACATGCCCCTCTCCTTCAAACAAGTGTTGTCCTCAATGCTTGATTATTTCTTGATGCTGCTGTATAAAATTCTCATCCTCCCATGTGGAATCTTCTACAGGAAAGTTCTTCCACTTGCTGAGATACTCTGAAATTGATTTTACTTTTTGAGTTCTTGTTTTTGTGACTGCTTCAAACTTTCTTTCGATGTGATGTTGATATTCCTGTTGTTTCATTAGATTTTGCACCAAATTTAGGTTATCCTTTAAGAGTAGGAGAACTTGTTGTTGATGCTCGATGTGATCTTCCACTAATTTATCATCCATATTAACTATTATTTTATCCTTCAAATCATCCAACTTAACCTCCATTTCTTCTTTTAAACCATCTATTTCATCTTCGGTTACTCTTCGTAAGATCGAAATTTGTTGCACTTGGTACCGTAATTTTGATATCTCATACTACAATTCTTCTTCTTCATGCGTCATAATATAGATTTTTGAGGGCTTAATTGGTATGGAATTTTTTTAGGAGGCATTTCTGAACACAATACTAAAATATATGCTCAATAGGCCCTTGGAATCACTTCAAACTAATTTTTTTTTTTTTACACAAGACTTATGCAATTCAGGAAAAAAATACACACCGTTTCTCTTGATTTTGAGGAGCTCGATATTGAAACTGAATTATCTCTGTGATTTCAGATCTTCGATATCTAAAAATTTTCACTGAGTTAGCCCTATGAAATTTCTTTGTAATGCTATAGGTCTGAACTAATGTGGATTCTTGAAGGAAAATTTGTGCTCAATATCCCACAATGACCTAATTTTTGACTGGTTCAGTATAGCGAACTTGTACGACTTGCCATGTGTCACTGTTTTCTTCTTTGGCTCTAAAGTTGATTGACTGAAAACTACAGTCCATGTAATAGTGGCCACTTTTACAACATTCCAATCCTATGCTCAGAGAGAGAGCTATGAATATATCCCCACGATCATCTCTTTGAGATGAAATTCAGAATCCTCAGAAAGCCCTAACTTCCACAGATCATATCTCCGAAAATATTGCGAACCAATATCTGAAATTTTGCAACGATGTTCCTCAGGATTGCGGCTTCGCACTCTAAAAATTTCAGCTTCTGAACCTTTGTAGAAAAAAATTATTATGAAAATACCACGATGCCTTGTTTAGGTTAAATTCAAGAGCCTGCAAAATGACCTAAATTTCATAGATCATATCTCCAAAAATATTGTGAACCAAGCTCTGAAATTTTGCGAAGATGTTCCTTAGGACGTTGGCTTCGCACCCTAAAAATTTACGATTTTGAACATTTGTAGAAAAAAATTTATAGCGAAAATGCCACGATGACCTATTTGGAGCAGTGAAACCCTAGAATCTCAAAGCTCTGATACCAAATGTTGTGAAACCAGCTCCAAAAAGAGAAGAAAGGATATATCAACGCCTTAGAAATAAGCCACTTCCAGGGGGAAACCTCTAATACATTACATGAATGAAAAATTCTTGGATGATACAAATGACCAAAACCTCCTTCTATATATAGGAGTCCATAGGGCCACAATATAATCCTAGTGCGGCCACAATGTAATCCTAGTTGACCTAACAATAATAATGTAAGGGAAAATAATAACAATATGAGGGTTACAGGGGTACAACAATAACAAGAAGGGGGGCTACACTAAAATAATAAGGGACTACACTATTAATATAGGGACTTAACATGAAAAAATTGCATATAAGAATTCCAAACATCTCCTAATTGATTATGATTATGAATAAATACCTATATTTGAAGAATTTCAAAGGGAAGAAGAAGATTCCCATCATGAAGAAGAAGGTTCTAGTGAACATGTGCAACATGTCATCATCCTTGAAAAGATAAAGAGACCAAAATGGTTAAAATATACTCTTAAATAAGTTGAAGGACATACTGTAGTAAAAGTTACATTCAAGGAAATTAAGAAGCCTAAAAGGTATTCAAGGTATGCACACTATATGACAAACATAATTGAAGAAAAACCATCAACATTTAAAGAAGTTTTCAATCATCAAGAATGGAAATATTGATCCAGGAGGATATCGTTGGCCACCTACCTATTCCATTTGGCCCTGCAACATCTATTCTTCTAGCTTTTCATTTTCAGCACAACTTACTATTTTTAGTAGGTTTTCTGGTCCTGCACTCCCGGAGTCATTTTGGGGCCCTAATGATCTAGGTGGATATTGGTGGCCACCCACCTATTCAATTTGAAATGCGAGCATCAGTTCTTTTAGTTTTTCAGTTTTAGCACAACTTACTATTTTTAGCAGTTTTTCAGGTCCTAAACTTCCAGAGTTGTTTTGAGTCCCTAGCCGACATTTTTTTGGAAAACCGAGAGCAACAAAATTCCATGGACCATTGCTACTCACACAAAAATTTGTACACCTCAGATAGATCTTTCTAACGAGGTATGGTGCATGTCAAAGAGAGATCGTATGCCAAGGTTACATCCATGGGCTGTTGAAACGCCAATTTACCCAAACGGGGCCAATAGTTTTGGCGCTTTATCTCCTAGGGTTAGGCTTTTGGATGTTTAGAGTTTTCCATTGTTTCTCAATAATAAATAGGTGCTCGAGCCTCATTGTAACACATTTCAGAGGCATATAGCTGCCAGTGCCCTAGCTAGTTTATTTCCATTTTTCTGTAAACATATTTTAGTTATTTGATATTAATGAAATGAAATTTTATTTCTACTAGATATCTATGTTTATGTTTATTTCTTTGTATTATTGCGTTCCTGCATAAATCCGGATCAGCGGTATCAGAGTAGTCTGCTCTTTCTCTATTTTTCTTTGCATGTCCCCAACATGGTTAGGGTATAAGGATTTAGGCCTCGATCTGGTTGAACCCTTGCAAGATCAGCCTCACAATCCCTGAGAACCTCCCATGGCGAAAGAAAAGAAAGATGAGGGAGCAGGAGATCCTATAAAAATATTGCTTGAGGAAGCCCTCAAGAAACAAAGGAACACGATGATGGATAAATTTTCTCATATCCTTCAACGACTGCCCACCTACATCACATCCGCATCCAACAGCCACTCTGAAGGTGCCACTCCCTTAAAGGTATAGGTAAAATTTGACATTGCCGTATTTGAAAGCCAAATAGATGCAGACGTCATCGATATATGGCTGAATTTGCTAGAATGTTATTTCACAGTCCATGATTTCTCCGACCGAGAAAATATTATTTTTTCACTCCTTAAAGCTGCCCCCCATGTCAAGGACTGGTGGGAAACATACTGTGAGAAAAAGGACGAGGGGCAACCCTCTCGGTTCTCGGCCGCACCCACTTGAAATCATTCCCAGATAGCATCAAAGAACAATATTACCCTGTGGGGAGCTATGAGGACAAGTACATGTAATGGACCATGTTGCGACATCAAAGGGATCAAGATGTGCACGAACTGACGAATTTATTCCATACCCTATGCACAAAGTGGGGTATTAAATGTTCAGAGAGAAATTTGGTGCTCAAGTACCGCAAATGTTTACACAGAAACATTCAGGAGGAAATGGAGTTCCTCGACATTACATCTCTTGGCATGGCATATCGCTATGCCGCCATGATCGAGCAAAAATTTAAGGAGAATAAGCGAGACTTTGGATCCGTGAATCTGAAGCGACACAAAGGTGCCCCCGAACCACAGAAAGGGAAAGGCCAAAGTGGGGCGACTTATAACAACACCACAAATCCAAAGAAGTACATGGGGAAGTGTGAATTTCATAAAAGCCCCACTCACAGTACAAACGAGTGTCAGGCCAAACAGTGGTTGGTGGCTGAACTAAAGGCACCCAAATTAGATACATGTTTTGATCTTGAGTCAGAACTAGAAAAATGCAATTAAAAAGGAAAGAAGATCATTATTTTGGATCTTAGTGCCATTGTTGCCGCCACAAATATCTAGAGGGAGGATCCCAAGGATCTAGACGAGGAGGAGCGCCTCTTCCATTCGCAGATGTGGGTGAAGGTTTCTCCAGTGAAATTCTTTGTCGATAGTGAAAGCCAAAAGAACCTCATTTCAGCATAGGTCATGAAGCGACTAGGCCTATCGACCATAGCACACTTGCAGTGCCGCCTTCCGTACAGTATCAATCCATTCATGGATGATGTATTGTGTGATGTTTCCCCTCTTGATGTAGTTGATGTATTCTTGGTCCAACCATACTTATGGAGGCGACATGTTGTGTATGAGTCTAGGCCTCATTTTGTTATTATTACTTTGGGAAATAACTTTTATAGGATACTAGAGGTAGTACCGCCTCCTTCCATCTCTTTGAATACTACAAAACAACGCAGTTAGATTGTTTCCCAAACCAAGAAATTTATTTTCCTTACAACTCGCTCACAGGGAAAGAAGAATATTGTGGCCATAACCTCTAAACAGGGCTGCCCTACATGGTTGCAGTAGATGGGCCAATTCATGGAGGAACACGAGAAAATTTTCTCCCCACTCAAAGAGATTCCTCTACACTGTCACGATAAGCACTCCATTGATCCGACCCCGATCAACCGCCGCCTAATGTTGCCATACCTCATGCGACTACACAAACATAATCCACACATATATTGTCTAAGGCTGATAAAGAAACCAAATTTACTACATGCATCTAGCGTGCCCGCCCGCAGGTCCATGACATCTTTGACAAATCTAACACCCAATTCAACAGAATTTTCCTCATCCCATGGAGGATCTCAACGAAATGGAGACCATTTCTTCCTAAGGAGGGAGGAATGATCTAGGTGGATATCGATGGCCACCCACCTATTCCATTTGTACCCACACCATCAATTCTTGCAGCTTTTCATGTTAAGCATAGCTTACTATTTTTAGCAGGTTTTCAGGTTGTGCACTCCCGGAGTTGTTTTTGGGTCTTAATGGTCCAGGTGGATATTAGTGGCTGCCCACCTATTCCATTTGAAATGCCACCATCAGTTCTTTCATTTTTTCAGTTTCAACACAACTTACTATTTTTAGCAGTTTTTCAGGTCCTGAACTTTCGGAGCCATTTTGAGGTACTAAACTACATTTTTTGGGAAAACTAGGAGCAACATGGGTCCATGGACTAATGCTTCTCACACCAAAAGTTGTACTCCTCGGATATATATTTCTAACAAGGTAAGGTGTGTGTCAAACAAAGATCGTATGCCTAAGTTACGTCCCCGGGAAGTTGAAACACCAATTTACCCAAACGGGGCCCATAGTTTTGGCGCTTCATCTCCTAGGGTTAGGTTTTTGGATGTTTAGAGTTTTCTATTATTTCTCAATAATAAATAGGCCCTTGAGTCTCATTGTAACACACTTTAGAGGCATGTATCCACCACATCTCTTCTCAGAGATACGCTACCAACGCCCTCGCTAGTTTATTTTCGTTCTGTCTGTAAACATATTTTAGTTCTTTGATATTAATGAAATGAAATATTATTTCCACTGCATCTCTATGTTTATGTTTATTTCTATCTATTATTGTGTTCCTGCATAAATCCGGATCAAAGATGTTATGAATGAAGAATATCAGTCTATAATGAAAAATGGATTTTGGGAAATCTTTCCTAGGTTGAATGAAAAATCTGTGGTAACTTCCAAATGGCTCTACAAGATCAAGCATGCAACATATGGAAGGATTGACAAGTACAAAGAAAGGTTTGTGGCTATCGATTTCTCTTAACAAGAAGGCATATATTATGGAGAGACATTTTCACCTATAGTAAGATACATGCCTATAATATCGTTGGTCTCTTTGGCAGCATCTAGGGGATGGAACATCCATCAAATGGATCTCAAAACAAAATTTCTAAATGGAACCATTGATGACGAAGTGTTCATCAAAAAAACCTTGGTATTTGAAGTGAAACATATAGAAACTCACATTTTCATATTAAATAAGGCACTCTATGGCCTGAAGTAAGCTTTTAAGGGCTTGGTATGTTAGGATGGTGAAATATCTACAAAGATTTGGCTTTTCAAAGAGTTATGTTAATCCATATATATATATATATATATATATATATATATAGTGAAGGATGAATGATTCATCATTCTTCTATATGTGGATGATATTTTCATAAAATTTGTGGAAGGTGGAATTCAAGAATGCAAGAAACAATTGGCGGTGGAATTTGATATGAAGGATCTAGGGTTGATGCACTATTACTTGGGGTTGGAAGTTTGGAAAAAACTTGGTGAAATATATCTAGGTTAAGGGAAGTACGTATTAATATCCTGAAAAGGTTTGGCATGATGGAATGTGAACATATGACAACCCCCATGATCATAAATTTAAAGAGGTTAAGGTGTTATGATTCAAGCCCTGTGGATCCTAGAAATTAAAGACAATTGGTTGGGTTTTGATGTATCTAGTGAACACATGACCATATATTTGTTTAGCAATGAATATTCTCAATCAATTTCATATGGACTCGAAACATGGCCATTTGATAGTAGCCAAGCATATATTGAGATATATGCAAGGAACAATATATTACTGCTTGAAGTATGGTGGAAAGAATGACATCCAATTGACATGATATACATACTCTGATTTGAGAGGAAGTGAGATAGATGGAAGAAGCACTATTAGAGGATGTTTTAGCTTGGGATGCTCTATGATATCATGGACACATAAAATCAAGAATAAATTTCTTTGATTAGTGTTGAAGTTGAATACGTTGCAACATATGAATTTAGTAGAGAAGTTGTATGGTTGAGGAAGTTGTTGTCCAATTTTTTTGAAGGTTTGATGGACCCTACCACTATACATTGTGACAAAACTAATTTTAGAAGGTTTTCTGAAGGCCCTATATTTCATGGAAAATCAAAGCACATAAACAAAAAGTATCATTGCATATGAAATCTAGTGCAAGATGGGGTGTTGCTACTACAATATATCCCCACCAATGAGTAGGTTGACAAAATCTCTTCCTAATAAGAAACTTGTGTATTTGAGAGACAAGCTTGGATTTGTTGATATCTCCTCCCTAATTGAGAGGGAGAGATAGACAGATCATTCTTGTCTTCACTTTGTGAAGAAACAATGGAGGATTGGGTAAGGATATGGTTTTCGATACTCTTTGAGGATGAGGTAAGGCATCCAATAGATAAGAGCAGTGGAAGAGAAAATTCCTTGAGGATGTGTTAATCCAAGATAGGAATGGTCCTAAAACGACATACCTTGTGAAAAATTGGATGGGGTTTGTGCCCTAAGAGACAATGATGATGGTGTCTATAAGTCATTGTCACCCCGGTGTTGTGCTCTATTCTATGGAGAAATAGAGTTGTTAGGCAATGCCTTCCTATATGGCAATGTTGGTTGCTATGATGAGATGCAAAGAGATAAGTTGAAATAATAGCTTATGAGATGGCTTACTAATATGAATCTTCTTATGATATCTCTTCAGTATGAGAATGTCCATATACCATTATGAATACCTCCCTTGTTAAGAGGGAGGTGGTTGTTACATTACAATTTGTGTCTAGTTACAATAATGCATCTAGTCAAATCTTGAAATAAATCAGTATGGAAATTCACCATAAAAAAGGTACAAAGTTTAAGAGAAAATTTAATTAAGATGAAATAAACTCAGAAATATTGTAAGAGAAGCAATTCACGATAACGAAGAAATGGTTTCTGCAAAAGATCCAATTACAAAACAGCTGTGGCTTTCATATACAAAATTCTTCCTCAAGAGCTGCAAATAATACAATGAAAATTCTAGAAAGACAAAACTGTATTTTCCGATCCTTCGAGTGCAAAATTTTCTCCCTTAGTGTGAATTATGATCCCCCTTTCACGCTTCCAATTGCAAAGTGAGAAACCAAAATGGGTACAATTGTGGATTCGAAACCCCATATCAATAGAGTCTTGCCCTGTTTAAATACACTCCAGAACAAAAGTCCCCTTGCGCTCGTGATGGAGTTCCTTTTCCACCTTCTTCCTTTTGGCTCAATCAATGATGTAATCCCTTCCATGTCATGATGGTCTGCTTTCCAGAATGTTATTTGACATGTTTTCGTGTAATTCGACCGCCTTTGGGAAGGATTTGTGATCCAATATAATTCATTTCCAGTTAACCTCTTGCATGAGGATAGACTTCTATTTATGGTTTTGCAGTCATTTCCAGCTTTACTCCATGACTTCATCTTGTTGCAATGATTAATTATAGGCTTTACATTTCCAATGCTGCTTTAGCATATAAAAATGTGTCTTTCTTTATTGTCTAGTTGATTGTGCTACCACGTCCCAGTTACTAATTTGCTCAAACAAAATATTGCTTTACATCTTTCAATTATTTGATGCAGTTTTATTTGGCAAATATCGTGTCACCTATTCCTGTAACAAAGTCGCGGTACTTTTTCTGGAAATTTTATTTTCCATTGATGTGTGATGTTCTTTCTGATAATTCTACAAAAAATATGGTGTGCTATCATCAAATCTCATGGTAATATTCATTGAATTTATGGAAGATTCTACAATCAAAACAGATTTCAAACCCTCTGGCAAGGTCATGTAATCAATCTCTTTTGCCACTTATAGACTCTTTCTAGATTTATTAAAATTGCTTTTCCAAAAAAAATGGTAGTCAAGATATCTAGAACTCTCGGTGAGATTTGTTTTATGAAGCGTGCCATGAATTTCGGGATTTAGTAAGTCTCGATCAGATTTGTTTCGCCTGCAAAACGATTTCAAGTTATTATAAGAAAATCATGATGCAAACAATATTGCTGTGTAAAACCAACATTAACATATCATAGCAGATTTATCACTTTCCTGTTAAATGGCGTATTTCTCAAAATCTTTAATTGGCAAGTTGAATAAACTCGTTAATACTTTTACTTTTGTATTGAATTTATTAAATATATATAAAGTCAAATGCTTTGTGATGGTTTCAATCACAAATTTGGCTTGTGTTAGTTTCAGATTCAACTTGTAGCAAAATTCATAGGTCTCGCGTATCCTTCCCATGTGAATGTATTGTTTTATGTTACGTATGTTTAATTACAACATAGTGACATTGTCGCATGTATACTATAATGTGTTATAGCTTATATTCTATGTTGTGTTATATTTCATAAATAAAAATATATACTTCATACATTTTGTAATGTAGAGAATTAGATTATATAATATGTCTAATTACATATTTATATATTTATAAAGGAGTTGAATTAATTACTAGTTTCTTTGTATTAGATTATATATTAGGTATTTAATAAATAATATATACATATATGTGCATAAGTATATTGGATTCAATATCTAAAATTAAACTTTATAGCATGGTATAATGTTAATATAAGTTATTATTGATTTATATGTATATTTATATTAATGTATATGTATATACATGTTATGTGAATGCTAAGAAAGAAACAACTAAAACCAAATAAATAAAAAAGGAGTTCTTCAAATCACCCTGCCAAGGTGCATGCAATGCAAGAGTTTAAAAGGTTGCAACTTTTAGTTCAAAGGCTGAGTTCAAGAAAACTTAAATATCCTAGAGAAGCGAGGGCATGGAGGAGTAAAAATGAAAATGCAAGCGAAGAGAAAGTCATTTGAAACAAGGCAAATAAATAATGAGTGTTTTAACAAAAATTTAAAATGGAGGTTCCTCGTAATTATTATGAAGATAATAATTTAAAAATGGGGGTTCTTGTTTTTGCACAACAATTGGCTACACATTGGGTAAGACAATTATCTTTGGTTAAAGGTACGAAACTTGTAAAATTAAAGTAATGACGATTAGATAGTACAAAATGTAGAAATTATACAATATGCATGTATATCTTGGATTCACTCGATCTAACAATATGCTAAAGTTAAATACTGAATATCTTCTACAAATATTTGGCGGAATTAAAAACAACAAAATTGTCAATAACATGAAGCAAAGAAGAATAGATCAAAACCACAACACTAGATATTCCCAGGGAAAGCTTACTGCTCCAAACCCCTCTATCATATATTGTATATTCCACAAGTAATCATGAAACAATTACATACAAAACTCTAATCACAAGAGCTCTCATTACATCAACTAATTGTCTCACACTGTCATACAAAAACTGGCAAATCCCTTAACCAATTTACTGTCTCCAGACAACCTTCCTTGCTCAGGTAGTTTTTGATGAGTGAAATCCTTAATCATTAAGAATTTTAGCCTTCCTCAACTCCACTGAGTATCATGGGCATCTTGTGGTTTCATAACAAGACCCGGGTAGCCTACTAATATCACAACTGACAGTTACACTTCCCTTTCACCTAGATCTCAACTGGGTCTCCACTAGAACTAACATGCATGCAGTTAATAATAGTAAAAACATCAGTTGCATGTGAGATCACCTCATGTGAATTAATTAATATTTAATTCACTTGATCCCTCACTAGTGTATCTGCAGTTACAACTAGCACAACTAAATTTAACTCACTTAACTAAGTTAAACTGATTTACAAGTTGCACTGACTAATGCACGACTGCACTTCCTACTATGTTACAACTAGAATCACTCAGTTACAATTCAAGTCACTCTGCATGTCCCACCAACCAACCTCTTAACTCGAAATTCACTTAGCTAACTGATTTGCCACTTCAGTTAACAATTTTCAAGTCCACATTGAGAATAGATTACAGTTTATTGTCCTCTAAATTAAAGGATAATAAAGATAGACATGCATTCTATAAATAGATTATGCACATACAACTATAAATAGACATACACCCAAAAATAGCCTGTTTGGGCGCCACCCTAGTGCAGGTGCTTAATTTTCACTTGGATCATGGATGTTGTTTCCAGATGCCAATTTCACTATTTCTTGTTGCAAACTTCAACACACCCTCTCAACAAGAAAGGATTTTCCCTACATGCGATATGAAACTCCATGCATGCGCCATGCAACCTTTTCATGCAACACTTCTCTAGTGTTTCTCACACATGCAACTCTTGCATGCAACACTTCACTAGTGTTTATCACACATGCCACACTTCCAAAACTGAATAGCCTCCAAACAATTGAATCAGTATAATGCATCTGTCATCAAAGTCTTATGACTTCTTCTAGCTACTACACATGTCTTCAGGATCCATTGCCCTACTGATGCCTACATCCATGCACTCTGCACTAGCTACCAACTTTGATCTATGCTCTAGTATCCGACACTATCACTTTGATTTCAGGTTCTCATGACATCTGACTACATCAATCCAACTGATCAAGCTACTGCTGCTCTGTGGGTTCCTCGTAGCCAGGTTCGATTCATGAGATCCACACCATCTCAATGAATCCCACCCAGAAATTTCTTCTTCAGATTATTCATGCATGTCTCCCCGCCTCTCACCTAGTGGAATAGCTGCATGCACTCCCTCTGCCCATCTGGCTCAAAATTTCTCTGCTTGAGTCATTGCTCCCACTCCATGATCCTCATCTTGTGGTTGCTCCACATCCTGAAGTTCACTCTCACCTGCATGCAAATACAACTCCCTCTCAAGGGTCAATTGCATGGCTTTCTCACACTTCCCAATGGTAGGAAGGTGTGTATAAATCACATCTACATCAAATCTATAAATATTCTTCTGCATCTCCAGTTGTGGCTGCTCCACAACTTTCTGAGACTGCTTATCAGGCTGCATGTTGAGAGTCTCCCTCTCAACCACCAAGT
The DNA here is from genome assembly GCA_034641835.2 of Pinus albicaulis. Classification (NCBI taxonomy): domain Eukaryota; kingdom Viridiplantae; phylum Streptophyta; class Pinopsida; order Pinales; family Pinaceae; genus Pinus; species Pinus albicaulis. The sequence continues at coordinate 1,068,176,106 of CM076577.1, forward strand.
CACTAACCTCTATTTTTCTCCTCAAATCTTTGCATGCATCTTGTACCTCAGTGCATGTAGGTTCTTGGCTCACGCACATTTTAATTGTACCACCATCGCAAAATTTTCTAACAAAAGAGCTTATTTTAAATCGATGATATTGCCCTCATCTGAGCTTCGATTCCACTATTTTTTTTTTTTTTTGGGTATTTTTTCACAAGGAATCCAAATATGTTATTTTTTATGAAAAATTTTCATCAAAAGCTTCATATATTCTCTACAAACTCACACACCAAAATAATTCTTTCTTTCATACCATGTAGAAAATTTATAACACAACACTGATACCATATAGAAAAATTATAACACAGCTTTGATACCATGTAGAAATTATAAAATATGTAGGTATATCTTGGATTCACCCGATCTAACAATATGCTAAATCTAAATACTAAATATCTTCTACTTTGTGGAATTAAAAACAACACAATTGCAATCACATGAAGTAAAGAAGAATAGATCAAAACCACAACACCAGATATTCCCGGGCAAAGCTTACTACTCAAAACCCCTCTATCATATATTGTATATTCCACAAGGAATCATGAACCAATTACACATAAAAATCTAATCACAAGAGCTCTCAGTACATCAGCTAATTGTCCCATACTGTCATACAAAATTTGGCAAATCCCTTAGCCAGTTTACTGTCTCCAGACAACCTACCTTGCTCACGTATTTCTTGATGAATGCAATCCTTAATCACAAATAATTTCGGCCTTCCTCAACTGTGCTGAGTATCATGGGAAGCTTGTTGTGTTATAACTACACTTGGGTAGCCTGCTAATATCACAACTGATGGATACACTTCCCTTTCACCTAGATCTCAATTGGGTCTCCACTACAACTAACATGCATGTAGTTAATAATAGTAAAAACATCAGTTGAATATGAGATCACTACATGTGAATTAATTAATATTTAATTCACTCGAACTCTCACTAGTGTATCTGGAGTTACAACTAGCACAACTGACTTAACTGAGTTAAAATGATTTACAACTTGCATTAACTAATGCACCACTGCACTTCCAACTCTGTTACAACTATAATAACTCATTTACAACTCAAGTCACTCTGCATGTCCCACTAGCCAACCTCTTAACTCAAAATTCACTTAGCTAACTGATTTTCCACTTTAGTTAACTATTTTCAAGTCCAAATTGAGAATATGTTATAGTTTATTGTCCATTTAAATTAAGGGATAGTAAATATAGACATGCATCTATAAATAGGCATTCATTCTATAAATACATTATGCATATAAATCTAAAAATAGACATACACCCAAAAATAGCTTGTGTGGGCCCCACCCTAGTGTAGGTGCTTAATTTTCACCAGGATCATGGAAGTTGTTTCTGGATGTCAATTTCACTGTTTCTTGTTGCAAACTTTAACAAAAAGTCCACATATAACATATCATAATAGATTTTCCCCTGACATATGGAGTTAGTAGACATAAATGATATCCATCATCATCCATGAACTTAAAAATATTACCCTATGTATTCAAGCAAAATTTTTCTATGCAACAGTAAACATCATTGAAAATTAGTTTTGAGAAAATAAGGAAGTGAAATAAATCATAGTATTGAATTAACTTTGATACCATAAGCATGGCCACTATGGACAACATGCATCCATATTCTTGATAGGGATGACTTTTAACTATTTTAGATTCCAGTGTTCCATTTATTAGAATTAAATACAGTTACAAGATTATTTCAAAAACTTAGTTGGATGTTAACTAAAGATAATTTTCCTCGCTTGGTAACTAGCTAATGTGAGTTCCATTCATGGGAGCTAACAAATTGAACAAGTTGGTTCGTGATGAGGCTCTTGTCCTTCAACCTTGCAGCCGAAAGCTATTACCCTCGCTTGGTGATCAGTAGTGGTGATGTCACTATGTTAGTACCTATGACCATGGTAGATTGACTTGCGATGAGACCTCCTATCCTCCAATTAATAGTCTCCAAGAGATTACTTAATAAATGGGGAGGAAGATCAACTCCTTAAGAGAAAGGATTGACATAAAAAGTTTTAGGTAACTAATATTTTCTTGACTTAACTTAATTTTCAAGTGTTAATTACCCTAAAATAATTGTTTATAAATATATTTTTATTTATTAGAATTTGGGTTAAAAAATAGTTCATTAGATATTGACGTAAACATTTAAGCACAAAGTTTCATAACCATCACAAAAATCAGGGACCTGACTAGTTAGGAAAGCTGAAAGTTTCCATAATGACATCATATTTATAAAAATATTCCTTGAAGATAAGATTTTGGTTTATAGATAATAGAGCATAACCAATTTCCTAATAGTCATTAAAAGTATTCTACCATTTCATATTATTTGAAAACAAAATCAAATCAAAATCAAATGCTAGCAAATCCCAAAGGACGTAACCAAGAGAATAAGCCATGAGAAAATTATTAGAAGACAAAATAAAGGGGTTTAACATCAAAAAATGTATGAATGATGATTATTTTAAGATTCTTAGATCTTTACCTTTTAAAGAAATATTTCAATAAGGCTCTTATTATAAAGCATAATTGTAATTTAAAGTCTTCATTTGAATGTTTTAGTAGGAATTTTCTTTTCTACATCTTGCTTGAAAACTAAGTTGCAAGTCTTTAAACATAAACATTAGGAATAAGACTAACCATCAACCTCAAAAGATATAAATAAACTAATAATCAAAATTTGGAAAATGAAACTCCCTGAATGCATTATGATGATTATTTTTGTAGAAAAATCAAATCCTTAAATCAACCCAATGAAGACCCGCAAAAGGAAGAAGAGAAAAATAAGAAACAAAAAATTAAGTAAAACAAAATTTGAAACTAAGGGGAGATGAAGATCAACATGCACACATCCCTTGAAGAATATCATATTAGTATACCTTGTATATCTTGACATCTTCTCATGGAGTGTGGATATATAAGTCGGAAAAACAAGTTACATTTTCTCGAAAATTTGAACATGTTTAAAATAAAATTATTTAATCTAAATACTAAGCAATGCACCACAAGAATTATTCACAAGAGAAGATTAAAAACTCGACATATCAATAGAATGTGTTAGCCACCCATAAATTCTGTCATATCAAGTGGTGGCTAAATGATTTTGGATAGCCTTTAAGAAACAATTTCATTGCTAAAAATTGTTGATGCTTAAAGTCTTTTTGATAATATCATATCCTTTGAATAATCGTCACTGCTTTTCCCCTTTTTCAACTAAGGAATTATGTTGTCATTACATGAAGAAAAGCTGCTACAAAATCCCATTTTTTCCCTTCCTTCCACCACAAAACTAACCTTCATTTTTACCACTTTTACCCCCATAAATCCCTCATTTTCATGTTTTTCCCCCTTTCCCCTTCATCAAAATCCCTTCGATAAGGTTTTAAGACCCTTTCTTGCCTTATCGAAACCCTCAAACTCCTTTAAAAATCATTGAAAATCTATGAAAATCACATTTTTTGTATATTATAGACTTAATCCCCCTTGGGCTAAGTCTTTAACCCTTCCCCTCCATACTCCTTGGTGCTAGGACCGAGCGCCAGCCTTCCAAGCGCTTATCGCATCACCCGATCGCGATTATCCCTTCCTCCATAAACCCCCGGTCATATGATTTTCAATATAACCCACGGCCCCATAGACGGGTGCCAAACCGTATTGAAAATCAATATTCCACCCCCAAAGCATAAACCTTTGTTTATATTAATTTGTAGGTTTTTTTTATTTCCTAAAGTTTCCGTCGGTGCAAAGATCCGTTCGCTCTCCACCGTCAATCTGATATGTAGATCGACAGCGCGCAGTCTATCACCCCAGTGGTCCCCGCCAGCCACTTACTGTTGCAAAACCAAGCGGATTTCATCGCACCGCTTTTGAGTGGGGGGCGCTTTTTTCTATTTCGCAGCGATTCCATACACCAGCCGACACGTGTCATGGGCCCATTTTCAAATACAACCCTCATCGCGCGGTAAAGATCGAACATGGACCTAATGTGATATTGATGTCCACCGTCCGATCTGAGGCCACTCATCGGATGATGATCGCTCTCCGAAGATGCTCATGCAATAACCGGGGTACAACGCGGTGTTAAAAGAATCTTCATCATCGATCTGATTTGTAGATTGACAGCCCACACTCCATCGCCTCGGTCCCCTCGTCCACTGTGGCAGCCGATGATCCCTTCGCCACTTCAGCGTCCACGCAGCACATTTTAATTGGGGCAAGTCTCCATGGTTTCTCTGCCCAGTCAGCAAATCCGGACCCGGGAACTTTAATTAGCAAGGTTTAATTAAAGGTTTGATGTCTAGGCACGTTTTATAAGGTTTATTGGCACCTGTTCTCCATCGTTGATCACGTGGGCCGATCTCATCCAATGGCCCACGTTTGTCCCGAACCCAGAACATGATTAATGACCATTTTTCGCCAAAACAAAGGTTTTAAACCTTTTTTCCATTTTTATTTTATTTTTCGAATAATGTGACCTCTTCACATTATTTTTTCACCTCCGCTCCTGACCGTCGATCTCTGCGCGATTGACGACTTCGATTCAAATTCTTCTTCTACCTTTCATTTGACCCCCTCTAATCAATCTCAACTGTTGGATGATGCCATCCAACGGCCATGCTCCCTCCACGTGCCTTCTGAAGCAGTAAAATTATACATGAAGGATTTTATAATAGTTGTTTGTATTTTGTAGGGTTTAAATGTTTTTTCTGCTATGTATGAAGTAAATTTAAAGGCAGAGGGTGACGCTCCTCCTGCTTTTGATTTATCAAAGGAAATCACTTGCAGGTTTCATATCCACATTTCATCGGTGTTTCATGAGGCATTGATGCCATATCACCCCTGCGCATCCCTGCACACCGGCAAAACACAATGAATCAAGCACAGTCAAAGAATATCAGTGTAGAAAACAAGAACACACCAGAACAGAAGATTAAAGACATATTTTTGGGGATTACGCCTAAAAATGGTTTATCAAAAGCCTAATCCCCAATTAAAACATAGTTAAAAGAAAATTCACAAAGGTTCATTAGACAGAAAGCATACGATGCCACATCAAGGGCTAATTAAATCCCCCAGCCACCATAAAAGCCACCTACAGCCTCAAAGCAATCAAAAGAAGGTCGAAGTTATTTCCAAACGAGGAGGTATTTTGCATCAATACAACTGAACAGTTATTTCAACCAAAGGAACTTATTGAAAGCTGTCAGCATAAGTTATTACAAGGATAATGAGGAGCCTTGAAGTAAACAAATTCTTTCTAGCAAACCTAATAGTTAATATAAATGATTTAATACAGAGGACACCTATATAAGCCTGTTCATTGAGGTCCCAAAGGCCAAAAAGCCATTTAAGCCTGTATTAATTATCTTTATAGATCTTTTATCAGAGTCCACTACCTCATTTCTTCTACAAATACTTCTGTAGAAGAAGAGAAGTTGTTGGTTGGTTGATCACTAGTTGTAATATTGGAACTCTCTAAAATAATACATAGTTTGTTGAAGTTGGAGAAGAAACTGAAGTCTTGGAAGTCCTGATGATGTTGTTGCATGCTTGTTACTGAGAAGGCTCTATCATTGGATCCATGAGCTTGGCTGTTGGTGAAGTATTATGAATTGTTTAATGTTTTCTCCTGTTTTCATTCTGTTCCATAATTTCTTACTACAGTAGGTTGAAAGTTTTAGGCTAAGAAATGACTCCTGGAAGCACCTTAGACCTGTTCATCCTTCATTGTTTCATGTTTTCTTCTGCTGAAGTATTTTAGAGTCTTTAATATCTCTCTTTAGTCTTCATGCTTGTTTATTTCCTTAATAGTTCAAATAGTTGGTTTCAGCATGATTTATGGTTTTCCCTGATTGTCTGCTGACACTTAAAAACTGTTATTGAAGTCTCCCTTTGAAGTTTTTTGTTTACATTGATTCAAGGAGGTTTATTCTTATCTTGCCTTTTGTCCTTTCTTGAACAGTTGACTTAAATGTCAATATAATTGTGATCATAGATGTATTTAGGTGTTCCCTCTTCTATGACTACAATTATCAGTAAATCTTTTATGTTTTCTAAATCATTTGAAATAAAATCTTTGAGGAAATAGGGTGTTCCCCGAATCTTAGATTTCATTTTAAAAGTTGTAAATAATTGTTTGCTTAAAGGTGTGATTTGTAGAATTCATGGTTAGCCCTGTCTATCAAATGACTCTTTATTGTTCAAATTGTGTTTGCAAATTCCCTTTGTTGAGAATGTAAATTCTCTTTCCAAATCATTAATGTCCATCTCATTCCAAAAACGAAAGGATCCTATGGCCAAGTTAGATTTTCCCTTTCATATCCCATATCCATTGATAAGTTTTTCATGACCTCTTTTTGACTCCATTGCCCAATGAAGCTACTACTTCCTCTTTCTACCTATCTTTCGTAGACCTTTCATATCCTGTTGTATCAATTCAACCAAACAAACAAACAAACAAACAAACACCTGCACTTAATAACTAGTCTAAAATCCATACTCTAAGAACATAAGATAAACCTTTGCAAACAAACATTTGAGAGATCCCTCTCTTAGAATAGGAGGACTAGATCCTGGAACTCTAAAGATTGGTACTGATGTTGCCTTGTCTTTTGATTTTCCAAACTATCAAAACATGGGACACCAACATAATGGTGATCACGGTGGGACCCTTCTGAGTTAGTAATAATCTAAGTACCCCTTAGAACTCCAGAAATCCCTCATTTTCAAAAATATCCAGTGATTATTAGCCACCTCATTTCCACCAACATAATGGCGATCACGGTGGGACATTGATTAAAATATTCAAAACAAAACACTCACTGTCTAATATAACATAAGTAACCTTCTTCAAGCACTACCAAGCATAACGGTAATCATGATAGGACTTGTTTTGAATCAGTGACCAACTAAGTAACCCTTAGGATTCTCTTTAAATCTTACTAAACCTTGAAGGAATCAGTTACCAAGCCAGGAGTGAACTCTGTATGTTTTGACACCTTAGCTAAGTGTTAAATCACATTTAGGACACTCTCATAACCTATAAGACCAAATTAACTCAGAAAAAACCCAAAAACATTTAGTTTGGCTTCACAATAAACATGGTGGTGGAACCATCCAATATCTTATCTTCATAAAAGCTAAAAAGTTTCCACCTGGTGACTCCACTAGCCCCAGTAGGCCTATTACTCATCTAGGTCTCCAGGTCTCTTTAGGACTGTGTTAACCAGCCTTGAAGAAGTTAATAGGAGCCTAGTCCCATACTAGATAAGACATAGTGAGAGATAAAATTCCCAAAAACAGTCCCTAAAACCTCAACCTCTCTCATTTTTGAAAAACAGTCTGGCTTCACATAGGATCAACACTAGATCCCATCCAGACCCAAATCCTCCTTTAATCGTTGACAATCCTGAGAGAATTTTGTGGCAGACTTCTAACTCTGGAAAATCAGCTATTAATAGGAACCTCTTAAGAACAAATTATGTCCCCGAAAACCTTGTTGACTTAGGGGATTCACACTTTGATTTATGTCATACAAAGAACATCTTTAGGACCATATCTCAAGGTGATTTAAACAAGACTGATCTTAACTTTGCAGATTTTCAAAAAGAGCTTTAGTAGAGAAGCTTCACCTTCTACTCCTGTTGATTCCAAGCTTCTTTATCACTTTAGCCTTTTCCATAACAAATCTGCTCAAAATCAGTTTGTTGGCCCAAGTGTTTCTTCCACTCCAATATATACTACCACTGTGCAAAACACTCCTGTTCAGCCCACTTTTACTCTTGTAAATCCACCTTTATTTCTAGCCATGGCAACATGGTATGCCTCATTAGTGTTACCACAACCTCTACTTCCCTTATCAAATGATTACCAATCCAAAATCCCTCACTTCACTGGAAAAGAGTCTACAACAACTCAACATCATGTAGATAGGATAGAAGATGCATTTGATTACATGGAGATAGAAGAAGAAACTATGAAGATGAGGATCTTCACCCAAATTTTAGGAGGAGATTTAAAGAAATGGTTTAAAAACTTAACTCCTAACAGCATAAATGATCTCCTTGCCTTGCATCAAACATTTATCAACAAATGGGAACTCAATAAGAATCCTCTCCAAATACTAGCAGAGTATAGAAGCCTCAAGAGAAATAAAGGGGAGAGTGTCCATGATTACTCCACTAGGTTCAATAATGTTTACAATGCTCTCCCACCTCACATGAAACCTCCTCAAGGCATGGCTTTGGTAAGGTATCCCAAAGGCCTTGATGCTGAAATGACTTATGAGTTAAGGGGGAGAGATTACTTAACCTTAGAAGATATGCAGAAAGGTGCTGTGAGCATAGAAACAAACATAATTGAGAAAAGAAATAGGTTGAGATTAGAGAAGAGGGTAACTTATCAAGATGATCTACTACACTCAACCTCGACTTCCGACACAAAAATTGACAACCTAGTGAAGGTGATGGAGAGGATGCTTGAAAAGATCAATTTGAATGAGAGAGTGCCACCAAGAGAACCTCAAAATAACCAAAACATAAATAGAAATATGAATTATAGAAGAGAAAACAATCAAGAAAAATAGAAGGAAAATGACCAACAAATTAGACCTCCCTTCCAGCAAAACTATGTAGATCAATATGAAGAAGATAGGGAGTTGGAAAGGTTGGAAGAATCTCATGTAAACTTGATTGGATCAGACAGTGAAGATGATGTTTTCCTCACTGAGGAAGAACACGACTTTTTCTCTTATGATCAAAATACAAGCACCTATGAATATTCTGATGACTACAAATTGGGTTTTGAAAATGAAATCATGGAGGTGCATAAGCAATACGATCTTAGGAGCAAGGGGAACATAGATAATTCAAAAGATAAGAACACTAAAACTGTTGTCAAGAAAAACACAGAAACTCAGCCCAAAAAGATATCAGAAAAAACCAACATTTTGACCAAGAAACTAGACATAAACAAATACAAAAATATTCAGCGAAATGTTGAACAGAGTACCCCTAGCACTTCAGCTAGTGGTCCTAATAAAACTATCCCAATTACCAGTCTAAACAAGGTTCAACAAATCAAAATTGCTGAAAGGAATTCAATTGAAAAAACAGATGTAAATATGAACAAGTCAATTGTCCCTTTCAGCCTTGAGGGAGAGATTGCTAAGATAAAAATTACCTTTCCCCTAGCTGAACTAGTAACCCAAGAAGTGTACAAGAACCAAGTTTTGAAAGCTTTGAACTTAGGAGGTGATAATGACACCTTGAACTTGACTAATGACAAGCCTGAGTTGTTGTTTGGTCTAGAAGTTGAAGGAAAATATCAAGAATGGGTTGTCCCTCCCTTCTATGTTAGCTTGAACATACACAAGAAAATTTTACACAATGCCATGTTAGATTCAGGAGCTTCAGACAATCTAATGCCCAAGGTAGTAATGGAAATATTAGGCTTAGAGATTACTAAACCGTACAAAGACTTGTATTCCTTTGACTCAAGCAGAGTCAAATGTTTGGATTTAATCAAAGATTTATGTGTTAATCTAGCTCAAATCCCTGCTAAGAGTTTAGTCATGGACATAGTTGTAGCTGACATTCCCCCTAAGTATGGGATGCTCTTATCAAGATCTTGGGGAGACAAACTTCAGGGAAGCCTTCAAATGAACATGTCTTATGCCACCATCTCTTTTTTCAACCAAAAGAGAAGACTATATAGGGAATCTCACATGAAGTACATGGTAAGAAACATAGACAAACCAAACAACTCTCCAATCTGTTCCATTCAATCAAGTTTAGATTCCTTTATCTTATATAACGAAGATGAAATCACTCAACAAGATAAGGAAAACATGTACCCAATCAGTTCACCAGAAAAATCAAATCTCCCCTTCAATCAAATTCAAAACATTAACAATCGACAGGAACAAGAAAATGAAAATGAGTCAAATATACTTTGGACAATAAACTTTGATGGGTCCTGTAATAAAACAAGTGCAGGGGTAGGTGTTTGGATTCAAAATACGAATCAAATTTTTTCATAAAAATTGGATTTCCCATGCACTAACAATATCGTTGAGTATGAAGCCCTTCTCCTAGGCTTACAATTGCTTAAATAGTTAGAAGCCCAAAATATATCGATCTTAGGGGATTCTTAACTTATCATAAAACAAATCAAAGGAGAATACATAGCTAGAAATCCAAGGCTTAGGGAATATCAGAACGCTGCCCTTGATTTATTGAAAACCTTCGAAAAATGCGAACTCATTTTCATCCCTAGAGCACTGAATCACCTAGAAAATGAACTCGCCTTCAATACCAGCAATTGCCAAATACCTGAGATAAATGAACAACTCAGTGTAAAGGTGAAACACAGGCCTACTGTGCCTGATAACGAAGATCACTGGCAAGTGTTTGACTCTGAAAAACACGTAGATGATTTCTTAAAATAAAAAAATGATTTCGACATACCAATGGCAGAATCCAGCCAAAAAGAAAATTGTTTGTATATTGAACAAATTCCGGAAGTTGAAATGACATATTCTGTTGATATAAATTACTATGAGAATCCTTTTGAAGCAGAGATAATTTCCATTGTAGACCAAGAAGACTTGGAATTTTTACAATGCAAAAATGATAAAATTCCAAGAGGTCTCACACATTTAGAACACCTTTTTGATTTTAACGATGTAGCCAAAGAACCGAGAATGGAGCTTGTGGAAATGAATGTAGAAGACCATAACATAGGCAGTCTAGTAGAACCCAAGATAATCAAACTGTCTAGCACTCTCCCAAATCACATAAAATTGCAATACATAGAGTTGTTCAAAGAGTTTAAAGATGTTTTTGCTTGGGGATACAAAGACCTAAAATCATATGATACCAGCATCATCCAGCATAAAATCCCTTTAAATGAAAATCAAAAGCCTTTAAAAAAAAAACTAAGGAGAATAAACCCTGTTTTATTACCTTTATTTAAGGCAGAGATTGAAAAGATGCATGCTGTTGGGATCATTGTCCCGATTAGATATTCAGAGTGGGTATCAAACTTAGTTTCTGTTAGAAAGAAAACAGGGGAAATCAGGCTCTGTATTGACTTCAGAAATTTAAACAGAGCCTCTTTAAAAGACAACTACCCCTTACCCAAGATGGACCATATACTTCAAAGGGTAGTTGGGTCAAAAATGATATCTCTCTTAGATGGGTTCTAGGGTTACAACCAGGTGTTAATGCTCCCAAGTGATAAAAAAAAAACTGCTTTTACCACACCTTGGGGCACCTTTATGTATGTCAAAATGCCTTTCGGATTAATGAATGCAGGGGCCACCTTCCAAAGGGCCATGGACATAGCCTTTTCTAAATAAATTGGCTATTTCATAATCATTTACCTTGATGACATAACCATTTTCTCAAAAAATGATGAAGAACATTTGATTCACCTAAGAGAAGTTTTTGAGAAGTGTAGGAAATTTGGCTTGTCGTTGAATCCCAAGAAGACACTCTTTGGTCTCCAAGAAGGTAAACTTCTTGGCCATATAATCTTAGAAGAGGGAATCAAAATAGACCCTACAAGGATAGATGGCATATTGCAGATCAGCCATCCAAGAAGCCTCAAAGAGTTGCAATCATTCATCGGAAAGATTAATTTTCTGAGGAGGTTTATCCCTAATCTTGCTGAGCTATTAAAAAACATTACAAACATGCTTAAGAAAGATGTTGGTGTAAAATTGACTTTACTAGCTAAACAATCATTCAAACTGGTCAAACAAGCTCTCACTCAAACACCAGTCCTGATTAGTCCATATTTTACCAAATACTGTTATATCTTTTCTTTCGCATATGAGCATACAATAGCTGTGGTATTACTTCAAAAGAATGACTTGGGGCAAGAACAACCAATATATTTCTTTATTAGGGCCTTAAGGGATGCTCCTCTCAAATATAACATCATGGAGAAGCAAGCCTTAGCATTAGTGAAAGCTTTAAAAGACTTTAGGGTCTATATTTTACACTCTCACATAATTGCTTTTGTTCCACATACTATTGTCAAGGACATTCTAAGTCAAGACCCTGATGGTAAAAGGGGAAAATTGATTGCAACTATTATTGAGTATGACTTAGAGATCAGGCCCACCAAACTAGTTAGAGGGCAAGGATTAGCAAAACTTATGGCTGAGTCTAACTTCCAAGCACTAGACATGAATATGGTATATACATTGGAAGAAATAGAAGAATCTACTGCTCCTTTTATTGAAGAAACATTTCTAAATTCTCCTTGGTATGCTGACCTTATTTATGTGATTTAATCTTTAAATGCCCCTCCTTTGTCTAAAACTAAAGCTAGATTTTTGAAACAAAAATTTGTGAGTTTTTACATCTTAGATGGGATATTATATTGGAAAAATGCTGTCAGAATTTTTCTTAAATGTTTACTTGAAGAGGATGCAGGGAAAATCATGCATGAATTGCATGACAGAGAATGTGGAGGACACCTCTACTGGAAGGCCACAACAAAAAAAATTCTTAGATCAGGTTACTATTGGCCTACCCTTTTCCCAAACACTCAAAAGTTGTTCATGTCTTTCCATAAGTGTCAAATCTTTGATGGCAAAAGAAAACTTCTTCCGTTACCCTTACATCCTATCAGAGTTGAGGCACCTTTTCAACAATGAAGGCTGGAATTCATTGGGGAAATCCACCCATCCTCCTCAGCTCAACATAAGTGGATCCTCATGGCCACTGACTTCTTTACCAAGTGGATAGAAGCTATACCCTCCATAAATGCTAATGACTCTATCATTATCAAGTTTCTTGAAACAAAAATCCTATCTAGATTTGGTTGTCCCAGAAAAATCATAACAGACAATTTTGCTGCTTTTAAATCTAAAAATATGGTTGAATTCTATTACAAATACCACATAACCTTGGGCCATTCCATTGCTTACTATCCCCAAGGAAATCGATTAGCTAAATCTTCTAATAAGAGCCTCATCAATATCATTAAAAAATTGTTGGAACAAAATTAGAGATCATGGCATAGTAAACTGGTTCATGCCTTATGGGATGATAAGTTAACTACAAAGAAATCAATAAATATGTCTCCCTATCAGCTAGTTTATGGCATGGATGTATTCTTTCCCACTTCGTTGGGAGTGCCAGTCATGAAGCTCCTTCAAGAATTGCAGGTTGAATAGAATGATATGCAGAGGAGAATCAATCAAACCATCCATTTACAGCAGACTAGAGAAGAAGTTTATGAGAGAACACAGTTGGTCTCGGAAAATATAAAGAAGCTATTTGATAAGAGAACTAAGGCAAACAATTTCCAATTTGGAAATGTCGTTCTTAAGTGGGATTCAAGGAGAGAAGAGAAGGGAAAACATGGCAAGTTTGAGAACTTGTGGAAAGGTCCCTATATTGTTCATGCGTAAAGGGGTCAAAATGCATTTTTCTTGAAAGAATTGAATGGAGAGGATCTGTATGGAGGTCTTGTCAATGGCAGAATGCTAAAGAATTACTTCTGCCAGGAATCATGAGTTTCAAAGCATTGTATTTTTTCATTGTAAATATCATAGTCTGAACATTGCATTCAAAATTATAAAAATTAAAAATACAAAAACAATTGAAAAGAGAAAAGAGGGCAAATTGTGAAAACAAGAAAGGTATAGCCCCATACCAAAAAAGAGAAACAAATCTGAAAGTGTGCAAGCTCATATTCCACTCCTAAAGAACACACTTCTAGTTAGTCAAACAACCTAATCTTGACTAATTAGCTTTAAATTTTCTGTTGATAGGATAGTGAATTCAATTTGCCAAATTGTTTAATCTTGGCTTATCAGTAGATAGTTTAGGATATAAATTAAAGGTTCAAACATGCTCAAAATCTGAACCTGAGTTTCCAAAGAGAAAATGAATCAAATCTGTTTCAATTTCTAAGTCAAAAGATGTAAAAATATAGTTCTAATCAGCTTAAAATCTAAACCAGTTAGCAAAGGAAAGATAACTCAAGTAAGAGTCATAACAGAGCTATAGAAAAGAGGAAGGAAATGTTTTAAAATCTCAGATCTCAAACCTTCCATTTTTGTTTTAAATCTTCTGCAAAATAATTGTCTATGTGTAGCTTGTTTTTATGCCATAGATCACAGCAAGTCAAATAGCTTAATCTTGACTTGATTGTTTTTAAAATTATGTTATAGAATTTAGAGAATAAAGTTTGTTGGACAGTTTAATCCCAACAAATAATAGATTAGGTGGAGAATCATATGGGCTCAACTGTTTAATCTGAGTCCATGGAGAAATAAGGAGTAGAAATAGATTATATTTCCTACTTTCAAAAAGAATAAAATGTTGTGAAAGAGTTTTCTAATCCAAGTGCACTCTAATGAAGAAAAATGTTAGATCAGTAGAATTGGGCAAGTAGAAAGATTGTATTGATGAAATTTCATTGTTAATTCATGAATGCTAATATGTTTCAGAGAAAAAGAAGATCACCCACAGAAAGAAAGGTAGCCAAATGGATGAGGCACAGGTTAGCCTCCCAGAGAATGCAAGTCTGAAGTTCTTGATGCCTTCAAGAAGGCACCATCCCCAAGTGGAGCCACTGTTAGCCACGCATAAATTTTGTCATATCAAGTGGTGGCTAAATGATTTTGGATAGCCTTCAAGAAATAGTTTCATTGCTAAAAATTGTTAATGCTTAAAGTCTTTTTGATAATATCCTATCCTTTGGATAATCGTCACTGCTTTTCCCCTTTTTCAACTCAGGAATTTTTTTTGTCATTACATGAAGAAAAACTGCTACAAAATCCCATTTTTTCCCTTCCTTCCACCACAAAACTAACCTTCATTTTTACCACTTTTACCCCCATAAATCCCTAATTTTCATGTTTTTCCCCCTTTCCCCTTCATCAAAATCCCTTTGATAAGGTTTTAAGACCCTTTCTTGCCTTATCGAAACCCTCAAACTCCTTTGAAAATCATTGAAAATCTATGAAAATCACATTTTTTGTATATTATAGACTTAAGCCCCCTTGGGCTAAGTCTTTAACCCTTCCCCTCCATATGCCTTGGTGCTAGGACCAAGCGCCAACCTTCCAAGCGCTTATTGCATTGCCCGATCGCGATTAGAGCTTCCTCCATAAACCCCCGGTCATATGATTTTCCATATAACCCAGGGCCCCGCAGACAGGCGCCAAACTGTATTGAAAATCAATATTTCGCCCACAAAGCATAAACCTTTGTTTATATTAATTTGTCAGTTTTTTTTATTTCCTAAAGTTTCTGTTGGTGCAAAGTTCCGTTCGCTCTCCACCATCGATCTGATCTGCAGATCGACGACGTGTAGTCTATCACCCTAGTGGTCCCCGCCAGCCACTTACTGTTGCAAAACCAAGCAGATTTCATTGCACCGTTTTTGAGAGGGGGGTGGTTTTTTCTATTTCGCAGTGATTCCATACACCAGCCGACATGTGTCTTGGGCCCATTTTCAAATATTGCCCTCATCGCACGGTAAAGATCAAACATGGACCCGGTGTGATATTGACGTCCACCGTCCGATCTGAGGCCGCTCATCGAACAGTGATCACTCTTTGAAGATGCTCATGCAATAACCGGGGTAGGGTGTGGTGTTAAAATAATCTCCACCGTCGATTTTATTTGCAGATCGAGAGCCCACACGCCATCGCCTCGGTCCCCTCATCCACAACGATAGCCGATGATCCCTTCGCCACTTCAGTGTCCATGCGGTGCATTTTAATTAGGGCAGGTCTCCATGGCTTCTCCGCCCAGTCAGCAAATTCGGACCTAGGAACTTTATTTAGCATGGTTTAATTAAAATTTTGATGTCCGGGTGCGTTTTATAGGGTTTATTGGCACCTGTTCCCCGTCGTTGATCGCGTGGACTGATCTCATCCGACAGCCCACATTTGTCCCGAACCCCGAACATGATTTTCGACCATTTTTCACCAAAATAAAGGTTTTAAACCTTTTTTTCGTTTTTATTTTATTTTTCAAATAATGTGACCCCTTCACATTATTTTTTCACCTCCGCTACTGACCGTTGATCTCTGTGCGATTGACGGCTCCAATTCAAATTCTTCTTTTGCCTTTCCTTTGACCCCCTCTAATCAATCTCAACCGTTGGATGATGCCATCCAATGACCATGCTCCCTCCACGTGCCTTCTCAAGCAGTAAACCTATACATGCAGGATTTTATAATAGTTGTTTGTATTTTGCAGGGTTTAAAGGTTTTTTCCGCTATATCTGAAGAAAATTTAAAGGCAAAGGGTGACGATCCTCCTGATTTTGATTTATCAAAGGAAATCACTTGCAGGTTTAAAATCCACGTTTCATCGGTGTTTCATGAGGCATTGATGCCATATCACCCCTGTGCAGCCCTGCACACCAGCAAAACACAGTAAATCAAGCACAGTCAAAGAATATTAGTGTAGAAAACAAGAACACACCAGAACAGAAGATTGAAGACATATTTTTGGGGATTACGCCTCAAAATGGTTTATCAAAAGCCTAATCCCCAATTAAAACACAGTTAAAAGAAAAATCACAAAGGTTCATCAGACAGAAAGCATATGATGCCACATTAGGGGCTAATTAAATCCCCCAGCCACCATAGAAGCCACGTACAGCCTCAAAGCAATCAAAAGAAGGTCGAGGTTATTTCCAGACTAGGAGGTATTTTGCATCAATACAGCTGAACAGTTATTTCAACCAAAGGAACTTATTGAAAGCTGCCAGCAGAAGTTATTAAAAGGATAACGAGGAGCCTTGAAGTCAACAAATTCTTTCCAGCAAACCTAATAGTTAATATAAATGATTTAATACAGAGGACACCTATATAAGCTTCTTCATTGAGCCCCTAAAGGTTGAAAAGCCATTTAAGCCTGTATTAATTATCTTTAGAGATCTTTTATCAGAGTCCGCCACCTCATTTCTTCTACAAATACTTCTGTAGAAGAAGAGAAGTTGTTGGTTGGTTGATCACTAGTTGTAATATTGGAACTCTCTGAAATAATACATAGTATGTTGAAGTTGGAGAAGAAACTGAAGTCTTGGAAGTCCTGATGATGTTGTTGCATGCTTGTTACTGAGAAGGCTCTATCATTAGATCCATGAGCTTGGCTGCTGGTGAAGTATTCTGAACTGTTTAATATTTTCTCTTGTTTTCATTATGTTCCATAATTTCTTACTACAGTAGGTTGAAAGTTTTAGGCTAAGAAATGACTCCTGGAAGCACCTTAGACCTGTTCATCCTTGACTGTTTCATGTTCTCTTCTGCTGAAGTATTTTAGAGTCTTTAATCTCTCTCTTTAGTCTTCATGCTTTTTTATTTCCTTAATAGTTCGAATATTTGGTTTCAGCATGATTTATGGTTTTCCCTTCTTGTCTGTTGCCACTTAAAAACTGTTATTGAAGTCTCCCTTTGAATTTTTTTGTTTACAGTGAGTCAAGGAGGTTTGTTCTGATCTTGCCCTTTGTCCTTGCTTGAACAGTTGAATTAAAGGTCATTATAATTGTGATCATATATGTATTTAGGTGTTCCCTCTTCTATGACTGCAATTATCAGTAAATCTTTTATGTTTTCTAAATCATTTGAAATAAAATCTTTGAGGAAATAGGGTGTTCCCCGAATCTTAGATTTCATTTTAAAAGTCGTTTTGAAATCATTGTTTGCTTAAAGGTGTGATTTATAGAATTCATGGTTAGCCATGTCTATCAAATGGCTCTTTATTGTTCAAATTGTATTTTCAAATTCCCTTTTTTGAGAATGTAAATTCTCTTTCCAAATCATTGATGTCCATCTCATTCCAAACACCAAAGGATCCTGTGGCCAAGTTAGATTTTCCCTCTGATACCCCATATCCATTGATAAGTTTTTCATGACCTCTTTTTGACTCCATTTCCCAATTAAACTACTACTTCCTCTTTCTACCTATCTTTCCTAGACCTTTCATATCCGGTTGTATCAATTCAACCAAACAAACAAACAAACACATGCACTTAATAACTAGTCTAAAATCCATACTCTAAGAACACAAGATAAACCTTTGCAAACAAAAATTTGAGAGATCCCTCTCTGAGAATAGGAGGACTAGATCCTGGAACTCTAAAGATTGGTTCTGATGTTGCCTTGTCTTTTGATTTTCCAAACTATAAAAACACGGGACACCAACAGAATGTATGAGATTATATTGAATGCGAAGATCAAATTTTTTGTCTTGTAAACACTTTTATTAATTAAACCCTTATTTAAAATGTTAGTTCTAATCCTAATGCAATTATGATTAATAAAAATGAGCATCATTTTCAAGTAGACATTTTACCATAATTATAAAAATAAAGTTTCGTGGATTAGAAACACGATATAACCAAGATGATAACTAATTCAATTGTAAATACGCATTCTTATTCATAAATATATAATAATTTATTTATTTTAAAATAATATAAAATAAAACCAAACTGGGTTAAATCTACTCCTACTCTAAATCTATGAAGAAAGGTATGACTTCATATACTCATATTTCCAATGCGACCAAGAAAGCTCCTTATTTCCTCCACAAATATACACTTCATACATTACTAAAAAAAAATCAACGAATACTAAAACATCAAAAGATAACCTATATATACTATGTAAAGTTAATATTGGCATATCTTAAAGCATCCTCTCTTCGAATGTTTTATCCAACCAAATATCTACTAGATCATAAAAATATGGCTGAATATTCGTTAGAGATTGGAAGAGGTGAAATGGATAAATGGATGAGAAAATGTTAGTATTATGTACACAATCAAATTATTTAGTAATTATCTTATTAAC
This sequence comes from Pinus albicaulis, assembly GCA_034641835.2. Lineage (NCBI taxonomy): Eukaryota > Viridiplantae > Streptophyta > Pinopsida > Pinales > Pinaceae > Pinus > Pinus albicaulis. Next base: position 1,068,195,007 of record CM076577.1, read on the forward strand.
TAAGTCATACAAATTAAATTCAAATGGATCCCTAAGAATATCATTAGATGAATCAAATGATTGGAAATATGGTGAGGATACACTTTCAAGCGCTTGATGGGACAAGTGTTGATCAATTAGATCTTTAAATTTATCCACTTTCCTTGATTCACTTGATGAGAATTCAATGCTATTTTTTTCAAAATTCCAACCATTAATATCTATAGTATGGTTAGAGAACATTTTTTATTGGTTTATAAAAATTTCCTTTCCACAAGTATCGGCTGGAATAATACAATTAAAATAAATGAAAATTTCTACTTGTCAAAATGATAAAGGTTCAATATCATGATAAAAATTAGGAGGTTGAGACACCGTTGTAATCATAAATACGAATGAAAAAGTCATTATGAATTGATGAGACTTCAAAATGAAACTCTTTAATACTAATTTTTATAAAAGGAGAGTCCTCATTTTGAGACATACATGACTTATCTGAAGTGCGAGGATTTGATAACGATTGATTTGATACACACTCTAAATAAATATAGTGAATGACTTGAAAAACACACTCTTATTTTTTTAAGAATAAATAAGATCCATCAAAAGGATCAAATTCTTAAGAAAATTTTTAGAAATATGAAAATTGTAGTTTATTAATAACTTATCATCTTGATTATATTTGAGTGAAAATTCATTATCAACAATATTTGAATCAATTCATTTATATTCTTTAAAATCTTGTATGTCAAAAGGAATTGATGAAGGTTCAGTAAAACAAACACTCTCATAAAATAAATATGGGTGAAGAGAGTAATGACTATTTATAGATATGAACCTGAAAAATTCCCTAAGTGATGATATTTCATTTTCATGTGAACAACTTTTAGATTCATGTTCTTGTAAAACATTTTCATAAGAATGAGAATGAGTTTGTAATTGAATTTAATCAAAAGCATGGGAAAATATATCATTCATAAAATTCACATCATTACATTTTGCATTTAAAAATATTCTTTGTTGATTTTCTTAATTAATAGAAATAGTCGATTCGTTGGAATCATAGATAGTTGATTGATCAATATGATTTTAAGAACTATTAGTATCAACAACATGTGCCTTAATTGTTTCATCTAATTTAGACATGTTATTTAAAATCGAAGGGTCTTCAATAATTAAGACATTTTCTTCACAAATGTTTGGAAAAGAAGTAAGGGAAAATGCTTCTTGTAGTCATTCCATGAACTCTTTATTTGAATATTGATCCTTAGACTCAAATTTTAAAAATACGAGTTTAAATATAAGAGTAAAGAAACTAAATCTTCATTTTATGTTATGCAACCATCTCACAAAATAGAAGAAAAGATAGATCAATGACTTAAAAATTATTCTCTTCGAGGGAAAACCTCATTTACATTACATAAATAAACAATTCTTGAATGTTAAACCTTGATAATACCTCCTTGGTATATGTATGGGTATAATAGGTTAGAATATAATGAGGTCCTACATAAAAATAATAATGTAAAGGAACCACAATAACAATAGTGGGCTTTTATATGGCACAACAATAACAACATGGGGGATACATGGGCTCAACAATAACAATAAAAGTAAGGGTAATATACAAGTATTATAGGGACCTAACATGCACCTCTACTTAAAAAATTTGTTTTCTTCAACGCTTGAGTAGTTCCAGATGCTTATATATAAATTTCTTATCCTCCCATGTGGAATCTTCAGTGGGTAAGTTATTCCACTTAATGAGATAATCTAAAATTAATTGATTCCATTGCTTTCAAGTTGTTGTTTATGTGACTGCTTCAGGCTCAAATATTATTTTTCCTTCTTTTCTAAGTTCTGGAAACACCATTTGATTTGGGATTTTGTCACCAATAATCTTTTGTAAGTATGAAACATGGAAAATTGACTGTACTTGGGAAGATTCATGTAGCTCCAATTTGTACGCCACGGTACCAATATTTTGCAACACCTTGTAAGGACCATAGTACTTGGGTGATAATTTATTATCCTTCATAGCTTGATTGAGGGACATTTGTTTGTATGGTTGTAGTTGTAAATATACGTAGTCACCTACATCAAAAATTATTTCATTTTGATGTTGATTTGCATGTTGTTTCATTCGATTCTGCGCTAAAGCGCCATAAATGGGGTCATTTTTATTGTAGTATGGAAGTAAGTGTTATACCACCATTCAACTAGAGTTAACCACTTTACCCATTGTGTTTGTTTATCATATACAAAGCAACGAAGATATCCCTTCAAAAATTTGTTCACTTTCTCAGTTTTCCTGTCAGATTGAGGATGATAAGATGAGATATCAACTAATTGAGTACCAAGATAAGAAAATAATATTGTTTAAAAATTTCCAGTGAAAATGGGCTCTTTGTCACCTACATTAATCTTTGGGTTTCCATGTAGCTTTCGAATTATTTCCATAAATGCAGTTTCAACTGTACTAGCTTAAAAGGATGAGATAATGCACAAAAGTGTGCATACTTGGTAAGTCTATCAACTACCACCATGATGGAACTCTTTCCTTCAGACTTGGGTAAAGCAGTGATAAAATCCATTGATACATCTTCCCAATGTTAATTTGGAATTTCTAAAGGTTGTAATAGACTAGGGGCCTTAATTGTCTCAACTTTATTTTTTTAGAAAACCAAACATTTGACCACAAACTTCTGAATATCATATTTAAGGTCGTCGCAAAAAAATTCATTCTTCACCCCATAGTAAGTTTTTTAAAATCTTGATTTCCCTCCTAAGGGGAATGTGTGCCATTTCAAAACAACCTTTTGCTTAAGTTGGGAATTATTACAAAGATATAAATGATCTTTGTACCATAACAAATCACTTTTGTAGCTAAATGTAGCAGATGTACTCGGATCTTGCTGTAAAATTTTGAATGATTTTCCACAACTCTTCATCATTCTTCCATTCATCCCTTGCTTCAGTTATCCAATCATGTTTTATAATGAAAATTTCACAAAGAAATGCTTCCACATCCTCATCCTTTCTTGATGGTGCATTTACAACAAAAATTTTCGTCCCCCTTTTTGTATATGATTTCAAAGTCATAATCAAACATCCTTGTAACCCATTTTTGCTGCTCCTATGAAGACAATATTTGTTCCAAAAATTATTTAAGACTATGATGATTTTTTTTTACATTGAAGTGTCTTCCCATTAGGTATGTATCGATTTCTTTAGTGCATGTAGTATTACCACCATTTCCTTTGATTGGGTGACTTTCAAAAGAAATGGGTTTCTCTTCGTGCATTAAAATAGCACCAATTCCATTTCTTGAGGCATCACATTAAAAAATAAAGGTTTTTGTGAGGTGTGGCATATCTAAGACAAGTTCTTGGCACATTTCCTATTTAATATGTTCAAAGACCTTAGTTGCTTATGGAGTCCAAGAAAATTCATCTTTCTTCAGTAATGTTGTTAGAGGTGTTGTTATTCTCTCATAATTCTTAAAAAACTTCCAATAATACCTTGTCAACCCGAGAAATCCTCGAATATTATTTATGGTTGTGGGGATTTTCCATTCCTTAATTAATTTAATCTTGTTAGGGTCTACATCAACACTCTTATGAGATACAATATGAACCAAATATTCCACCTCTTGTACTTGAAATGAACATTGGGAGGCTTTTTGATACAATTTTTTCACCTTCAATAGTTTGAGCACCCTGTCAACATGTTGAACATGATCCTTCCAAGACTTTCTATAGATTAGTATATGATCTAAAAATACTAACAAAATTCTTCTAAGGAAGTGTTTGAAAATGGAATTCACCAAACATTGAAATGTGGAAGGTGCATTAGTAAGGCCAAAAGGCATGACCAACAATTCATAATGACCCTCATGAGTTCTAAGTGTCATTTTCAAAATGCCTCCAGTATTCATTCTAATTTTATGATACCTTGAACAAATATCCATCTTGGTGATGTAAATTTCTATATGTAATTCATCCAAAAATTCAACAATGACAAGAATGGGAAATTTATCTTTAATAGTGATCTTGTTGAGTTCCATATAATCTGGACACATACACCATGGTCCATCATTCTTTTGCACCAATACTAATAGAGCAGAGAAAGAACTTTGACTAAGTTGAATTATACCCGCCTTTAGCATTTCTGCAACCATACATTCAATTTCACCTTTTTGGGCATATGGATAACTACAAGGTCTGATGTTTGGAGGAACACTTCCTAGAATCAAATTAATTTCATGATCATGATCATGAATAGGTGGAAGGCCTTTAGGATTCTTAAAATACTTGGAATGATTATCCAAGGCTTTTTGGAGATCTAGAGAAATAGATGAATGTGTGAACCTCTAGTGAGCATAAGTGTGCATTGACACCTTGTTTTTCTTTATTCAGAAGCTTTTTCATGCTATTAAAGATAATTATGTTTGTAGGTTTCCCTGTGATACCCCTTAATTCAAATTCCTTCTTCCCAAAAAAAATTCAATATTTCTTGAAAATTAAATCTATTGTCCCCAAATATTGTAACCATTAGACTCCTAGTATAATATCAGAGCCGCCCGTTGTAATGGAAATAAATGGACTATTCAATACATACTCCCCCATGGTTAGATTTATATTATGGAAATTTCAAGAGAAATTTATAGTTCCTCCATTTTCAACAATAACTTGATACTTTGATGCTGGATATAGGAAGAAATTCAATTCTTTGGCTATGTTACAATGAATAAATTATGGGTGCTACCCCAATTAATCAGAACTATTATATTTCTCTTCTTGATATATCCTTCTATCTTCAGATTTTGAGGAGTGGTAATTCCTTCCAATGCATTACAAGATATGATCATATTCATTTCTTCTTTATCTCGGGTTGGTTCCTGGTGTATATCCTCCTCTTTTAATGTTTCTATTTGATTTTCTTCCTCCTCTTCACAATCTATGTAGAATAATATCTTCTCAGCACACTTATTACCTTTAGTGTATTTTCTATCACAACTGTAACAAATCCCTTTTTCACTTTTTTCCTCCAATTTTGATGGTGTCAACCTTGTAGGCTGTGGAAGACTAGGAGCATCAACACTTCCATATTTATATTTGTGAGTGGTAGACTTCCTTGTTCCCATAATTTTTCTTTCAACGTTTCTTTCCACCCTCAATTCCTTCTCCAACGAATCATGTTCACAAAGGTGAACCTCATGTTGGATATTATCTTTTAAATTCCCTATGAATACATCAACCATATTTTCCTTTGAAATAATGGTTACCGTAATATTGAATTTTTGGAATTCTTCAATATGCTCTGTCGTTAAACCCTTTTGTTTGAGATCTATCAATTGGCTAAAGAAGGTGTTTCTCTTTGTATATTAATAATGTGCTATAATTTCCTTCATAAATATTGATCGGGTGAAAAGTGGTTTATGAGAAAAAATACATCTATACCATGAAAACTGATTGGGCTCTAAATATAAATATGCAATCTGTACCTTTTGTGAGGGTTTCACATCCTATAAATCAAATATTGCTACATCTGTAGTATCCATGTTACTGGATCCTTGCCATAAAACTTCCTCATATCTATCTTTGGAATGTGGTGGTTCTTAAACCCCATAATGGAGTTTCTAAACTCATACATGATATTCCTTTTTTCCTCATGCTGATTTTCATTCATTACCTTGTCACCACGAGGAAGCCTTTCTTACACCAAATTTTTCAACCCTTCCTTCAAACCTTCCATGTTGACTTTTAAACCATCCATGTCACCTTTTAATTCTTGCTAAACCATCCATATCCCCTTTAATTTCATCTTTGGTTTCTCTTTGTGAGATAAAAATTTGTTGCACTTGGTATCGTAATTTTGATATATCGTGATGCAATTCTTCTTCTTCATGCCTCATAGTAGAGATTTTTGAGGCCTTAATGGGTATAGAATTATATCTTTTTTAGAAATTTTAGATCCTAATATTGATATATATGTTTCAATATTCCCTTGGAATCAATTCAATGTTATGTAACCAAATGACAAAATAGAAGAAAAGATAGATCAATGACTTAGAAATCAATCTCTTCAAGGTGGAAACCTCCTTTACATTACATAAATAAACAATTATTGAATGATACAAATTACAAAAACTACTTTCTATATATATGATTCTAAGGGGTCCTGATATAATCAGAGCCTACATAACAATAATAATGTAAGGGCATGACAATAACAATAGTGGTATTCTATGGGGAACAATAATAACAATATGGGGACTACATGGGTAGAATAATAACAATAAGTGGGCTACACTAATAATAACAATAAGGGGTGACACTAGTATTATGGGGACCTAACATTCCCCTCGCCTTCAAAAAAAAAATTTCCTCAACGCTTGAGTAGTTCTAGATGTTTGTGTATGAAATTCTCATCCTTCTATGTGGAATCTTTAGTAGGTAAGTTCTTCCACTTAATGAGATACTCTGAACTTGATTGATTTCTTAGTTGTCTAGTTCTTGTTTCCGTGATTACTTTAGGTTACAATATGATTTTTCCTTCCTTGTCAAGTTCTAGAAATATTGTTTGAATAGGGATTTTGTCACCTATAACCTTCTTTAAGCATGAAACATGGAAAACTGGGTGCACTCAAGAAGATGGCGGAGATCCTATTTGTAGTCCATAGTACCAATATTTTGCAACACCTTGTAATGACCATATTACTTTGATGATAATTTATTATCCTTATTAAATTTCTTGATGGACATTTTTTTGTATGGTTGTAGTTGTAAAAATATGCAGTCGCGTACATCAAAAGTTATTTCGTTGCAATTTTAATATGCCTATTTTTTCCTTCGATTATGCCCCAAATTTAGGTTATACTTAAGACTGGAAAATGTTTTGTTGATGCTCAATGGGATCTTCCACTACTTGGACCTTAAAATTTTCTCTTAAATATGGTTCCCTTGTTTGAAACTCTACTGAGCATAATTGTGAAATTACACCTCGTTTTTCTTTATTTAGAATATTTTCATGCCATTAAAGCTTATTATATTTCCTGGTTTCCCTCCGATACCCCTTAATTCAACTTCCTTTCCTTCCTAAAAAAAAATTCAAGAAACGTTCTTGAAAATTGAAAGCTATCGTACCCAAAGATTGTAACCATTGAACTCCTAGTACAACATTAGCACCATCCATTGGAATGGAAAGCATTTGGATATTCAATACATATTACCCCATGGTTAGCTTGATATTATGGAATTTTTCAAGAGAATTTTATATTTCCTCCATTTGCAACCATCACTTAACACTCTCGTTCTGGATATAAGAAGGAATTCAATTCCTCGGCTATCTTATAATGAATAAAATTATGGTTACTACCTGAATCAATAAACACTATTACATTTTTCTTCTTGATATGTCCTTATATCTTGAGAGTTTGAGGAGTGGTAATTATTTCTAATGCATTACAAGATATGGTCAGATTCATTTATTCTTTCTCTAAGGCCAATTCCTGGTGTATATTGTCTTATTTTGAAGTTTCTTGTCCCTTTTCTTCCTCATCTTCACAATCTATGTAAATTAATTTATTCTCAACACACTTATGACTTTTAGTGTATTTTTTATCACATCTGTAATAAAACACTTTGTCTCTTTCTTGTTCCAATTTTTTTGGTGTCAACCATGTCGGTTGTGGGACGCTAGTAGCAGAAACACTTCCATGTCTATATTTGTGAGTTATAGGCTTCCTTATCACCATAATTTTCCTTTCAATTTTTCTTTCCAACGTGAGTGCCTTCTCCAATGAATCAAATTCCCAAATTCAAACCTCATGTTGGATATTATCCTTTTAAGTCCCTATGAAGATATCAATCCTATGCTCCTCTGGAATATAATTTACCCTTATTTTCATTTTTTGGAAGTCCTCAAAGTGCTCCATCATTGAACCCTTTTGTTTGATATTTATCAATTAGCTAAATAAGGCATCCTTCTTTGTATCCTCATAATGTGCTATAATTTCCTTCGTAAAAAATTAACAAGTGGAAATTTTTACGACATAAAAGTAAATGATACCATACAAATTGATTGGGATCTAAATATAAAGTTTTAATACATACGTTTTGTCTATTTTTCACATTATGGAGATGAAAATGTTGCTCCATTTATAGTATCCATGTTACGGGATCCTTGCCATCAAAATTTATCATATCAACATTTGGAATATGGTGGGTCTTCAATTCAATTTTAGAGTCTATGAAATCATGAATAACATTTATTTTTTTCTCATCATGATTTTCCTCTACTACCTTTTCTCCATTACGAATCTTTTGTTGTAGCAACTTTGTCAAACCTTCCCTCGAACCTTCAATTTTTTCTTCTATACCATCGATATTAGATTCCATGCTATCCATATTAGCTTCCATGGCATTATTCAAACCATACATATTATCTTATATGTCTTATTTTGAACCATCCATGTTGCATTTTAGTTTATCTTTGGTTTCTCTTTGTGAGAGTGAAATTTGTTGCACTTGGTCCCGTAATTTTGATATACCATGTTGCAATTCTTCCTCTTCATGCATGATAGTAGAGGTTTTTTAGGGCTTAATGGGTGTTTAATTATTTTTTGAGGAATTTTAGAACCCAATACTAATATATATGCTATAATATTCCCTTAGAATCACTTCAAACTAATTTTTCAAACAAATGTTATGCAATTTAAAAAATACACACAATTTTTTCTTGCTTTTGAGGAGCTCGGTATTGAACCTGATGTATCTCTATTATTTGGGATCCACAATATTTTAAATTTAGTCCCTTAATATACCTTTGAGTCTTCTTTTCAATGTGATAGTTCAAATTTCATTTGGATTCTTCAAGGTAAAGTTATGCCCAATCTCCAACAATGACCTAATTATTGACTATTTCAGTAGAGAAAATTGTATAGTGTGCCATGTGTCATTGTTATGACATTCGGATCTGAAGTTTATACAAAAGAAACTACAATTCATGTAATTTTGTCCATTTTTTACATAATTGAAATCTTATGCCTGAAACGAAAGTTATGGTGATTTTCCCATGATCACTTATTTGAGACTGAATTTTGGAGCTTACAAAAACCCTAACTGCCCCTAATAATATCTCCAAAACTATAGCAAACCAAGATCTAAAATTATGGAAAAATGTTCATCACGAATCGTGCTCTAGGTGGTCATAATTTCAGGTTTTGAAGCTTTGTAGAAAAAATGTTATAGCGAAAATGCCATAATGACCCATTTGAAGAAACGAAACCCTAAAATTAAAAGCTATGATACCAAATGGTATGCCACAAGCTCACAAAATAGAATAAAATATAGATAAACGACTTAGAAATCAACCTCTCCAAAGGGGAAACCTGCTTTGCATTACATAAATGAACAATTCTTGGCCGATAAAAATGACAAACCTACCTTTTATTTATATGAGTCTAAGGAGTCCCAATATAATCAAAGTCTACCTAAAAATAATAATGTAAGGGCACAATAATAAAAATAGTGGGCTTCTATGGGACACAATAATAACAATATGGAGAATAAATGGGCACAATAATAAAAATAAGGGGGCAACACTAACAATAACAGTAAGGGGCTACACTAGTATTATAGGGACCGAACATTCAAATTGTTTTTTCAAACAAAATTTATGAAATTTTATTAAAAAAATACACGCATTTTTCTTTATTTTAGGATCTTGATCTTGAAACATATGTAACTATGTAAATTTGACTCTCGAAGGTCTAAAATTTCATCCTGCGGTATCCCTTTGAGTCTTATTACCAAAGTCGCAAATAAGATTAAAATTGGATTTTTCAGGATAAAATTATGCCCAATATCCTATGATGACCTGATTATGGACTACTTTAGTAGATCAAACTTGTATGGAGTGACATGTTCCATTGCTTCGACTTTTGGCCCTGAAATTTCTACATGCGAAACTGCAATTTGTTCTCTTTCTATCACTTTTTATGAAATTCAAATCTGATGCTTGAAAATAAAGTTATGAATTTTTTCGCCTGGTCACCTTTTAAGGGTTGGATTCTCTATCATGTAGAAACCCTAAATTCCTTAGCCCATATCTTTGAAAATATAGTGAACCAAGAGATTCAATTTGTACACAAATTTCACGAAGATTTTAGCTCTGCGTTGTTGCAATTACCGCTTTTGAAGCTTCGTAGAAGAAATTTATAATTAAAATGCCAATATGACCTGTTTGAAGTAGTGAAACGCTAGAATCCAAAATTGTTATACCAAATTTTTTGCAAGAAACTCACAAAGTAGAAGAAAAGATAGTAAACGACTTAAAATTTATCCTCTTCAAGGGAGGAACCTCCTTTACACTAAATAAATGAGCAATTCTTGGATGATACAAATGATAAGACCTCCTTGGGATATATAGCTGTCTAAGGAGTCACAATATGCTAAGAGCCTACATATACATAATAATGTAAGGGCACAACTGTTATGCGGATAAATCCCCCTTGCGGACAAGAACGATCTCCCTAGTATCCTAAGGATATCTAGAAATAAACAACCAAATGCAAACCATTTTCTCTAGATCATTTGTGATTCAGAATTATTAATTAACAAAGTATGAGGACATGCCCCTACCTAAAGTACAATGCTTGTTGTAATCTTTATATCTAGTCGCTCCAAAAGAGGTCACTTCCGCATGTGAAACCTACAATCAAAGACAGAAAGAAGGATTAAAAGCACCTGCAAGATATAATAATTCATAAAATACTAACCTATCTCAGTGATCAAGGAATCCAAGAATTAAATTACTCAAATAGATACATGAACAACTTAATGAGAAAATAGAATCCATTTGTATTAAATTGTATAATAAGAAGTAACCTTACAACCTTACAACCTTGATGTTATACAGGTTCTTCTGGGGCCCTGAAAAACCGTTTTCCCTCAGTTTGACAAGCCTTATCTTCTCTGAACTAGCATGAAACTATGGGTATGAGTATGTGATTGTTCTCATACCAATGATGCCAAGTATAGAGAGTATAATTTCTTCAGCAATTCTCTGATCTACGAAATCCTACCCTTTAGACTGAAACATGAGTTCACTTTATACGAGAATGAAGGAGGTTTCGGCTCCATAAAGAGGGGGATAAATTCCTCTCATGAAGGGATTTTAGTTCCAAATACCAAGGGATAATCTCCATTAATGAAGGGATAAAGGTTAATGAATGAAAGGATGAAGCTCGACCTGATTACGCTTCTAGAAGCCTCCAGCAGGGAGAATATTCGAACAGTTGGGCTTCTAGAACTTACTTTTTTTTTATTTTACCTTTTAAGGGGCTCTGCGGTTTTAATAATCAGAACGTGTGGGGTGTGTCACAATTTATAGAGCAATAAACCACGGTACCACAGGTAAGGACTAGGAAAAGTGTGGTGTTAGGATTTTTAGGGTTTTAATGAGCTTTTCTCCAATTCCAAGAATTGGTTTAGCAACTTTATGGTTTTGGAACTCTAAGGGATCATAATATAGGTAATGATGAACCCATATAGACAACTAACTGTCATGGTGAAAAATTTTAGTGTAACATATTTCCCCCTAAAGCACGAAGTCTGAAGTAGTTTTGAGGAGTGAAGTGGTTTATCATTCTGAGGATTGGGTTGTGGACATACCAGTTGAAACCTGTAAAAACATTCAATGCAAACATATATATGTATATCATCGCTGAGGTAGGAATTCCCATACTCATATCAAAACAAACTCCATGTTCTCATACAAAAATGATTTTAGAATTACATCAATAGTAGACACAACATTGGCGCATCCCTTTGTCATAAGTAGTCTACTATATCATGAATAATAAAACTCCTCACATCCTGGATGCTAGAAACTAGATCCAGGGTATTGATTTCTACTTCCTGAACTAGTACGATTCTATCCATGTGATTTATTATGTCGAAGTCGAACATGGTAGAAACCACTTGATTACCAGTCAATGATGTGAACTGTTAACAAGTGTGAGAGAAACCACCAATAATGACGATGGCTCTCAAAGTACTCAGTACAATCCATGAAGTGTGAATGAATGATTTTAAGTTGAACACTTCACAGAATCATTCGATCGAAGGTCAATGATGCAACCTGTCATCGAAGGTGAGAAACCTGCCATTAGGGCATGCAGATCCCAACGTACTGATAGGATTCTAGATCAAATTTCTAGATGATGTGATGTCGTCGATAGAAAGCGACCTGTTGTAGGAAAGCCCACAACAAGAAACCATTAGATAAAGTTTTGAAGAAATATTTGCAAGGACTGACTCAGGGACGGTAAACATGAATGGAGACAAATGTTTGCAATGAATGGTTTATTTGAACTGTTTTCTTGAACACATAATGACACTGTAGATGGTTTGGTGACAATTGACCTAAAGCTAATACCGAGAAACCAGTTGAAGAATTTCAATGTGGTTTGATTAAAAATTAAACAAAGGATTTTCTCAACCCAGGTATGAGTGTGATAAAAGCGTCGTGTTCAAGAGTGGTATACTACTTTTTGGAACAAAGTGTGACAACTGGATTCATTTTCTCTCTTTTTCCCCCACCATTTCTGGCAAGTACCTCTTTATTTTTGACAATCTTGAGTAGGATAAAATTTTCTTGTTGTATAAGCTCATCCTTTGGATGAGTCCAACATAGTATTAAAATTGAACCCTAAGAAGGAGTGGATCGTTCCTGTTTGTAATCGACGAGTCCTTTACTGTTAAGTTTTAACGAGTCCAGTATAGGTGAAACTCAGTTTTTTTCAATTTTAGGGAGTCAAAAGAAAAACTTAAGAAAACTTCGTGGGTGTAATTTTTCGTTAATTTAGTCTCTCAAGCCCGAAAAAGGATAAAATAATGCAGGAGATAACTCTATTGACCATGATTAGTCAACGTATACCTTTTTTGTAAATATTCCATTTCAGTCTGGAAAAGGGGTAAACTAATACTGAAAGGACGACTGTTCATTTCCTTTAACGAGTTCAAATAGTCAAGTACTCGACAATATTTTCATGTTTAGAGATTCTAAAAAGGGCTTAAAAGAGAGCTCCAATTTTTTGCTTTTTCATAATTTTCAAGAGCCCGAAAAAGTGATAAAAGTATACTCAATGGATTTTATTTTTTGTAAGTTTTAATGATTTTGAAAAAGTGATAAAAAATGTACTCATATGTTTGAATTTCAATTTAATTTACGATCATGAAAAGACGGAAAGAACTCAGCATTTTCATGTATTTTACGTGAATGAAAGATAACAAAATAATCTGTGGATTTTCATGAGTCTAATGAGTCTTGAAAATAATAACCGAAATGGACTCAAGATAGGTTTAATTTTTATACAAGCTTGAAACATAGGAAAAATTATGCTTGAGAGAGGTTTCATTTTTACACAAGCTTGAAACATAGGAAAACTATGCTCGAGAGTGGTTACATTTTTACACAAGATTGAAACGTAGGAAAGATGTGCTTGAGAGTGGTTTGTTTAATTTTTACACAAGCTTGAAACAAAGGAAAAATTATGCTTGAGATAAGTTTCAATGCCCCCCAAGTGTAACTTGCTAGAGTGCATGCCCCCCAAGCTTCATTTCATTCAGCTAATTAGATTAATGGTTACTAATAGCTGGATGGAATGAAGGTTCATTTACGGGATCAGATGAAATACTTGACTTTAACACTTACGAGATCTAATCAAAGACTCGACTCAATTAGGAGAGGATTTGTTTCATTTTTTAATGAGCTTGACATAGGAAAAGAACCATGTTCATTGCCTGATTCATTTTTTAACGAGGTTGACAGAGTAAAAGAAACTCTCCTCATGCAAACCTGTTTCATTTTTTAACGAGGTTGACACAAGAAAAGAGCCATCCTCATGGTGACCTGTTTCATTTTTTAATGACTTTGGCATAAGAAAAGAACTATCCTCATGGAAGCTTGTTTCATGTTTCAATGAGCTTGACACAAGAAAAAGAACTATGCTCAAAGACATGTTTCATTTTTTAACGAGGTTGACACAGTAAAATAACTATAATCAAAGGAATCAGTTTCATTTTTTAGCGAGGTTGACACAGTAAAAGGAATTATCCTCAAAAATCCTTGTTTCATTTTTTAACGAGGTTGACACAGGAAAAGAACAATCCTCTGAAAACTTGTTTCATGTTTTAACAAGCTTGACACAAGAAAAAGAACTATGCTAAAAGACATGTTTCATTTTTTAACGAGGTTGACACAGTAAAAGAACTATCCTCAAAGGAATCTATTTCATTTTTTAGCAAGGTTGACACAATAAAAGGAATTATCCTCACAAATACCTATTTCATTTTTTAACAAGGTTGACACAGGAAAAGAACCATCCTCTGAGACCCTTGATCATGGCTTCCAACTAGAAGAAACACATGTCAAGGGACACAAATCGATCATGGCTTCCAAGAGGTCTTCATCAGATGGAAGAACAGTTCTCTAGAAGGAACACATTTCAAGGGACTCAATAGGGATAATAACATCGCATTCAAATAATCCCATATGGTTTTCCATGTCAATTACCAGATCTAAGTCAAAGGATTATGAGGAAATAGTGAGAGGCTTTCTTGCATCGGTAATTGAAAACATGCGACTAGTTGCCACATAATTAACTCATGACGGGGTAGATACCACCTCCGTATAAGGAAAATTTAGGGATGTCGGATTATTGGTAGTCGAATCAAGGCTAGCAAATGAAAGTTATTCAACAGTCACATTGTTTCCATTGTGAGGGAAAGATATCACAAGAGTGTCGATACGACAGCTTTCATTGCATAGACATAGTCTCGCCCAAGGAGTAAATTGAAATCCAAGGGGCTTCAAACTACCATAAGATCAATATAGAAATGTTTACCTTCTAAGGCAATAGGAAACTTAGGAAGGATCCCTAAAGGTTCACTAATGGTTCTATTAAAATTTGACAGATTTCACGTAAAAAACACAAGTTGAGGGGAACCCAAATATTGCCAAGAAGTTGAGGATAAAATACTAACAGAGGCACCTTCATCTATATTTCTGCGACACACATTATTACCACAAACCTTCATAATTATTTGGAAAGGGATGGAGGAAGGAAGACGAGGTTCTGTTAGTATATTCCAATTAAAGGAAAAGACCTCAGTACCTGGAGGGGGATCTGTGCAAACAAGTGAAATGCCCCCTGGCGTAGAAGAATTTGATGTAACAAGTAGAACCTTAGCAGTATGAATTTCAATCTGTAGAGGCAGAGTGGGATCAATTGGATGTGAAATCAAGTCGATCACTTGATCAAATAATGGATCATCAACCTGAGTGATACCAGTTTCACTCTTCAATGGAAGAGTGGGATTGAGCATACTTGGAATTAGATCAATCACTTCGTCAGCTGACGGTTGTTTGGGAGAAAATCTATGGTAACTAGTTGGAAGCTTTTGTTTTGGAATAGTAAGGTTTTCCAAACATTTTGAGGCTTCATCCACGTGAGAGAAAATGTGATTTTGATGACTCCCTTTGCATAACCTACAAGGAAACCTAAATTTACCCTTTTTCCCAGGAACCTAACAATCACTGGTTGATGGATCAATAGTAATTTGATGAGATTTTTCTGACCATACTTCCAAGACCTTAGGAATACCAAGAAAATTGATAAGGAAGTGGTCACCCTTACAAATCTTGTAAGGGAATTTGGGTTTACAGTGCATGGTGGAGGTTTCATCAACATTACCAACACTTACAACCATGGTTGGTTGGTTGAATTATTCCTTATCTTGCTTCTTCTTCTTCTTCCCTTTCATCTTCTTCTTAGCCACCTAGTTTCTAGCATCAAGGATTTTACCAAGCGAAGAGGAATAAATGGAGGAAGACATGTTGGGCGAAGAAGGTAAAGAGTCATCTTGAGGTTGGTGATGTTGAGATGGTGAACTCTGTTGAGGTGAAGCATCCGGTTGAGGTGGAACAATTTCAGTATTCGAGGCCAACAAAGTTGAAAATAACCATACAAGTAAACCTATGGTAATTCCAGGTAATGAAAATGTAGCCATATAAGGAGGACCAACATTTCCAAAGCAAGGAAAATTACTAGCATTCTCATTAAGAGGGGTTCCTTGGTTGGTAAGTTCTGGAACAATTGCCATTAGATTCAACTTTAGTGAATTTTGTTAAAAAATTAAAAAATATTCACAATTTACAATTCACACCTAACAATTAAAATTCACAATTCACACCTAAGGTCTCTAAAAAGTAAAAAAAAACAAATTAACATGCGCTAACAAATATAGGAGTCAAACCACACACAAACAGTTTGTTTTCATAGAAAAATCACTAGTTGGTCATGAAATCCAACGTCGCAGAGATTAATGTGAAAAACTAGCAGTCGAAACAGTTACCCTGACAACCTGCTTAATGAAACAATATGGTACAAGTACCTACACTATGCCATCTCGAAGTGAAGTGCACCCTATGGAAAGTCCAAGTGAGTCTAGTCAACGTCTACTCCAGGTACAGTGGGACCTTCCCTCCACCATCACCTTGGGAAAAATCCTAAATATTATGGCCACTAAGGTCACCAAATGAGACAGTTAAACTTGGGGGAACAATCTATGATCCGATATACACGCAAGGGCATAGTAACTAGCTCAATCCCCTTGAAGGCTCCTTGATATAATCCAAGGTTTACCAACAAGTGACCCAAGGCTCCTCAACAATGGTCTATCTAAGGTTTATCGTTTTTCATACGTGCACATCTACTATCTTTCCCAATGAGATAGGTACAATTACCTCACTGGTTCCAACATCATCTCATGCTTGACTCTTTTAATAAGAGCTTCCCATAATACAAATGTGATGCAGGGGCATTAGGCGCAATAAAATACTTTGTATTTAAGTAGACATAGGGGGGTCTGATGTTTCTAATTTCTTATGTAATTATTAGTATTTTGAAATAATATAGTGCGGAATTGTAAATGTTCTCGAATCATTGGAGAATATGAGAGAATTTGATTAGATGGGAATGTGAAGAGTTAGTTTCAGTAAATCTCAGGATTTAGGCTAAATTTAGGACTTTGAGAATTTCAAGAGTTTTGTTGAGCTGTAAGGGAGCTGAATCAATTCATTAATATTTTGTATAAATGTAAGCCCAGAGGCATAAGATGATCAGTTCAGGAGATAGAGAGTTAGAGTAGGTTTTGGAGGTAGATTTTCTATAAGCCTATGGGAAGTTGAAAAGGGCCATTTGATTTTGAAGATCTGGCCATAGACAAGGAGTTTTGTAAATTGATTACATTTGTTTATATAAAAGAGTTGATTCTGAATTGTATGTGTGCAATGGTTTATTAGATTGATTTCTTATGTGAGGAATCTATTCAAAAATCTAATACTCAGAATTTATGAGTAGAAGCTGGAATGAAATTTTTTGATAATGGGTATATACATGTTTGAGGGGATTTTATAAGTCTATAATCTGGTCATTGATATTTGAACAAATCGATGACACAATGATAATTAAACCACTGCTATGAACTCGTTGTGTGAGTGAATACAGGGTCTGAAATCATTGTGAAGTTAGTGCATAAGCGATGCATTTGAGCAAAAAATGGAGAATGAGAAATCTAGAATTGAATTAAGGGAACCTAATCTGTTGAATTCAGGATTATCAACCAGCGAATGGAGGAAGTGAGGGCAGAGGGTTTTCAAACCCATTCGAAGTTATTGAGGGAAATTAATATAACATAATTTGTGCAGTAAAGACTGAGGAAAACCGGCCCTGTTTGAAACACAAAACTGGAGCACCATCGAATGAAATCGAGTGGAAGCACCATAAGTGATGGCGCGGTTTGAAGAGAAGAGGAACTCTGGTTATGTAGTAGAAATATAAGTTAAAGAGGCGTGATCGAATTAGAAGGTGCTGGGGTTAATGAACTAATAATCCAATGGTTCGTTGAGTAAATAAGAAGGTGGAACCATGAATAAATGAGAAGGTGGAACAATGAATGAGGAGGCGGTTTTGAGAAATAAAACCAGAATTATCGCATGGCTATTTAAGTGGTAAGTTTTTTTTCCTTTTTGAACACGATAGCGTTAGATGTTAGAGGCATGGCGTTGAGTGGTTTTTAATTACCACTTTTATCACGTGATTCTTGATGGTTAAGGATCGGAAGTATATAGAGCGCAATGTCCATTTGATTTAGATCGACTAAGATCCAAGGGCTTCCATATCATGAAGTTGCCTAGGCATTAATAGAGGTAAGTCACATTGCTATGACTGAACGTTCATAAAATTTGTGGGCTAGATTTGTCATAACGTTGGACGATATGATATGTTGAAATATATATGGGTCTAAACGATATTTAAATGTTAAGCCTTGAACTATTGTGGCATATGATTGGAAAGAGAGTTGGGTTGATATCAAATATCCATCATGATATTTGATTAATTAAAACATGAAATTATATAATGTGAGCCAACTATATATGATATGGGGAAAGGAATATGGCTTTAATGGGATTTATGATAGAGTTCATTCAAACGCTATGAGGTGAGAGCAAGGATTTATTTTGATCTTAAAGAAAAGTTATATTTTTTGGGCATTGGGTTTTATTTTTAAACCATACAGAGTTGAATATAAGATCTCAAGTCGAAGACTGAGATATGAAGTTTTAGAACGAATTTGAGTCGGTGATATTTGCCAAGGTCGAGCTCAAAAATTATAACCAGACTGTGGGCTAAAAGAAGCGTTGAAGGTTTAAATGTAAGATCAACCCTCTTAATAAAGGGAAATTTAAGTAAAGAGTCACCACATATGTGATGTGTGGAACCCTAGTTATTTAACCAATGCTAAATAGATTGGTCTGAGTTGTTTATAAAGGGAATTCGTGTATGGTTTAAGTCATATATTCTTCAAGGAGGTAAGCCTAAGAATAAGATATTGAAATCTGGATGTATGGTTTTATAACCATTGCTAAGGAGTAAAATTCGCATTTGAGGTTTGTATTATTTCCTTTACAAAACATCAATTTTATTGGAAGAAGCTTCCGTAAGAAGGCTTGTATATTTAGGTTATAACAGAGATTTCAACCTTTGATGGAAAATCTTCAACATTGATTTAAATTTCCAGTTCAGAAATTAAAATATTGAAATTGCCCAGATTGGGAATTTGGGTTGGATTGAAAATTGGAGATGCATCTTTATATGCATGAGAGTTGAGAATGTAGGCCTGGCAGGGTGAGCCTGCCATCAGGTGGTATCAGTGCTGGAATAGCTCGTTTGAAATTTAATTGTGGAATGCATATGTGCTGAAAGTAATGAAATAAATTTGAAGTTTCAAATATGTTTAAGAGTGATTTCATATTTGAAGAGGTGTGCAGTGAAGGTATTTAGATTTGCAGAATCTGAATTTGAAGGAAAAGTGTTTTGAATATTACCAGGATATGTTCTAAAGATGTGAACATAGATGTGATGGTGATGGCAAAGAGATCAGATTTAAATCTGACAGTATAGCATGTAGTGTAGCAGAGCATTGGGAGAAATTGCAGAAACAATTACAATGAATGTTGAAAAAACCTTGAAGATGAGGTATTTTTTATTCTGTTTGAAGAATTTTGTTTGCAAAATGAAAACTACAAACAATTGAAGAGCATCTCAGCAAGAACATCACAACTTTGAAAAGCAGTGATGAAATAAGCCAGTGAAGGTTTCTAAAGAGAAAGGAAAGTGTGGCAGAACCTTGAGAATTCCCAACAGAGGTTGGCTGAAAAGAGAACAGATGTGTCCTTGAAATGGTGCAGAGGAGTGAAGCCTAAAGGAGAAGAGAGGAATGCTCAGAAGGTTGCTGAAGATAGAGAAATTGTACTTGCCAAAAGACCGGATCTAGAGAGAGGATTGGTGAGGTAAGTTGTGACAAGGAGGACTTGTTACTGTAGAGGTTTCAGTGCAACCCATGATGAATGAAGGAGAATATGACTACTGATAGTCATAGCAAAGATTTCAGAGGTTCTGAGAGAGGCCACAACAGAATGAAGATGAATAAATAGGATGTTAAGATAGATGGCATGCAGAGACAATGAAAGAAAGAAAAGTATGAGAAAGAGGTAGCTAAGATCAGGGAGCAGTTCAACAAACTAAAGATGATGATAGAGGAAATCTAGAAAGTTGGTTGAGTGATGAAGAAGAAGGTAAAGTGGCACAGGCTACAGATGAAGAAAGTGCAGATGATACATGCTCAGCTGAAGGAGAGATTACTCAAGATGATTGAGTATTTGGAGAAGGACTTGAAGACTGAAACTTCAAGTGAGACCAAGGGGTCAAATGACTTTACATCTGATGATTTTTGTATGTTTGCAGGAAAAACATGTGGAGAAGGATAAACTGCTGATGTTATCACAAAGGAAGAAAATGAGACAGCCAGATATGTTGTAAATGTCCGTACACAGTTGGGGGAGAGTTTCACTTTCCAATACATTGGAAGTAGAGGAAGTCTAAATTGTGATGATGGCTAGAAGGTGGAAATTGAGCAGTCAATTGGGAAGCTTGAAGAGACTGAAGAGAGGACCATTGAAGAATTTCTAAAATATATAGAAGAATTGGAACAACATAAGGATTTGATGATCAAATCATCAAATGAGACCATGGGGTCTTATAGTTTTAAAACTGACAAGTTGTGTGTGAATGCAGGTATTGAAGAAGACAGTTCATGTGATGAAACTGTATTCATTGAAGCTGAAAGTTGCCAAGAAAAGTATGATGATGATTATCTTTCGAAGGAAGATCAGATTGAATTATTGCAGCAAAAGGAATTCATAAATTCTTTGTTTTATGAAAGAATTTGTTTCAATGAAGTTGTGTTTGATGATGATAAATTTGTTGTTAATGATGATAATGACAGATTGATTTTATTGAATGGCCAAATGAAGATTTATGGACAGATAACTGAAATTATTGCAGAGATGGAAAATCAGAATTCTATTCTGATGAAAGATGAAGAGGTAGTGACAGCAGGAAACTTGACTTGTGAAGGTAACTATGAAGATTGCACAGAGAGTTTCTCAGATGAGATGACAAATTTTTGGCATGAGTTAAGTGTTCTGGAGCAGAGGATAGAAGCACAGAGAATAAGTGTTCAGATTGTAAAGACAGAGATGAATGAGAATGAGAAGGTTCATTTTTATGAACCAATGCAAGGTGACATCCTTGAGAAGGATGATACAGAGGATAGACTAATAGACAGTCTCGAGATTTTTTTGAAGGATTGGAATCAGGATCCTGATGTGTTGATAATAGAGCAGCAGATTGCAGTGTTGCCGGAAGAGGAAGAGACACAAAGATTTGATAACTTTGATGTTTGTTTTATGATTGTAGGTACTAATGGAAGGACTAAAAGATGTTTGTTCTAGGAGAGGAAAAGAGATGATGACAGTGACTGGCAATTTAAATACCAGTCTGTAGAATTTTTGAAGGAAGAGAACGAAAAAATTGTCACAAGTAACAATCAGGAAGAAGTTTTCAGTTGCAGAAAACAAGAGTGTGTGGATGATTTGGGGGTAGCTAGTGCAAGATTTCAGCAAGCTAGAGCAAGGGCTCGACAATTAAGGGCAAGAACCGAAGTAAAATTAGCAGCAAGAGTTCAGCAAGTAATAACTCAGCAAGCAGGAACAGGAGTAAGAGTTCAACAATCAAAAGGAAGCAGTATCTAGCAGTCCGAAGATAAATTAGATCAGAAAATTGAATTGATAATAACGCTGATGGTGAAGGTGTCTTAGAAGAGGACAGCAGCAAGAAAACAAAGAAGCAACAACAACAAGAGGAAGACAGTCACAGGTTGTGAAATCTTAGCAAGTGGAAAGATGCAGCATAAGATATGGAAGCCTGGAGAAGTGCAGAAGAAGAATATTGCAACAGATGATCAGTTGCAGAAAAAAGTGTGGGATCCATGAAGATAAGGACTGAAAGCACATGATCAAGAGATCATGATTAATTTTAATCTTGGGAGTCTGATGCAGGGGCATTAGGTGCAATAAAATACTTTGTATTTAAGTAGACATAGGGGGGTCTGATGTTTCTAATTACTTATGTAATTATTAGTAGTTTGAATAAATATAGTGAGGAATTGTAAATGTTCTCGAATCATTGGAGAACATGAGAGAATTTAATTAGCTTGGAATGTGAAGAGTCAGTTTCAGTAAATCTGGGGATTTAGGCTAAATTTAGGACTTTGAGAATTTCAAGATTTTTGTCGAGTTGTAAGGGAGCTTAATTGATTCATTAATCTTTTGTATAAATGTAAGCCCAAAGGCATAAGATGATCAGTTCGGGAGATAGAGAGTTAGAGTAGGTTTTGGAGGAAGAGTTTCTGTAAGCCTACAAGTAGCTGAAAAGGGCCATTTGATTTTGAAGATCTGGCCACAGATAAGGAGTTTTGTAAATTGATTACATTTTTTTATATAAAAGGGTTGATTTCGAATTGTATGTGTGCAATGGTTTATTAGATTGATTGCTTCTGTGAGGAAACTATTCAGAAATATAATACTCAGAATTTATGAGTAAAAGATGGAATGAAATTATATGATAATGGGTATATATATGTTTGAAGGGATTTGATAAGTCTATAATTTGGTCATCGATCTTTGAACAGATTGATGACACAGTGATAATTAAACCACTGCTATGAACTCATTGTGTGAGTGAATACAGGGTCTGAAATCATTATGAATTTAGTGCATAAGCAATGCATTTGAGCAAAGAATGGAAAAAGAGAAATCTGGAATCGAATTAAGGGAACCTGGTCTGTTGAAATTGGGATTATCAACCAGTGAATGGAAGAAGTGAGGGCAGAGGGTTTTCAAACCCATTCGAAGTTATTGAAGGAAATTAATATAACGTAATTTGTGCAGTAAAGACCGAGGAAAACTGGCCCTATTCGAAACACCAAACTGGAGCACCGTCGAATGAAATTGAGTGGAAGCACCATAAGTGATGGCACAGTTTGAAGAGAAGTGGAACTCTAGTTGTGTAACAGAAATCGAAGTTAAAGAGGCATGATCGAATTGGAAGGTGCTAGGGTTAATGAACTGACAATCCAATGGTTCGTTGAGTAAATAAGAAGGCGAAACCATGAATAAATGAGAAGGCAGAACAGTGAATGGGGAGGCGGTTTTGAGAAATAAAACCAGAAGTATCACGTGGCTATTTAAGTGGTAATTTGTTTTTCCTTTTTGAACACGATAGCGTTAGATGTTGAACACGTGGCGTTGAGTGGTTTTTAATTACCACTTTTATCGCCTGATTCCTGATGGTTAAGGATCGGAAGTAGATAGAGCGCGATGTCCATTTAATTTGGATCAGCTAAGATCCAAGGGCTTCCATATCATGAAGTTGCATAGGCATTTATAGAGGTAAGTCACATTTCTATGACCGAACGTTCATAAAAGATGTGGGCCAGATCTGTCATAACGTTGGACGATATGATATGTTGAAATATATATGGGTCTGAACGATATTTAAAGGTTAAGCCTTGAAATATTGTGGCATGCGATTGGAAAGAGATTTGGGTTGATATCAAATATCCACCGTGATATTTGATTAATTAAAACATGAAATTATATAATGTGAGCCAGCTATATATGAGATGGGGAAAGGAATATGGCTTTAATGGGCTTTATGATAGAGTTCATTCGAATTCCATGAGGTGAGAGCAAGGATCTATTTTGATCTTAAAGCAATGTTATGTTTTGGGCATTGGGTTTTATTTTTAAACCATACAGAGTTGAATATAAGATCTCAAGTTGAATACTGAGATATGAAGTTTTAGAACGAGTTTGAGTCGGTGATATTTTCCAAGGTCGAGCTCAGAAATTATATCCAGAGTGTGGGCTAAAAGAAGCGTTGAAGGTTTGAATGTAAGACCAACCCTATTAATAAAGGGAAAGTTAAGTAAAGAGTCACCACATATGTGATGTGTGGAACCCTGGTTATTTAACCAATGCTAAATAGATTGGTATGAGTTGTTTATAAAGGGAATTCGACTATGGTTTAAGTCATAGATTCTTCAAGGAGGTAAGCCTGAGCATAAGATATTGAAATCTGGATGTATGGTTTTATAACCATTATTAAGGAGTAAACTTCGCATTTGAGGTTTGTATTATTTCCTTTATAAAACATCATTTTTATTGGAAGAAGTTTCCGTAAGCAGGCTTGTATATTTAGGTTATAACAGAGATTTCAACCTTTGATGGAAAATCTTCAACATTGATTTAAATTTCCAGTTCAGAAATTAAAATATTGAAATTTCCCATATTGGGAATTTGGGTTGGATTAAAAATTGGAGATGCATCTTTATATGCATGAGATTTGAGAATGTGGGTTTGGTAGGGTGAGCCTGCCATCAGGTGGTATCAGAGCTGGAATATCTCGTTTGAAATTTAACTATGGAATGCATATGTGATGAAAGTAATGAAAGAAATTTGAAGTTTCAAATCTGTTTAAGAGTGATTGCAGATTTGAAGAGGTGTGCAGTGAAGGTATTCAGATTTGTAGAATCTGAATTTGAAGGAAAAGATTTTTGAAGATTACCAGGATATGTTCTGAAGATGTGAACACAGGTGTGATGGTGATGGAAAAGAGATAATATTTAAATCTGACAGGACAGCATGCAGTGTAGCAGAGCATTGAGAGAAATTACAAAAAAAATTGCAATGAATGTTGAACAAACCTTGAAGGTGAGGTATTTTTTATTTTATTTTTTAAATGTAGATTGCAGATAATTGAGGAGCATCTTAGCAAGAATATCACAGCTTTGAAAATCAGTGATGAAAGAAGCCATTGAAGGTTTCTAAAGAGAAAGTAAAGTGTGGAAGAACCTTGATAATTCCCAACGGAGGTTGGATGAAAAGAGAACAGATGTGTTCTTGAAAGGGTGCAAAGGAGTGAAGCCTGAAGGAGCAAAGAGGAATGCTCAGAATTTTCCTGAAGATAGAGGAACTGTACTTGCCAAAAGACCGGATCCATATAGAAGATTGGTGAGGTAAGTTATGACAAGGAGGACTTGTTAGTGCAGAGGTTTTAGTGTAGCCCATGATGAATGAAGGAGAAGATGACTACTGATAGTCATAACAGAGATTTCAGAGGTTCTGAGAGAGGCCACAATAGAATGAAGATGAAGAAAGAGGATGCCAAGACAGATGGCATGCAGAGACAGTTAAATAAAGAAGAGTATGAGAAAGAGGTAGCTGAGATCAAGGAGTTCAAAAAACTGCAGATGATGATAGAGGAAAGCCAGAAAGTTGGTTAGATCATGAAGATGAAGGTAAAGTGGCGCAGGCTACAGATGAAGAAAGAGAAGATGATACATGCTTAGCTGAAGGAGAGATTACTCAGGATGATTGAGTATTTGGAGAAGGACTTGAAGACTGAAACTTCAAGTGAGACCAAGGGGTCAAATGACTTTACATCTGATGATTTTCGTATGTTTGCAGGAAAAAAATGTGGAGAAGGACAAACTACTATTGTTGTCACAAAGGAAGAAAATGAGATAGCTAGATATGTTGTAAATGTCCATACATAGTTGGGGGAGAGTTTCACTTTCCAATACATTGGAAGAAGAGGAAGTATAAATTGTGATGATGGCCAGAAGCTGGAAATTGAGCAGTCAATTGGACAGCTTGAAGAGACTGAAGAGAGGACCATTGAAGAATTTCTGAAATATATAGAAGACTTGGAACAACAGAAGGATTTGATGATCAAATCATCAAATGAGACCATGGGGTCTTATGATTTTAAAACTAACAAGTTGTGTGTGAATGCAAGTATTGAAGAAGACAGTTCATGTGATGAAACTGTATTCAGTGAAGCTGAAAGTTGCCAAGAAAAGTATGATGATGATTATCTTTCAGAGGAAGATTAGATTGAATTATTGCATCAAAAGGAATTCATAAATTCCTTTTTTTATGAAAGAAATTGTTTCAATGAAGTTGTGTTTGATGATGATAAATTTGTTGTTAATGATGATAATGAAAAATTGATTTTATTGAATGGCCAAATGAAGAGTGATGGACAGATAACTGAAATTATTGCAGAGATGGAAGATCAAAATTCTATTCTGATGAAAGATGAAGAGGTAGTGACAGCAGGAAACTTGACTTGTGAAGTTAGTGAATATTTCACAGAGAGTTTCTTAGATGAGATGACAGATTTGTGGCATGAGTTAAGTGTTTTGGAGCAGAGGATAGAAGCGCAGAGAATAAGTGTTCAGATTTTAAAGGCAGAGATGAATGAGAATGAGAAGGTTCATTTTTATGAACCAGTGCAAGGAGAAATCCTTGAGAAGGATGATGCAGAGGAGAGACTAACTGATAGTCTCGAGAGTTGTTTGAAGGATTGGAATCAGCATACTGATGTGTTGATAACATAGCAGCAAATTGCAGTGTTGCCAGAAGAGGAAGAGACACAAAGATTTTATAACTTTGATGTTTTTTTTATGATTGCAAGTACTGATGGAAGGACTAAAGGATGTTTGGTCTAGGAGAGGAAAAGAGATGATGACAGCGACTGGAAATTTAAATACCAGTCTGAAGAATTGCTTAAGGCAGAGAACAAAGAAATTGTCAGAAGTGACAATCAGGAAGAAGTTTTCAGTTGCAGAAAACAAGAGGGTGTGGATGATTGGGTGGAAGCTAGCGTAATATTTCAGCAAGCTAGAGTAAGGGCTCAACAATTAAGGGCAAGAACTGGAGTAAAATCAACAGCAAGAGTTCAGCAAGTAAGAACTCAGCAAGCAGGAACAGGAGTAAGAGTTCAGCAATCAAAAGGAAGCAGTATCCAGCAGTCCGAAGATAAATTAGATCAGGAAATTGAATTGATATGAAAGTTGATGGTGAAGGTGTCTTAGAAGAGGATAGCAACAAGAAAACAAAGAAGCAGCAACAACAAGAGGAAGACAGTCACAGACTATGAAATCTTAGCAAGTGGAAAGATGTAGCATAAGATATGGAAGCCTGGAGAATTGCAGAAGAAGAATATTGCAACAGATGATCAGTTGCAGAACAAAGTGTGGGGTCCAGGAAGACAAGGACTGAAAGCTCATGATCAGGAGATCATGATTAATTTTAACCTTGGGAGTCTGATGTAGGGGCATTAGGCGCAATAAAATACTTTGTATTTAAGTAGACATAGGGGGTCTGATGTTTCTAATTTCTTATGTAATTATTAGTATTTTGAATAAATATAGTGATGAATTGTAAATTTTCTCGAATCATTGGAGAACATGAGAGAATTTAATTATCTAGGAATGTGAAGAGTCGGTTTCAGTAAATCTGGGGATTTAGGCTAAATTAGGACTTTCAGAATTTCAAGAGTTTTGTCGAGTTGTAAGGGAGCTGAATCGATTCATTAATATTTTGTATAAATGTAAGCCCAAAGGCATAATATGATCAGTTCGGGAGATAGAGAGTTAGAGTAGCTTTCGGAGGTAGATTTTTTGTAAGCCTATGGGCAGCTGAAAAGGGCCATTTGATTTTGAAGATCTCGCCACACACAAGGAGTGTTGTAAATTGATTACATTTGTTTATATAAAAGAGTTGATTCTAAATTGTATGTGTGCAATGGTTTATTAGATTGATTGCTTCTATGAGAAAACTATTTATAAATCTAATACTCAGAATTTCTGAGTAGAAGCTGGAATGAAATTCTGTGATAATGGGTATATATATGTTTGAAGGGATTTTATAAGTCTATAATCTAGTCATCGATATTTGAACAGATCGATGACACAGTGATAATTAAACCACTTCTATGAACTCGTTGTGTGAGTGAATACAGGGTCTAAAATCATTGTGAAGTTAATGCATAAGCGATGCATTTGAGAAAATAATGGAGAACGAGAAATCTGGAATTGAATTAAGGGAACCTGATCTGTTGAAATCAAGATTATCAACCAGCGAATGGAAGAAGTGATGGCAGAGGGTTTTCAAACCCATTCAAAGTTATTGAAGGCAATTAATATAACTTAATTTGTGTAGTAAAGACCGAGGAAAACCGGCCCTGTTCAAAACACCAAACTGGAGCACTGTCGAATGAAATCGAGTGGAAGCACCATAAGTGATGGTGCAGTTTGAAGAGAAGCAGAACTCTGGTTATGTAATAGAAATAGAAGTTAAAGAGGCGTGATCGAATTAGAAGGTGTTGGGGTTAATGAACTCACAATCCAATGGTTCATTGAGTAAATAAGAAGGCAGAATAGTGAATGAGGAGGCGGTTTTGAGAAATAAAACCTGAAGTATCATGTGGCTATTTAAGTGGTAAGTTGTTTTTCCTTTTTTAATGCAATAGCGTTAGATGTTGGACGCATGGCATTGAGTGGTTTTTAATTACCACTTTTATTGCGTGATTTCTGATGGTTAAGGATCGGAAGTAGATAGAGCACGATGTCCATTCAATTTGGATCGGTTGAGATCCAAGGGCTTCCATATCATGAAGTTTCCTAGGCATTAATAGAGGTAAGTCAAATTCCTATGACCAAACGTTCATAAAAGTTGTGGGCTAGATCTGTCATAACGTTGGATGATATGATATGTTGAAATATATATGGGTCTGAACAATATTTAAAGGTTAAGCCTTGAACTATTGTGGCATGCGAATGGAAAGAGAGTTGGGTTGATATCAAATATCCATCGTGATATTTGATTAATTAAAACATGAAATTATATAATGTGAGCCAACTATATATTAGATGGGGAAAGGAATATGGCTTTAATGGGCTTTATGATAGATTTCATTTGAACGCCATGAGGTGAGAGCAAGGATTTATTTTGATCTTAAAGCAAAGCTATATGTTTTGGGCATTGGGTTTTATTTTTAAAACATACAAAGTTGAATATAAGATATCAAGTCAAAGATTAAGATATGGAGTTTTAGAACGAGTTTAAGTCAGTGATATTTGCTAAGGTCGAGCTCAGAAATTATAGCCAGAGTGTGGGCTAAAAGAAGCGTTGAAGGTTTGAATGTAAGATCAACCCTCTTAATATAGGGAAAGTTAAGTAAAGAGTCACCACATATGTGATGTGTGGAACCCTGGTTATTTAACCAATGCTAAATAGATTGGTCCGAGTTGTTTATAAATGGAATTTGACTATGGTTTAAGTCATAGATTATTCAAGGAGGCAAGCCTGAGCATAAGATATTGAAATCTGGATGTATGGTTTTATAACCATTGTTAAGGATTAAACTTCGCATTTTAGGTTTGTATTATTGCCTTTATAAAACATCAATTTTATTGGAAGAAGCTTCTGTAAGCAGGCTTGTATATTTAGGTTATAACAGAGATTTCAACCTTTGATGGAAAAGCTTTAACATTGATTTAAATTGCCAATTCAGAAATTAAAATATTGAAATTGCCCAAATTGGGATTTTGGGTTGGATTGAAAATTGGAGATGCATATTTATATGCATGAGAGTTGAGAATGCGGGTTCGGTAGGGTAAGCCTGCCATCAAAATGTAACAATCAGAATTTTTCCTACCGCAAGATGATATTGTTTGTTTAGTTGCTTTGGAAAGGTAACTACAACCTATTCCAAAGAACTAATCCTGAGCTAGATTGGTGGAAAGAGCCCTAAAAATGTAAAAATTTCTAGATGAATTTTATTAAGCGTTATGTTATTTGGGTTGTTATTACTCAGAGGGTAAATGGATATGAAACCAATGGTGTTATGACCTGACCCAAAACTGAATGCAATCAAATATGATAATGTAATATTTTCAATTCGATGAATCCTAATTAAAGTAAGGAGAGAGTTTCTATTCACTTCCAACAATGCAAAAATTGATAAAAAAGAGAAAATATAAAAAATTATCTAATGAACTAATTTTATGAATCTAAAACTAATTCTTTTTTTTTTTAGAATGTAAACGATGCAAATGTAATCGATACACAATTCACTTGAAAAGTATGCAAATGTAATATATGCACATTTTTCGTTCATATTCTGAAAAATGAGAATTCTAATTATGCAAATGTGATCTATGCATGAGAATTCTCAGACAAAAGATGATTCTAATGTAATCTAAATAACCAACCAAGTGTAAGTAAATAAAATTGGGTGAGAATTCTAAAGGTAATAAAACAAAAACACTCAAAGGCGATTAACACTTAGACAAAAAGAAAAAAGATGAAAAATTGTGAAGAGACTGAGACACACCTCAAAGTAATGACCAAAGGAAATCAAATTAAGAATTTATCAAAAAAGAAACGCAAAAAACCAAAATAAATTAACGGAGACTGATGCAAAAGTTGTTGAAAGAAATTCAAACATAAGACTTTGACAGTCAAGACAAGTTGGGGCAGACACATAATCTGGTAATCTAGTTCCATAAAAGAGAATTCTTAATTTTTCACAAATTTTCCATAAGCCCGCAGGTTATAATAGAGAAAAGTGTGGTACCACACTATTCTGAACTAAAACCTATGGAGGCTATCGTACTGTCTTTAAATAAAAACTACAGAGGCTAGGAAAAGTATAGAAAAAATAAAAATTCACATTTTCTTTTCAAGGGTTCTAAAAATTTATCTACCCAACCTAGTTTTAGACTAATAAGAATCAAAAAATTGTTTAAAAGTCAAACTGAAAATAAAAAAAGAAAACAAAGTTCATTTTCCCGAGTGGAGTCGCCATTTTGTTATGCGGATAAACCCTCCTTGCGGACAAGAACGATCTCCCTAGTATCCTAAGGATATCTAGAAACAAATAACCAAATGCAAACCATTTTCTCTAGATCATTTATGATTCATAATTATTAATTAACAAAGTATGAGGACATGCCCCTACCTGAAGTCCAATGCTTGCTGTAATCTTTATATCCAGTCACTCCAAAAGAGGTCACTTCAACATGTTAAACCTACAATCAAAGACAAAAAGAAGGATTAAAAGCACCTGAAAGATATAATAATTCCGAAAACACTAACCTATCTCAATGATCAAGGAATTCAAGAATTAAATTACTCAAATAGATACATGAAAAAATTAATGAGAAAATAGAATCCATTTGTATTAACTTGTATAATAAGAAGTAACCTTACAACCTTGTCGCCTTGATGTTATATAGGTTCTTTTGGGGTCCTGAACAACCATTTTCCCTCGGTTTGACAAGCCTTCTTCTCTCTGAAATAGCATGAAACTATGGATATGAGTATGTGATCGTTCTCATACCAATGATGCCAAGCATAGAGAGTATAATTTCTTCAGCAATTCTCTGATCCACCAAAGTCTACCCTTGATACTAAAACATGAGTTCACTTTATAGGAGAATGAAGGAAGTTTCAGTTCCATAAAGAGGGGGGATAAATTCCTCTCATGAAGGGATTTTAGATCCAAATACCAATGGATAATCTCCATTAATGAAGGGATAAAGGTTCATGAATGAAAGGATGAAGCTCGACCTGATTATGCTTCTAGAAGCATCCAGCTAGGAGAATATTGGAACAGCTGGGCTTCTAGAACTTAAATTTTCTTTTATTTTACCTTTTACGGTAGTCCGCAATTTTAATAGAGCAAGAAACCGCGGTACTGTAGGTAAGGACTAGGAAAAGTGTGGCGTTAGAATTTTTAGGGTTTTAATGTGATTTTCTGCAATTCCAAGACTTAGTTTAGGAACTTTATGGTTTTGGACCTCTAAGGGAGCATAATATAGGTAATGATGAACCCATATAGATAGCTAAATGTCATGGTGACAAATTTTAGTGTAACAACAACAATAACTATGTTTGACTTATATAGGGCACAACAATAACAACATGGGGATACATGGGAAGAACAATAATAATAGGGGATACAATAAAAATAACAAAAAAAAGGGAGATATAGAAATATTATAGGGACCTAACATTTTCTAACATTCTCAATTTCTCAATTTCTTTACATACCCTATCATAATTACAATCCTGAAATGTATGGAGAAAATTAGTTGCACGCACATCCCAACTATGGATCGAGGCAAATGGGATCATATCACACCATTCTTGGGAAAAGCTTGTAAAATACAAACTAAAAGTCTTGTATAGAACAAGTTCATCAATATCGATCCCAAAATGATTAAAAATTAAAGAAAAGTGAAGAATGTGTTCAAATGCAGAAGTATTACCTTCACTGTCGAATATTACCTTCATCAAGCGTCCTGTGGTTTCCATTATAGTGTTCCAATTTGATGGTTAAGAGTTACGACTATAAACATGAAGGTTAATAGGAGTCACTAAGAAAAATTAAACTATATAACACAAGGCTTGCAAAGAAAACTTTTCAAAGGGAGGCCCTCCTTCTAACACCAAAAATGTTGATGAACAACAATGACCTCATCGACATTAAAGGAGACTACCCTATCAGGGCCCCAAATTATACCCTTTTCCATTGAAGATGGTGGTTCTAACTGGTTATGGGCCTAGTTACCCCAACTCCTATGGCTAGCCTAAAGGTTATCCCAGTTGAATCTAAGTGTTATTCTAACCTAATCCTACTTATCCTATGTCAAGGTAACACTATTTGTTTATCCTATTACATAATGCTATAGATATGCATTAATTGAAGAAATCTCTGGATTATTCAAAATGTTATAAAACAATGGTCAAGGTTTCGAATCCCAATGGGAATCCATCTTCAGGACAAGATGTTGAATGAAGAATGAAAGAAAGACGAAAAAGTCAAGGTTTACATAGTGAAAAAAGAAGAGGAGCCGACAAAAAATAACTAATGATGAACCACACTGGTTGGTTCGAAACGCGTCGACCAAATCTATTCTGATGTGATTTTCACCGAAAATTTTTTATCACAAAAAATAACTAATTAATATTCTTTAAATTTATCTAATTTATCTAGTGAATTTTATTTTAATAAATAAATAATTTATTCTAATATATTTTAATAATTTATTTTATTTTAATAAATTATAATAGTATATATATAATATCATATATTCATTAATTTAATAATAATATTTATTAATTTATTTTAATAAATTATTAATCAAAATAATTTAAATAATTATATTAATGGCTTAATTTTAAGTGATAAAACCAAAATGTTACTAAATTTTTAAGAAAAAAAAAAAAAAACTTTTTATAAAATTATAATAAATACTAACTTAAAATTACCTAATTAAATTAATAATATAAAAATTAATTCTTAATCTTTAATTTAGTGATGAATATTAAACTATAATCCCATAGAATATGAGATAACCCTAAATGGTACTACTAATAATAAATATTTACAAAATTAATAATTTTTAATTAGTAAAATTAATAATTAATAAAATTAAATAATAGTTTATTTAATTAATATTAACCTTTGTTATTTATTCAAACAAGTAAATAAATAATAAATAAATGTTAATAAATAATATTTATTGCTTATTAATTCTAATAATCATTATTTATTCAATTTATTATTAATTTATTATTATTATTATTATTTTTTTAATTCAATCCTAATTAATCCAATCCGCTTTATTATACCTATGTAACTATGCTAATAATATCCATATATTATGTCTCTCTCTCTATATATATATGAATTAGTATAAATCTAATAAAATGAATACTATTTTACAATAAAAGTACTACTAAAATTGTATTAAAATGTTAAAATTAAATAAATGTTATTATTAAAATACATATATTACTAATATGAGTCCTAATACTACCCTAACTCCATCTAATAAAATAATGTAATTAATATTATATCTAAAATAATAATATTATATTATATTAATATAATAATACTACCTATAATATATCAATATATCTATGTAGTTATGTGTTATGATAGTAAATGTGTTATTATACTAAATAGGTATATCCGTTATAACTATGTTAATATTAATAAAGTTAAATGTTAATCTTAATTTTTTTACTCTTATATATTATTATTTCTATTATATTATATTCATTATTATTTGATTATTATATAAATAATGTTTATTTATTATGATATTATTGTATAATATTACATTAATACGAGAAGAGTAAGTTCAATTCAACATTAACTTTAAAATTTAATGTTATAAATGTTACAAATTGTTAAATTGTGTTAATTGCTCGTAATATTATAATAATAAAAAGTAGAAATTTATATACGAAATATAAATAAAAAAAATTCGTAACTTGATCTTTAATAGTTTCAGTAAATATTAGGTTCATGTGCAAAGAATATTTATTTACCTCAATGAAAAAAGAGTTTTTGCGAATAAGATTACAAATTCAGTGCAATTGTGATCTATGAAAATGATTAAATGGAAGAATGAAAGGAGAGGTTCAAGAAATCTTTAATAAATAAGAAGTTATATTTTCGAAAAGTTTTAATGGTCTTCCCTGATCCGGGTGTCACACGAGTGAGGATCCACGTGTGGATCATGGAAGGGAATAAGATGACACGGGGTATGGTTGGTGGGCGGCTCGGCCCCATGCTACCACACGCCGAGAATGAATGAAGGCAAGAGGGGCAATAAAACACTGTTAGAAGCAGGTGGGGATGTGAGCCACAGGGCAAGACAATTAGCAAGAAAAATATGTTACATGCAAAGTATGCGTAATTGTTATTCCATAGTGTTGTGGATTCCTGCAACGTTGGTCCGAGGGTGCAATAGAGAGGGAGGCTCCCACACAATTGAGCTGTGATGACCCGGGTATGTATCTCAAGCTCATTTGCTAGCAAAAATGGTGTTTTTGTCTCAGGGTGGGGAGAATGACTTTAAGAGTTATCCAAAGTTGCATTATTTGATTTGTTAAACTTCGTCTAATTTGTCTATGATGGGCCTTGTAGTTTCAATTTCTCTAATGTATGGAAAGCTCTTGGCCCAAATGGGTATACATGTTGGAAATTAATTCCAACTGCAAACCTGAGTAGCAGGATAGCAAGCTTTAATTATGACTTGACAAGAGCAACAAATATTTCTTGTTTTGGTTTACACTCAATCGTGCATTAAAATGCTAAGTTTGAATCCCCGCATCAGCAACTTCGCCGCAACCATCTTCTGATCCATCAAATCGTGGTCTGCACCATGTTACCTCTCGCCTTAACATCATTCACCTAACTCCATTTAAAAGAAAAGGGGCGCAATAGGTCAAAGTTTGAATTTTGAATTTTAAAGTTTTAGGTCATATAGTTTTATAATATATATGTAATAGATAGCAGTAGTGTTGAGGCTGCTCCGTGTATGTAAGTAGTGTCTATGTGTTAAACAATGAAGACAAAGAGAGCAGAAAATAGAGAAAGCTTGAAGATTTGTGTTTTGTAGCAGCGAAGCAAACTCTGTGTGTTTCCACAACTGAAACTATGTGTTGCCGCAACTGAAACTTTGTGTCACCGCAACTGAAACTGTGTGTTGCCGCAAAAGAATGTTGTGTGTGTAGTAGCAACTGATGTTGTGTGTGTAGCAGCAACTAAGACTCGGTGTTGCCACAAAAGAAACTATGTGTAGTAGCAACAAAACACTGTGCGTTGCCGCAACAAAAACTGGGTGTAGCAGCAACAAAAGATTGTGTGAAGGCAACAAATGAAAAACACATTGAGAAGTATTTTAATTGAATCCAGATATGTAGTTTTAATGAAAGATTGTACTTTGTAACAGTTAGTTTTTTTAATGCTTAATGAAATAGAGTTTTACTCAATCTCTCTATCCACATTGATTTTAGTATTAACTCTATATTAGAAGAGGAATTTATTTTTCCTCTCTGTTGTTCCGGAATAACCAGAAATTCAAACAGTATCAAAGCGTTAGAAACTTTTCAACAATACACTGATCTTACAATCATATTACAGTCTGTAATTTGATTAGTGGATCCTGCAAATTATCTAAAATATTCCTTCATAGGGCTCATCGTATGAACGGTGGTGTCTGTGGTCTCTTAAAACCAACCAGGGATGGTTTCTATGCTTGCTATCATTACATATGTCTTGACGTTTCAAAGTCCATGTTGTATAGTAAGTTTTTGGCCCTAATAGGAGTGTATTCGCCTTATAATTCTATAATTTTTTGTAATTTGAATAGTGAAACCTGTAAATTGTTCAAAATTTTGTTTCGCATGGCTCCCCATGTGAAAGACAGTTTCTGTGGCTTCTCGGGCTTCTTAAGATCAACTAGGGGTTCTTTTTGTGGCTGTTATGGCTCCATATGGGTTGACGTGTGGTCTATGTGGCTACTTAAGACAAACCAGGGGTTGGACTGCTCCTCCATAGGGATTTTGAGAAAGGAAAATATATGTAACTCAAGCAGTAGATACATTGAGGCGGAGGTCGAATGTGAGTCCAACTGGGTGAAAGTCTTGAGGAAAATGTTGATATGGTCGAGAGGAATTAAAAAATATGTTTTTTTTTTATATTGCACATCTTCTAAGACTGTATATCTCTCGGGCTTCTACAAAAAGGGTAATAACTTCGATGCGGATTCGAGTGAATTCACAGTTGCTAGGTGGCCCAAGAAAGAGGAAAATGGTCAAGACACAGCCAGGTAAAGGCAATGGAGGACGTGGTGGAAAGCTTGAAATACAGAAAGGAAAGGAAAAGGCAACTTCAATAAGAAACCCTTAGTGCAGAAGGGGAAGGAAAAAAAACCAAGAAAATATGTAAAATTTATTGCATGCATATGGAGTCAGTACTCCGGCTCAAGTTAAGTGTGTGATCTCTGGATCAGAGAAATATTTGAATACAAAAGTAGAGACAAACATTCCGAATAATGAAATGGAACCCCTAGTGACAGGCCTAGGAAATGCTAGAGGTCGATTGTCTATGTTTAAACAGTCAGTACACCTTTAGTGGTCCATGAAATATTTGACGATAAAGGCCATTATGGTAGTACAAGAAGCAGGAGGAAAATAAGAACCGAGTCTTGCAAAGATTCACTGAGACATTCAAGCCATCCAGCTTCATCTTCACCATCAAAATGTGCATCTTAGTCAAATTGAAAGACAATTCCACAATTTGGATCAAGTCAACATGCCTAGGTTGAGTTCTCAAGATCTGACATCGATTGTATCATCTGATGAATAATTACAGGGAGAAATACATCATTTTGTTTCTGGTGATCTGATGTGGTTGGTTAGCATTTATTTTTATAATATTATCTTTAATGGGATAGTAGATATCATAGTATATAAGGTCTAGAAAGACAGAATCAAACTGTTTAAATTTTGGTTGGCTTATAACTCTTTGAGGTGGCCAACGCACCTACTTACCTTCGGGCAAGTTGAGGTCACCAAAAATTCTATATGATGTAACCTATTGTTTTGTTAGAAAGGAATGATTAGAAAGACACTACCAAACTTACAAAAAAAAATGTTATAGTCTCAAAAATCAAGAAAAATCCCAAGATTTTGTAAAGAATTTCACTTCTTCAAAGAATAGTCCATGAGGACAAAATGTGATTCATTTAATATGAAAAATGAATTGTAGGGAAGACTCATGAAATGAAATTACTAAAAGGAAAAGGTTCACTTTAGTGGTAAATCTTTTCATGCAGGGGTCCATTTCCATGTCATCCATCATTGGTAAATATTTCATGCAGGGGTCCATTTCAGCAATAGGTAACTGTTACAATTAGAATCTGTGAATGATTACAATAGTGAAATTAGTAATAGATTCTGAAATAGATCACTATGAAAATTCACCATGTATAAAATTAAAAGAAAATATAATTAGCATAAAATTCAACTCACAAATCAATTCAAGAGAAACAATTTATGATAGCGAAAAAATGTTTCTAGAAAAGATTCAATTACAAAACAACAATTTCTTTCTTATACAAAAGTATTCCTCTCTAACTGCATATAATAAAAATAGAAGACCAGAGAAACAAGAGTGTAATATCTAATCCCTCCAATTCAAAATTTTCTCCCCTGGTTTGAATTCATATCTGTTGGAATTTCTGAACAATTCTAAAAATACAGAGGAAATATAATTCCTCAACTCAACACAAAGATTCAAATGTAAATATTCTAGATAGAGATGCATAAAATTTCTATTTCATTAAGCATAGGAAATCTATTACAAAATAAAGTTTTCTTCCTCAGAACTTCAGTTCTGGATTTACACAAAAATTTCACTTCTTGACTACTGCAAACACAGTGCTTCTTTTTTTTAGCCTTCGAGCTCTTTTTCACACACAGTCAACATTGTTTTTTTTTTTTACACACTCTCCCTTAAAAAAAAAAACACAGTAGCATACTTGCGCTCGGGCCTTTTTCTTTTATATATGACATAACAAAACTATTAAAAAAAATAAAACAAAACTATATTTATATATATTATAAACTTTATAAGTTTATAATATATATATTACAACTTATATATATGTCCTAAAGTCAAACGACTTTGTAATAAAACATGTTGCGGCAAATGAAAAAACATTTTAAAACATTAATCGTAAGTTATAAACCTTTATGCATTTCGTGGATTTTAAAACCTTTTATGCAATCTGGTTAAAAGATTTATCACATCCATCAGAGTCCTTGCTGACTGGACTCTTCAACCTTGCGATCGGGCTCCTATTGGATTGAGGTGGACCCCTGGCAGATTCCAAATATGTTCGACCGCATTACATAATTCTTTATTGCATCCATTTCGTCATTGGCTAACTGGGCTTCAGGATTTGCGATAAGATCGTGATTGGGTACGAGATTTGACGTGGATTCATGGGCTCCATTTGACTGACGTGGAGCATTTAAAACTTCAAACAAATGTGCGGGGAGACATTGCAGTTTGGTGGCATTTTAATGGCGGTAGGTGTAGTTTGGAATGCAAAGGTAACATGGATTTGGAGCCACGGTTCTTCATTGTAGCGAAAAAGGCTACTGCCACTTAACCCAAAAATTTTAACTTGCAGGGATTTAAATGCACAGTGGAGTGCACAAAAAAAAAAAATTTCCACTGTTGTACTTCGCATTTCCATCAAAATTAAAACTCGTCCTCCTTGCTAGTGTGCAGTTGAGTTTAACATTTCAACACTCCCCCTTAAATTCAACTGCTGCATCCTCTTGCATACCCAGAAATTTTCTCAAATAATTAAATATTTTCTGCCCCAATTGTTTTTTCAATATATCAGCAAACTGCTCTTCTATTCTGCAATGTTGCAAAACAATTTCACCATTGTTCACTAGCTCTCTGATGTAGTGATACTTGGCATCAGTGTGTTTCGTTCTCTTATGAAACACTAAATTCTTGGATAAAGCTATAGATTATCTATTATCACAATATATTGTTGTGCCTTTTACTTGTTCATGACACAAAGTTCTCAACATTCTCCTCATCCATACTACTTGACATGTTGCTACTGTAGCTGACACATACTCTTCCACTATTGTTGATAAAGCCACAATTGGTTGTTTCTTAGAAGCCCATGAAATGGATCCTGATCCCATATGAAAAACATATCCAAGGGTGATTTTCCTATCATCTATACTTCCAGCCCAATCACTGTCAGTATATCCAATCAATTCAAAATTTTCTGAAGTGGTGTATAAAATTCCATACCTTCTTGTTCCTTTCACATACCTCATAATTCTTTTTGCTGCTTGCCAATGTGCCTCCTTTGGCCTTTCAGTAAACCTGGAAATTAAACTCACAACATGCATAATATTTGGCCAACTATAATAGTTGTAGTCAAATATATGGGGTTTCCAACTATGCTCTTATACAAACTTGGATCAACATCCTTGCTGTTGTTTTCTTTGTTCAATTTCAATCCCATCATTATAGGAGTAATTGTTGCCTTGCAATCCTGCATGTTAAATATTTCCAAAACTAGTTTTACTTATTTAACTTGAGAAATATAAATCTTATTTTATTTTTTCTCTACTTCTATTCCTAAGAAGTATCTCAGCTATCTCGTATTAGTCATTTCACATTCATCCTTTATGAGTGTATTAAATTTCTCAATGAGGTAAGCATCATTACCTGTGAATATAACATCATCAACATACCAAACAACAATCAAAATCTTACTATCTCTCTCTTTTATGTATAATGTGGGTTCTCTTTCACATTTTTCAAACCCATTTTCCAGTAGATAGGCATCTATCCTACTGTATCATGCTCTTGATGCTTGTTTCATCCCTTTCAAAGATTTCTTCAATTTGCATACCTTGTGCTCTTGGCATAATTTCTCATATCCCAGATGTTGTTCAACATATACCTCTTCTATCAATACTCCATTTAGGAATGTTGATTTCACATCCATTTGGTAAACTTTCCACTTGTGTTGTGATTCTCTGGACCATACCGCTCTCACTATTTCTATTCTTGCAACCAGTGCAAAATTTTCCTCATAATCTCTTCCTTGTTGCTGCTTGTAGACTTTGACAACAAGTTTGGCCTTGTGCCTTTCAATCTTACCTTCAGATTTACTTTTGGTCTTGTATAATCATTTTACTACAATAACTTCTTTGCTTATTGGGAGATCAACTAATTCCCATGTCTTATTTTTCTCTATGGAATTTATCTCTTCATCCATAACATCTATCCATTTCTTATCTTTCACAACTTCTTCAAAATGAATAGGATCTTCTACATGAAAATATAATGCAAATAAAGAGTCCATACCTTCATTTGCTACATCTTTCTTATAAATGTCATTCAAACCTCTAAATCTAGTTCATCTTTCACTTGCTGAACTTGTGCTTGTAGAAGCACTCAAATCTGCTCTTTGTGATGTTCTTCGAGAAGCACTGCCATCACTTCTCAAGGGTGGTCTCATACTTGCTTATGGTGTCCCTTGTTGTCCTTGTGTTGGTGGGGTGGTTTTGCTAATGAGGGGTTTCTTTAAGCCATTTCTTCCTCATTGTTGTACATATTCACCCCTGCCGTAGCCTAAAACCCCATGATCCTGCTTGGCGTTACTATCTCCGCCCAAAAACCTGCATCGCAATAGTTCAAAACTCGAATTTAAACAATCGGGCCGATCCTTTAAGATTTTGGCTCCCTCCCATTTCGGCCTCCATGTGACCCGGGTCATAGAACCACAATTCAAGGCAAGAATGGGCCTACTGTTTTAACAATCGGACACAATACTGGCCATCCGATCTAACTCAAATCGGCGGTGTGGCAATCAACTTCTATGGTGGGTCCGCGCGCAGTCGATCGGCGGTTTTCATGGCTCCACCACTTTATTTCCCTCTGATGCAAGCACAGCCGTTGATCTTGTTTCAAGATCGAATGGTCCTGGGTTGATCGCAGCCCTGCTTTCAATCATAATCGGAACATAAAAGATGTGCCACTCCCGCTCTACCCACACCGCTTTCCGATTCCGATTGTCGATTCGGGTCCCACCTCCTATGGTCGTGTCATCATGTGTCACAAGTGTACGCTGCGTTTTTACTCCACCATTCATGTGTTCTGATGACGTGTCATGGTTTATGAACCCTTAGCCCGTTCATTCATTGTCGCCCCCATTGTTTTATGCCTCGTCACTCTCCATTTCTTCATTGTGTTCATGTGTTTCCTGTCACCCTGCATCCTCTCAATGTCTCGCCTAATATGTATTACCGACTCCATGGCCGCTATTGTAACCACACTCCATATCGCCGAGTCATTTTTCTCTAATGATTTGCGGGTTTTGCAGGTTTTAATTTGGCTTTGTTGGCGCTTTAACTCTCCGCCTCCATTGAAAGATCTAGATCATAACAAAGGACAGATCATACTGGCAACAATTAAAGGAAGGAGCCGAGGGTAGGTGGGAGAGATGACCACCATTAAAGAAGACATGGATATGAACTCTCAGAACTCTCCAGATGCATCCGCCCCGCATTAAAGATCCAGGATTCAAATCCATAGCCAAAAGCCGAGAGTATAGTACTAAAACCCAGATTGTTCCAAATCTCTTACGGCAGCAGATTTTCTTTCAGCCACGGGCAACAAATTGTATATATTTTATTACTCCCATCTTGTATATAAGGAGATTTTATCTCCCAGCATTTATTTCTTGAACAGGTTGTTCAGTACCATCATTTATAGCCAGTCATCCATAAGAGAAGGCGCGAATGTTTTCCGCCATTGGGTTTCAAACTGAGTCATTAATTGTGCCTCGTTTTCCTCCTCCTCGGGAAGTTTCTGTCTTCTCTATAAATACTCAAAAATAAGACATTGTATAGGTTCCAGATTTCGGTCAGCAAACTGTGCAGCGAGAAGACTACTGTATTCATCTTGTAATATTTCTGTATGAAGTTTCAGAGCCCGTAGGGTCTCAGTGAGGAGGGGTTATAACTGTATTGAGGATTCTGGTCTTTGATATCTCACAGTATGTAACTTGTCTTATGTGTTAATACATTGCCTCTTTTCATGCAATTTGTCTTCTTGTATCATGTTCTAGAATGCGAGTGGCTCACTAGTTTGCAGTAAGGATTCATCTTAAGTGGTGCCCTTTCTGGAATTAGTTAAGCGCTTTAAATAGGCCTAGAAGTGATATGTTGTTCCATGTTCACTCTTTCATATTTTCTGCTATATTAGTGGCTTAAGGATTCGTAAATCGGTGCGCCCTTCTGCCAGTAATATCTTCTTATGTTTCCTCACTGCACTCACTCCCTGATATTTGATTTCTGTGATATATTAGTTGAATCGGCCCTCTTTACAGTAAGCGGTCTCTTAACTGTCTGATACTTTCATGCTGAAGTGTTACATAATGCTCTTACATTATTCTTATCTATGTGTCAGCTTCTGAAAGAGATTGGTCCCATTCAAATTTTGGTTTCCTTGTTTCAAACAAGAGATAGTAAGTGAGCTCCTTGGACTGACAACCCAAAATATAAAGAGTTCCTTGCTATATTAAGATGTCCTAGGCACTGGTCTATGGCAACTCTAGGCTGTCTCTAGGGGGGTGACAAAATCATCCACAACATCTTTCTGGCGCCGTTGCCGGGGAACGAATTCAAGAACATCTGTTTCCCTGGGTTCGACATCCTATATTCACTCTCTAATCAGGTGAGCACAGAGAGGTGAAGAGTTGCAGATTTCTCACCTTGGCGACTCCACTGGGCTTTATTTGATAAATTTTATTGGAAGTTATGGCTTCCCAGAGGCCACATTTGAGGTCGGGTACCTCACCACCGAAAACACCCGTGTCTGACCCAGAGAAGATCATTCATAAAAGGGGTTGGAAAGAGAAGTCGGTTCGTTCCGAAAATTCTGAATATTCTGTTGAAGACCATCTGCCCTCTTCTTCTCAAGAAGTTAGAACAGAAAAACCCGAGTTTCACTCAGAAGCTCCACGTAGAGGAAACGCCTGGATTGAAGGAGGATCTCACCCTACTTTCGAGGCTGAAGAAATTAAAGAGGTCACAGAAGTAGCTACTGTTAACCGTGAGTTATTCCCATCTACACTTCAGGCTTCTATGCAATATATTCCCATTGTTATTCATACTTCACTTCCTCCTACTTCTCTCCCTTCATCTGTATCTCAAATTGTTGTGCAACCCCCACCTCCCCAAATGGCCAATGTTCCTGCTTTTCTGTTAAATAAATATGCTCCTCTGGCTCTACCCCCAGTACTGCATGATATGCCACAATATTACCTGAAGATCCTGCCGAGGTTTAATGGTGAGAGTGACATTGATGCTCAGAAGCATCTCGAGACCTTCTGCTCTTTCACGGAGAACTTAAATGTTG
Source organism: Pinus albicaulis (assembly GCA_034641835.2). Lineage (NCBI taxonomy): Eukaryota > Viridiplantae > Streptophyta > Pinopsida > Pinales > Pinaceae > Pinus > Pinus albicaulis. Next base: position 1,068,238,646 of record CM076577.1, read on the forward strand.
AGCATCTGGATGTGGTTTTGAGGTTGTTTGTGCAGTCTTTAGAAGGTGAAGCCAGAAAATGGTTTTAAGACATTGGGGAATAATTTCGTGACCACCTGGGACCAAATGGAAACTGCTTTTCTCAGGAAGTGGGGGGAAAAGAAAGATTATGGAATGTGCCTTACTGAATTTAATACCATGAAGAAGAAACAGAATGAAGGGGTATCAGAGTTCATCAAGAGATTTAACAAGTTATATCTGAGCCTACCTCCTGAAATGAAGCCGCATGAAGCTGCAGCCAAAGTTGTTTTCATAGCAGCTTTCGACTCCGATTTTGGTTTCTCGCTGCGGGAAAGAATGCATGTCACCCTGGATGATGCTCAAACAGATGCTCTAGAATTGGAGGAAAATTTTGCCGCCACTGGTAAGTCAAAGGGAAAATTTGAGCAAGATACTAGAAGGAGAGGGAAAGAAGAGGTTTCTACCTCCAATCAAGACAAATACTCTGACAAAATGGATGAGATAAGCAAGATGATAAAGAAAATGGTCAAGCTAGAGCTGGAAGCTAAGAATGCAGCTCCCAGGAACTATTATAATGCTCCAAACAGAGGATATAATCCTCAGTACAGAAAGCCCCCATTACAGATAATGCCAAGAGAACAGCAAGACCAGGTACCTCATCCCTTGTACTTGGAAGGACCAGCAGATGACTCCGCTAGAGATGCAGCTTATAAACTAGAAGATTCAAATCTGGCCTTTTCAAATAACGATGATATGGAGTGCCCCCTACAAGAAGAAGAGGAAGAAGCATAGATTGACCATTACTGCAAGCAATTTGCTGATTTCATGGAAGCACAATTCAACGTCAAATACGATCTTAGATCCTCAAGGAAGAGGACACGAACTCAGGAGCAAGAAGAAGAGCAGCCTCGAGAGGAAACATCTGCTCAGAAGGAATCAGCAGCAAAGAGGTGCATAGAAAAAGGTAAGAATCTTCTGAATACCCCCTTGCAGTCTAATGATCAAGTTCTCCCCTCTTCTAAACTAGTTGGCCCCCCTAATGCTGAGCCAGTGTCAAAAGAAGTCAAATCTTCAGTTGAAAATAGGGAGTCCAAAGAAGTAGCGCTAGAAAAGCCCACATCTGCTTTCAATTTGCAAAAATAACTTGAGAAGATTAAGATTCCTGTTCCACTGACTGAATTATTAAAACAACCTGCATATCAGTCTCAAGTTACCTCTTTCATTCTTCCTCCTGAACTACCAATTGCACCTGATAGTTTAAATCTTCAAGAAGAAAGACCCATGGTAGTCTTTGGCCCACATGTCGAGGAGATAGATCCTTCTACTCCCCCTTTTTATGTATCCCTAGTCATTCATGACCTGCTGTTACACAACTGCATGTTAGATTCTGGGGCCTCCCATAATCTCATGCCTCTCTCTGTCATGGAACAACTAGGGCTGCAAATTACGAGACCATATAAATATTTATATTCGTTTGATTCTAAAAGAGTAAAATGCTTGGGAATGATTAAAGATTTGGTGGTTAATTTGGCTCAAATCCCAGCAAAAAGTGTGGTCATGGACATCGTGGTTGCTGATATCCCAGCCCACTTTGGCATGTTGTTGTCAAGGTCCTGGGGTACCAAGATTGGGGGGTCAATCAAATTGGATCTAACATATGCTACTGTCCCAGTCTTCGGAGGTCAAGAAAGGAGGTTATACAGGGAGACCAGATTTGTCAAGACGGTAACCAGGGCTGACTGCTCAGATAATTCCCCAATTTATAACAAAGAAGGGGACTTCTCATGTTTAATGTTCGAAGAAAATTAGGATTACGCACATGAGACCCTTTTTAGTCAAGTTCAGGCTGAGCAGGCTAAAGAAGAGCATGAATCAGGAATATGGACTTTGCATTTTGATGGAGCTAATTCAAGGGAGGGCAATGGAGCAGGAGTGTTATTGATTTCCCCTGCAGGAAAATGGGTGCCACTGTCTTTTAAATTGGAATATGAGGCCACAAACAATGTAGCTGAGTATGAGGCATTATTACTGGGGTTACAGACAGCTAGAAACATGGGCATCCAGTGTCTAAAAGTGTTTGGAGACTCTGAGCTGGTCATAAGGCAGATTAAAAATGAATGTCAAACTAAGAATCCTCGGCTCAGAGCATATAGAAATGAAGTATGGGACATGATAGAAAACTTCTTTTCAGCATTTAACATACAGTTCATGCCCTGGGAGCAAAACAGAATAGCAGACTCTCTTGCGGTAGCTGCCAGTACTTTTCGTCCTCCTCAGAACCCACTCCTAAGGTATGAGGTGGAGGTACGTTACAGACCAGCCGTTCCAGACAATATAAAGCATTGGCAGGTGTTTGAAGATGATGAACAGATGAAAAGATTTATAGAGACCGTGGGAGAATTCTCCAATATGGAGATTGATGATGGAGAAGAAGAGGTTGAAAATATTGTTGAAAATAAATGGGAAGAAAGAATAGCAGGTAGTAAAGTGCTGCAGCTAAAGGGTAATGTCATACCTAGAGGGTTGGTACCACTAGAGAAGTTGTTCAATAAAGATGACGTACCCGTGCAGCCAAATAAAGTAGTAGAAGATAATCAAGTAGGAGATTTGAATCTGGGTACTTCCACTGACCCCAAAATTGTTAAATTGTCTAAAAAAGTCCCAGAAGAATACAAAGAAAAGTATTTGAAGTTGTTTCAATCTTACAAAGATGTTTTTGCTTGGTCCTATGAGGACCTAAAAACTTTCGATGTAAATATTATACAACATAAGATTCCGTTGAGGGAGAACGCAAAGCCATACAAACAGAAGCTCAGGAAAATAAATCCTTTGCTTCTTCCTTCTATTGAAAAAGAAATCAAGAAGTTGTTGAAAGCTAAGATAATTGTACCATTAAGATACTCAGAATGGATAGCGAATCTTGTTCCTGTCCGAAAGAAGAATGGAGAAATAAGGTTGTGTGTAGACTTCAGGAATTTGAATAGAGCATCTCTCAAAGATAATTATCCACTGCCTAAAATGGACCACATCCTACAGAAAGTAGTGGGAGCATCCAGAATGTCAATGATGGATAGATTTTCGGGCTACAATCAAGTAGCCGTGTTCCCAGAAGACCAGAAGAAGACTGCATTTACTACTCCATGGGGAACCTTTATGTATGCGAGGATGCCATTCGGATTAATTAATGCAGGAGCTACTTTTCAGAGGGCAATGGACATAGCTTTTGTCGGAGAGCAGGACAAGTTCTTGGTGGTATATCTTGATGATATCACAGTGTTCTCTAAGAATGATGATGAGCATATTGTGCATTTGAGAAGAACTTTCGAAAAATGCAGAAGGTATGGCCTTTCTCTTAATCCCCAAAAATCTTTGTTTGCATTAGATGAAGGAAAACTCTTAGGACATATCGTGACTAAAGATGGTGTAAAAATTGATCCTAAGAGAGTTGAAGTGATAAACAGCATTCCTTTGCCAAGAAATAAGAAAGAAGTACAGGTGTTTTTGGGCCGAATAAATTTTTTGAGAAGATTTATCCCTAACTATGCAGAGATAGTTAGGCACATAACCCATATGTTGAAAAAGGAAAATGAGGTAAAATGGTCCCAGGAGTCAAGAGATGCATTCACAAGGATAAAACGGGCATTCGTTGAAGCTCGTGTGTTAGCAGGGCCAGACTACAAAAATCCATTTATGATTTTCTCATTTGCCTCACCCCATATAATCGCTGGAGTATTATTGCAGAAAAATGAAGACGGATATGAACAGCCCATAGCCTTCTTCAGTCAAGTGCTTTACGATGCCGAATTGAAGTATAATATACTGGAGAAACATGCATATGCCCTGGTAAAGTCTCTTAAAGCTTTTAGAGTCTATATTCTGCAATCTCACGTCACAACCTATGTCCCCACAGCCGCGGTCAAAGACATTTTGGTTTAGGGAGACAGCGAAGGTAGGAGGGGAAGATGGATTGCAAAAATTCAAGAGTATGATCTGGATATAAGGCCTACCAAACTGATCAAAGGACAGGGACTTGCCAAGATGTTGTCTGAATCAAATCATCAAGCTTTGGGAATTCATCTGTCTGTGATAGCAAATGAAGAATCAGGAAAAGAAGAAGAGCAACATGGACTAGAGACGGCTACACAAAAGATACATGTGAAATATCTGACTAGTCCTTGGTATAAGCAAATAGTTGAATATATGTTAACACTTAGTTGTCCTCCAGGATGTGACAAGGTGAAATACAGAGGTGTAAGGATGAAATCTCAGAAATACGCAATTGCCAATGGACGGCTCTATTGGAGAGACCCTCTAGGCATATTACTTTTATGCCTCACTGAAAACGAAGTGAAAAACGTAATGACAGAATTTCATGAAGGGATATGTGGAGGACATTACAGCTGGAGGGCAACAACCCATAAAATCTTGAAGGCTGGTTTTTACTGGCCGAAATTGTATTCAGATACTTTTGCTTGGGTCAGATCGTGTGACAAATGCCAAAGGTTTGCGGAAAAACAGAAATTAGCGGCATTGCCCTTGATCCCTATTCATGTAAATGAACCATTTCAGAAATGGGGATTAGATTTTATAGGAGAGATACATCCCCCATCAAGTGGCCAACATAAATGGATATTGACAGCCACAGAATATTTTACGAAATGGGTGGAAGCCATACCTACCAGAAATGCTACAGATGTTGTAATAATGAATTTTATAGAAGATAATATCATATCTAGGTTTGGCTGTCCTGCGAGAATTGTAACCGACAATGCACAGGCCTTCAAGTCTGCCAGGTTCGTAAAGTTCTGCCAAAGATACAACATCATCCTTACTCATTCTAAAGCATATTATCCACAGGGAAACGGTCTAGCAGAGTCATCCAATAAAACCCTGGTGAGAGCCCTAAAGAAGACAATAGCTGAAAATCAGAAGAACTGGGATTCTAAATTAAAGTTTGCCCTATGGGCAAATAGGGTAACCAGCAAAAGAGCCACCGGAAAGTCACCTTATGAGCTGGTGTATGGGCGGGCTGCAGTGTTTCCTTTGCAATTGGCATTGCCAGTGGCACGTTTCATGCAGGAGAACCAGGAAGAACCAGATGACATGATCCGAAGAATTAATCAGCTGGTAGAATTGGAGGAAACAAGGAATCAGGTAGATCAGATACTGATGGAATACCAAGAAAAAATGAAGAATGTCTTCGATCAGCACGCGAAGGATAGAAATTTTCAAGTTGGAGACCTGGTTCTTAGGTGGGATGTTCGCAGAGCAGAAAAGGGAAAACATGCTAAATTCGATCCATTATGGTTCGGGCCATTCAAAATAGTCGAGCTGGGGAGAAACAACACCTTCACTTTAGAAAATCTACAGGGTGATTTGTTGGATGCACCCGTGAATGGCCAGTTCCTCAAGCCTTATTTTCAATTCTGATCTAGGCTAGGAATGCTTGGTTTTATATATTGTATATAGTTTGTTTTAGTTTTATTTTTACTTTTATAAAGGAAAAGAACGCTGAGAATTAAAGTGCAGGGGAATTCAAAATAATATGAAATAATTAATGGTCTGCATGTTCTCGACATGTCCGGGGACGAACATGCCGTCCCCAGATGGAGCCGATGTTGTACATATTCACCTCTGCCGTAGCCTAAAACCCCGTGACCCTGCTTGATGTTACTATCTCCGCCCGAAAACCTGCATCGCAGTAGTTCAAAACTCAAATTTAAACAATCGGGCCGATCCTTTAAGATTTTGGCTCCCTCCCGTTTTGGCCTCTATATGACCCGGGTCAGAGAACCACAATTCAAAGTAAGAAGGGGCCTATGGTTCTAACAATCGGATGCAATACTGGCCATCTGATCTAGCTCAAATCGACGGTGCGGCAATCAACTTCTATGGAGGGTCCACGCGCAAATCGATCGGCGGTTTTCATGGCTCCACCACTTTATTTCCCTCCGATGCAAGCACAGCCGTTGATCCTGTTTCAAGATTGAACGGTCCTGGGTTGATCGCAGCCCTGCTTTCAATCGTAATCGGAACATAAAATATGTGCCACTCCTGCTCTACCCACTCCGCTTTCCGATTCCGATTTTCGATTCGGGTCCCACCCCCTGTGGTTGTGTCATCATGTTTCACAAGTGTACGCTGCGTTCTTCCTCCACCATTCATGTGTTCTGATGACGTGTCATGGTTTATGAACCCTTAGCCCGTTCATTCATTGTCGCCCCATTGTTTTCTGCCTCGTCACTCTCCATTTCTTCATTGTGTTCATGTGTTTCCTGTCACCCTGCATCCTCTCAATGTCTCGCCTAATATGTATTACCGACTCCATGGCCGTTGTTGTAACCACACTCCATATCACCGAGTCATTTTTCTCTAATGATTTGCGGGTTTTGCAGGTTTTAATTTGGCTTTGTTGGCGCTTTAACTTTCCGCCTCCATTGAAAGATCTAGAGCATAACAAAGGACAGATCATACTGGCAACAATTAAAGGAAGGAGCCGAGGGTAGGTGGGAGAGATGACCACCATTAAAGAAGACATGGATATGAACTCTCAGAACTCTCCAGATGCGTCCGCCCCGCATTAAAGACCCAGGATTCAAATCCATAGCCGAAAGTCGAGAGTACAGTACTAAAACCCAGATTGTTCCAAATCTCTTACGGAAGCAGATTTTCTTTCAGCCACGGGCAACAAATTGTATATATTTTTACTACTCCCATCTTGTATATAAGGAGATTTTATCTCCCAACATTGATTTCTTGAACAGGTTGTCCAGTACCATCATTTATAGCCAGTCATTCATAAGAGAAGGCGCGAATTTTTTCTGCCATTTGGTTTCAAACTGAGTCATTAATTGTACCTCGTTTTCCTCCTCCTCGGGAAGTTTCTGTCTTCTCTATAAGTACTCAAAAATAAGACATTGTAGAGGTTCCAGATTTCTGTCAGCAAACTGTGCAACGAGAAGACTACTGTATTCATCTTGTAATATTTCTGTATGAAGTTTCAGAGCCCGTAGGGTCTCAGTGAGGAGGGGTTATAACTGTATTGAGGATTCTGGTCTTTGATATCTCACAGTATGTAACTTTTCTTATGTGTTAATACATTGCCACTTTTGATGCAATTTGTATTCTTGTATCATGTTCTAGAATGCGAGTGGCTCACTAGTTTGCAGTAAGGATTCATCTTAAGTGGTGCCCTTTCTGGAATTAGTTAAGCGCTTTAAATAGGCCTAGAAGTGATATGCTGTTCCATGTTCACTCTTTCATATTTTCTACTATATTAGTGGCTTTAGGATTCGTAAATAGATGCGCCCTTCTGCCAGTAATATCTTCTTATGCTTCCTCACTGCACTCACTCCCTGATATTTGATTTCTGTGATATATTAGTTGAATCGGCCCTCTTTACAGTAAGCGGTCTCTTAACTGTCTGATAATTTCATGCTGAAGTGTTACATAATGCTCTTACATTATTCTTATCTATGTGTCAGCTTCTGAAAGAGATTGGTCCCATTCAAATTTTGGTTTCCTTGTTTCAAACACAGGGGCTTCACTTAATGAAACCATGACATATCACGTGCGTTCATGGAATACTAAACAATACCCCTAATTTGACTACATATTGGAAAATACCTACAAAAATCACATTATTTAACCCCATACCAATATGAACCCAATACACCTTCCCAATTAAAAAATCCCCTACCTTCACTAGATATTGTAGGTATCCATTTTTTCATTAACATTTTTTCTACCCCTTTATATTTTTTCATTAACTTTGAACTCCATTTTTTCTTCCTGTCAATATAAAAACCCTTTGCCCCCTATATATCCCCCAATATATTATGTCATTTTTCCTTCAATATATATCACCCAATATGAACCCACGTGGTATGGTATTGCTCCCGCAGTGAAGCCCCTGTGGTTTCAAACAAGAGATAGTAAGTGAGCTCCTTGGACTGACAACCCAAAATATAAAGAGTTCCTTGCTATATTAAGATGTCCTAGGCACTGGTCTATGGCAACTCTAGGCTGTCTCTAGGGGGGTGACAAAATCATCCACAACACTCATCATCATCATGAGACAAACAACTTTTAACATTCATTGTTTTTTCAATGCTTCCATCCCATGCTTCTTCCTCAATGAACTGCACATCTTTACTTATCATAAATTTCTTGGTGGATGGATTATACAATCTATATGCCTTGGATTCATCACTGTATCCAACAAATATTCACTTCTCCCCCTTACTGTCCTATTTCTTCCTTAGCTGATCTGGAATGTGTGCATAATCCACACAACCAAAAATCTCATGTGGGTGACAAATTGTTTTATGCCACTCGATGCTTCTTCCAGAACTTTGTTCATAACACTCTTTGTTGGGCATCTATTCAAGACATATGCTGCACAATGTACAGCTTCAGCCCAATATTCATTTGGCAAATGTTTTGTCTTCAACATAATTATTACCATGCCCATTATGGTTCTATTTTTGTTTTCAACAACTCCGTTTTGTTGCGGTGTATACCTTACTATAAATTTCTTATGAATTTTGTTTTTTTCTGCAAAAATGCAGAAATTCATTGGAGATATATTATCCTCCTCTTTATGTCCTTAGGACCTTAATATGCTACCCACTTTGGTTCTTAGCAAGAGCTTTAAAGTGGCATAATTTCTCAAACACTTCACTCTTAAATTTCAAGAAATAAACCCATGTTTTTCTTGTCTAATTATCAATAAAGGTCAACATATAGTGGTTGTCTGCTAATGGTGGTGTTTGCATTAGGGCACACAAATATGAATGGACAATTTCTAAGGGTGCCTTTGCCCTTTTGCTCTTTTCTTTCTTTGTGTTCTTTGCCCAAGATGCAGCCTTCACAAAGGCTGTCCAAATTTTCAATCAATGGTAATCCCTTTACCATTCCTTTCCTATGAAAAAAATTTAGACCTCCAGAGTTGAGATGTATAAATTTCAAGTGCCATAACCAGTTTTCATCCTTTGCTTCTCTTTGGAATGTCTCTTGTGTCACTGTTTCCATTGCAGCTCCTTTCTTCAAATATGTTCTCATCTTGAGAGGAAACATTCTGTTTCTTGTCATCTTCACTTGTGAAATGCATTGTCTGCTTGGTGATTTATCCATAATGGAGCATACATCATCTTCAAAGAAAACATTATAGCCTTTCTGAATGAGTTGTACAATGCTCAAAAGGTTACACTTCATACGAGACACATAATAAACGTATGATATGGTTCTTCTTTCTCCCTTCTTTGTCAAAACACTTACTCTACATTTTCCCATGACAAATACCTTACTGGCTGTCCCCAATGTTACTTGAGACTTTACATTTCCATCTAACATAGAAAACATAGAAATTTTTCTAGTGATATGGTTGCTACATCCTGAATCTAGAAACCATATATATTCATTCTTCTCTTCAGCGATGTTACATGCTAAAAATAAATTTTCTTGGCTGATATTTTCTTTTGTAAAATTAGCACTGGGTCTATTACCCATGTCACTTTGTTTATTCCTACATTCATTGGCATAATACCCATACTTCTTACAGTAATGACATTGGACTTGGGATTTATCATACCTTTGTCCATGTGCTTGATTTTGTCCACCTTGTTGGCTGCTACCTTAGCCTTGGTTCTAACTTTGATTGTTGCCCCTTCCACTTGTATTTGCAGGGCTATTCCTTTCTCTTCTGTTTTGGCTTCTGCCTCTTCCTTTTCCTCTGTAGTTTCATCTGCTTTGACCTATTCCTCTTCCAAAGAACATTTGGGTCTTGAATGCATGCTCCAAAGATGATTTTGTTGTTCTACCCAATCTTTGTTCATGTGTCATCAATGATACATGTATCTCATCAACAGTAAACTTTGAGAGATCCTTTGTCTCTTCAATGGTTGTGACTATCACATCAAATCTTGGGGGTAAGCTCCTCAACACTTTTTCCACTATTCTTCTTTCGTCTCTTGTCTCTCAATGAAATTTCATTTGGGTAACCAACCCAATCAACAAAGTGAATAATGAGTCTATTATATCAGATTTTTTCATGAAAATGACTTCAAAATCCATTCTCATTAATTGAAGCTTTATTTTCTTTACCTTCTCCATGCCTTGGTAGGCTGTCTGGAGGGTATCCCATGCATCCTTGGAACCCTTGGATGCTGCAATATTTGGAAATACACTTTCATGCACTGCTTGATAGAGATAGAAGAGGGCTTTTGAGTCATTCTTCTTATTGTTGTTCAGAAAATCCTTCTCTGCCTGTGTTAAGGCATTAAAAGCTTGTTCATCTACTGGTTCTTCAAAACCATCTTCAACTAGCTCCCATAAATATTGAGAGGCAAATAGGGTTGTTATTGTGATTGCCCAATAGTCATAGTTATTCCCATTAAACTATGGGAGTTGAGTATTTCTCATACTCGTGCTCATGTTGGCTCCTTTCATGGCTAGCTTACTGAACTATGGTAAAAAAGTTGATTGTGTTTTTAAATGAACCTTCTCACTGCTGAGATATTAAACTTTGTCTTCAAAAGACTTCTCTGGACTGCACTCTTTAAAATAAAATCAAAACTCTGTTTTGATAAATAGCTTGTTCTGCTGAGCCTTCACACTATTGGTCAAAAGCTGCAACAACACATTCTTCCTTCAACATTTTTGTCAAATGCAAAGAACCTGGAGTAGCTCCAATACCATGTTGGAATTTCTGAACAATTCCAAACATACAAAGGAGATAAAATTATTCAACTCAACAAAGAGATTCAAAATGTAAAAATTATGGACAGAGATGCATAAAATTTCTATTTCATTAAGCATAGGAAATCTATTAAAAAATAAAGTTTTCTTCCTCAGAACTTTAGTTCTGGATTTACACAAAAATTGCACTTCTTGACTACTGCAAACACAGTGCATTCTTTTCAATTATGTTCTCTGCCTATCACACTCACACAGTCAACAATGCACACACAATGCTCCTTTTGTTTTAGACTTTCAGCTCCTTTTCACACATAGTCAACACTGTTATTTTTTTTTGCAAACTGTCCCTTAAAAAAAAGCACAATAGCATACTTGCCTTCGGGCCTTTTTCTTTTATATATGACATAACAAAACTATTAAAAAAAATTAAAACAAAACTATCATTATATATATTATAAAATTTATAATTTTATAATATATATATTACAACTTATATATATGTCCTAAAGTCAAAAGACTTTGTAATAAAACATGTTGTGGCAAATGAAAAAAAAAGAATTAAATCATTAATCGTAAGTTCTAAACATTTATGCATTTCACATATTTTAAAACAATCTGGTTAAAATATTTATTGCATCCATCAGAGTCCTTGCTGACTAGACTCTTCAACCTTGTGATTGGGCTCCTATTGGTTGGAGGTGGACCCCCGGCGGATTTCAAATATGTTCAACCACATTACATAATTCTTTATCACATCCATTTCTTCGTTGGCTGACTGGGCTTCAGGATTTGCGATAAGCTTGTGATTGGATACGAGCTTTGATGTGGATTCGTGGGCTCCATTTAACTGACGTGGATTATTTAAAACTTAAAACAAACGTGCGAGGAGACATTGTATTTTGGTGGTGTCTTAATGGCAGTAGGTGTAGTTTGGAATGTAGAGGTAACATGGATTTGGAGCCACGGTTCTTCATTGCAGTGAAAAAGGCTACGACCACTTAACCCAAAAATTTGTTGGAATTTCTAAACAATTCTGAACAAGAAAGGAAATATAATTCATCAACTTCAACACAGAGATTTAATGTAAAAATTCTAGACAGAGATGCACAAAAAACTATATTTCATTAAGATAGGAAAAACTATTTCAAAAAGTTACTTCAGAACTGTTGTTCTGGATTTAAAAAAAAAAACTACAACTGCTGCTACAGACACAACATTATATCTCATTCTCTGTCTTCAAAACGGCTCACTTTCATAATAATCTGTTTCAAAAGAAAACACATACTCACTGTTTTTTTTCATATAGAGTCACTCTATTTTAAAATTCATACACAACATTTTTCAGCCTTCGAGCTCTTACTTCGTTACATACACAGTCCCTTACAATTCATATGCTCCACACACTTTTTAATATATTTCCTTTGGGCTTTTTACATATCTGTTTATACATTTGAATGTGTTTATGTTATATATATATATATATATATATATATATATATATATATAATAGAACATATATATTATAACCAAAGGCCTTTTAAAATAAGATTGTCGCAATATTTTTTTAATACAAACAAAAATAAACTTTTAACTTTTAACCCAAACCTTTAAACTTTATGGAAATGTTTTATCATGGATTTGAAAGGATTTTATTCAAACTAGTTGACCACGACTTATCGAGTCCATTTGAGCCTATGCTAACTAGAAAACAAGGTTGTGCGATAGGCTTTCTATTGGCTGGCGGTAGAACCCACATGGATTTCAAACAAATTCAAGCAGATTTGATGAATGCTTATCGCATCCATTTGGGGTTGGTTCACGTCAGCTCCATTCTATGCGATAGGTCATTGATTGGTCCACGGGTGTGAGTGACGTGATTTGATTTTAAAAAAATGCAGACAGCAGGAGGAGTAATGGCGGTTACTGGAATGTTGATGGCGGCATGGCAAGATTTTAAATGCATGGTTTCGTGAAGGAAACCACAGATTTTACAGCAGAAACAAAGTTGCGACTTTTAACCAGAAAAATCAAATTTGCAGGTGTTGTGGACAACGTCTTTAAATGTGAGGTATTGTGCAAGTCTAACCAAGAAAAAAATAAAACTATCGTTGCATCTTTCTATCATTCCTCTACACTATTGCAGTTGAGTTTAAAAATTCAACACTCCCCCTTAAATTCAACTGCTGGATTCTCTTGCATACCCAAACATTTTCTCAAGAAATTGAAACTTTTCTGCCCCAGTGGTTTTGTTAATATATCCGCAAACTGCTCTTCAGTTCGGCAATGTTGCAAAACAATTTCCCCATTGTTTACTAACTCTTTAATGTAGTGATACTTAGAATCATTGTGTTTCGTTCTTTCCTGAAATAGTGAATTCTTTGACAATGCTATTGCTGAGCTGTTATCACAATAAATTGTTGTGTCTTTTACCTGTTCAAGACACAAACTCCTCAACATTCTTCTCATCCATATTTCTTGACATGTTGCTACTGTAGCTGCCACATACTCTGCCTCTGCTATTGAGAAAGTCACAATTTGCTATTTTTTAAAAGCCAATGAAATGACTCCTAATCCCATATGAAAAACATATCCAAATGTGTTTTTCTTGTCATCTATACTTCCAGCCCAATCACTGTCAGTATATCCAACCAATTCAAAATTTTCTGAAGTGGTGTATAAAATACCATACCTCTTTGTTCCTTTCACATACCTCAGAATTCTTTTTGCTACTTGTCAATGTGCCTCCTTTGGCCTTTCCATAAATCTGGAAATTAAACATACAGTATGCACAATATCCAACCTAGTTGTAGTCAAATACATGAGGCTTCCAACTATGCTCTTGTACAAACTTAGATCAAAATCCTTACTGCTGTAGACTTCTTTGTTTAACTTCAATCCCATTACTGTAGGAGTAATTGCTGCCTTGCAATCTTACATATTAAATATTTCCAAAACTTCTTTCACATATTTAGCTTGAGAAATAAAAATTTTATCTTCATTTTTTTCTACTTCTATTCCTAAGAAGTATCTCAGCAATCCCATGTCTGTCATTTCAAATTCATCCTTCATGACTGTTTTAAAATTCTCAACGAGGTAAGCATCATTACCTGTGAATATCACATCATCAACATACAAAACAAAAATCAGCATCTTACCATCTTTCTCTTTGATATATAATGTGGGTTCTCCTTCACAGTTTTTAAATACATTTTCTAGTAGATAAGCATATATCCTACTGTACCATGCTCTTGGTGCTTGTTTCAACCCATACAAAGCTTTCTTCAATTTGCATACTTAACATATACCTATTCCATCAATACTCCATTTAGGAATGTTGATTTCACATCCATTTGTTAAAATTTCCACTTATGTTGTGCTGTTATGGACAAAACTACTCTTACTTTTCCATTGTTGCAACCAGTGCAAAAGTTTCTTCATAATCTCTTCCTTGTTGCTGCTTATAGCCTCTGAAAACAGGTCTGGACTTGTGTCTTTCAATTTTGCCTTCAGCATTGCTCTTGGTTTTGTAAACCCATTTCACTTCAATTACTTCTTTTCCTTTTGGGAGATCAACTAGTTCCTATGTTTTATTTTTTCTCTATGGCATTTATTTCTTCATCCATAGCATCTATCTATTTCTTATCTTTCACAGCTTCTTCAAGATGAATAGGATCATCTACATGACAATACATTGCAAATAATGAGTTCATACCTTCATTTGCTACCTCTTGCTCATAAATTTCATTCAAACTTCTGAATCTGGTTCCTCTTTCACTTATTGAACTTGTTCTTGCAAAAGAACTGAAATCTGCTCCTTTTGATATGCTTGGAGAAGCATTGTCATCACTTCTCAAGGGTGTTCTCATACCTGCGTGTGGTGTCCCTTTCTGTCTTTGTGTTGGTGGAGGTGGTGCTTCTAATTATGGATGTCTTTCAGCCATTTATTCCTTATCATCATCATGAGACAAACAAGTTTTTACATTCATTAATTTCTCAATGCTTCCATCCCAAGCTTCTTCCTCAATAAATTGTACATCTCTACTTATAACAAAATTCTTGGTGGATGGGTTATACAGTCTGTATGTCTTTAATTCTTCATTGTATCCAATAAATATGCACTTATCCCCCTTGTTGTCCAACTTCTTCCTTAGTTGATCCAGAATGTGTGCATAAGCCACATAACCAAAAACTCTCATGTGGGTGACACTGTTTTATGCCACTCCATGCTTCTTCCGGAACTCTATTCATAACACTTTTTGTTGGGCATGTATTCAACACATATGCTGCAAAATGTACAGCTTCAACCAAATATTCATTTGGCAAATGTTTTGACTTCAACATACTTCTTGCCATGTCCATGATGGTTCTATTTTTCCTTTCAGTAACTCCATTTTGTTGCGGTGTATACTTTGCTGTAAATCACTTGTGAATTCCATTTTATCTGCAAAAACGCATAAATTATTTGGAGATATATTCTCCTCCTTTGTGTGTCCTTAGAACCTTAATATACTGCCCACTTTGATTCTTTACAAGAGCTTTAAAGTGGCAGAAGTTTTCAAATACTTCACTCTTTTATTTCAAGAAATAAACCCATGTTTTTCTTGTGTAATCATCAATGAAGGTCAACATAGTGGCTGTTTGCTAATGATGGTGTTTGCATTGGTCCACATAAATCTGAATGAACAATTTCTAAGGGTGCATTTTCCCTTATGCTCTTTCCTGATAAAAAGCTTTCTCTATGTTGTTTTCCCAAGATGCAGCCTTCGCATAGGCTGTACGGTTTCTCAATCAAAGGTAATCCCTTTACCATTCCTTTCCTATGCAACAAATTTATACCTCCAAAGTTGAGATGTCCAAATTTCAAGTGCTATAACCAATTTTCATCCTTTGCTTCTCTCTGGAATGTCTCTTGTGTCACTGTTGCAATGTCATCTACTTTATTCAAATTTGTTCTCATCTTGAGAGCGAACATTCTGTTTCTTGTCATATTTACTTGTGCAATGCATTGCTTGCTTGGTGGTTTATCTATGATGGTGCATACATCATCTTCAAAGAACACATTGTAGCCTTTCTAAATGAGTTGTCCAATGCTCAAACGGTTACACTTCATAGCAGACACATAGTATACATCTGATATGGATCTCCTTTCTTCTTTCTTTGTCAAAACACTTACTCTGCCTTTTCCCATGACATAGCTTTATTATCTATCCCCACTATTATTTGAGACTTTATTTTTTCATCAATCATGGAAAACATAGAAATGTTTCTAGCCATATGGTTGTTATATCCTGAATTTAGAAACCATATATCTTCATTCTTTTCCTTAGCCATATTACATGCTAAAAACAACTTCTCTTGACTGATATTTTCTTTTGTAAAATTAGCACTGGGTCTATTACCTATGTCACCATGCTTCTTCCTACATTCATTGACATAATGACCATACTTCTTATAGTAATAACATTGAACTTGGACTTTATCATACATTTTTCCATGTGTTTGATTTTGTCCACCTTGTTGGTTGCTGCCTTGGCCTTGGTTCTGATTTTGATTGATGCACCTTTCACTACTATTTGCAACGCTGCTTCTTCCTCTTCTGTTTTTGTTTCTTCCTCTTCCTTTTCCTTTGTAGTTTCCTCTATCTTGACCTCCTCCTCTTCCAAAGGACATTTGGATCTTGAAGGAATGCTTCAAAAATGAGTTTGTTGTCCTACCCAATATTTGTTCATGTGTCATCAATGATGCATGAAGCTCATCAACTGTAAACTTTGAGAGATCTTTTGTCTCTTCAATGGTTGTGACTATCACATCAAACCTTGAGGGTAAGCTCCTCAACACTTTCTCCACTATTCTTCTCTCTTCTACTGTCTCTCTATGAGATCTCATTTGGATGACCAACCCAATCAGTAGAGTAAAGAATGAGTCTATTGTATTAGACTATTTCATGCAAATAACTTCAAAATCCCTTCTCATTAATTGAAGCTTTGCAGTTTTCACCTTCTCCATACCTTGGTAGGCTGTCTGGAGGGTATCCCATGCATCCTTAGACCTCTTTGCTACTGCAATCCTTGGAAATACACTTTCATGCACTACTTGATAGAGATAGAAGAGGGCTTTTGAGTCCTTCTTATTATTACTCTTCAGCAAATCCTTCTCTACCTGTGTTAAGGCATTAAATGCATTTTCATCTGCTGGTTCTTCTAGACCATCTTCAACTAACTCCCATAAATCTTGAGAGGCAAACAGAGCTTTCATTGTGATTGCCCAATAGTCATAGTTCTTCTCATTGAATTGTGGGAGTTGGATATTTCTTACACTCGTGCTTGTGATGGCTCCTGCCATTGCTAGCTTTCTGAACTATGTTTAAAAAAAAAAAAAATTCACTGTGTTTTTAAACAAACTGTCTTTCTGCTGAGAGATAAACTCTGTTTCTAAAAACTTCCTTCTTACAGTTTTCTGGACTGTATTTTTAAAGCAAACGCAACAAACTCTGTTTCTATAAAATACCTTGCTTTTACTGAGCCTTCACTCTGTTGGTCAAAAGCTGGAACAAAATCCTTCCTGCAGCTTCTTTGACAACTTCGAAGGACCTGGACTAGCTCTAATACCATGTTAAAATTTTTGAACAATTCCGAACAATAAAGGAAATATAATTCCTCAACTTTAACACAGAGATTTAATGTAAAAATTCTGGACAGAGATGCATAAAAAACTATATTTCATTAAACTTGGAAAAACTATTACAAAAAATTACTTCAAAACTGTTGTTTTGGCTATTTAAAAAAAAAACTACAACCGCTGCTACAAACACAATGTTTTATCTCATTCTCTGTCTTCAAAATGGCTCAGTGTCATAATAGTCCGTTTAAAAAAAAAAACACAATCACCGTTTTTTTTTCATACAGAGTCAAACTGTTTTAAAATTCATACACAACATTTTTCAACCTTCGGCCTCTTACTTCATTACATACACAATCCCTTACAATTCATATGCTCTGCACACTTTTTAATATATTGCCTTTCCGCTTTTTATATATCTGTTTATACATTTGAATGCATTGATGTTTTATCTATATATTATATACATATAATGTATATCATATATATTATATGATAGAACATATATATTATAACCAAAGGCCTTTTAAAATAAGACTGTTGCAATATTTTTACAATACAAACAAAAAAAACTTTTTTTACTTTTAACCCAAACCTTTAAACTTTATGGAAATGAGTGATCGAGAATTTGAAAGGTTTTTATTGAAACTGGTTGACCAGGACTTATCGGGTCCATTTGAGCCTGCGCTGACTAAACAACGAGGTTGTGCGATAGGTTTTCTATTCGCTGGCGGTAGACCCCATGCAAACTTCAAACAAATTCAAGTGGATTTGATGAATGCTTATCGCCTTCATTTGGAGCTGATCCACGTTAACTCCATTCTATGCGATAGATCGTTGATTGGTCCACGGTTGTGAGTGAGGTGGTTTGATTTAAAAACAAATGCAGACGGCGGGAGGAGTAATGGTGGTTGGTGGAATGTTGATGGCGGCATGGCGAGATTTTAAATGCATGGTTTCGTGGAGTAAACCACAGATTTTACAGCAGAAACAAAGCTACGGCTGTTAACGAGAAAAATTAAATTTGCAAGTGTTGTGGACAGTGTTTAAATGCGAGGTAGTGTTTAAGTCTAACCAAGCAAAAATAAAAGCGTAGTCTAAAGAGGTCGTGTTTTGACCCAAAATCCGGGAACGATTTTCAGAAAATCTGGCAAAGATTTGACTAGAAACTTGTTTATAGTTGTTAAACATTAGTATTTTGAGTGCCCCAGGGGTTTTTGATAGTGTTGAATACATTTCCACTATCAAAAATGGATTCCAAACACTGCAACTCCCTGATTTTTGCAAATTTAGTTGACCGGATTCTGGCGGATTTCTGCCGTCTGGGCCAAAACGCGGCCTCGGTAGACAACTCCAAAAATAAAACTGCATCCTTCCTCACTCTGCGCTGTTGCAATTGAGTTTAAAAATTCAACATTTTAAAATATGTTGCTGCAAATGAAAAAACATTTCAAAACATTAATGGTAAGTTCTAAACCTTCATGTATTTCGCGGATTTTAAAACCTTTTATTCAATCGAGTTAAAAGATTTATCGCATCCATCAGAGTCCTTGCTCACTGGACTCTTCAACCTTGCAATCGGACTCCTATTGGCCGGAGGTGGACCTCGGCAGATTTCAAATACGTTCAACCACATTACATAATTATTTATCGCATCCATTTCTTCGTTCGCTGAAGGATTTGGATTCGTGGGCTCTATTTGATTGACATGGAGCGTTTAAAACTTCAAACAAACGGGCAGGGAGACACTGCAGTTTGGTGGCATTTTAATGGCGGTAGTTGTAGTTTGGAATGCAGAGGTAACGTGGATTTGGAGCCACGGTTCTTCATTGCAGCTACGGCCACTTAACCCAAAAATTTTAACTTGCAGGGATTTAAATGCATAGTGGAGTGCACACAAAATAAAATTCTGCGGCTACTGTACTTCGCATTTCCATCAAAATTAAAATCCGTCCTCCTTGCCAGTGTGCAGTTGAGTTTAACATTTCAACAAGATCCTCCTTTTACGTTGGCAATTGCAAATTGAGAAACCAAGATAGATTGGTACACTGCACAATTGTGGATTCAAAACCCATTTTCAACAATGTCTTGCCCTATTTAAATAAACTCGAAACCAAGAGTCCCTCTCCGTTGGTGATTGAGTTCCTTTTCCACCTTCTTCCTTTTGCCCCAATCAATGATGTGATTTCTTCCATGTCACCGCGGTCTGCCTTCGTGTTATTCAACTGCCTTTGGGAAGGGTCTGCGGTCCAATATCATGCCTGTCTGGATAGGCTTCTATTTATAGTTTTGCAGTCGTTATTCCGCGACTTGATATAAAAATGTGTCTTTCTTTTTCTGCTAGCCGATTGTGTAACCACATCCCAGTAACTATTTTGCTCAAAAGAAATATTGATTTACCCCTTTCAATTATGTGACTTCAAAACTGCAGTTTTATTTGGCAAATATCATGTCACTTATTCCTATAACAAAGTCCTGACAAATTTTCTGGTAATTTATTTTCCATTGATGTGACTTCGTCGATTCCCGTTATGGGTGGCGTTCTTTCTCATAATTCCACAACATCTGGTGAGTTATCATCATATCTCATGGTAATTTTCATTGAATTTATGGAATATTCCATAATCAAGATAGATTTCAAAGCCTTCGGCAATGTTTTCTAAACCTCTTTTGCCACGTTCTAGAAAATTTCTTGCCAAAAAAAAAATTGGTAGTCAAGATATCTGGAACTCTGCACATCGGTCATCGTATGAAGCTTGGTAGATCTCCTTCTTATCTATGTGATCTGGTGCCATGAATTTTGGGATTTTATCTATGTGATCCTTCGGCAAGATTTGTTTCACCTACAAAATGATTTTGATTTAATATAAGAAAATCCTACTACAAATTATATTGCGGTGCAAAAGCAACACTAAAATATCGTAGCAGATTTATCAGTTTCGTGTTAACTGGCGTATTTCTCAAAATATTTTATCAACCAGTTAGATAAACTCTCTAATACTTTCACTTTCCCATTGAATATATTAAACGTATAGAAATTCGAATCCTTTGTGATGGTTTCAATCACAAATTTGGCTTGTGTTAGTTTCAGATTCAACTTGTATCATGGTTTGTGTTGATGCATTAAAAGTGTGCGTTCGGTGTTGTCACCACCTTTGTTTTATTATAACGTCCTCATTTCTCATTTAGTGTTGGGCAAGATTCATATGTCTCACGTAGCCTTCCTATATTAATTTATAATGCACGATTTTGTTTTAAATGTTTTATGTTACGTATTTTTAGTTACAACATAGTGGATTGTATACTATAATGGGTTATAGCTTGTATTATATGTTGTGTTATATTTCATAAATACTAATATATACATTTTGTAATGTACAGATTAGAAGCTATATTATATGTAAACTATTTTTAATTACATATTCAATTTATATA
Organism: Pinus albicaulis; assembly: GCA_034641835.2. Lineage (NCBI taxonomy): Eukaryota > Viridiplantae > Streptophyta > Pinopsida > Pinales > Pinaceae > Pinus > Pinus albicaulis. The sequence continues at coordinate 1,068,259,397 of CM076577.1, forward strand.
TTTATAAAGGATTTTGAAATAATTATGATTTTCTTTGTATTAAACTATATATTAGGTATCAAATAAAATATATATATATATATATATATATATATATATATATATATATATTTGTGGTAAAAGTTTATAGTATGGTACAGTGTTAATATAAGTTATCATTAATTTATATTTATATTTACAGTAACGTATATGTATAGACACATTTTTAAGGGAACATGTATTATGCAATTGCTAAGAAGCAACTAACTAAACTAAAACCAAATAAATAAAAAAAAGGAGTTCATCAAATCATTTTGTTAAATTGGTGAATGTAATGCAAAAGTTTAAAAGGTTGCAACTTTTAGCTTAAAGGTTGTGTTCAATAAATCTTAAAGATGTTGGAGAAATGAAGGCCACGGAGTAAAAATGAAAATGAAAGAGAAGAAAAAATCATTCAAAATAAGGCAAATAAATAAAAAGAAGCGATTTAACCAAAATTTAAAACGGAGGGTCCCCATTCTTATTATGAAGATAATAAGTAAAAATGGGGGTTGTTGTTTTACCACAACAAAACCATTGAGTAAAATGAATGATAGTGGATCGACTTGCGGGGTGGTGTCCCAAAGTTATGGAAAGGGTTCATGTTTGATATCCAAAATAGGACATGGTTATGTGGTACATGGTTCTAAGATGGAAATGTGTTTTTCAAAGGTTTTATGTTTTAGTATTTTTTTAATTTTTCCATCGATAGATAGAAATTGCATGACAACAATATTCATAGCAATTGTGGGTCCCTCATAAAATAAATGAGTCAAAATGAATTGTGATTATAAAAATTCGAGATGAAAAATCCCACCATAACAAGAAATTTCCTCACAACTTTAGTTGATATAAACCTATCATGAGAACATTTTTTAAGTGACAACATCAGAGTATTGAGGTACCAAGACAAAAAGACATCATTGCAGTCTAGTATGGCGAGGTTGATGTGACCAAAGAAGAGTACTCACACAGTAATTCAAGTCATAATAATTGTTCAAAATGAATGGTTACAAATGCACAGACAGAAAGGGGTCATATGACACTCGAGAAACCATAAGAACTCAATCAGGTAAGATCTTGGTCATAGTGTGTAGTTCATGGGTTAATAAAGTTGCTACCAAATTCGAGGGAGTTCTAATTGAGGTTTTGTGCATGATTACCAATCACAGTTGTTATAGTGACAAACATTTGAATTTTTTAAGAATAGAGATTTGAAATAATTTGATGACAGGGTCAAGGACATGACATGGTCAACTAGAAATACCATGGTTCAATGCCATGTATCGATGTCCATGGAAAATAAAAGGGATAAAATATAAATCATGAGAAAAATATTATTGTTGCTAATCTTATGCAGAAGAGAACAAAGTGTGAGGTACAACACGAGGGATAGTAAGAGCATGAGGTACAACAAATAAAGAAAATAAATGGTACATTGACAGTGGATACTCCAAACATATCACTTGTGAAAAAAGTAAGTTTGTAACTTTGGATGGATGTAAGGGTGGCAATGTTACTTTTCAGAACAATTCTGCAGCAAGAATAACAGGAAAATTTATTGTTGTTTTAGAAAAGGGAAATACGAAAGGCTAGAATGTGTTTTTTTTAAAGGATCTAAAACGTAATATTATGAGTGTTAGAGAAATGTGTGAACAAGGTTACAATGTTATTTTTCACTTAGAAAGTTATGAAGTAATAAACGTTGATTTAAGAAAGACTATCGTGAATGAAATAAGGACCCTAGGGAATGTATATGTGTTGGATGCAAAGATGGGAAGTTTTTTTATGGGTAAAACCGATTAGATATGATTGTGTAACTGGAGATTAAATCATCTTAGTTTTCATTAGCTAGTTATATTTGGCCAAAACCGTGTTGTTAGAGATGTGCTTAAAATATCCTAACCTAAAAATATTATTTCTAAGTCAGTAATTTGGAAAGTGATTAAGGGTGTAGCTAAAAAAAAAGGAACATTTTATGAAAATGCCTCTCAGGCTTAATCATATTTACCTTTTTGGACCCAAAAGAAAATGATACCCATTTTGTGAGAAATACTTCATATTGATGATTGATGATTTTACAAGGATGACTTGGGTTAGTTTGTTGAAAAATGAGTCTGAAGATTTAAAAAATAAATAAAAATATTCAAACGTCTTGTGGGAAGTAAATTTGACCTCCAATTCAATTCCTTAGATCAAATAGAGGAGGAGAGTACACATATGATTAATATTATGATTTCCATGAATAACATGGGATTGAGAGAAAATTTTCAATAGTTAGAACACCTCAGCATAATGCAATAGTAGAAAGGATGAATAGAAAACTCCAAGAAAAATCCAAAGCTATTCTTAATGAATCAAAGGTACCGCATACTTTCTAAGGAGAATTTGTTCAAACTAAAATCGACATTCTTAACAAAGCTCATGTTAGAATTAATAGTGATAAAACCCCCTATGAACTATGGTATGGAAAATCAACTTCTATAAAGCAATTTATGGTATTTAGAACTAAATGTTTCATCAAAATGATTTATTACAATATTAGCAAGTTTGATATGAAATCACATGAGGAGATATTTCTTGGATACTCCACTACGTGTAAAAGTTACAAGTGCTAAAACAAGGGACCCTACAATATAATTAAGAGAATAGATGAAGGGTCAACTCACACAGGAAGACAACTACAATGTGATGAACCAATTAACTATGAGCCCCAAGACCACAAGTTATAAAAGCATCAAGAATAAGAGGAATATGAAGAATTAGAGGAAGACTAAAGAGTTAAGCCTCTAACTCTAAAGAATCTATCAGGGTATGTTTAATTTTTTTTTCTTGTGAGTGATATTCTTAGTAACTAACAAACAAGGGTGTGTACTAGAAGCAAATTACTAATAACATCTATTCATGAAAAATTTGCACTATTTTCTATGATAAAACCTCAATTTTTTTTATAAGAAAGTCAAGGCCAAAATTGTACCAAAATAACAAATGAAGAATTATTGAAATATAGAATAATTAACCATGGGGTTTTGTACCAAGACCTAAGGAAAAAAACATGATGGGAACTAAATGGATCTTCAAAAATTAGCTAAACGAAGATGGATATGTTGTTAGGAAAAATGCCACACTCATATGTAATGGGTATGCTAAAAAAGGAGTAGGCTTTGAAAAATAATTTGTTCGTGTTGCAAGAATCAAATCAATTGCAACTTTTCTAACTTTTGTCTGTCATATAAGATTCAAATTTTATCAAATGGATGTTAAATCAACATTTTTAGATGGCGATTTAGAGGAAGAAGTGTATGTGGAGAAGCTAAAAGCTTTTCCAATGTCCAATAATAAATATTTTGCATGAAAAATTAAGAAATATCTATATGGATTAAAAAAAGAACCAAGGGCATGGTATTATAGGTTAGACATGTATTTAAACAAACAAATTTTTAAAAGTCTACATCAAGGTTGAAGATATTAACTTGTTGATAGTTATAGTGTATGTTCATGACATAATTTTTGGCAACAATATTTAGATAATGAGTCAAAGGTTTGTAGTTATTATTCATAAAGAGTTTGATATGTCTATGTTTTGGGAATCATGATTGTCATTACAACAAGTCCCATAGGTGCTAGTAGACAAATGCACCACCAGATTTAAGGATCATCTATAGGTTTTTAAACCATGTCACAACAGACATGGAGAGTTGACGAGTTTTATTTGTGAAAAAATTTCCAACCCAACATTATTTGAGTGTGTATATTACTCATGACTTGCTCTCTAATACCATTTGTTAATAATCATGATTAACGTCACACCAAAACCTTCATGCGCTGGTGAAAAGAAACATTGCCATATTTAAGGACCATCGGGGGGCTGTTAAACCGTCTCACCACACACATGAAGAGTTGTTCTTCATGCAACATATTCTTTGGAAACAATAATTTTTCCTTGGATGATAGGTTCAAAAAGCAAAGAAAGGGATTTCTCCCCTCGAACTAAGTATCTCAAAGAAAATTTAAGAAAATTTGGTATGGAAAACTATAAACTTATAAGTACAACCATGGTACTAGGATATCAACTCAACAAGGATGATGAATATATAGAGTTGAGTCAATTTATGTATAGATCAATGATTGGAAATCTAGTTTATCTCACGACTCCAAGGCCAAATATCATGTAGGAAGTGGGACAGATGGGACGATTTCAGTTAAATCCCAATGAAGCACATCTCTAAGAAGTAAAGATAATATTTAAATAGTGGCAAGAGATATTGGATTTTGGTTTATTATATCCCAAATATACAAAGTTTTAGACTACAAGCTTATATTGATGTTGATTAGGAAAGTATTATTGATAACAGAAAAAACACTAGTGGTGGAGCATTCTTCCTAGGGAGTTGTAAATTTTTCTAGATTAGGAAACAAAAATCTATCGCTTTATTTACTATTGAAGGAGAATATATTATAGATGCATCATGTTGTATTGAGTGTTATATGTAAAATCCTCTCCTCCGGACGTAAGTGAATTCCATAGATCTAATTGTTTGATATAGAAACAAGGGAAACAAAAATAGTTTTGTTTTCCTTAGAGAAAGTAGAAAATGGAGGAGAACTCCTACCCGGAGTCCAACAAAAGTCCTCCTCTTCTCTTCATTTTTAAACTTTATCTCGAGCTCCAATTACTATAAATGGGACCTACAAAACAATGACAACAAGAAAGAGAACTAAAAGATACATATACATAACAATATCTCTAATTAATGAGTCAAGTGAGCATTGAAACACATATGCATCAAATAGACATAAGTATAGGAAAAAAAAAATACTTTTATATTAATGAAATGTAGGAGAATATTACAACCTTTTTATAGATCTTGACAATGCAAAAGTCTCCCACCAAACTTCTCCTTCCCTAGTGACAAAGAAAGCCTTCAATATCAACTCAAGGATGGTAATGAATCCTTAAGTAAAAATAAACAACATCAACGGATAGCTAAGAGTCTCCAAAAGCCAACCCAGACTATGGAAGACATTGAATTTATAGGGTAAATGTAATAGTTTGGGATTTACCAATCTAGGACTTAGATACACATATGAGGGAGGATAAAATATAGGGATAAGAGATAAGAAATCTGGGACATGAGTTTGAGATATCAATAAATATTAAATGGTTAAAAACACATTAGAAGCTTCTGGAAAGAGAAGTTTCGTAATTATTTTTTATTTTTTCAGAAATTCTAGAACCATCACACCTGCAACAAAGGAAACTTGTGTTAGTCAATGCAGGTGCCCAGTTATGAAACATGCAACCGTTGCAGGTGACATAGAAGATAGGGTGCGATGGGATCAAAAATAAGTTTTTAAGCTAATAAACCCAAAATTATTGGGACTTTTTTGGAGAAGTAATACTCGAGGCTTTGCAAATTAATGATGAAAAGGTGTCAAGGATATTCATTGATCCAGATTTTAGGCCATTTGAATGAATGTGACAATATGACCCATAACGCTTTGATTCTATGGATGATACAAAAATATATTTAGTTAGATTATACTCAACCAATATATATTTTTTGTAATAACACTAGTGCAATTAATATATCTAAAATCCAATGATGCACTCTAAAAAGCACACACATTCCTATTAAATATCACTTTCTTAGAGAAAAATTAATGGATCAAATAGTTAAATTGGAATGTTTACCTACTAGGGATCAAAATGCAAACATATTTACTAATTTCCTTCCAAGAGATTCATTTGAGTATCTTAGACATAGATTGGGAGTCATCCCTCAAATAATCTCTCAGTGAATATAATATTTGAAGAGACACACTATTGTCTAACTACAACATAAGCTCATGGGAAGGTATATTTCTTCCATGATAGTATTGTTGACTAGGGACATTCACGTGTAAGAGTATAGGGTGAATATACAAACATCATGAGAGAAAAAACAAGTATGAAAATAGGGGATCATCATGAGAATGTATTTTTACACTACCTCATCTTTCGAAATAATATTTTATGCAAGGAAACAGAAGCTGAGACAATACTCCTAGTCTTTAAATGCAATTTGCAAAGAGAAAATGTTACACACCCCACTATTTGAAATAAGTAGTTGATTAGTGAGACCTCCTATCAACATGAGAAAATAAATTATTTGTACCAATACAAATAGCTTCTCTCCACTAGAAATTTCAAATTTTGGTTGAATAATTTTCCTATAAATCACCACATGTTACTATTTTTCATCTAATACATGTGATGAAATCCCCGTATTGGGTTTTTTTTCCCAATATCTATCCTTTGATTTATAGAAAACACCACTACTGGTATCTATCAGTCTTACTTAACATGTATCTATATTATGCTATTTTTATGCCTAATGATGAGAGAACTTACGAAACACATTAAAAATATATGTAACTTAATACTCGATAATTAGTATTTAGTTCACAAATGTAAAAAGTGAGAACGGGTGTGTGGAAGAAATTTGAAATGTTGTGGATGAATGTCTCTATTACACTATGAATTAAAGTACATGTTCCTCGCTCCTCACACCCGTTCTCTCGCACAACACTAATTGTTCACACACATTAACCCATAACTTAATATTGCATAATAATAATAAGTACTTTAATCCACAAATGTGAAATCATAAATGGACATAGTATTAAAAAACTAAACTAAACTACCTGCAAATATGAAAAGCACTCAACTTCATCATCATGCAAACACTTGAAGGAAAGGAAAACAAATGCATTGCAGGTTAAATTTTCCAATTCCAGCAATGTGAGAGGCGCAAATACTTCAGCCTATGGAATTCAAAAATGCAAAAAAAAAAGAAATAATGATATTTGATGCACTCAAAATACAAGTCATAAAACTAACCAAAAAAATGCCACGCCCATCGCACCCTGCCACACCGCCCTGAGTCCCACATTAGTTATTTCTAGCTTATAAATAGCTCTATCTTGTTCCTATTACATTCCAAATTAAATTTTATGTTCATGTCTATGGAATAAAGTCCCCTTTGTGCACTTTTTCTCCCACACATACCTCGTACTATACACATCCTTCATTTCAAAACTAAATCTCTATGCAACCTCTCTATGCAACTTCTCTCTTGCACAACTAAATCTGTAAAAAAAATTAAACGAAAAAGAGTTTAATTTTTTTTTTTTTATGTGGAATAAAGTTACCTATACACCCTTGTTCTCCCACACATACCTCATCCTCCACACGTTATTTATTCCACATATATTCACAACTCTATGAAACTATTCTCTTGTAAAAGTAAATATGTAAAAGTTTTAAATGGAAAAGAGCCTAAAATGAAATAACAAATTATAAGCACACTAGAAATATGTGTCAGAGCACTTACAAGAAAATGGAACAATCCCTCGTAAAGGACCTATTTAGATAATTTTCTCAATGACCAAATCAAACCTTAAATACCAAGATTAATTATTTCTAGCTTAAAAACCGCTCATTCTAGTTGTCCCTATTACATTATGAATTAAATTTTTTATTCCTAGTTAAATTAAATTCATGTCTATGGAATAAATTTCCCTCTACACCCTTGTCATCCTGAACATACCCCCTCATCATCACATCGTTCATTTTGAAAAAATTCGTAATTGTATGCAACTTCTCTTTGGCACAACTAAATCTATAAAAATATTAAATGGAAAAGAGCTTCACACTAACTCGATGTCTTTGAAATAAATTTCCCTCTGCACCCTCGTTCTCCCACACAAACCCCATCCTTCACACATCCTTCATTCAACACAGATTCACGACTCTATGGAACTCTTCTCTTGTGCAGGTAAATAAGTTAAAGTTTTAAATGGAAAAGAGTATACAATGAAATAATAAAATATAAACGCACTAGAAATATGTGTCAGATCACTAACCAAAAAAATTCCCCCATCCCCTGTAAAGGATATTCTCAAAGCATGTTGTCAATGAAAAAATGAAACATTGAATACCCAAATTTGTTATTTCTAACTTACAAACCACTCATTATAGTTGTGCCTATTACAATCTGAATTAAAATTTATGTTCCTAGTGAAATTAAATGTGTGTCTATGGAATAAAGTTCCCTTTACACCCCCGTTTTCCTGCACATGACTTGTACTCTGCACATCCTTCATTTTGCACAGGTTTGTAGCTTGATGTATATTCTCTCCTGCATACCTAAATCTATAAAAGTTTTAAATCAAAAAGATTTTAAAAATAACCTCATGTTTCATTTCTGGGGAATAAAGTTCCCCCTACACTCCTATTCTCCCACACATACCCCCTTCCTTGCATATCCTTAATTTTGTACAAATTCATAGCTCTATGCCATTGTTCTCCTGTACAGATACGTCTATAAAATTTTAAATGGAAAAGATCCAAAAACAAAATAATAAATTATAAATTCATTAGAAGTATGTGTCAGAAAAATGACCAAAAAAAATGCCCCCTCCCTCATAAAGGGCATGCTCATAGAAATATAGCAATGAAAAAATGAAACCTTAAACATCCAGTTTCATTATTTCTAGCTTACAAATCGCTCTTTCTAGTTGTGCCTATTGTATTCTAAATTGAAGTTTAAGATTATTGTTAAATTAAATTTGTGTCTATGCAATAAAATTCCCTCTACACCCCTGTTTTCTCACACATACAGTCAACACATCCTTCATTCCACATAGATTCATAGATCTATGCAACCACTCTCTCTCTCAAATAAATATGTAAAAAAATTAAATGGAAATGAGTTTAAATTTAGTTTAATGTTTTCGGAATAAAATTTGTTTTTTACCCCCATTCTCCCACACATACTCCATCCTCCACACGGATCCACAGTTGTATGCAACCCTCATTCTCCCACACACTCGGCACAAATTCACAAGTCTATGCAATTGTTCTCCCAGAGAACTAAATATGGAAAATAATAAAAAATTAACACACTAGAAATACTTGTCTTGTGTTCATTCTTAGATATTCCCCCCATATTCTGTGCATCGTTCATTCCATATAGATTCTTAGCTCTATGCAACTTCTCTCTTGCACGGCTAAATTTTTAAAACTTTTGAATGGAAAAGAGTTTTAAATTAATTTCATGTTTTAGGAATAAATTACATTTTGCCCCCACGTTCTCTTATACATACCTCATCCTCTACACATTCTTCATTCAACACATATCCATAGTTGTGTGCAACTCCAATTATCCCACACATACTGTTGAAAAGTGTAACTAGGCTGGTCTTCATGTTGAATGTGTAATTATGTATTTTGAAAAGAAGAAATCAAAGATAATAAAATGTATTTTTGGTATTTTTGCTTCATGGGTTTCATGAGAAATTTTTTATTATGTAGATAGACTTCTTCTTGATGTCTATTAGGTTTTATCTTCTAGGAATAAATAGAATTAAGGGTCTCATACATGAAGAATATATTCCACGTATTTATGCTCCAAGACCTTGTGGAAAAAGCTCTCAACAAGCACTCAATGCAACAATGAAAGACAAGCCTCAAATATTGTGAAGAATCAGCTCTCCAAAGCTAGAATGAACCTTATCTAGCCTGCCTAACTCACCATGGACAAGTCGATTGTATGGTCAGCCTATTTAAGGAACTATACCCTATATATATATATATATATATATATATATATATATATATATATATATATATATATGCTCTTATAATACGACTATCATACAAGAAATTTTTGCGGACATATACAAGGAGATAGTGCAGATAAAAGGAAATATTACAGTGTGGATAAGTGAAGGATTCAATGTGGGGAAAGGAAGGATATAAGTGTGGATAAGGAACAATATAAAATGTAGATCTGAAAGAGCGTTGCAGGAAGAAGATTGTGGTGGAATGATGAAAGAAGATTGCATTGGAATACAGGAAGAGGTTTGCAGATATCAAGGGTATAGGTTGCGGATCATTGAAACAAGGTTGCAGATAAGTGAAGTAAAGGTTATTAAGCATTGTTTAACTAAAGAAGGAATTTATGGAAGTTGAGACAATCATCATAAGGAGATGAGACAATGATAGTGAGGAAGTTAAATCTTTGATTTACTTTCCTAAAGGTCAAGCAATTCAAGGATATGAAAGTAATGTTTAAGGACTCTAGTGCTGATGTGGAACTAATCAAACTGAAGAATTAAGGTTGAAGAAGATAGATCAAGGTCTTGGAAGCATATTTAGGTCAAGGGTCTGAGTCTTGGTCATGGTAATTGTCATTTGAAGATCTATAATAAGAATTATTTGTGGGTTTTCCTCTCCAAGAGGGAGAGCTTTTTTACCTAGCTCTAGGATCTTAACTTATGTGTCTTGTGTACTTTGATAATTAACTTGACAAGAGATTAACTAAGCTACAAGAAGAGAAGACATAAGTAACTAAAGTAAGCTCACAAGTAATTATCAAGAAGAGAATTTGTATTAATCTCCTGCCCTCCAAATTCTCAACATGGTATCAAAGCTAAGGTGTTGAACACAAGGGTTTCTTGTCAACAAATACACTAAAAGAAGAGAAGATTAAATTTTGGGTTGGAAAGTCAAATCAGTTCGCAAGGAAGACTATCTAGCTACTTCAAGTGAGAACTCCTGTCTCATTCAAAAGATCAACTGATTAAAGAAAATAATCTTTGCCATCAAAGATTTGAACTCAAGACATTGTTTGAAGAAAACCTCAACTTCTAAAGATATTCTTTATAATCAAGGGTTCAAGTACACCAACATTGAAGAAGCTCCTATCTTAAAGGAAATCCTTGAATTCATTTTCAATCATCATCAAGGAAGCTACAAGACAATCCACTCAAGTAACTATTCATGGCCCTATCTGTCAAGATGCCTTACTGTAAAGAAAGCAACAAGTTGGTTGGGTCATCAAACTTTAGTGCATGGAAGAAAAGGACAAACTTGAATTTAATTGAAGACAGAGTAATGGGCTATATCGAAGGATCTATTGTTCAACACCCAAAATAAGATTCTCTAGCCCATGCCAAGTACATGAAGAGAGAAATTAGAGCCCAGAGGATTCTCATAGAATCCATTAAAGACTCTCTCATTCCCTATGTATCAAAACTAAAAATTTGAAAACAAATATATAAGAAATTGGTGGAGCTATTCTCTGTGAGTACTGCAGGAGAAGCAATCTCTCTGAGACAAGAACTATAAAAAATTAAATTATCAACGGATGAAGGAATCACTCCATACTTCATGAGGATTTCTAAAATAAGAGATCAACTTCAGGAACTAGGAGAAGTGATGTCTGACACTGAGATGACTACATTGGTGCTTAATGCTCTATCATAGTAATGGGGAAACTTCACTTCTAGTCTATATGGGAAGAAAGAAGCCACCCCATTCCATGATTTATGGTCTCTATATAAAATATAAGAAACAAGACAAAAGGCCAAAGCCAATACAGGGCCAATTGAAGAGAATCATGGCTTTGCAGCCTCATATGGGAAGAAAGGAAGATTCAGAAAATTTGTCCCTCAAAATAAAAGAAGGAATATGGAAAACGTACGATGCTTTGGATGTAATGAACTTGGTTGTTATAAAAGAGATTCTCCCAAATCTGGAAAGGGCAAAAGGAAAAATCAAGAAGCCCATGTCACTAATGAAAGAGAAGAACCTGATGCTGAGAAATCTAAAAAAGAGGAAGCGAGAGATCTCTATTATGATTAAGATCATCTTTCTCTTAAAGTGATTTCTGATTGATTGTAAAATAGTATGATAGGAAGAAATGTACATTAATACGAATCATTATAGAAGCATGAAAAGGAGCTCTAGGTGAAATAGATTCTAGAAAACCTCTCTACTAAAGTAAATAAGTCATTAGATCAAGGGTCATCATGAAGAAAAATTTTTGGGATGTGATAACATATTGATGGAGTAGGCCAAAGGAATGCAGCTCTTCGTTCTAGAAAAATTTCTACATGATGACTCAGGGAAATAGGTATGAGGTATGCAGACATATATGCTAATATCAGATACTGTGAAGTCATGTCATATGGTTGCAGTTAATAGACTTCCATATTTAGAAGTATGATCTATGAAGGAGGATCTCTCGGTGCAATGACAGATGATATCAACATAATATGTCCCCATAGAATATGAGGTGGTTGTACATAAACAAAGATTGGAAAATTTGTAAGATCCTAGGAATGAAGAATGTGCAAAGAGGAAGAGATCATGAAATTCAACCATGTCAAGAGGCAGTTATCATCAGGAGGCCAAGAAGATGTGATTATGAGATCTCCTAAGAAGATATGTAGTTTCTGACGGAAGTCTAGTAAAGAAGAATACCCCTAGAAAAACATATCATTAGGAGATGTGTCAATTTGTATAAAGGATGTCAATGCCTAACAGGAAGATTTCATGGTGAAATAGCATCACCGAGGTAAATTTTGTTTTAAAATTACATATGTATATGTTTATCTTGATGAATTTGTGTAGGGCTACTAAGCATGAGAAAGGATGCATGATCCTTGAAGACAATTTGAAGGAAAGCACTGTGGCATAATGGTGGACCAAATAAGGTAGTATGATTTATCTCTTTCTGATAGGTGACATGACTCGTGGATGAAAGAGATGGATGATTTGTGCCCTATGAAGCTAAAATTTGAATATTCATCAATATTGAAATCCATGACATCGAGGACAGGAATTCTTCATGAGCAGTTGGGTGTCTCACCATTGTTGTTGGAGGTCCTTAGTTAAGAAGGAGCCTGGTGATAAGTTTTATTACTTGGAAGAAACTTGGTAATTCCTAAGAATGAGGTTAGGTACATTCCTTGTATAGGAATGAGTAAATTCCCTTACGAAATAGGTCCTCCTTTGTTCAGAGGGAGAGATAGAAACATCATTCTGGTCTTCAATTGGGAAGACATAATGGAGGATTGGGTAATCATCTGGCATTCGATACTCTTTGAGAATGTGTTAGGGCATTCAAGATAAGAGTAGTTGGGGACCAGTATTATTTGAGGGCTAGCTACCCAAGAGAAGGATAGTCCAAGAAGGTCATTTTTGGGAACACTCAGGTGGATTATGTACCTTGGAGAGACAATCACAATGGTTTCTATAGGTTATGTGTCTCACTAGCATTGTAGCCCATTGTATCATTGAAAAATGGGGTTTTTAGTCAAGATCTTGCACTAGGACAATGCTGGTTGATATGATGTTATACAAATGTGATTACCAATTTGATTATTCTGATGAGATTATTCATTTTGAAAGTAACCATGTACCTATATGAACACCTCCCTAGTTAAGAGGGAGTGTTAAAAAGTGTAAATAGGTTAGTCTTCATGTTGACTGTGTAATTATTTATTTATGAAAAGAAGAAGAAAAAGATAATAAAATGTATTTTTGGCATTCTTACTTCATAGGTTTCATGAGAAATGTTTTATTATCTAGATAGACTTCTTCTTGATTTCTATTAGGTTTTATCTTCTAGGAATAAATAAAATAAAAGGTCTCATACATGAAGGATCTAGTCTAGGTATTTATGCTCCAAGACCTTGTGGAAAAAGCACTCAATGAAATGATGAAAGACAAGCCTCAAATGCTGTAAAGAATCACCTCTCTAACGCTTGAATGAACCTTATCTAGTCACTCTAACTCACCATGGAAAATTCGGTTGTATAGTCGGCCTCTTTAAGGAATAGTGCCCTATATATATGCTCCTATGATATGGCTGTCATACAAGAAAATTTTGTGGAGATATACAAGGAGACAATGCAAATATCTACAAGGAGACTGTGCGGATAAAAGGAAATATTACAGTGCGGATAAGTGAAGGACACAATGTTGATAATGGAAGGATATAAGTGCGGATAAGGAACAGTATAAAAATGCAGATATGAAACTGTGCTGCAAGAAGAAAATTGTGATGTAATTCTAGAAGAAGATTGCATTGAAATACATGAAGAAGTCTGTAGATATCAAGGGTACAGGTTGCGAATAAGTGAAATAAAGGTTTTTAAGGGTTGTTGACCTGAAGAAGGAATTTGTGGAAGTTGAGACAATCATCATAAGGAGAGGAGAGAACAATAGTTAGGGAGGTAAATCTTTGATTTACCTTCCTATAGTTCAACCAATTCAAGGATACCCAAGTGAAGATTAAGGTCTCTAGTGCTGATGCAGAACTAAGAAATTGAAGAATTAAGGTTAAAGAAGCTAGATCAAGGTCTTGGAAGCATATCTAGGTCAAGGGCCTGAGTCTTGGTCATGGTACTTGTCATTTGAAGATCTATAAGAGTAATTCTTTGCGGGTTTTCCTCTCCAAGAGGGAGACATTTCGCCCTAGCTCTAGGAACCTAAGTTTTGTGTCTTGTGTAATTTGATAATTAACTCGATGAAACATTAACTAAGCTATAAGAAGAGAAGACATAAGTAACTCAAGTAAGCTCACAAGTAATTATAGAGAAGAGAATTTTTATTAATTTCCAACCCTCCAAATTCTCAACACATACCCCATCCTCTACATGTCCTTCGTTCCCCAAAAATTCACATCTCTACACAGTAGTTCTCCCCCTCAACTAAATCTGTAAAATAATAAAAGATAAACACACTAGCAATATATGTTTTTTTCATTCTAGTTGTGCCTATTAAATTGTGAATTAAATTTTGTGTTCCTAGTTAAATCAAATTCATGCCTAGATAATAAAATTCCCTCTACACCCAAATTCCCTCCCACATGCCTCGTACTTCACACAGGTTCATAACTCTTTAAAATTGCTCTCCTACACAACTAAATCTATAAAAAATTTAAAAGGAAAAGAGTTTAAAATTAATTTTGTATTTTTTGTCTACGAAATAAATTTCCCTCTGCACCGTCATTCCCTTGCAAATACCTTGTCTTATGCACATCCTTCATTCTGCACAAATTCACAACTATATGTAACTTTTCTTCCATACAGGTAAATCTATAAAAGTTTTAAATGAAAAAGAGCCTAAAACAAAATAAGAAAATATAAATGCAATGCAAGTACATGTTAGAGAAGTGACCAAAAATAATTACCCCATCCCTCATAAAGGACCTGCTCAGAGCACTATATCAATGACAAAATGAGACCTTGAACACCCACATTTATTATTTCTTGCTTACAAACCACTCTCTCTAGTTGTGCCTATTATATTCTAAGTTAAATTTTTTGTTCCAATTTAAATTAAATTTTCATCTACAGAATAAAGTTCCCTCTGCACCTTCATTCTCTTGTACATAGCCCATACTCTGCACATCGTTCATTCCACATCGATTCATAGGTCTATGAAATTTCCCTCCCACATAGCTAAATCTATAAACGTTTTAAATGGAAAAGAGTTTAAAAATAATTTAATGTTTTTAGAATAAAGTATCTTCTACACTCTTTTTATCCTGCACATACGATGTCCTCCACACTTTCTTCATTCCACATAGATCCATAATTGTATGCAACACTTGTTCTCTCACACATACCCCAGGTTCATTTGCACATCCGTCACTCCACACAGATTCACAGTTGTATGTAATTATTCTCCCACACAACTAAATTTCTAAAATAATAAAAGATAAACACACTAGAAATACATGTCTTGTTATAAATATGATAGCACTAATCGAAGAGATGGCCCTCCCCCACTCCCCACCCCCCTCGGTCATGTATAGGACCTACTAAGAGAATTTTGTCAATGTCAATGTCAAATCACTCACCGGCTGAATGACCATTCACAGAATTAGCTTTGTTTATATATTTTAAAATGATTTGTGAGGCATTGAAAAATACCAAAAATAAATTTCCCTCCATGAGGTGAATTGTGTGGCATAAAGGGTCACTCAAGTAATGGAAAATCATGAATAAGATTTCTAGAAATTAGGAAATTATTTTCTAATTTGCAAGAAAATAGAAACATTCAACATTTTTTGAAAACTTTAGTTATAATTACAAAAACTCAACAAAATAATACAAATTCAACACAATTTCAGTGCATAAATTGAGAAAAATAATACAAATTCAACACACTTTGAGTGAAAAAGCTCAGCAAAATAATACAAATTCAACGCACTTTGACTACAAGAGGAATGCTATAATCTTTGTTGAAGCAGAAAATCAAAATATGAATATACTAGACTAAAAATATATAATAGATAATATATTTGAGATTTAATAAGAATAAAATATCAAAGAAGCCAAATTTAATGAAAGTTGAGAGTTTCTTGTTACACAAATTTTGCAATAAAGGACTTTGTTTCAAGAGAGGTAGTATGGCTGGTTCATACATATAATTATGACTTTGTAATAACTGTAAGGAAACTTTTCATATAAAAAAAAAATTTATTTGGATAATTAAAAAATTTGTTAAATATAAATGATTAGAAAAGTTTAAATCAAAATTTTCATTAATTTAAAGAAAAAATAAACTATTTAAATGTAAAATAATTTGATAGAAAGACGTATTTGAAAAAAAAAATTAAAATAATTTGACATAATTTATGATATGTGGAAAATGAAATTTAAAATATTTTATTATAGTCTATTTGGTCTTTGATAGACGGTGATCGGGTGTTTTGTTAAAAAACTTCTTGGTGTGAAGTCATCAGATTCTGTGCCCTGATTAAGATGATATATTGTACATGATGAAAATTTTGTCTTACCAAACTTACTAAAAAAAAATTAAAAATTAATTAATTTATTTTTATATAATTGTTTTTTAATTATTATTATTTTATAATATATAAATCTATTAACATAAGAAAAAATAAACATGTTTTAGCAATAATTTATTAAAATAATATATAAATAAATAATTTAATATTTAAATATATTATTTTTTTAATTCAAAATTTTAATAAAATTTAATGTAAATTATCAATTAAATAAATAAATATAATCAATAAATAAATTATATTAGTTGAAGTGAACATTAATCATCATAAATATATATAATTTATAAAAAAATATATAAAAAGCTTGTAACAAGTATATATGTATCTATAACATGACATGAGATTAATAGAGAACCCAATATCACCTGATATTCATAGAGAACCCATAAGGAAAAGACCTATGAGAAGTATGAAGGATTTTAGAAGAAAATATATGATTTTATAAGAAAGATAGTGATTTAAAAACCAAAAGTCTATAAATTTTATGATTATATGAAATTTTGACGTCTCAAACACAAAGGTCAATGGTGGATATTATTTTAAAATTTGTTTTCATGAAAAATGAATATTGAGTAATAAATTATTATTTAAATAAGTATATATATTAAATTTTAATATTTATTTTTAAAATTATATAATTTTATGTCATGTAAAATAATGTAAATCATCGCACATAATATTTAAATAAAACATTTAGGTTAAATATAAATATAAATTTTAACTTTTATAAATTATTTTATTAAAAATAACCACTAAACTAAATTATATTTATGAATAACTTTTTGGAATCTCCAAACCCAATATAAACCGTTTACTTAAAATATAGTCTACTTTAAATTATAAAATTAATATATTATTACTTTGAAATTTGATGGGAAAGATATGGATCTCAAATATTCACAATTATTTTTTCACACGATTTGATTACAAATATGATACTAAATATAACTAATTCTAAATATGAATATGAGCTTAGATATTTTTTTAAGAAAATTAAAAACTAACTTTAAACTTATTATGTAAGTATTTTTTCCAAATATCTCTCTTAATGCTTATATGTCAAAATTAATATCACAAAGATTAATACAAAAATGACACAATATAATTCACATATATGTTCGATATGGTCATCACTAACACTTTTATCCACTCTAAAAACTCATAGACCACACTCTTTCTCCACCATAATATTTTATCATCTCACTTGACTCATTTAAGGTACAATTGCCTTCGACCATCATTGACGAACTTGCATGATAAACAACACTGACATAATTTATTCTGACAAGTTACATATCTCATTGTATTTGTCAGAAAAAACAGCCAAGTAATCAAACCATCCTATGGATAGACTCTCATTTGTGAGATGACATAGCTCAATGTATCTGACATTTATCTAGGATAGTTGTCTAGGTATTGCATATAGTCAAAATTTGATAATATAACTTGACCTCTCAATCATACATATAGGGATAACATGTCGTTGGTGTTCTTGGCCTTACACAACCTATCAACTTTATAACATAAGGTAAACATAGCCAAATCAAAGATATGTTCTCATGGCATTGTATAAAACAAGAAGCACCCATTTGAATTAAATTAATTTGTTCAATATAATTAGTTATCAAAACAATATTAACTAAAGGTTAGAAAACAAACTATTTAAAAAGAAGAAATAAGGCCCATGATGGCGAAACCAACCAAATATTCTCCTCTAAATGGAATCATTATCCATTGGCTTAGGTTTGATTCTTTGTGTGTTCTACTTTCACATTTTGGGTTTTTATTAATTTTGCGAATTTTTCCGTCTAAGGATTCAGACCAACACTCTTCACCTCTAGTTTACTCTCTATCACAATAGAAATTGCAGTTGATATTGTCAAGCTTACTAGGTTTTGAACATGTTGGAAGCCTAGAATGCTCTCCTTCTTCAAAGTAAAATTCAACGAAGGGATAAATCCCAATCAAGCTTTTTATACTTTACATATAAGGCCCGAAAGTAGCTACGACTTATTCAAATGGCTTTAGTGGTCGGTGAGTGCTCTGACACTAAAATTGACATAATGCTTTGAGTAGGTCCTTCACATGACCGGGGGGTAGCTCACATATCTTCAGTTAATTCTGTGACACCGATAGCAAGACAACTATTGCTAATGTGTTTATATTTTGTTATTTTATAGATTTAGTTGTGCTAAATGAAGGATGTGTAAAGGATAAGGTATATTTGGGAGTGTGGGGGTTGCATACAATTGTGGATCTATGCTTAATGAAGAATGTGTGGAGGATGGATTATGTGCAGAAGAACCTGGGTTCAAAAGTGACTTTATTCCAAAAACATGAATTTGGTTTTTAAATTGGTTTTAAGATGGATCTATATCAGTAATTATTACAACCCAATATGAATGAGATGTAGTAAAAATATTTCACTCTCACTCCTAACCATAAATCTATATCCGTGTGAAAATATATATTTTATATCAAATTAAAAGTAAATCAAGTAATAAATAAAAATTTATATATTTTAACTTGTGATGCTTTTGTACTTTTAAGGTAGCTCTATTTCAATATCCACCTTATCCATGTTAAAACTTATTTTAATGTATCAAAATATTTTATTTATATGTTTTATAAAGGAAAAAAAAAACTTAAGCAATCTAACTATTTTACATTACATTTTTTTTACTTTGTTTCCAAATAATTATTTTTAGAATATTGTAATGATTTGTTGGAATTGTAATTTTAAATTGTGTAGTCTACATAATGCAACCCATAAAGAACATTTTCAAGGCATTGAATTCATGTATGTGTTTAAAAATGGAAATGTGTGTGTGTGTGTCTGTGTGTGTGTGTGTGTGCACGCGCGGGCGCGTGTGTGTTGTCTTAGGCACCGATCTATAATGTGTTTAGAGAAATAAAATAAGGTGTAATGAGCTTTTCATGTGATGCAGGAGCATTCGACTAGGGTGGCAACCAGACAAGCAGGTGTTTTATGTTTTTCAGTGATGAGTTATTCTACAGGTCTTTGAACCTCTTCCTGTTTTAATTTATTTCTTCTTAGGATAGAGGACTAGTTGTCAGTAGAGTTGTTCTAGTGTAACTGGCTTTTTATTTTTTATTTTATTTTATTTTATTTAAGCAACTATAGTAGATTATTAGGCAGAATAAAAATTCGATGAGTGAAAAAGTGAAAATAGTAATAATGTGGAACATGTAACTGTGTAACCAACTTGAGACAGTTATCAGTTGGCAACGAATTGGCCTCCATAGAGGCTACTAAAAGAACCGAAAAGTGACTGTATAGGGGTTCTGCAAATTTACACATTGAATAGAGAAATGAAAACAGAGCTTTGACACTTATCAGAAAATATACCATCTGTATTGTATTTAGAATACTGAAGTGTGATACAGATAACAAAGTTCACTGTCAAATTACCAGCATGCAAATTCAGGAGTAGACATAGTTGTGTATTTTTTTCCTTTAGAGAAATATTGTTATCAAAGTGCAGGTGTGTTACAACTACGAAGACATTGATAAACGCACTCAAGAACTGAAAGAAATACAAAGGAATACAACACGACAAGATACACACCGACGGCGAGATCCAAACAGCCAACCCATTACGTGGAACATTAAATCTGCAGGTATTTTCATAAAGCTGTGCCATTTTATTTATAATCAAACTGAGAATAGTATAAACCCTCTGTCAAGGTTAACAGTAGAACGAAAGTCCAATACTGGAATGTATTAAATTACGTTCTGAAACAACAGTAAGAAAATCAAGATTTATAACTTAGGGTTTCGGCCAGAAACCCTACGGCCACAGGCAAGAAACTCCGAAGAGCACCCAAAGGTTACAGGTGGGGTTTTAGAACTCGAGCAAACTTGGAAGTCGAATCCTATCAGAGTGACAGTATTTGTAAAAAGATATAGCCACAGTAGCATGATAACGCCATAAGAAAACCTGAAAGGAAAAACTGGCACGAGATCATCTACGAAACATTTAAACAAGTTTCTGCATTAAGAAGGGTTTGAGTTCGGTGAGGACCTACCTTTGGAAACCAGAAGCCGAACGAAGTCCAGGACGGAAGATTGGGAAACCAGTAGGGTTCGAGACACCTGTACAAGAAGAACAAACAATCAATTGAAAACCTGTGTGACTAGTTTGTTTTTTCGAGTAAGATTAACAGGAAGAGGAGAAACCCTGAGTACTTGCAGAGAGAACTAGATGATATCAAGTGGCGACGAAGGAGACATTGCACATGGTCAGTATGGGAACAAAAAAATCAGGGTTCTGAAACAGAGAGAGATGGCTTACCGACACAGTTGCCGACTGGAGCAGAGTTAACCGGAGGAAGCTCAGAACTGGAAGCCCAAAAACCTGTGCACAGCTGTTAAAAGAAAGTTAGGCGAGAAAGCAAGCTGCAAAGAGAAATAACCAGAGAAATTGGCGTATCGAAAAACTTGTAGGTGCTGAGTGAGAAATAGAGAAACAAACCAGTCACAGTGAGAAGGAGCCGAACTATCAAGGAGGTTGAATAACCAAACACCATTGCAATAGTTCCAATTCACCGTCGTAGCCACAGTTACCGTGGCAGGAAACCCACAGAGAAGAGTAAACTCTCGAAACAGAAACGCAGGGTCGAAACCCTCTCACACCGCGTGGAGCAGGAAAGAAAATGACCGACTGAAGGAATGACCCCGAGCAAAAGGGCGAAGGACGTGTGATCACATGCGTTGGCAAGTGGGCCGATCGATCCAATTGATGCCATTACTGTGCAATTAATTGCATGTCACCGGACATTACAGCAAATCCCGCGGAGAATTGAAAGGCTCGAGGCTTGTTGTGAAGATGAAAGGCGCGAATCCGACATGTAAACCAAAAAAACACACATTGTAAAGCCACGTAATCACATTCGTTGGTTACTGTGTTAAATAGTTGTTGATTTATTAAATTGACTTGGCGTGTGGGCTGGAGGTTCCCATCAAGTGGTATCGGAGCAAATTTTTGAAGTCATAAGAAGATGGAAGTTGGCAGAAGAGGAAGAGGAAGAGGAAGAGCAGTCCGGAGGGTAGCGGAAGAAGGATTACGAGAGGAGATTCGAATTTTGAATCAAAGATTGGCAGCAGTGGAAGATGGGGGAAGGAGAAACCCAGCAGATGACAGTGATGAAGATATTGCAGAACCAGAAGATGAGTTTGAAGGGGTGACACCTGAACTCAGATTGTTGAAATCAGTTTTGTTATCAAGTCATAAGCCAAAGTATGAGATTTCCACTTATGACGGGAGTTTGTCGGCAGACATGTTATTAGATTGGCTGAGCGAAGTAAACAAATACTTTGAGTTTGAAGAAACCAGTGAGGACAAACAGGTGAAGTTCGCTGCCACCAAGCTGAAAGGACATGCATCCTTGTGGTGGGACAGCGTTCAAGCAGAAAGGAAAAGGCTAAACAAGCCGCCCATAAGGAAATGGGCCAGAATGGAGGCAAAACTGAAGGAGAAATTTCTGCCTAAAGATTATCAAATTATGCTGTACAGGAAAGTGCAGAATTTGTGACAAAGGGGAATGAGAGTTAAGGAATTTACTGAAGAATTTTACAAATTAAATCTGCGGGCAGGGTATATGGAAGATACCCCAGAAAAGACAACGAGATTCGTGAATGGGCTGAGAGGGGAGATACTGGATGAAATCGGTATCCTCTCGCCCAGAACATTGGACGAAGCATACCAATTTGCTCTGAAGGCGGAGGAGAAAATAAACAGGAAGCAAAATGCCAGAAGAGGAGGCGGATCAGGCAGAGGAAAGGGAAAGGCCTTTGGTAAAGGCAGAGGAACGGGTTCCAATGAGGAAGGCAGCAGTTCCAAATCTGAGTGAACAGCATAAAAGGACAACAGCGCTAGAGGAGGACGACTAGCCCAGCGTGGGAGAGGAAATGGTCAGGGCAGAGGAACTATCCAGTGCTACCGGTGCCACAAGTGGGGGCACAAATCGTATGAATGTATTGAAGGCGAACCAGCAGGTGGAAGAGGAGCTTATGTTGCTCAGCCTAAGGAAGCGGAAGCACCTCCTCAGGAAGTGGAAAATGCCCCAGAGACAGGGGAAGCCTTGGTGTTGAACAAGGTGCTGTTAAAACCAACAAAGGAGATTATGGATCTAGATCAAAGGAAGGCTTTGTTCTAGACAGTTTGAAAATCACAAGGAAAGTGCTGCAAACTGATCATTGACAGCAGGAGCACTGACAATTTGGTGGCCACAGAAATGGTGGAGAAATTTGGATTGAAAAAGCTGAAACATCCCACTCCCTACAAAGTGTCGTGGCTGCAGAAAGGACATCAACTGTTAGTTGATGAACAGTGCGAGGTGGAGTTCCAGATAGGCAGATATAAAGATAAGATTGTCTGCGATGTTATGCCAATGGATGTCTATCATATACTGTTAGGAAGGCCCTGGCAGTTTGACAGAAAAGTGGTTCATGACGGAAGAACGAACTGTTACAAGTTTGTTAAAGATGGAGTTAAGCACACACTTGTTCCCATCAAGGAGGAAGGTACAGCAGAGGCTAGTGGAGTAAAAGCGCTGCTGATGGGTGGAAAGGAATTCTTGAAACAGATTGAAGACAGTGATGTGAATTTTGCTGTTGTGAGGAGACCAAGAACAGTGGTACTGCACACTAAGATTTCAGATTTACCTGAGGAGATACAAGAAATGTTACAGGAATTTGGGGATATTGTAGTGGATGATCTTCCAGACGAATTACCTCCCAAGAGAGGCATCAGCCACTGCATTGATTTTATACCAGGAGCTAGCTTGCCAAACAAGGCAGCTTATCGTATGAGTCCGAAAGATCATGAAGAGATTCGGAAACAGGTGTAGGAATTGCTTGATAAAGGACTGATCAGAGAGAGTATGAGTCCTTGTGCAGTTCCGACAGTATTAGCTCCTAAGAAAGGTGGCGAATGGCGAATGTGTACAGATTCGAGAGCCATCAACAAAATTACGATTCGGTACAGGTTTCCATTACCAAGAATGGATGACATGATGGACTGTTTGAGTGGGGCAGCATATTTTTCGAAGATTGACTTGAAAAGTGGCTACCACCAGATTCGAATCAGGGAAGGGGATGAGTGGAAGACAACTTTCAAGACAAATGAAGGACTGTATGAATGGCTGGTGATGCCATTCGGATTAAGCAACGCTCCCAGTACTTTCATGCGCTTAATGAATGAAGTACTGAAGGAATTCATTGGAAAATTCGTGATTGTGTATTTAGATGATATACTAATTTTCAACAGAACAAGGGAGGAACACTTTCGACATGTTCGAAGTGTATTGAGAAGTTTGCAGCAGAACAAGCTGCTGATAAATCTGAAGAAGTGTACTTTTTTCAGAAAGAATTAGTTTATTTGGGATTTGTGATTGCAGAAAACGAATTGAAGATGGATCCGGAAAAGATTGCAGCAATAGTAAACTGGCCATCCCCAAAGAACTTATTCGAAGTACGAAGTTTTCATGGTTTAGCGAGTTTCTACAGGAAGTTTATCAAGAATTTCAGCGGAATTTGTGCACCTATGTTGGACACAATTAAGAAGGCAAATCAGCCTTTTTGCTGGACTGAAGCAGCAGAAAACAGTTTTTAGACTCTGAAGAAAAAGATCACTGAGAGGCCGATCTTGAGGTTGCCAGATTTCAACAAACTTTTTCATTTTCGTTGCGACGCCAGCGGTACAGCCATTGGGGCAGTACTTAGCCAGGAGGATAGACCGGTTGCTTATTTCAGTGAGAAATTGAATGAAAGCAGGCAGAAGTATTCGTCTTACGACAAAGAATTTTATGCGGTCGTTCAAGCCTTAAAGCACTGGAGGCACTATTTGCTAGGTAATGAGTTTGTGTTATTTTCTGACAATTCTGCTTTACAGTATGTTATGCAGCAGCACAAGATGAATCACGAGCATGCAGAGTGGGTGGAATATCTGCAGAGCTT
Source organism: Pinus albicaulis (assembly GCA_034641835.2). Taxonomy (NCBI): domain Eukaryota; kingdom Viridiplantae; phylum Streptophyta; class Pinopsida; order Pinales; family Pinaceae; genus Pinus; species Pinus albicaulis. Next base: position 1,068,284,051 of record CM076577.1, read on the forward strand.
TACTTTCGTATTGAAGCATATCAGTGGACAATCCAACAAGGTAGCAGACGCATTAAGCAGAAGAGCTCTGCTTTTGCAGGAGAGTACAGTGCAGGTACTGGGTTTTGAACACTTGAGGGATCTATATCAAACAGATACAGACTTCAAGGAGGCACATGAAGCATGTAAGAACCCTTTACTACGGAATCACAGTGCATGGTTGGACTACAATCTGCAAGAGGGATTGCTGTTCAAGGGAGGACAGTTGTGTATTCCCGATTTTTCAACGCGGGAAAACATTATTCGAGAGAAACATAGTGGAGGTCTAGCCGGACATTTCGGTATAGACAAGACGTTATCTCAGATAGAGCATTTCTACTATTGGCCAAAGTTGCGGCGAGATGTGCAGAGGCATGTGAGCAGGTGCAAAATGTGTCAATTGGCAAAAGGCCACAGCCAGAATGCAGGACTCTATACGCCATTACCCATACCATGTAGACCATGGGACTCAGTCAGTTTGGACTTTGTCCTGGGTTTACCTAGGACACAGCGGGGATTCGATTCAGTGATGGTAGTGGTGGATAGATTCTCGAAGATGGCGCATTTTATACCCTGTCGAAAAACCAGTGATGCTACTCACGTAGCCCACTTGTTCTTCACAGAAATTGTTCGACTGCATGGCTTGCCGAGGTCTATTATTTCAGACTGGGATGTACGATTCATAGGACACTTCTGGCGTACCCTGTGGAAAAAGCTGGACACCCAACTAAATTTCAGCTCCGCTTATCACCCACAGACTGATGGGCAAACAGAGGTGGTAAATAGGAGTTTGGGAAACCTGCTAAGAAGCTTAATCGGAGAAAATTCGCGGATGTGGGATCGTGTACTTGCCCAAGCGGAATTTTCATATAATGATTCTCCCAATCGTAGTATGGGACACAGTCCTTTTCAGGTTCTGTACGGCATGCATCCTCGCGGAGTGCATGAACTACGGGATTTGGGAAAGCTCGAGAAAAGAAGCGCCGAAGGCGAAGATTTCGCTCAAGCAATGAATGATCTGCATGAGCAGGTAAAATTGAAGTTGGTAGACAGAAGTCAAAGGTATAAACAGCAGGCAGATTTGAAAAGGCGTGAAGTTCAGTCCAATATTGGGGACGAAGTCCTTGCCCACTTGCGCAAGGAACGTTTTCCAAGAGGGCAGTATAACAAATTAAAGTTTAAGAAAATTGGCCCCTGCAGAATTCTCCGCAAGTTTTCAGCCAATGCCTATGAAATACAGCTGCCACCCGGAATAGGAATTTCGCCCATTTTTAATGTGGCAGACTTGTTTCCTTACACTACCAGTCCCGGAGAAGAAGAGGCAACAAGGCCAGAACGGAATACCCCAGATGAAGAGGATGTTTGGTTAAAGCAGATGCCTGCAGCGCAGCCCCTTGAGATCGAGGGTATCCTCGACACGCAAGTAGCCAAAAGAACACGCAGGAAGGACTATCTACAGTACCTGGTCAAGTGGAAAAACCATCCTATTGAGGATAGTACCTGGCTTGACGCGGCACAGATTCAGAAAATTGGCTATTCAGTGGATGACCTCATGGAGCAGAGCCATGACTTTTTGCTACCCCGGGAGCCTGATGCAGGAGCATCCGACTAGGGTGGCAACCAGACAAGCAGGTGTTTTATGTTTTTCAGTGATGAGTTATTCTACAGGTCTTTGAACCTGTTCCTGTTTTAATTTATTTCTTCTTAGGATAGAGGACTAGTTGTCAGTAGAGTTGTTCTAGTGTAACTAGCTTTTTATTTTTTATTTTATTTTATTTTATTTAAGCAACTATAGTAGATTATTAGGCAGAGTAAAAATTCGATGAGTGAAAAAGTGAAAATAGTAATAATGTGGAACATGTAACTATGTAACCAACTTGAGACAGTTATCAGTTGGCAACGAATTGGCCTCCATGGAGGCTACTAAAAGAACCGAAAAGTGACTGTACAGGGGTTCTGCAAATTTACACATTGAATAGAGAAATGAAAACAGAGCTTTGATACTTATCAGAAAATATACCATCTGTATTGTATTTAGAATACTGAAGTGTGATACAGATAACAAAGTTCACTGTCAAATTGCCAGCATGCAAATTCAGGAGTAGACATAGTTGTGTATTTTTTTCCTTTAGAGAAATATTGTTATCAAAGTGCAGGTGTGTTACAACTATGAAGGCGTTGATCAACGCACTCAAGAACTGAAAGAAATACAAAGGAATACAACACGACAAGATACACACCGACGGCGAGATCCAAACAGCCAACCCATTACGTGGAACATTAAATCTACAAGTATTTTCATAAAGCTGTGCCATTTTATTTATAATCAAACTGAGAATAGTATAAACCCTGTGTCAAGGTTAACAGTAGAACGAAAGTCCAATACAGGAATGTATTAAATTACATTCTGAAACAACAGTAAGAAAATCAAGATTTATAACTTAGGGTTTCGGCCAGAAACCCTACGGCCACAGGCAAGAAACTCCGAAGAGCACCCGAAGGTTACAGGTGGGGTTTTAGAACCCGAGAAAACTTGGAAGTCGAATCCTGTCAGAGTGATAGTATTTGTAAAAAGATATAGCCACAGTAGCATGATAACGCCATAAGAAAACCTGAAAGGAAAAACTGGCACGAGATCATCTACGAAACATTTAAACAAGTCTCTGCATTAAGAAGGGTTTGAGTTCGGTGAGGACCTACCTTTGGAAACCAGAAGCCGAACGAAGTCCAGGACAGAAGATTTGGAAACCAGTAGGGTTCGAGACACCTGTACAAGAAGAACAAACAATCAATTGAAAACCTGTGTGACTAGTTTGTTGTTTCGAGTAAGATTAATAGGAAGAGGAGAAACCCTGAGTACTTACCTTGCACACAGAGAGAGCATTTCGTGGAACCGAGTAACTGACGAAGGAACTAGTTGAACCTGCTCGCAAGGAGCCTCATGGTCAGTATGGGAACAAAAAAATTAGGGTTCTGAAACAGAGAGAGATGGCTTACCGACACAGTTGCCGACTGGAGCAGAGTTAACCAGAGGAAGCTCAGAACTGGAAGCCCAAAAACCTGTGCACAGTTGTTAAACAAAAGTTAGGCGAGAAAGCAAGCTGCAAAGAGAAATAACCAGAGAAATTGGCATATCGAAAAACCTGTAGGTGCTGAGTGAGAAACAGAGAAACAAACCAGTCACAGTGAGAAGGAGCCGAACTATCAAGGAGGTTGAATAACCAAACGCCATTGCAACAGTTCCGGTTCGTCGTCGTAGCCACAGTTACCGTGGCAGGAAACCCACAGAGAAGAGTAAACCCTCGAAACAGAAACGCAGGGTCAAAACCCTCTCACACCGCGTGGAGCAGGAAAGCAAATGACCGACTGAAGGAATGACCCTGAGCAAAAGGGCAAAGGACGTGTGATCACATGCGTTGGCAAGTGGGCCGATCGATCTGATCGATGCCATTACTGTGCAATTAATTGCATATCACCAGACATTACAGCAAATCCCATGGAGAATTAAAAGGCTCGAGGCTTGTTGTGAAGACCAAAGGCGCGAATCTGACGTGTAAACCAAACAAACACACATTGTAAAGCCACGTAATCACATTCGTTGGTTACTGTGTTAAATAGTTGTTGATTTATTAAATTGACTTGGCGTGTGGGTTGGAGGTTCCCATCATCATGTTTTACACTCTAAAACAAATATACAGCTCAACACTCCATGATTAATATGAACCTATCTTAAACTTTAAACAAAATATAAAGAAGTCAAAATAAATAATATTTTTTTATAGAGTAAAAACAAATGCCATTATATTAACAAAAAGGAAGTACGTTTGTACCATTTACATAGATATATGATGGAAAAATACTTCCCCATGAGCACAAATAAGATTAAACAAAAAAAGCTAATGAACCTGATTAAGAAAAAATAAAGGATCCCAAAAAAAGTGCTAATAGACAGCTTAACAAACTTCATACCTCCTATTAATAGGAAAATGCCAAAAAAAAACAATATGAGACTCCCCTGGTCAGAGGTATAAAATCCCATCATGCCTCACAGAATCTTCTATCAACAAATTATATTGTGCATAACAAGGTTCCATAGAGCATCCTTGCTTGGGTAGGTGGTCTGCCACTGAATTCTACTCACGGAAAATATGTGAGAAGGAGATTCTCGAGAAGGATATCATCAGATTTTGAGTAAGAAACATATAATGGTGGACATGAGGGCGAAAAATGGAAGAAACACTCTTGGCCCAAGTGATGACAATCTAGGAGTCCCCATATATGTCAATTTCCTCAATGTCGAGTCGAGAAGCACATTAGAGAGCTCCCCACAATGCAAACAATTGTGTTTTGTTGTTAGAGCCAACCCCACAGAACCAAGAGAAATAATAGGAAAGCCCTCGATCTACAACAATGAAAAAATTGCAGCAACACTTACCATCCTCTGAAGCTCCATAAAAAAAGGCTATAAGGGAACACATTCCAATCTTGTGCCTAATGTAAGTTCCTGAAGGTGGATTGGGGCGCCAAGGGCTAATTTATGAAACTAATCCTGAACTATAATGCATGTAAGTATGACATCTGGAGCCAACTCTTGAAAAACACAAGCATTTTTATTCCTCCAAATGCCCCAAAGGATATATAGCAGAGGTGAACGATACTCCTTTTGTTGCTCGAACCAGAAAGATAAACAATCTCTAATTGAGGATCTGATCACCGATGAAATTAGGTTAAATTTAAGGGAGGCCTTCGTCCATACTTCAACAACAACATGACATACCATAAATAGGTGTAGCACATCCTCCCTGCCCATCCCACACATCAGGAAAATGCGAGGACCCTAGAATCCTCTTTTAAAGAGGTTCTCCCTAGGTTAAAATTGTATTCATGTATACGAGGCATTTAAAAAATTTCAATTTGAAGGGAGCCTCTGAGATCCACATCTCAGATAACCATAGAGGTTTGGAAATGGAAACGTGCTTCAAAAAAATTTAAGAATACACATCTTTGCCCTAGACGCTTCCATTAATCTCTTAGCCACCCCATGCAAGATGATCCTTTCTATCAATCAATACAACCTCTGATTCACATAGATTAAACCTGTATTGTTCACATTCCACATCTAGACAAGATAGAAAACGGAGGTCCATGAAACTAGGTCATGAGGGAGAAGAAAGAGATATAGATGCTCGAGAAATGAGAAGGAATGTGTGCCACATTGTATCTCCCACATTCATGGAAAAAAATATAAAAAAACTGTAATGCATGAATTGCGAGAAGATAACCCTAGGTCATACCTTTTATTGCATCAAGGAAAATTGCGACCCTATCTCCCCTAAAAACTTCCCACCTTAAGTTAAGGCATAACCAAAGTTTAGCCTTGATCAAACCACACCAAATTGCACCAAATGAAAATTGATATTTTCAAAATACCCGTATCTTTTTTTTTTCTAAGTTAGTTTAATCTATTAATTTGGAACATAATATACAGAGCGAGATTCACCTCCAGGGTTGCAAAACTATCCAACTTCGGAGGGAAGCATAATCAAAAGAACATAGTATAAGCCACCCAGAACCAGGGAACTGACCCAAAAAGTGTTGCCCCTAAACGGGAAACTAGCATACAGAAATTGTCCCAAAAAACTGAATTTGCAGAAGAAACTGTTACTGCTAAGATTAATACATTCAACATGTCCTAACTTGTAGCAATTCATTGACAAAAATCCCAAAAAAAGAGGAAGAAGACCTGTCATCAGGCTAGTTGCCAATGTGGGGAGGAATCTATTCCATAATTGCGCAGTTGTAGTCATCCTCCATGTCATCCTCATCTTTTTTGAATGTTGGGCTGAGTTCTCAGAAGAGGAGGGAGAGCTTGTATTCTTCAAATCCTTATCCATGCGCGCTGAGTTTCCACTACCTATGCTTGCGTTGCTAGAAGTCTGCGAGAGAGATTTAGCTGGGAGAGCAACAGATTTTTTGGTAACCGGAGGAAGCATAACAAAAATGGTAGAATTCCTTTTGCGTTTTCTGGAACCAGAGGCGAAGTCACCATACTGCTCCTCCTGAAAAACTACCGAAATTGTTGCTCTGACTTGCGACTTATCCTTGGTGCTGTTGAAGAGGAAGCGGGCTTCATTGTTAGCTGAAGGCTGGTAGGTGCAGTCGTCATGGATAGAATGGGGCAGACGAGGGCCACCGCCACCCCTTCCACCACCCCCCTTCCATTGCCACCCCTTCTGCACCTCATACGGTGCCGACGCAACATTCTTTGCCTGTTGAAGGCGGAGAGCAGTGCCGAGAGTCTGAGCTAGGAGACAAAGACGCAGAGTGAGATGAGAGGGAAGCAAAGCGGGTGGAGGAAGAGGGCTGAGAAAAGAGCTGAGACGAATTTCGAGCGGTGATGACTAGCGAAGACGGAGAATGGAAGCTATGAAGAGCTGAAGGACCAGCTGCGCTGCAAGGAGATGGAGTGCCTCCTACTATGGTGGACTGAGAGGCAAAACGGAGACAAAAGTGAAGTGGCTAACTGGAGCTTAGAAGCCGAGGCAAATTGAAGGCTAAGGCAAATGAATGAAGAACAGAGGGATGCGTCTCCATTGAATGCGTCGAGCAGGCAGAGTAAATGTTGAGCGAGTGAATGTGGAGTGCATAACGTGTTACCTCGAGGGCCTTTAAGGTGGAGGTACTGCGATCAGGTGCAAGCATGTGGCCTGGCCATATATCTCCATCGAGGCCCGCCACCATCAAAACATTAACAATCACCCACATTTGGGTGGAATACCTGTATCTTACCTTTTCAACAATTTCATTTTATTTTTAGTATTTTAAAAAGACACCGTAAAGTGTGCTTCAACTCTATCCTTTTGACTATTTACCCTAAAGGTATAGAAAGTCCCCCTAGTTTAGTTTAATTGCTTTTGAAGAGGTGAATTGAGAAGTTTTAGGCCACAACTGACGTGGAAACATTGAAATATTGGACTGTGTTTGAATTTTAATGTGCAACTAGCAACCCCATGGTATAAACATTATTTTCTTTTCTTTTTTTTCTTTAATGAGTTAAATTTTTCTAAAATGTGAATAAAAAAATATTTAGTCTTTAATTATTAAATTATTTTTGAAATGGTTTAATTATGGTTTGTGAGCTAAATTCCATCTTCCTACCACTTCAAAGTCCACACCATGAGTGACTGAGGAGAATTCTTTATTGGTGTGGATTTTTTTAACATATTTTCGTAAGTGTTATATATATATATATATATATATATATATTAAAAAATTTATTTTCAACTATAAGTTTTCTTTAATTTTGACGTAAATTCTAAATTCGCACTTCCACGAAAACTCCAAAAACCTATAATAGTAAAACGCCTTTCAAACCCTATGTCCTTTTGATGGTTTGTGTGACATGTAAATCATATCCCGTGATTCCATGAGCATGCAGATTAATAAAAAACATCATATATAGGAAGTTCACTATTTTAGACACATAATTATTATTTGGTTATTATATATAGGAAGTTTACTATTTTAGATACATAATCTTACTCGATATCAATAAAGAGAATATCTCAACCACATAAACATGATATCAATAAAGAGAATATCTCAACCACATAAACCTGATATCAATAAAGAAAATATCTCAACCACATAAACATCAACCACATAAACATGATATCAATAAAGAGAATATCTCAACCACATAAACATCTGTTCTAATATTTAGATCACTTTTAAGAAATAAAAATCAAGTAAGAATTACATTGTCCAAGTGTCTAGGTCAGAGTGCTTCCTGCTATCCAAATCTCTAACGCTGTGTAGCCTTTTCGGCTGATTCTGGTCAGACCTTTCGAAAGGTTTTGTTTTGATGGCATCTCTAAAATTCAATGTCACTAGGAAGCCGGTTGTCCTCGTTGCTCCTTCTCTGCCTACTCCAAAAGAGCTTCTCTACCTTTCCAATATCGATGATCAACCGTCTCTCCGATTTCATATTCCCAGCATTAACTTCTATCCAAGAAAGGGGAAGATCCCGCCCGTGTTATCAGAGAAGCACTGGCAAAGGTGTTGGTGCTTTATTATCCTTTCGCCGGAAGACTGAGAGAGGCGGCGGCGGGTAAGCTTGCGGTGGACTGCACAGGCGAAGGCGTGCTGTTCGTGGAAGCTGATGCCGACGTTGCTCTCCAGGATTTTGGAGACCTATTGGCGCCCTTTCCCGGCTGGGACGATCTGCTGCACGACGTGCCCGGCTCACGAGCTATTACGAATTCTCCTCTCCTCCTCATTCAGGTCAGTTATTTGATTATTGTCGATTTTTTTTTTTTTAGCTATTTCAGTTGTGGTATTTACTATTGTCTGGTATTTGTTCAAGTCGAAATTTTGTTTTCTGAAGGTACATCTTAATTCAGGTGACGCGGTTGAGATGCGGAGGGTTCATATTCGCCCTGCGTATCAATCACACCATGAGCGACGCCGTTGGCCTCGTTCAGTTCATGAACGCACTCGGCGAAATGGCGAAGGGGGCCACGAAGGCTTCAGTTATTCCAGTTTGGGAAAGAGAAATCCTCCGACCCCGGACGAATCCTGTAGTTAAATTCCCCCACTACGAATACGATCAAATCCAAGAAGACAAGGGTGGCCAAACGGTGAACATGGAGGACATGACCCGCAATTCATTTTTTTTTGGCCCAAAGGAGATCGAGTCGCTGAAGAAACAAGGTGTAGGGCAAGCTGGCAAGTGCCCAACTTTTGAAGTCCTATCAGCGTGTTTGTGGCGTTCCAGAACGCGGGCCCTCCAATTGCCCGCAGAGGAGGATGTTCGGCTCTATTTCGCCGTGGACGCCCGAAAGAGATTGAACCCCCCACTTCCCGAAGGTTTCTACGGTAACGCGACCTGTTTGGCGTTCGCTAAGACGACCGCAGGGGAGCTGGCAAAGAACCCGCTGTCTTTCGCCGTGAAATTGATCCGCCAAGCGAAAATGGCTGTGAACGATGAGTACATGCGATCCGTGATAGATTTGATGGAGTTAAAAGGGCACCCTCGCCTCATAGCGGTGGGAAGTTTTGGGGTGTCCGATGTTACCAAAATGGGCTTTGGGGATGTGGATTTCGGGTGGGGAAGGGCTGCTTACGGCGGGCCAATAGAAGAGGTGCCGTCCAGATGCTTCTTCATCCCGTATCGGAACACAATTGGGGTGGAAGGAATAGTAGTGCTGTTGTGCTTGCCCTCCGCTGCTATGCAAAGATTTCAAGCAGAAATCCGTCAAGCAATCGAGAGTACAGCTCCTCCTTTTCCACGATCCTCGCTGTAAAGCCATTGAGAACGCTCCTCCTTTTTTACCTTCCTCGCTGTTAAAATACAGCGCCTGATATTACCATATTAAATTGTTTTCACTGAAATAGACACGCGAAGAGCTTTGTGTAAATCATGGTGTACAAGTTGACATTTTTAGCTGGAATTGGGTAAAATAATTTTGGATTAGGTTGAAATTTCTTTTGTTGTGAAATTCAATTATTGTTTTTTTTAATAATTGAAATATTTTTATTTTGAAAGTAAACCAAACCTTGGTGAAATTAATAAAATAACCACCACCGGGAGAGGTGGCGAATACATTTCGTTGATCGACACAGCATCTACGTTAAGTTGCGTGTCCCCTATCAATAAAAACTAGCTAACCACAACATCTTATTTGAGTGTTTCTTCTCCATTAAAATTAGCCACATTATATGATTGATATATTATTAAGAAAATATATAATCTTTTACCAACATCTATGTTACGTTGTATTGCCCCTATCAATAAAAACTAGCTCAACTACAATATCTTAATGGACTGTTTCTTCTCTATTAAAACTAATCACATTATTAAATGTGATTAATATATTAAGAAAATATATAATTATGATTAATATGATGATTATTATTGTTTCTAGAGTTTTGGTTAAACAGTGATGAGGTGTGTTGTTATAGCACTAATCACAACATGTTCAATTCCCACTCATCATAACAGGTTCAATTCCCTTTTCCGATAAAAGTGATGTGTCTAATGTGTCTAAACATGTTAATGAAAACTGAGTTAAAAAAAGAAGAAGAGAAAATGAAAGAAAATGAAAAGTACTACCAAACTTTAAAAAAAAAAAAATGATTAATATTATAAAATAAAATAACAATATTAATTAATAATAGTAATTATTAAATGTGATTGATATATTAAGAAAACATATAATTATGATTAATATGATTATCATTATTATTATTATTATTATTATTATTTTCTGAATAAGACTAATTCTATTAAGTAAAGATATATTGTACAATCAAAGCTTGCATAAAAGCGAAGCAAAAGAGCAAGGGAGCCGGAAATGATAGATTATCAACCTTGGTCCCAATGAACATCCACGACATAAGAAAAAAGATAACCAGAAGAACATAAAATAGAGAGCTAGACTAGGGAGTCGACCCAGAATGGGTAGAATCTCCCAATCGACATTTTTTCCCTTTCTTTTTACTGACTGTGACCCAGCCATTGTGAGTTGACTGGACAGTAACCACTTGAAAACTATTATGCGCAGAGTCTCCTTGTTTGAATATGAGGAAGAAGACTCATGAGTGTGCTTCTGCGAGATCGAAGGAGCAGCAGGATCCACTAGGCATGCTGGGGTCGCATCCTTCGAGGGGTCCAGATTCTCCCCTTCCACCTCTATATCCTCCTCATCAGAGCTAGAGGAATCTATGTCATCCATTGGAGGTTTATCACATGGTTTCCAGTTCTTGGATTTGGATTTGCGTGGGATATTCTTCTTTTTGTCGAGGAACGTCGCACAAGTATTCTGAAGATGCCCCGTCTGAGGGCAATGGTGACATCTGAAAGCCGTGTTCTCATAGTCTAAGGTTTGCGTCGAATGAAAGTCCCCAACTTTGAGGTTGATCTGATCAGGCAGCCCTTTACTAATGTCTATTTCTGCGCATATTTTGCCAAAAGTATATATTCCTTTCTCCCCTCGAGAGGTGTCCGTAGCCAAATAACGGCCTAATTTATCCCCAATCCCTTTGAAGACATCGAAATGCCATAGATGAGCAGGGAGATTTAGAGGACGGACCCAAATGGGAAGCTTGGTGATGACAGCCGAAGAGGGTTGAAATCAGGGAACCAGGGGGTGAGGAAAAGTCTCGCTGATCCCTAGAACTAAGGGCCTCCCATTAAGGCTTTCTTGTAATCTTCGCTGAAGGCAAAGGCGACAATAAAGAAGCCTTTCGAGCATAAGAAGACCTTGTTGTTGTTGGTCCAGTTGGAGTGGATCCACTGGTATAGATCGGCAATATGAGGTCATAGTCCGTTAAATTTTCATATGATGGTTGTTTCTGCAAATGTTTGATATTGATCATCCAGAGATGGATGAGTGTTTTCAATGGAGGGAGTTTCCTTCATTTTTTCCACCAAGAAAGGCTTGGGAGCCTTAGCTGGTTGGGCAGTCTTCTTGGAGGGTAGTGCATGAACTGCATCTTTATAGGAGAAAGCTGGAGCCGAGGAGGTCTACCTAGATGCTCCTCCTCGCAGACGTAAGGTAAGCATCACTAAAGCATCTCTTTCAATACTATAATAAGACAAGGGCAGAGGGTCTTCGAGCTGTTTACCTTCGTAAGTCAGTCTCTGAAGGGCTGAGGGGATACCCAACTTGAGCTCAAGCTCTCGCAGGAGGTCATGCACCAGATCTGAAGCATACACCCAAACCAACAACGTTTTGCTAGAGAGAAGTAAGATTTGGATTTGAAAGCCAGAGGGTGAGTGGTGAGAGGTCCTCAGCATCCCGCCTCGATTTTGTGCCTGATCAGTGCCTAATCCTTGCATCCCCAAATCCGAGAGGGATTTTGCTTTGATTGAGGCTGGAAGATGAGCTTGGTCCTCCTGGATCTGAAAAATTTCGACCTGCGGCGGCTCCTTGACAGAACTGTTCAGCCCATTCGTGAAGCTGAGCTCCTGCAGGGTTGCAAGGGTGGGATAAATTGCAGGTTTTGTCCCTTCTTGGACACAGAAGGTGGCGGCATCTTGCGTTAACACTGTGGCTACCTGAGCTTCGAAGTCACATTCTGGAGTGATCCGGTAACCTTCGTGCCTAATAGTGCCAGGAGCTGCTTGGTGAGGGGTTGCCATGAGCCAGCTATGCTGGAAGAGAACGGGTGATTTGCATTGAGCTGCAGCTGTAAAGATCTTCATGTCTCCTTGGTTTGTTGTAGTAACTGAGGCGGAGTCGAATGCAACTGGAGCAGCTGCAGGGTCGGCGTCGGCATTCCAACATGCAGGAACCCTAGCGTTCTTCCGATCCATTGCTTCCTTTGAAGAAAACTGTGAAGCTTCAAATATCATATTAGTATGATTATCATTATTAAATAATATTACTACTTTTATTAATTAATATTGTTATTTTTATTGTTAATTAAATTTAACAACGTCATTTAATTATCAAAGTTTAATAATAATGTATTCATATTTTATTTACGATTGATTAATTAATTAATTCATAAAATAATAAATTAAATAATTCATTTCATTAATTAAAAAACAAGTTGTGTTTATTAATATTTTTTCGAAGTTTTTTTGATGAATTTTTCTAGTCTATTTTCTCTAAAATTTGGGAGGAATTTATTGAAATCACAATCTTGATGGGTAATCCATGCACAATCAAATTGGTGCAGGAGTTTCCCATGGTGTTGAATCCATATATACTGTAAAAAAAACTAGTTTAAATAACACAAATCAAAATTTCACCTCAATTTTTTTAGTTGAATTCTCGCATAGGAAAGTCCAAAAAGTCGCACTAAAGACAACTACTTAAAAAACAATTAATAATAAATAAATTAATTAATTAATAAATAAATTAAATAAATAATTCATGGTTGAATGTATGAAACATGGTTGACCATTATCCATATTATAAACCCATGGGATAAAAATTGTGAATCCAAGGTATACAAACCCTAAGATAAATATTATAAAGCCTTAAATAAATATGGTAAAGCATGGTTGATTTCCATGTCAAGACAATCGTTGTCACAATGCGGCGTTGGACCATGGTCGACCATGCTTGACTATGATTGATTTTCATATCGAGACAACCTTTGTCACAATGTGATGTTGGACCACGGTTGAGCAGGGTTGATTTTCATATTGATACAACCATTGTCACATTAAGACATTCGACAATGTTTGACCATGTTTGGCTATGATTGACCATGGTTGATGATGATTAACATTAGAAACCCAAGGAAATAATAAACACAAGGGATTGGTGCTATAAATCCAAGGGATTGAAATTTAATACTAAAACCCCTAGGGATTATGAACCCAAGCGAATAATATTAAACAAAAGGGACTAATATTATAAAACAAAGGTATAAAAACCCTAAGATAAATATTCTAAACACTAAAATAAACATGGTTAACCATGATTGAGACAATCCTAGTCAAAATGTGACATTGGACAATTGTTGACCATGCTTAACCATGGTTATGTTCATATCATTCCAGTCTTTGTGGCAATGCAATGTTCGACCATGGTTTATTGTGATTGACCATGGATAACCATGTTTGATTTTATATAACATGATTGACCAAGGTTGACCATGATTGACCATGGATGACCATGTTTGATTTTATAAAACATGGTTAATGACCATGGTTAACAAAGGTTGACCATAATTGAGCATGGTTGATAATGATTTTATATTGAGACAATCTTTGTCATAATTCAACATTACACCATGGTTGAGACAATGATTGATTTTCATATTAAGACAATCTTTGTCACAATGAGACGTTGGACCATGGTTGACCATTGTTGAATAATATTAAACCCAAGGGACTAATATTATAAACCCAAGGTATATGAACCCTATCATAAATATTATAAAGACTAAAATAAACATGTTTGAGCATGGTTGATTTTCATATTGAGGCAATCTTTGTTACAATGTGACGTTGGACCATGGTTAACCATGTTTGACCATGTTTGACTTTCAAATCGACAAAATATTTGTCCTTGGTTGACCATGGTTGGATATGGTTGACCATGGTTGATATTAAAAACCCAAGGGATTGATAATCTAAATACAAGGGAATGATTTAAACCCTAGGGATTAATACTCACAATCCAAAGGATTATAAACTTAAGGGAATAATATTAAACCCTAGGAATATGAACCCTTAAATTAATAAACCTAAGGATTGATATTATAAATCCAAGGGATAAAAATTATAAACCCTAAGATAAATATTATAAACCACAAAAAAAACATGGTTGACCATGGTTGATTTCCATATTGAGACAATCCTTGTCACAATGCAACGCTGGACTATAGTTGACCAATGTTGACCATGATTTATTTTCATACGAAGAAAATATTTGTCACAATGCGACGTTCTGCCATAGTTGACCATGGTTGATTTCCATATTGAGACTATCCTTGCAACAATTTGACATTTTTTGACCATCATTGATGTTATAAACCTAAGGGAATAATAAAACTAAGAGATTGATCGTATAAACCCAAGGGAATAATATTAAACTCAAGGGGCAAATATTATAAGCCAAAGATTATAAACCCGAAGATAAATATTATAAACACTAAAATAAGCATGGTTGACTATGGTTAACCATGGTTGATTTTCCTATTGAGACAATCCTTGATACAATGCAATGTTCGACCATGGTTGACCATTCTTAACCGTGGGTGATTTTCATATTCACCCTCTACACCCTTGTCATCCTGCACATAAGCCCTCCTCAACACACCGTTCATTTTTCACAGATTCATAATTGTATGCAACTACTCTTTGGCACAACTAAATATATAAAACTATTAAATGCAAAAGAACTTATAACTGATTCGATATATGTGAAATAAATTTCCCTCTACACCCTCTTTTTCCTGCGCATACCCCATCCTTCTCACATCCTTCATTCAACACAGATTCACAGCTCTATGCAACTATTCTCCTTTACAAGTAAATCTGTTAAAGTTTTAAATGGAAAAGAGTATACAATGAAATAATAAAATATAAACACACCAGAAATATGTGTCAAAGCACTAACCAAAAAAATTCCCCCCTCCTTCGTAAATGACCTTCTAAAAGCATTCTATCAATGAAACAATAAAACCTTGAATACCCAAATTCTTTGTTTATAACTTACAAACCACTTATTCTAGTTGTGCCTATTACACTCCGAATTAAAATTTATGTTCCTTGTTAAATTAAATTTGTGTCTATGGAATAAAGTTCCCTTTGCACCCTGGTTTTCCTGCACATGCCTTGTTCTTGGCACATTGTTCATTCCACATAGGTTCATAGCTTTATGTAAATTCTTTCCTGCATAGGTAAATCTGTAAAAGTTTTAAATCGAAAAGAGTTTAAAATTAATTTCGTGTTTGGTTTCTGTGGAATAAATTTCTCTCTATGCTCTTATTCTCCCGCACATTCCCCCTCCTCTGCACATCCTTCATTTCATACAAATTCATAGCTATATGAAATTGTTCTCCCATACATGTACATGTGTAAAAGTTTTAAATGGAAAAAAGCCTAAAATGAAATAATAAATTATAAATTCATTAGAAGTATGTGTCAGAGCACTGACCAAAGAAAATGTGCCCCTCCCCCGTAAAGGACATGCTCATAGAAATATATCAATGAAAAAATGAAACCTTAACCATCCAAATTCATTATTTCTAGCTTACAAATCGCTCTTTCTAGTTGTGCCTATTATATTATGAATTAAAGTTTAAGATTCTAGTTAAATTAAATTTGTGTTATATTTTCGTAAGTGTTATATATATATATATTAAAAAATTTATTTTCAACTATAAGTTTTCTTAAATTTTGACGTAAATTCTAAATTCCCACTTCCACGAAAACTCCGAAAACCTATAATAGTAAAACGCCTTTCAAACCCTATGTCCTTTTGATGGTTTGTGTGACATGTCAATCATATCCCGTGATTCCATGAGCATGCAGGTTAATAAAAAACATCATATATATAGGAAGTTCACTATTTTAGACACATAATTATTATTTGGTTATTATATATAGGAAGTTTACTATTTTAGATACATAATCTTACTGGATATCAATAAAAAGAATATCTCAACCAGATAAACATCTCCTCTAATATTTAGATCACCTCTAAGAAATAAAAATCAAGTAAGAATTACATTGTCCAAGTGTCTAGGTCAGAATGCTTCCTGCTATCCAAATCCTACATCTTCTATATATATTTTGCCTGAAATCTCTAATGCTGTGTAGCCTTTTCGGCTGATTCTGGTCAGACCTTTCAAAAGGTTTTGTTTTGATGGCATCTCTAAAATTCAATGTCACTAGGAAGCCGGTTGTCCTCGTTGCTCCTTCTCTGCCTACTCCAAAAGAGCTTCTCTACCTTTCCAATATCGATGATCAACCGTCTCTCCGATTTCATATTCCCAACATTAACTTCTATCGGTTCGAACCGTCCAAGAAAGGGGAAGATCCCGCCCGTGTTATCAGAGAAGCACTGGCAAAGGTGTTGGTACTTTATTATCCTTTCGCCGGAAGACTGAGAGAGGCGGCGGCGGGTAAGCTTGCGGTGGACTGCACAGGCGAAGGCGTGCTGTTCGTGGAAGCTGATGCCGACGTTGCTCTCCAGGATTTTGGAGACCTACTGCCGCCCTTTCCCGGCTGGGACGATCTGCTGCACGACGTGCCCGGCTCACGAGCTATTACGAATTCTCCTCTCCTCCTCATTCAGGTCAGTTATTTGATTATTGTCGATTTTTTTATTAGCTATTTCAGTTGTGGTATTTACTATTTTCTGGTATTTGTTGGAGTCGAAATTTTGTTTTCTGAAGGTACATCTTAATTCAGGTGACGCGGTTGAGATGCGGAGGGTTCATATTCGCCCTGCGGATCAATCACACCATGAGCGACGCCGTTGGCCTCGTTCAGTTCATGAACGCTCTCGGCGAAATGGCGAAGGGGGCCACGAAGGCTTCAGTTATTCCAGTTTGGGAAAGAGAAATCCTCCGACCCCGGACGAATCCTGTAGTTAAATTTCCCCACTACGAATACGATCAAATCCAAGAATACAAGGATGGCCAAACGCTGAACATGGAGGACATGACCCGCAATTCATTTTTTTTTGGCCCAAAGGAGATCGAGTCGCTGAAGAGACAAGGTGTAGGGCAAGCTGGCAAGTGCCCAACTTTTGAAGTCCTATCAGCGTGTTTGTGGCGTTCCAGAACGCGGGCCCTCCAATTGCCCGCGGAGGAGGATGTTCGGCTCTTTTTCGCCGTGGACGCCCGAAAGAGATTGGACCCCCCACTTCCCGAAGGTTTCTACGGCAACGCGATCTGTTTGGCGTTCGCTAAGACTACCGCAGGGGAACTGGCAAAGAACCCGCTGTCTTTCGCTGTGAAATTGATCCGCCAAGCGAAAATGACTGTGAACGATGAGTATGTGCGATCCGTGATAGATTTGATGGAGTTAAAAGGGCACCCTCGCCTCATAGCGGTGGGAAGTTTTGGGGTGTCCGATGTTACCAAAATGGGCTTTGGGGATGTGGATTTCGGGTGGGGAAGGGCTGCTTACGGCGGGCCAATAGGAGAGGTGCCGTCCAGTTGCTTCTTCGTCCCGTATCGAAACACAATTGGGGTGGAAGGAATAGTAGTGCTGTTGTGCTTGCCCTCCGCTGCTATGCAAAGATTTCAAGCAGAAATCCGTCAAGCAATCGAGACTGCTCCTCTTCTTCTACGTTCCTCGCTGTAAAGCCATTGAGAACGCTCCTCCTTTTTTACCTTCCTCGCTGTTAAAATACAGTGCCTGATATTACCATAGTAAATTGTGTTCACTGAAATAGACACGCGAAGAGTTTTCTGTAAATCATCGTGTAGAAGTTGACATTTCTAGCTGGAATTGGGTAAAATAATTTTGGATTAGATTGAAATTTCTTTTGCTGTGAAATTCAATTATTGTTTTTTTTTAATAATTGAAATATTTTATTTTGAAAGTACACCAAACCTTGGTGAAATTAATAAAATAACCACCACCGGGAGAGGTTCGGTGATCGACAGAGCGGTTTCATATTATATCTCTCTTTCTTTTACCAGCATCTAAGTTTCCTGTACCCTATCAATAAATGTTCAAACATAACATTCTTCTCAATAAAAACTACTAAAAATTACTATATTATTAAATGGATTGCTATATTATGAAATATATAATTATATATGATTAATATATAATTATTCTTAAATAGTATTATTATTATTATTATTAATTAATATTGTCAATTAAATTTTATAGCATCATTTAATTAATAAAAGATTAATAATAATTCATTTATATTTTATTTATTATTAATTAATTAATTTATAAAATAATAAATTAAATAATTTATTTTATTAATTAAAAAAACGAGTTGTCTTTAGTGAGTGTTTTTTGGAAAATTTTTTGATGGATTTTTCCAGTATGTTTTTTCTAAACTTTGAGAGGAATTTACTCAAATCACAAGCTTGATGGGTAACCCCTGCACAATCGAAGTGCCCTAGGTATTTTTCGGGGTGTTGAATCCATATATATAGTCAAAAAACTAGTTTAATTAACACAAATCAAGATTTCACCTCAAATTTTTCAATTGGATTGTGACATTGGAAAGTCCAAAAAGTCGCACTAAAAACAACTGCTTAGAAAGAAATTAATAATAAACAAGTTAATTAAATAATAAATTAATTAAATAATTCATGGTTGAATTTATGAAACATTGTTGACCATTATCCATATTATAAACCCATGGGATAAAAATTGCAAATCCAAGGTATATAAACCCTAAGCTAAATATTATAAACCTTTAAATAAATATGGTTGACCATGCTTGATTTCCATATTGAGACAATCCTTGTCACAATGCGACATTGGACCATGGTTGACCATAATTGACCATGATTGATTTTCATATCGAGACAATCCTTGTCACAATGTGACATTTTACTATGGCTGAGCATGGTTGATTTTCATATTGAGACAATCATTGCCACAATGGGACATTTGACCATTGTTGACCATGGTTGGCTATGATTGACCATAGTTGACCATGATTCATATTATAAACCCAAGGAAATAATAAACTCAATGGAGTGATATTATAAATCCAAGGGATTAAAATTTAATACTAAAACCCCAATGGATTATGAACCCAAGGGAATGATATTAAACCCAAGGCACTAATATTATAAAACCAAGGTATATAAACCATAAGATAAATATTCTAAACACTAAAACATACATGGTTAACCATGAATGAGATAATTCTTGTCGAAATGTGGCATTGGACCATGGTTGACCATGCTTAATCCATGGTATATTTTCATATCATTACAATATTTGTGGAAATGAAACGTTTGACCATGGTTCACTGTGATTGACCATGGATAACCATGTTTGATTTTATATAACATGGTTGACCAAGGTTGACCATGATTAAGTATGATTGACCATGGATGACCATGTTTGATTTTATAAAACATGGTTCACCATGGTTAACCAAGGTTGACCATGATTGAACATGGTTGACAATGATTTTCATATTGAGACAATCTTTGCCATAATGCAACATTAGACCATGGTTGAGACAATGATTGTTTTCATATTGAGACAATCTTTGTCACAATGAGACGTTGGACCATGGTTGACCATGGTTGAATAATATTAAACCCAAGGGACTAATATTATAAACCCAAGGTATATGAACCCTATCATAAATATTATAAAGCCTAAAATAAGCATGGTTGACCATGGTTGATTTTCATATCACTAGTACATTTGGCGAAAATTCCGACACTTGGTTCCGACATTTTTGACCAAATGTCAGAAATTTTCCCAAATTTTTTCAACTTTTTCAAATCCCACCCGAAACCGTCGCTATACCGACGTTTAGAGACAAGTGTCGCAATAACGACACTTAGACAAGGTGTCGCAATTGCGACGTTTGGAGGAATTCGTCGCAATACCGACACTATGCCCCAAAGCGTCGCTATTGTGACGGATTCCTCCAAACGTCACAATTATGACACTTAGTCTAAGTGTCACAATTGCGATGTTTTGAGGAAGTCATCACAATAGCGACGCTTTGGGGAATAGTGTTGGTATTGCGACGGATTCCTCCAAACGTCGCAATTGCGACACTATGCCCCAAAGCGTCGCTATTGCGACGACTTCCTCCAAATAAAAACGATTTGAAATGCAAAAATAAAATGTTAAAATCAAATGCGCGCTCATTTGAAATGCAAAAATCAAATGTAACTGAGGAATGAAACTACTTGCTATGAAGACAAGTCGAGGAATCAGCATCGAAAGCTAAGGTCGTGGTCTCGCTAAGCTAAGGGGTGAAATAAGCACAGGTCTGAGGTAGAAATCAAACACAAGGTCACTTCATTGTCCGGGACTGGAGGAGTCGGAAGGATATCTTCAATGACATGGGTTGTGTTTTGCAACGTACCTGATGATTGTCCCTGCTCGGTGGAAGCAGAGTTACCATAGAAAAGGGTATGGTTTGTGTAATAAACAGTCGAGGTAATGGACAACTTGGTAGCATCATGGATGCCTGCCTTATAAACAACTCGAAAGAACTGATCACGTCTTGATTGTAACCTCAGTTTCTTCTTCCTATAAACATTGGGCAAAGAAATTTGTCAATGGAGCTCGTGGTACCCATGATATGATGAGGGAGCTCTTAAGTCAGGTTATATTCTCTTTACAACTACTAGGGACTGTCCATTCATCTACTGTCACCAAGCAGCGGGTGAGGACATAAAAATGATTTTATTAAAAACTACATGCGCATTCGCCATTAGCATTTGCCCTCAGCTCTTGCAGAACATCATTTTCCCTCAGCATTCGCCCTCAGCTCTTGCAGAACAACATTCGCCCTCAACTCTTGCAAAATGGTAAGTTCTTACTGCAGGCCCTTCCTCCTATAGTAGGGTTGACCCTATTTGGGTTTTTTTTGGTCAATTCCATTGGATTGTGTTAGGCTATAGGGTTCTCTCTAGATTTCTTCCAGTGTTCTTTCAGATGATTTTCAAAGAGGATGTGTAAGATGTGTTTACGCTTGCATGAATTTGACTCCACCAGTTTCATGAGGTTTAAGCTATGGATTTTAGTTCGACAAACTCATGCAAGTGCACAAGTTTGGAGTATCAAGATATTTGAGGCTGAGGTACTGAGTAAAATAAGAAACATTTTGATATGAGTTCATCCAATTGAAGATGGGATAGATCAACTGTTTCACACTGTGAAATGTACTAAAAATGAAGATCCAAAAAAATCTACAACTATATAATTCGTATTACAGGTGCAGATCCAAAAAGATTGCAATTTTATAACTCGAGAATTGCCAGATCTACAAAGATTTGGGCAATTTTAAAATAGAATCAACAACTAGTCGATTAGATGGCTCGATCACTACCAGAAAAGAACAAAGATTCAAAACTAGATCCATAATGGTTGAAAGAAGCTATATGCGCACTTGTATGGCTCAAAGAAAACTCCAAATTTATATGGTTATCTGGGCAATTTTACATTGAAGAGCCCTTTTAAATCCAAAATTGAAAACTCATTTTGTTTAAGATCTACAAACATCTGTAGAATTTACAACAAATATTTCATAGATCTACAAATATTTTCAATGAATTTTAGATCTAGAGTATATTACAACAGATCTAGGGTTCTTTCGGGTATCTTCTAGTGTTGAATTTTTTTTCCCACAAAACAGAGTCCAGGTAGGGATAACAAAAAAATCTATGTGGATAAATGTGTCTTATCTCCTTCAACAGTCATGCATGCTTTATTTACCACGAACACCTCTGATTTGATATTCATTTGCTGCTTCATTCATTTCACTTAGAAAAAGGATAAGGCTATCCCAAGAAGTGCACCCTTTTGGTGTCTAAAACTAACCCAAAGTTTTCCCTTATAACCTACCAGCAGGTGCTCTATATGCTGTTGTCCAGCAACTACAGACACATTAGATAAGGGATAAGGATAAGGGATCTGTATACCTTTTCTTCACTATTTTCCAAATGATAGATCTGTACACTTCTCAAGTTTGTTTACTGGTGGAATGATAGATCTGTATACCTTTTCTTCAATAGGTCAGTAAAGATAAGGGATCCAATTGTCCCTACCAGTCCTAGTCACTAATTCATCAAATGCTTGCTCAAGGACTGAGAAAGCCCTTATGAGAAAGCTCTATCTAGATTCTAAAGAAACTCAATTCCCCATTTGACAACTTCCAAAAGAACAACGATTTTTAATTTTGAAATTTTCCAGCACGAAGCTCCAAATTCCAATGTAAAAAAATATGCCTGAAACCGGAAACTCTAACACCTGATACTACATCACTTTAAATTTAGAAAAAAAAAGCACTATAGGAAAAATCAATCCCGTGGGATGTGGTTATCGGCTTGACTATCTCGCAAACAAGCATAGCAGAACTATTACTTGACTCATGCCATACTTTCTGGGTTACCTCTACTTGATTTTGGTCAAAATTGCCAGAGAATCAAAGGGTGGAAGGATTTTAGTTGTATCACCTAAAATCACCCTTACACCTACATTTGACATAAGCAAATCAAATGTATGACATCTTCCCAGTCAAAAGTCAAATGTTTTGGGTTTGTAAATTTTGTGTTTAATGCCCATGTGAGTGAAGATATACTTGAGAAAACTCTGATATATTTTGAATTCACTACTGATCTGTTTCCCATGGAAGCAGATAACAATTTGAACTGCTTGTAATTCATACTATATACTATTAAAAGTATAATTTTGCTAGCTTAAAGAAAAAAGACGAAGTCCGCACTAAGGAAACTACTTGCCACCAGAAAAAGGCAGTTATAAAAAAATATACATATACAAAGAGAAAAAGGAGCCATCAAAGAGGAGATGAATGGTCACATAATACTACACCAGTGAAAAAAACTCAACTCCTACCCTCTGTAGTCAATGCCCACAAGCACAATAATATTTTTTAGCAAAATTCACAATCGTAGGAGC
This sequence comes from Pinus albicaulis, assembly GCA_034641835.2. NCBI lineage: Eukaryota > Viridiplantae > Streptophyta > Pinopsida > Pinales > Pinaceae > Pinus > Pinus albicaulis. Next base: position 1,068,307,137 of record CM076577.1, read on the forward strand.
AACCAAGGTTTCTTGCTCCCAAGTTATATGTCCAGATGCATACAAAGCTCTCATTCCAGAGTGATATGCACGAAGTTCTAATTTATGTACTTTTGTTTCTCCTTTCTCTTTAGTCAAAGATTTATCTTTCCTCCAGTTTGGACATTCACCTGAAGACATAGCATCATCGAAATAGCTATAGACTACAGGTCGTGATGAATGCTTTTGATTTGAACATAAAATATCATTTGACATATAGCTACTACTACTACTAGCAATACAACAATGACAACTCTCAGCTTCCTCAATTGAACGATTTAATCTGTCTTCAAATGAAGAAATGCATACACATTCCTCACCCACATGTTTTATGGGGAAATGAAATGTATTTACCTTTTCTAACAGAGGACATGATGACTCTCCCACTGCCTCATGGTTCCTAGATTTCTGGATTTCTCTCCTTTTCTGAGGAGCAACTACATGTTAAAGAAATCTTCCTTGTATGCAGATTGCATTTGAATGCCTATCTCTTTGTAGCCTTTAAAGAGACATGAGATTTCAAAGGGTTGCACAAATAGGACTATTGTTTTTCTTACTGTAGCACTTAGAAGGCCTGTAACAACAGTTACATATAGTATCATCTGTGTAACAGAGGCAGCGTCACCCATCAAGACTATAAAAATGCTAGGCTTGGGTTGAATTGGAATTTGTATTTTAATATCTTGCATTTGACATAAATGTAGTAATTCGTTCCAACCATGGTCCAATTGTCACTACCAGTCCTGGTCACTAATTCATCAAATGCTTGCTCAAGGACTACAAAAATATTAGCTGTGAATATGACATTAATCTTACGAGCTTTTGCTAGGGGATGAAATGTGTGTAACTGACAAATATCCGTTGCTACCAAAGATCCTGTATTTGGTTCTCGGTTGCTGGAACCATATATTTTGGCTCCATAATAGAGGATAGATTAGTGGAGCTTGTTGGCTTACTATTATCAGGTTGATGAAAATTAGTTCTAGCTTGAAAAATGCTAGGTTGCATCGAACCAATATCTGTATTAATATCTAGCATTTTGACATCAGGTGTAGTAATTATATCGACTCCCCTTAGGGTTTGGCCTTGTTTAATTTTCTTTCCTCCAACTGTAGTAGATGTAGCTAAAGTCATGTAAGATCAGTTTCAAATTTCAATAATACACATACATTAGGTCTTGTAGATTGGGCCTTTCTTCTATCCCCAAGCATTAGTTGACTAAGGGTTACAGGCATTTATTCTATCCCCAACAGTAGTTGACCAAGGGTTTCACAATTTTGTTAGTACATGCCCGGCAGTGTTTGAGCAGCCTTGGAAATTCACTCCATAGAGGGCATCAATCTGTGAGGCAAAAGTCATCTTGTCAAGATTGCACACAAGTTGTGACCTTTGCATTCATCTGCTTGTAATTTAGGAGTACCCCATAAGCTGCTTATTTAAAACCAAAGAGCATGCAAATATAATGTTTAACAACTCTGCAAAAAGTTTAAACATGGCAACAACTAGACTCTGAATTCTCATCATACTATTTCAAGGTTGGTTTCTGTATTGATACCTAATAAATTTAAGATCATTATGTGTTGTCACACTATGTTCTTTCCTGAATATACATTCTTGACAAAAGTAGCCACTAGTACCTTTCAGTGAGTTTTCTACTGGCTTCAATCTCAAATTGTATATTGGTAACCTTGATAGCTCCACCTTTTGGTAGCTCCAAGATGGAGTATTTTCTGGAGGAGACCTTTTCCCTTTTGGAAATATTGAACTAAGCCCGTCAGCTGGTGTCTTGAATTATGGACATGTTTCTGTAACTTTGTTTTATTTATTTTACATAACATATTTTATTTTGGGCATTAAAATTGTTTCCTAACATTGTCCTTTTGCTTGTTTCAAATCCAACAATTCATGCCTGTAATTTTTGTTCAGAAGTATCTTGAACTTTAGAAGGTTATTTTCAAATTTGACCAATACAGTTTGCAAGGTTTCCCTTGAAAGAGCACATCAGCACATTGCATATGGTTATTGTTTGGTGTATATGCATTGACCCATTTAAAATGAAGTGGCTTCTTTTTCTGAAGTGCCACCCTTCAGTGAGTGGGAAAAACCTATCTGGTTGGATCATATGGGAATGCCTATTAGTGGATGGAAAATGTGCAGCTATGCTGGAAACTACTGAGGTGTATTTAGTATCCATATTAGCATTATTTGCAGGCCAAGATCATTAATATTCTATTTCCTAGTACAAAGGTTTTCTTTCTGATATTCTACTATCTAGTATGAGGTAATATTGTGAGGTGCTTCACTTCGAGAAAAGTATTCTCAGTTGTCAATTAGGTCTTGTCTAAGGGGCCGAGAGGAAAGTTGTTATCATTCAAAACCCAGGATCAAATCCCACTATGTGACATGTCCACTCTTTGTGAGATAATTGTTGATTGACGCTCTTCGTGGGCTAATTGTTGATTGAGGTTGGCAAGGTACCGCAATCACATCATTTCCTATGTGATGGAGGGTGGAAGCTTGGCAATATGGATAGAAAAAAGTAGAATGGATCTTCCTGAGCTACTAATTCCTGGCTCATTAACCTCTTACTTGTAGCTTCTATGTGGCCGCATTCACATCAGGCCAGACAAATTTCCAATACTAAGTCAGTCAGACAGTGCAAAATCTAGATCACCCAACCAATGGATGGTAGGAATCTTGTCACCAACTTCATTTCAGGCTTGAGTGTTAGGATAGCTGATGGTTGGCATCATTTTTGATTTAGGGATTCTTCCCTAGTGCCCTTTGGATCCTCACCTATTTTTTTCTTTTGGGATTCCTAGTGTTACCGTATATCTTTAAACCTTCTTTCTTCACTTTCACTCTACCCTTATTTTTTCTAGATTTGATTGGTAAATGACGAGTTGCTTCCAAAATTCTTCCCTAAAATGAGATGGTCTGTTAACACTTTTGTTAAGACTGGATCTATGGGAAAAACTAAATTGTTATCACTAGATTTCTGTCAGGGCTAGAGATATAGAGGAAAAAGATGGATGTTAAAAGAAATTTATATTAAAATCTATAGGCTATATATTCCAAATAGAAAATATAGTCAAAATAAGTCAATATAACGAATTCATTTTATATCTCTCGTAAATTTTAAGGGAAAACCAAAAATTTTCATTTACTGTGTTACTCAAGGGAGGAGATATGCTAAAGAAAAAGGGCCAGAGAACAACTCCAAGATTCGTCATGTATAATGTTATGAATATAATATATTGACAAAATGTATGACAATGTACATGCTAGCATGGACAGGTGTAGAGTATCTGAAATATGTGTAATTTTGGAACTTACTTATTGGTTATTGTGGCTCTCCAGGCATGTTTTGCTTGTCAAATTGTAAAATTTCCCTTGCATGTGTTCCTTGGATTGGAATTGATTTCTCTGCATGTATTTCTCTAAAATTTTGTACAACCCTTAACTTGTAAGTTACTTGTGACAAGCTATATCGATGATGTTTTAGATCCCCACTGCATTTTATTTTGGTATGTCACCATGGTTTATGATATGGGACAAGGATTCAACATTAGTTGTATCGATTGCGTGTTCTCCTATAGTCATGTTGTTGTTTGAAGCCTCATGCTACTATCATGCTTTGCATTTAATGGAAAATAATTAGCAATATGAAGGTTATTTTAGAGAAAATGTTACATGGAGTTTACAACTACACATATTTTACGTTTATTAGTATTTTGAAGCTGTTTAACAGTATATTTCTGTTGGTATTTTAGGGTTTATTTGAAGGCTTAAAAGCCTATGGAGAGCTAATGGACAGATCGTGCTCTTTCGTCCAGAACAGAATGCATTGCGACTCACAATGGGTGTAGAGCGCATGTGTTTGCTAGCTCCATGAGTAGAACAATTTGTGGAGGCTATAAAACAAACAGTGTTGGAAAACAAGCACTGGGTAAGATTGTGCTTCTATTTGAACGACTTTAAAGGCTTTTGATTTTCCATACCCCAAATGTTGCATTTCTAATAGAGTGGATTTGGATTATTTATGCATGTTATTTGGTTGCAGATACCACCCTTTGGCAAAGGCTCTCTTTATATACGCCCACTACTTCTTGGTAGTGGAGCCATTTTAGGACTTGCTCCAGCTCTAGAGGTTACTTTTCTTATATATGTTTCCCATGTTGGAAACTATTTCAAGGTTGGTTTCTGTATTGATACCTAATAAATTTAAGATCATTATGTGTTGTCACACTATGTTCTTTCCTGAATATACATTCTTGACAGAAGTAGCCACTAGTACCTTTTAGTGAGTTTTCTACTGGCTTCAATCTCAAATTGTATATTGGTAACTTTGATAGCTCCACCTTGATAACATATCCCTTTCTCTCGTTGGTTTTCTCTTGTCCCATTTATTCCTTGTGTGTCAATGGCATTATTGGATGAGATGTCGTTTAATTGGACATGTTTCATCAGTGCAATGTCATCGCATATTACTTTTACCTACAGAAGTATATATTTGAAGAGTTTCAGAATGATGCTACCAGGAAGATGAAAATATCCATAAATATTGTCAATGGTTTGAAAGAGTATTTCTACAGGTTCCATGATGGCGAAATACCTCTCAGTATCATTTTTGAGAATTTTCAAGACAAATGTTGGGAGAATAGTAATAGGCTCTGTAATTTGTCTTGTATTGCATCTGCATTTGCATTGCCATTTCTGATAAGACATTTTGAAGTCTGGGAACCACATCAACATCCATATCAGGATTTATCAATTACATCTTTGTGGTAGAGGCTTCTACAAGTAGATGAACCTTCTCACTATAGCATATATGTAGAAACATAAAAAAAAATTATCCAGTAATAATGGAACGCGACCATATTTATTTTAAATGAATATAGTATTCATGACAGTTGAATGGAGCTTAGTTAGTGTTGGTTATTGTTAACAACCTTGTCTTTCATTATCCGAGGGAACTTTCATTACAGTTTCATTACAGTTTCCAATTCTTGTTGTTGTTTCATTACAGTTTCCTTCATTATCCGAGGGAACTTTCAATTATAGTTTCATTACAGTTTCCAATTAATTAGAGTCTTTTATTACAGTTTCGAATTCCTGTTTTCATTTATCGAATAGCCCATACTGCAATGACCATGGGCTATTTCATTTTTTTTTATAAAAATTTAACATGCCGTCACTCGAACGATGTAGTTTGTGAATGTAGATCTGAGCCCTATTCAATATTTGCATCGGAATAAAATTATTGATGATGTGAGACAAGCCCTCCTAGCAACATCTGCTAACGGGCATTCAGAATATTTTCATATTTTTTTTTTAAATTGAACCCGCTGTCGCTCTTCCGATGCCCTATAATCATTGGTATTCCAACGCCTTATAAGCATCAGTCTTCTAACGCCTTGAAATTTTTCCATTTACATCGGTCTTGCGACGCTTTTGAAAGCGTGGTTAGCCATATATTGTTGCGACGCTTTGGAGGTGTCAGTATTGCAACGCTTTGTGAGCATCGATATTGCAACACTTTGTAAGCGACGCAATACAGACACTTTGGAAGCATCGGTATTCCGACGTTTTCCATAGGCGTCGGTATTGCGACACTTTGAAAGTGTCGGTATTGATTTCGAAAGAGCAACGGTTGTTTGGAAACATTGGAAAAGGTGTCGGTATTGCGACACTTTGGCAAAGTGTCGGAATTGCGAAGTAATGGCTAGCCACGTTTTGTCTGACCTCTAACTGTCGCTCTTGCGATGACTATGTGTCGGAATAGTGATGAAGTGTCCGTGAGAAATTGGGCCAAATTTTCTAGTGTATTGAGGCAATTTTTGTCACAATGTGACATTGGACCAAGCTTAACCATGTTTTACCATGACTGATGATCTGGGAGCATCACATGAGATAAATTTCATCGACGTGATTGGTTAAATTATCATTTAGTAGAGAGGGTTGGACCTCTCGAATTTACTTTTATTTTCATTTATTGTAATAGTTAGTGCATTCGTAAATTAGAAAAAAAAAGAGATAAGAATATTAGAATAAGGGTGCATCGAACCTATTGAATAGGGGTTTAATTTGTTAATTTGATAAAAATAGTGAGCACATTTAGAATAGAGGAAGGAAAATCACATTTGTTTTACAAAATAAAGAATTAGAATAGAGAAAGATATAGGATAGTGTGAGAGAGACAAAGAGGACAGAGTGAGAAAAGATTGATTGTAATCAAGCCGTGAAGGGAAAAAGAACTATGTGTTTTATTTTTTCAGTATTTAATTTGAAGGGTGCATGTGCAAAGTCATTATTCCTGTATATAATTCTTTCAAAAATGCTAAGGATCGCATACGATAGGAATAAAAAATCCAGTAAAGTTGCAAAATTGTATTATAAAATGGGGATTGTGATACAATTATAAAGAGATATTCTGAGTTTTGCTTGTTGTATAAAGGTAAGAATTGGGTTTTGCACGGGAACAGTGCTGGTTGTACATCATTTTTTTTGGTATCACATCGTGATATAAATTGAGTTTAATTCAGCAATATGCCACCTAGAAGAGTTGCTGGCATAGGTAGAGGAAGACCAGTAGAAATTGTGATTCTATTGGAAGGGATTCAATTCCTTCATGCAAGGATGGAGATGATGGAAGTTTCTCAAAGGAGAGCGCCTGATGAAGGAGACGTCAGTTCTGTAGAGGAACCTTCAGAAGAATAAGAATATGAAGAGAACGAAACAACTAAAGTTCTCAAGATGTTGGTTAAGGTGAGTGGAAGACCAAAGGTGGAAGTCCTTTGTATGATGGAAATATCAATGTGGAATAATTAATGGATTGGATCAGTTCATTAGACAAGTAATTTGAATTTGAAGAAGTCGAAGGAAAAAAGAAAATGAAGTTTGCAGCTACCAAGTTAAAGGGCCACGTAGCTATCTGGTGGGAGGAATTACAGGTATCTAGAAAAAGAAAGGGGAAGCCCAAGATCAAGCAATGGGATAAAATGGTATGTAAAATGAAGAGTAAGTTCATGCCAAAAGATTATCAGTTAAATATTTTTAAACAATTACAAAATTTGAAACAAAATGGGATGATTGTCAAAGGATACACATAAGGGTTTTGTAAGATGAATATCAGAGAAGGACATGTTGAATTTGATGTCAAGAAAGTAGCCAGGTATATAAATGGCTTGAGGTATGAAATGCAAGATGAGATTAATTTATTGAATTTGAAGACAATTGAAAATGCCTACCAATCAGCTTTAAAAGCAGAGGACAAAATGTTGAGGAAGCAAAGCCAAAGGAATAGAGGGAAAAGTCCAGCAAGAGGAAGAGGAGCATTCAGAATTAGATTTCAACATTCGCAAAGTGAAGTAAGAGGTTCGAGTAGTAGACCGCCAGAGAGAGGATACTCCAGCAGAGGAAGGTTTGTACCCAAAAGTAGATGCCGAGGAAGAGTAATTTGGTGCTATACATGTGGTGAATGGGGAGATGGGTCATGGGACTGTCCTCATAATAAATCAACAACTCAAAGAAATGTAAATATTACTGTTCAGCAAAGGAAGAAATTCCTCAGATTGCAGGAAAAGAAGAACCACATGAACCGGGAGAATTTTTATTATTGAAAAGGGTATTTCTTAAAGTAGAAAAAGAAGCAGAAGAGCTAGTTCAAAGGAAGAATATATTCAAGACTATATGCAAGTCAAAAGGGAAATTCTGCAAGGTTTTGATTGATAGTGGAAGCACTGATAACCTTGTTTCCATAGAGATGGTGGAAAAATTGGAAATGGTTAAGATGGTACACCTTACTCCTTACAAGGTGTCGTGGTTGCAAAAATGGCATCAACTTCTTGTGACAAAAAAATGCAAGGTAGATATACAGATTTCTACCTACAAAGATGTTATATTATACAGTGTTGTAATGCCAATGGATGTAGGCCACATATTGTTGGGAAGACCCTGGCAATTTGATCGAAAATTTATTCATAATGTCTGAAGAAATAATTATACCATAGAGAAGGATGGGAGTAAACACACAATGTTGCCTTTGAAGGATGAAGCAGACAAAGAAGCACCTAGAAACAATGTTATGCTGATGAGTGGAAAATAATTGCTGCAAGAAGTTGATAATAATGAAGAATTACATTTTGTTGTTGTGGATAAACCCAAGGTAATTTTGACTTCTACAAATTTAGATGATCTGCCTGAAGAAATTAAAAATCTACTAGATGACTATGGTGATATTATTGTTGATGAGTTTCCAAATGCATTACGACCAATCAAGAGTATTAGTCAACACATAGATTTAATATCGAGTTCAAGTTTTCTGAATAAAATAACATATAGGCTAACTCCTCACAAGAGCAGAAGTTGGAAGACAAGTTGAGGAGTTGATGGATAAGGGGTTGATAAGAGAAAGCCTTAGTTCATGTGTTGTACCAGTAGTACTCAACCCAAAGAAAAGTGGTGAATGGCGCATGTGTACCGATTCCAGAGCTATAAAAAATATCACCATCAGGCATTGTTTTCCCTTACCACACATGGATGATTTAATTGATTCATTTAGTGGTTTAAAATATTTTACTAAAATAGATCTAAAAAGTGGTTAGCATCAAATAAGGATTAGAGAAGGGGATGAATGAAATACTGCATTCAAGACAAACAGTGGGCTATATGAATGGTTAGTGATGCCTTTTGGACTCACTAATGCACCAAACACAATTATGAGACTAATGAATGGAGTTTTGAAAGAGTATGCTTGAAAGTTTGTGATCATTTATCTTGATGATATTCTAGTTTTCAGCCAAGTAAAGAAGAACACATGGAGCACCTTAAACTAGTTTTAAAAACTTTGCAGAAAGATAAGCTGCTAATAACTTTGAAGAAATGAATTTTTATGAAGGAAGAGCTCATTTACTTGGGATTCGTAGTCTCTAAAGAAGGCTTAAAGATGGACCTATAAAATTTCCAACAAATTCTAAATTGGTCGACTCCAAGGAACATATTTGAGGTAAGAAGCTTTCACAGTCTTGCAGTTTTTTATGGGAAATTCATAAAATGTTTTAGTCAGATCTATGCACCAATCATTGAAAAATCAAGGAGAACAATCAGCCATTTAAGTGGACAAAAGCAACAGATCGAAACTTCAAATTATTAAAAATAAAATCACAGAAATACCATTTTTGGCCTTACCGAACTTTGAAAAAGTTTTTCAAGTTGAAACTGATGCTAGTGGAGTTGCAATTAGAGTTGTTTTAAGTCAATAAAAAATACCAATAGCTTATTTAAGTGAAAAATTGAATGAGGACAAGAAAAATTACTCATCCTATGACAAAGAGTTTTATGATATTGTGCATCCTTTGAAGAAATGAAGGCTTTATCTATTACCGAAAGAATTTTTATTATATTATAATAATCATGCATTACAATTTATAAATAATCAGCCAAAGTTGAGCCAAAAGAATGCCAAATGGGTTGATATTTTGTAGAATTTTACTTTTGTGATCAAACATACAAGCAGTAAGTCAAACAAAGTCAATGATGCTTTGAGCAGAGTGAACTTAATTGTGCAGGAAATATAAATTGGTGTTGTGGGTTTTGAAGAGATGGTTGACATGTATAAAGAAGATTCATAATTCAAAGACATATATGCAGTTGTTCAGAATCCTAAAATTCACAATAGAAGCCAATGGTTGGATTATCTTATTCAAGGAGGTTTGTTGTTCAAAAATAATAAGTTGTATATTCCTAAATGTTCCATGAGGGAAAATTTAATTAAAGAAAAGCACAGCAGAGGCCTATCTGGACACTTTGAGCAGGATAAACATTTTCTCAAATAAGTGCTTTTTACTATTGGCAAAATATGCAAACTGATGTTAAGAAGTTTGTTGAGAAATGCAAGGTTTGTCAACATGCTAAAGGGAGAAGCCAAAACAATGGATTATACGAGACATTTCCAATACCAAACCGACCTTGGGATGCAATCAGTATGGATTTGTTTTTTAGTTTTCCAAAAACTCAAAGAGGAAATGATTCTATATATGTTTTTTTATATAGATTTTCAAAAATGGCTCTTTTTATTGTATGCAAGAAAACTAGTGATGCAACTCATATTGCTAAAAAAAATTTCGGAGATTGTAAGGTTACATGGGCTGCCTATATGTATTGTGTCTGAGAGGGATACAAAGTTTGTGGGGAATTTCTGGAGAACTTTGTGGAATAAACTAGGTGCAAACCTTAGTTTTAGTTAAAACTATCATCTTCAAACAGATGAACAGACTGAAGCAGTAAATAGAATCTTGCGAAACATGTTGAGGATCTTAGTTTATAAAAATCCTAAGTAGTGGGATTTAGCACTTGCTCAAGCAGAATTCGTTTATCAAAATACTTCTAATCGGAGTACTGGGATGAGTCCATTCCATATATTTTTGGATGCATCAAAGAGGTGTGTATGAGCTCAGAAATTTGGGCAAGAAGGAGACAAGGAGTGGAAAGGTTGAAGAGTTTGTAGAGAAAATGCAAAGACTATAGGAAGATGTCAAAGAGATATTATGGGAAAGCAGAAGAAAATACAAACAGAGAGTTGATATTAAGAGGAAAGAAAAATAATTTCAAGTGGGTGATCTCATCATGGTTTACCTGAGAAAGGAAAGGTTTCCCGTTGGGACTTATAATGAATTAAAGATGAAAAATATAGAGTCGTGTAGAATCATGAGAAAGTTTTCAACCAATGCCTATGAGGTTGAGCTACCAGAAGGGGTTGGTATATCACCTATCTTCAATGTTTCATATTTGTACCCATACAAGGAGCTAGAGGCAGAGCTACAAGATGAACCTGCAGATGACAAAGTTTAGACTTTGAATTGGGAGGAACAAATGCCGAAGACAGTTAAGAAAGAAGTGGAAGCTGTTTTGGAGAGGAGAGTAGGTAAAGGGACTAGAGGATAGACTTATTTTCAGTATCTAGTCAAATGGAACGGAATACCAGTGGAGGATGCCATTTGGATGACAATCGCAGGGTTATAGAAGTATTATGTAAATCCCGAAAGTTTTATGGATCATTATTTTCTTGCCCCAGCGTTTGATGCAAGAGCATCACATGAGATAAATTTCATCAACCTGATTGGTCAAATTATCATTTAGTAGAGAGGGTTTGACCTCTCAAATTTAATTTTATTTTCATTTATTGTAATAGTTAGTGTATTTCTAAATTAAAAAAAAAGGAGAAGACTGTTAGAGTAAGGGTGAATCATGTTGAGATTGCAACAAGATGATGAGCTTAGTGGAAAGAAGTCGCCTTCACTAAGTGGACCCGCAGGCTATTTTGGCGCAAAGTCTATTTTTAGACTATGTCTATTTTTAAACATATGGATCATGTTCTATGAGTTGCAGGATGCTGTTTGTGGATGGTTGGTCAAGTCGGAAAAAAATATATGGACTTCTATTTTTAGACATACTGGGCGGAATCTATTTTTAGATTTCCAGTCTAAAAATAGATATGTCGAATATTATTAGCTCTTAATAATATTTGGACTCTAAACATTATCTTATCCTCTTGGAGCACTTCAGTTAAGTGCACATAAGCGGCACATGTAGATGACAGAAGGAATTACGCTATTCCTGAGGGTCAAGTGGAGCTATTGCATTGAGACTTCAATTAGAACTCATGTGACAGAGTTTGGTGGAGTTGATTGAGGAAGTTAGTGGAGTTGTATTCAGTTTAACTTAGTTAAACATAGTTGAGCTAGTTATATCTAGTCTAACTGATTGATACACTAGTGAGAGTGGTGTTAATTAATTATTAACTCATAAATCAACTAAAGAATACATCAGTTAACTTCAGTGCATGGATAGTTTCAGTGGAGACCAGTGAAGAGGTAGGTGAAAGAGCAGTGTGACTATTAGTTGTGACTCTACTGGTGCATGAGTTCGCACCACACATTGATGGAGATGCCAATGAAGATTGTGAAGTGCATACCAGGTGGATTCGAACTTAGATTGGGCCATTATTAATCTTGGATTGCGCAGTAGAGGCAGGCTAATAAGTGGAGCAGATTGGAGCATGTGTTTTGTTAGATCTGAGCTTGTGTAGTGTGTAACAATTGGAGATTGTACTGAGAGCTTGTGAGGATTTTGTAAAATGATTGTTACATGATCTCTATCATTATAATATACATATATTTGGGGGTTTTCAGATTTAATATTTCCCATAAATACTGTGTTTATATGTGTGATTGTTTATGGTTTTAATGTGCGCATGGGATTGTTTATATTTCCGCAATTAATGATCAATAGTAGAAGAGGTTATGTATTATGCATGAAGCTCAAATAGTGTGTGATCATGATAATCTCAGTGAATAATTTAACAGTTATTCAAATTTCTACATGGTATCGAAGCAGTATTGATTATTGGAGCAATTGGAAAACATTGAAGTGGTTGAGTTTTGTGCTGGTGGAATTCGAATTGCAACAGTGTTTTCTTGGTGTCGAAGTTGAGATGTCTTTCAACGGATTGTGATTGGAGTATGCCCTTGAGGGAAACTCGAATTATATTGCATGGAAGGACAGGATGGAGGCGGTGCTAGATGACAATGAGTTGAAGGAGTTCATAGATGAAGAAATTACAAAGCCTACTTCTAGTGATGTTGTCGTACTTAACGCATGGCAAAAGAAGACAACAAAGTGTCAAAGGATTCTATTGGAGGGTGTGAAGGATCACATAGTATCCATCCTTCATGGTAAGGCTTCTCCATTCTTGATGTGGAAAGATTTAACAGATTTATTCCAAAGAAAGAGCGACCAGAGGAAGTTGGCGCTCAAGGATAAACTCAGAAACATAAAGATGGAGAAAGGCGACAGTATGCCCAAGTACCTCATGAAGTTCACCCAATGCAGGGATGAGCTAGGAAGTGTGGGGGTGACTTTTGATGATGAGGACTTGGTGATCTTGGCTCTCCTTGGGCTTTCGAAGAGTTGGCATTCCTATTAGGACTCTGTCAATGGTCGGGAGAAATTGCTAGGATGGGAGCGACTTTGGCCGGATCTTGTGCAAGAGGAGATAAGGCGAAGTACCAGGGATGTATATTCATCAAAGAAATCTGATGAAAAGAATTGCGCTTTGGCTGCCAAAGCAAAGAAGGGGAAGAGTGAGAAATCTACTCATTCCAGTGCGAAAGGAAAGAAGAAGGACATGTCTAAGGTGAAGTTCTTTCACTGTCACCAACATGGAAATTATGCCACAAATTGTCCGCAGAAGAAGAAAAATAAGCAGGCTGCTGGATCTGCAGCTGGAGAGGCCTTAGCCTCGCATTTTGAGCTAGAGTTTTTGCTGATCGAATGCCTGGTCTCAAGTATGATGGGTTCAATGTGGTTTCTAGACAATGGTGCATCTCTTCACATGACAGGAGATCGAGATTTGTTTACTGATCTGGATGAGAAAGATCTTGGAGTGCACATTGAGATGGGCGATGATGGTAGATACATTGCGAACGGTATCGGTACCATTTCCTTTGAGAGGGAGTCTGGTAAACCTTTCGTATTGAAGGAAGTGATGCATGTTCCAGGATTGAAGAAGAATCTTATCTCTGTGGCAATGTTAGAAGACAAGGGATATGATGTTGTCTTTAGCGAGGGAAAGGCTTTCCTGCGTAGTAAGGCAACTGGTGAGACCCGGAGGATAGGGGTTTGAGTTAAGAACCTTTATCAATTGCAGGTAGATGGTTGTGCAGCAATGGCAGGCAAGGCAGAAGGAGTGGTGAGCCGGGATGATGGCGAGTTGTGGCACCGGAGATTGGGCCACCTTCACCATGGAGCTTTGAAGATACTGCAGCAGATTTCTACTGGGCTTCCTAAAGGCACTCTTGCGTAGTCAGATCAGTGCAAGGGGTGTACCTTGGGAATATTTGTGAAAGCCACCTTTCACGAGAAGGATAGTCATGCCACGACGATCCTTGAGAGAATTCACACGGACGTGTGTGGACCTTTCTCAGTAGCTTCGACAGCAAAGCACAGGTATTATGTGATATTTGTTGATGATTTTTCTCGTAAGTGCTGGATCTTCTTCATGCAGAAGAAGAGCGAGACATACTCAAAGTTCTGTGAGTTCAAGGCACTAGTTGAGAAAGAATCGGGGAAGCAGGTGAAGGCTCTTAGGAGCGAAAATGGTGGTGAATTCATCTCTGGTGAATTCAAGGACTTTTGCAGCGTAGAAGGAATTCGAAGAGAGCTCATAGCACCTCATAACCCACAGCAGAATGGGGTTGCTGAGTGGAAGAACAGAACGATCGTGGGTGCTACACGGGCGATGTTGCATGATCAGGGCCTACCCATTCACTTGTGGGAGGAGGCATGAAATACTGCAGTATATGTGCAGAACCGTTGTCCTCACAGGATACTTGGCATGAGTACACCCGAGGAGGCGTTTTCTGGTAAGAAGCCTGATATTTCCCATTTGAGGATTTTTGGTTCAGCTGTTTACATTCATGTGACGAAGGATGCCAGGAAGAAGCTAGAGCCGACTGCAGAGGTTGGGATATTTGTGGGGTACATTGATATGCCCCACAACTATCATGTGTATTTTCCAGACAGCCGCAAGACTGTTGTGCGACGAGATATCAAATTTCAGAAGGAGAAAGCCATGAAGTGTTCGCTTGAGAGGGAGCCACACTTGCATGCAGATGAGGAGCTATTAGTTCCTAAGGATGAGTCTTAGGATGTGGATCAGCCACAAGATGAGGTTCATGGAGTGGAAGATACCACTCATGCTGCGCCAACCATCATAGGGCGGAAGCTCACTACAGAAGCTGAGCGATTGGCTCAAGATGTAGAGAAGGTTGTAGGAGCACCTACATCATAGCGTAGACAGAGACAGTCACCTGACCGGTATACTGGATACATGGCTCTTATGAGAAAGTGTATCGTGACCGAGTCATCCTCTTTCGAGGAAGCTGTGGAGGATTCCGCATGGGTAGATGCCATGGTGGAAGAGTATGGTTCGATTGTCAGAAATAGTGCATGGGAGATTGTCCTGAGGCCAGAAAGGAAATCAGTGCTGGGTTCGAGATGGATCTGCAAAGTGAAGCAGGCAGCTGACGGGAGTGTGGAGAAGTACAAGGCAAGATTTGTTGCCCGAGGCTTTTCACAGATTGAGGGGATCGATTATGAGGAGACCTTTGCACCTGTCGCAAGGTATTCTTCCATACATACGATTCTTGCTCTCTCAGTGCAGATGGGGTGGCACATTCATCAGATGGATGTGAATACTACGTTCCTCAATGGAGTCATTGAGGAGGAGGTGTACATAGAGCAGCCCGAAGGTTTCCAGATCTTCTGCAATGAGTCACATGTGTGCAGGCTCAAGAGAGCACTGTATGGGTTGAAACAAGCACCTCGTGCTTGGTACACACTGATAGACAGTTATTTTACTGGACTTGGATTCTCCAAGAGTGAGGCAGATCCGAACCTATACCAGATTGTGGTGGAGGGTAAGTTGCTGATCATTGTACTTTATGTAGATGATTTTATATTGACAGGTGATGAGCTGTTGATACTCTCATGCAAGGAGGATCTTGCAAAAGAGTTTGAGATGAAGGACTTGGGCCTCCTTCATTATTTCCTGGGATTGGAAATTTGGCAGCGCAGTGGTGGACTGTTTGTTTCTCAGGGTAAGTATGCCGGGGAGATACTGGAGAAGTTCAACATGCATGGCTGCAAGCCTGTTGATACTCCTCTTCCTGGTGGTTGGAGGAAGGAGGATGCTACTTCAGCGGAGGTAGTGGATGCCACTGTTTATCGACAGTTGGTGGCGTCGCTTATGTATCTGGTCAATACATGGCCCGACATATGCTATGCTGTTAACCAGCTTTCACAAGCTATGGTTAAGCCAACCAAGCTCTACTGGAAGGTAGGCAATCATGTATTGATATATCTCAGAGGCACATCGGGATATGGATTATGGTACAGATAGTCGGATGAGGTGAAGCTGTGTGGCTTCACGGATGCAGATTGGGTGGGGAGCCCAACGGATAAAAAGAGCACATCTGGAGGGATTTTTAGTATCGGGTCGACAACATTTTCTTGGTACAGCAGGAAGCAGAGATCTGTGGCACTCAGTTCAGCAGAGGCTGAGTATATGGCAGCAAGTTTGGCTGCATGCGAGGCTATATGGATGAGGAAGATCCTGGTCGGGTTGTTCAGTTCACACTTAGAGTCTACTGTGATTTATTGTGATAATCAGAGTTGCATCAAACTCTCGGTTAATCCAATATTTCATGATAGATCTAAACACATTGACATCCGGTATCATCATATCAGAGATTTTGTGCAGTGGAAGATCATGTTACTTTCATACATTCCTACGGAAGATCAGGATGCTGATATCTTGATGAAGGCGCTCACCAGGAGCAAATTCGAATACCATAGAGGTAGGATAAGGGTTGCAGATAATCCATATCTTGTTGAGAGGGAGTGTTGAGATTGCAACAAGATGATGATATTAGTGGAAAGAATTCACCTTCACTAAGTGAGTCTGCAGGCTATTTTTGGCGCAAAGTCTATTTTTAGAATATGTCTATTTTTAGACATATGGATCATGTTCTATGAGTTACAGGATGCTATTTGTAGATGGTTGGTCAAGTCGGAAAAAAATAGATGGACTTCTATTTTTAGACATACTGGGCGGAATCTATTTTAGATTGCCAATCTAAAAATAGATATGTTGAATATTATTAGCTCTTAATAATATTTGGACTCTAAACATTATCTTATCCTCTTGGAGCACTTAAGTTAAGTGCACAGAAGTGGGACATGTAGCTAACAGAAGGAATTACGCTATTCCTGAGGGTCAAGTGGAGCTATTGCATGGAGACTTCAGTTAGAACTCATGTGACAGAGTTTGGTGGAGTTGATTGAGGAAGTTAGTGGAGTTGTATTTAGTTTAACTCAGTTAAACATAGTTGAGCTAGTTGTATCTAGTCTAACTGATTGATACGCTAGTGAGAGTGGTGTGAATTAATTATTAATTAATTCACTAATTATTAACTCATAAATCAACTAAAGAATACATCATTGAACTTCAGTGCATGGACAGTTTCAGTGGAGACCAGTGAAGAGGTAGGTGAAAGAGTAGTGTGACTATCAATTGTGACTATACTGGTGCATGATTTTGCACCACACATTGATGGAGATGCCAATGAAGATTGCGCAATGCATACCAGGTGGATTCGAACTCAGATTGGGCCATTATTAATCTTGGATTGCACAGTAGAGGCAGGCTAACTGGTGGAGCAGATTGGAGCATGTGTTTTGTTAGATCTGAGCTTGTGTAGTGTGTAAAAATTGGAGATTGTACGAAGAGCTTGTGAGGAGTTTGTACAATGATCGTTACATGATCTCTATCATTATAATATATAGATAGTTGGGGGTTTTCAGCTTTAAGCTTTACCATAAATACTATGTTTATATGTGTGATTGTTTATGGTTTTAATGTGCGCATGCTATTGTTTATATTTCCGAAATTAATGATCAATAGTAGAAGAGGTTATGTATTATGCATGAAGCTCAAATAGTGTGTGATCAGGATAATCTCGGTGAATAATTTAACAGTTATTCAAATTTCTACAAATCAAACCTATTGAATAGGGATATAATTTGTTATTTTGATAAAAATAGTGAGTGCATTTAGAATAGAGGAAGGAAAATCACATTTGTTTTATAAAATAAATAATTAGAATAGAAAAATGCATAGGATAGTGTGATAGAGATAGAGAGGACAGAGTGAGCAAAGACCGACTATAATCAAGTCATGAAGGGCCAAATAACTCTGCATTTTATTTTATGAGTATTTAATTTGAAGCGTGGATGTGAAAAGTCAATGATCCTGTATATAATTTTTTCAAAACTGCTAAGGATCGCTTACGACAGGAATAAACAATCCGATAAAGTGGTGAAATTGCGCTATAAAATGGGGATTTCGATACAGTTATAAAGAATTATTTTGAGCTTTTCTTGTGGTATAAAGGTAAGCATTTGGTTTTTCACGGGAACAATGTAGGTTGTACATCAATTGATTTTCAAATCGACAAAAAAATTGTCACAATATGACATTGGAGCTTGGTTGACCATGGTTGGCTATGATTGACTATGGTTAACCATGGTTGATATTATAAATTCAAGGGAATAACAATCCTAAGGGACTGATAATCTAGATACAAGGGAATAATTTAAACCCTAGGGATTAATACTGAAAACCCAAAGGATTATAAACTTAAGGGAATACTATTAAAAACTAGGAATATGAACCTTTAATTAATAAACCTAAGGGATTGATATTATAAACCCAAGGGATAAAAGTTATAAAACCTAAGATAAATATTATAAACTGTAAAAGAAACATGGTTGACCATGGATTATTTCCATATTGAGACAATCCTTGTCACAATGCAACATTGGACTATGGCTGACCATGCTTGACCATGATTGATTTTCATACAGAGAAAATATTTTTCAAAATTCCACGTTCAACCATGGTTGACTATGGTTAATTTTCATATTGAGACAATCCTTGCAACAATGCGAAATTTGACCATGGTTAGCCATGGTTGAGCATGATTGATATTATAAAAATAAGGGAATAATAAACCTAAGGCATTGATATTGTAAACCCAAGGGAATAAAATTAAACTCAAGGGACAAATATTATAAACCAAAGATATATAAACCCTAAGATAAATATTATAAACACTAAAATAAACATGGTTGACTATGGTTAACCATGGTTGATTTTCATATTGAGACAATCCTTATCACAATGCAATGTTGGACCATGGCTGACCATGATTAACCATGGGTGATTTTCATATTCACCCTCTACACCCTCATCATCTTGCACATACCCCCTCCTCAACAGATCACTCATTTTTCATAGATTCGTAATTTTATGCAACTGCTCTTTGGCACAACTAAATCTATACAAATATTAAATGAAAAATAGCTTATAACTAATTCGATGTATGTGAAATAAATTTCCCTCTGCACCCTTGTTTTCCCCCACATGCCCCATCCTCCTTCATTCAACACAGATTCATGGCTCTATGCAAGTATTCTCCTGTACATGTAAATATGTTAAAGTTTTAAATGGAAAATAGTATACAATGAAATAATAAAATATAAACACACCAAAAATATGTGTCAAAGAACTAACCAAAAAAACTCCCCCCTCCCCCATAAAGTACCTTCTCAAAGAGTTCTGTCAATGAAAAAATGAAACCATGAATACCCAAATTCTTTAGTTATAACTTACAAACCACTCATTCTAGTTGTTCTTATTAAAATCCGAATTAAAATTTATGTTCCTAGTTAGATTAAATGTATGTCTATGGAATAAAGTTCCATTTGCACCACCATTTCCCCGTACATGCCTTGTACTTTTCACATCCTTCATTCCGCATAGGTTCGTAGCTTTATGTAAATTCTCTCCTGCATAGCTACATATGTAAAAGTTTTAAATCGAAAAGAGTTTAAAATTAATTTGGTGTTTGGTTTTTGCAGGATAAAGTTCCCTCTGCACCCCTGTACTCCCACACATTCCCCCTCATCTACACATCCTTCATTTCATACAATTCATAGATCTATGCAATTGTTCTCCCATACATGTACATCTGTAAAAGTTTTAAATGGAAAAGAGCCTAAAATTAAATAATAAATTATAAATTCATTAGAAGCATGTGTCAGAGCACTAACCAAAGAAAATTCCCCCCTCCACTGTAAAGGACATGCTCATAGAAATATATCAATGACAAAATGAAGTCATAAACATCCAGATTCATTATTTCTAGCTTACAAATCGCTCTTTATAATCGTGCCTATTATATTTTTAGTTAAAGTTTAAGTTTCTAGTTAAATTAAACTTATGTCTATGGAATACAATTCCCTGTGCACCCCCATTTTCTCACACATACACTTAACACATCATTCCACATAGATTCATATACCTGTGCAACTACTCTCTCTCACATCTAAATCTGTAAAAAAAAATAAATGGAAAAGAGTCTAAGTTTAGTTTCATGTTTTTTGAATAAAGTTGCTTTTTTACCCCCATTCTCCCACACATACCCCATCCTCCACGCATTCTTCATTACACGCAGATCCACACTTGTATGCAACCCTCATTCTCCCAGACTCTCAACACAAATTGACAAGTCTATGCAATTGTTCTCCCACATAACTAAATATGTAAAATAATAAAAAATTAGCACACTAGAAATACTTGCCTTGTTTCATTCTCACCATACTCTGCCCCTCGTTCATTCCACATAGGTTCATAGCTATATATTTAGGGTAATTTTGAGGTCTAAAATGGGTCTCCTAATGAAATTATAAAATAATATTGGAAATAATAAAATAGGATTTGATTATATCATCAAATTTTCGATTGAAAAAAGAAAAAACTACCTTTTCAACTTATCTCCCAAATTTTTTACTCTAATTTCTAGCAGGAGTACTAGTTAGATGAAAAATTTAATTCCTCATCCAAGGAGTACCCATGTTGCATACTTTCAATGGATCATACTACACGAAAAATGAGAAATACATGAAAAACGTGATTACAATCACGTTTTTTCATATATTTCTCATTTTTTGTGTAGCAAGGTCCATCGAAAATATGCAACATGGGTACTCCTTTGATGAGGAATTAAATTTTTCATCCAACAAGTACTCCTGCTCGAAATTTGAGTAAAAAGTTTGGGATATAAGTTGAAAATACGAGTTGAAAAAGTAGTTTTATTATTTTATAGTTTTTTAATATTTTTACCCTTTTACTTAAAAAATGGTGAATCATCCCCCATGGTTGACATCATCATATTTAATCTTATTGGTTCTTATAAAGTTTATTTTTGTTTTACATTTTTCCTAGGAGGCCCATTTTAGACCTCAAAATTCCCCTAATGGCAACTTCTCTCTTGCAAAACTAAAATTTTAAAACTTTTGAATGGAAAAGAGTTTAAAATTAATTTCATGTTTTAGGAATAAAGTACCTTCTCCACCATCGTTCTCTTATACATACCTCATCCTATGCACATTCTTCATTGCACACATATCCTTAGTTTTTTGGAACCCAAATTATTCCACACATACCCCATCCTCTACACATCCTTCAGTCCCCACAAATTCACATCTCTATTCAATTGTTCTCCCCCTCAACTAAATTTTTAAAATAATAAAATATAAACACACTAGAAATATGTGTGTTGTTGTCATTCTAGTTGTGCCTATTAAATTCTGAATTAAATTTTTTTTTCTTAGTTAAATTAAATTCATGCCTACATAATAAAATTCCCTCTACACCCACATTCCCCTGCACATGCCTCGTACTTCACACAGGTTCATAGCTCTTTACAAAAGCTCTCCTACACAACTAAATCTATAAAAAATTTAAAAGGAAAAGAGTTTAAAATTAATTTTATATTTTGTGTCTACGAAATAAATTCCCCTCTGCACCATCATTCTCTTGCAAATACTCTATCCTATGCACATCCTTCATTCTTAAAAAATTCACAACTCTATGCAACTTTTCTTCCATACAGGTAAATCTATAAAAGTTTGAAATGGAAAAGAGCCTAAAAAAAATAATAAAACATAAATGAAATAAAATTACGTGTTAGAGAACTGACCAAAAATAATTCCCCCCATCCCTCATAAAGGACCTCCTCAGAGCATCATATCAATGAGAAAATGAGACCTTCAACACCCACATTCATTATTTCTGGCTTACAAACCACTCTTTCTAGTTGTGCCTATTATATTCTAAGTTAAAGTTTTTGTTCCTATTTAAATTAAATCCACATATACGGAATAAAGTTCCCTTTGCACCTTCATTCTCTTGCACATAGCCCATACTTTGCACATCCTTCATTCCACATAGATTCATAGTTCTATGCAACTGCTCTCCCACGTAGCTAAATTTATAAAAGTTTTAAATGGAAAAGAGTTTAAAAATAATTTAATGTTTTCAGAATAAAGTACCTTCTACACCCTCGTTATCCTACAGATACGATGTCCTCCAGACATTCTTCATTCCATGCAGATCCATAGTAGTATGCAATACTTTTTCTCCCACACATATCCCATCCTTTGCACATCCTTCACTCCCCACAGATTCATAGTTGTATGCAATTGTTCTCCCACACAACTAAATTTATAAAATAATAAAAGATAAACACACTAGAGATACATTTATTTTTATAATTCTCATAGCACTAATCGAAGAAATTTCCCTCCCACACTCCCCACCCCCCTCGGTCACGTACAGGACTTAGAGCATTTTGTCAATGTCAATGTCAATGTCAGAGCACTCGCCGGTTGAATGAACACTCACAAAATTAGATTTGTTTATATATTTTGAATTGATTTGTCATGCATTGAAAAGTACCAAGAATAAATTTCCCTCCACCAGGTGAATTATGTGACATAAAGGGTCACTCAACTAATGGAAAATCAGGAATAAGATTTCCAAGAAAATAGAAATAGTCAATATTTTTTGAAAACGTTAGTTATAATTGCAAAAACTCAGTAAAATAATACAAATTCAACACACTTTGACTACACAAACTCAACAAAATAATACAAATTCAACACATTTTGACTGCAAAAACTCAACAAAATCATACAAATTCAACACACTTTGCTATATTTCAAGACGAATGCTATAATATTTGGTAAGGCAAAAACTCGACATATAAATATACGAAACTAAAAATAAATAATAAAAATATATTTGAGGTTTAATAAGAATAAATTATGACAGAAGCCAAAGTTAGTGAAAGTTGAGAGTTTTTGTTACACAAATTTTGCAATATACAGATTTGTAAATGGTTTTCAGTATTGTATATATCAAAGAAGTGTGTTTTATAAGAGGTGATATGGTTGGTTCATATATATAATTATGAATTTGTAATAATTGTAAGGTGACTTTTTATATCACAAAAGCTTTTATTGGGATAATTAAATATTAAATACAAATTATTAATAAAGTTTAAATCAAATATTTAATTAATTTAAAGAAAAATAACAATTTAAATTTAAAAAAAAAAATCACATAATTTATGGTATGTGGAGAAAGAAATTTAAAATATTTTATTATAGTCTAAGGGGTTTTGGATAGATGGAGATAGGGTGTTATATTAAAACACTCATTGATGTGAAGTCACTGGTTCAATTCCCTGTTTCAATCAAGGCGATATATTGTCATGATGAAAATTTAGTCCTACTAAACTAACCCAAAAAAAATTATTATGATTTTAAAATAATTTAATTTATATGAAAATTAAAAAGTAGTTAATTTAATTTTAAAGTTTTTTGTTTATTTTTTATTATGATTACTTTATAATATATAAATCTATTAATGTAAGAAAAAATAAACATGTTTTTAGTAATAATTTATTAAAATAATATATAATTTAATAATTTAATACTCAAATATATTATTTTTAATTTAAAATATTTTAATAAAATTTAATGAATATTATCAATTACATAAATAAATATAATATTAATAGATATAACAGATAAATGAAATACATTGATTTAAGTGAATATTAATCACCATCATAAATATATATGTTTTATATAAAAAAATATAAAAAGCTTGTACAAGTATAAATGTATCTATAACATGACATGAAATGAATACTGAACCCAACATCACCTTATATTCATAGAGAACCCAAAAGGAAAAGGCTTATGAGAAGTATCATTTTCTACTTATAAGTTTGTGAAGGATTTTAAAAG
The DNA here is from genome assembly GCA_034641835.2 of Pinus albicaulis. Lineage (NCBI taxonomy): Eukaryota > Viridiplantae > Streptophyta > Pinopsida > Pinales > Pinaceae > Pinus > Pinus albicaulis. The sequence continues at coordinate 1,068,330,936 of CM076577.1, forward strand.
AAAATATATGATTTTATAAGGAAAGATAATGATTTAAAAACCAAAAGTTTTTTTCTATAAAGTTTTATGATTATATGAAATTTTGACGTCTCAAAGACAAAGGTAAACACAAAGGTAAATGGTGGACATTATTTTAAATTTTGTTTTTAGTAAAAATGAATAATGAGTAATAAATTATTATTTAAATAAAAAATACATATGTTAAATTTTAATATTTATTTTTAAAATTATATAATTTTATATCATGTAAAATAATGTAAATCATTCTACATAATATTTAAATAAAATATTTAATTTAAATATAAATATAAATATAAATTTTAACTTCTAAAAATTATTTGATTAAAAATAACCACTAAACTATACTTATGACTCACCTTTTGGAATATGCAAACCCAATATAAACAATTTACTTGAAATATGGTCTACCTAAACTTATAAAATTAATATATTAGTACTATATTTAAAAAAAATATAAATTTAAGATATTGGTATTATTTTTGAAATTTGATGCGAAATATATGGATATTAAATATTCACAATTATTTTTCAAACAATATAATTGCAAATATAATACATTTATAGTTCGAAGTAAATCTAATTAATTCCAAATATGAATATGAGGTTGATATATTGCTTTGAGAGAATCCAAAACTAAACCTAAACTTATCATGTAAGTATTTTTTCCAAATCCCTTCTTTAATGTTTATATGTCAAAACTAATATCACAAATATTAATACAAAAAAGACACATTATAGTTCACATATAACTCACATATGTATGATATGGTCATCACTAGTACTTCTATCCACTCTGAAATCTCACGGCCCACGCTCTTTCTCCACCATAATATTTGAGCATCCCACTTGAATCATTTAAGACACAATTGTCTTCGACCATCATTGACGAACTTGCATGATCAACAACATTGACATACTTTATTCTGACAAGTTACATAGCTCATTGTATTTGTCAGAAAAAATAGCCAAGTAATCGAACCATCCGATGGAAAAAATCTCATATGTGAGATGACATAGCTCAAATCTCATATGTGAGATGACATAGCTCACTATATCTGACAGTTATCTAAGATAGTTGTCTAGGTAATGGATGTGTTAAAAATTTGATCATACAACTTGACCTCTCAATCATACATATAAGGATAACATGTCCCTGACGTTCTTGGCTTTAGACATCCCATCAACGTTATAACAGAAGATAAGCATAGCCAAATCAACGATATATTCTCATGTCATTGTATAAAAAAAGAACAACCAATTTGAATTTCATTACTTTGTTCAATATAATTGGTTCTTCAAACAATCTTAACAAAAAATTAGAGAACAAATTATTTAAAAAGAAGACAATAAGGCCCACATGATGGAAAAACCAATCAAATGTTCTCCTCCAAATAGACTCATTATCCATTGGCTCAGGTTTGATTCTTTTTGCGTTCTATTTTCATGTTTTGGGGTGTTATTAATGTTTCCAGTTTATCCTTGTAAGGATTTAAACTAGTGCTCTTCGCCTCTAGTTTATTGTCTTTATTGATAGAAATTGCAGTTGATATTGTTAAACTTACTAGGTTTTGAACATGTTGGAAGCCTAAAATGCTCCCCTTCTTCAAGCTCGAATTCAACGAAGAGCTAAATCCCAATCAAGCTTTTATGATTTTACATACAAGGCCTGATAGTGGCTATGACTCCTTCACATGGATTTAGTGGTCAATGAGTTCTCTGACACTGAAATTGACATAATGCTCTGAGTAGGTCCTTCACATGACCGGCGAGGGGCAGCTAGTGTACCTTTGATTAATTCTCTGACACTGATAGCAAGACAACGATTCTTAATGTGTTTATATTTTGTTGTTGTATAGATTTAGTTGTGCTAAATGAAGGATGTGTAAAGGATGGAGTATATTTGGGAGAATGGGGGTTGCATACAATTGTGGATCTATGCGTAATGAAGAATGTGTGGAGGATATAGTATGTGTGAAATAACGTGGGTTCAAAAATGACTTTTTCCAAAAACATGAAATTAATTTTAAACTATTTTCCATTCAAAATTTTTGCAGGTTTAGCTAAATATGTGGTTAAGATTGACCTATATCAATTATTATTCCAAGTGAATATGAATGAAATGTTGTAAAAACATTTCACTCTCACTCCTAACCATAAATACAATATTTCTATAATTATATAATTTTATATCAAATTTAAAAAGAAATAAAGTAATAAATAAAAATATATACATTTTAACTTGTGAGATTTCATACTTTTTAACAAAGCTCTATTTGAATATCCAGGTTATCCATGTTAAAAAACCTATTTAATGTATATATTTTATAAAAGAAAATAAAAAAACCTATAGTTAAAATAAGTAATCTAACTATTTTACATTACATTTTTTTTTTCAAATAGTTATTTTTAAAATATTCTAATGATTTGTTGGAAATATAATTTTAAATTGTGTAGTCTACATAATTCAACTTCTAAAGAATATTTTCAGTTCATTGAATTCATTTATGCATTAAAAATGGAAATATATAACTATATAAAGGAAATATATATATATATATATATATATATATATATATATATATATATATATACATCTGTGTCTGTGTCTGTGTGTCTTAGGCACGGATCTATAATGTGTTGAGAGAAATAAAATCTCTTAAGGTGTAAAACCATTTTTATGTTTTACACTCTTAAAGAAATACACCTCAACAATCCATGACTAAGATGAACCTATCTTAAATTGTAAACAAAATATAAAGAAGTCAAAATAAATAATATTTTGTTTCATAGAGAAAAAACAGGTGCACTTATATTTACAAAAAGGAAGTACATTGTACCATTTACATAGATATACGAGGGAAAAATGAAATCCTCGTGAATACAAATAAGTTCAACGAAAAAATAATCAACCCCATTTAAAAAAATTAAAGGATCCCTAAAAAAGTGTTAATATACCACTTAACAGACTCCATACCTCAGATTAACAAGAAAAGGACAAAAAGGAAACAATATGAGACTCCCACAGGTAGAGGGACAAAATCCCAGCATGGCTCATAGAATCTTCTATAAAAAACTTATATTGAGCATAACTAGGTGCCATAGACCATCCTCGCTTGGGCAAGTGGTTTGCCACTAAATTCTACTCATGAAAAATATGTGAGAAGGAGATTCTCGAGAAGGATATCATCAGATCATGAATAAGAAGCATCCAATGGTGAAGAGGAGGGGGAGAAATGGAAGAAACACTCTTTTCCCAATTTATGACAGTCTAGGAGTCCCCATATATGTCAATTTCATCAATGTCGAGTCAAGAAGCACATGGGAGAGCTCCCCATAATGTGAATAATTTTTCCATTTTGTTAGAGCCAAACCCACAGAACCAAGAGAATAATAGGAAAGCCCTCGATCTAAGATAATGAAAAATTTGTAGCAACACTTACCATCCTGTGAGCTCCATCAAAAACGGATACAGGGGAACACATTCCAATATCGCACCTAATGTAAATTCTTGAAAGTGGATTGGGGTGCCAGGGGCTAATTTATGAAAAGAAACCCTGAATTCTAATGCATGTAACTCTCACATTTGAAACTGACTCTTGAAAAACACAAGAATTTCTATTCCTTCAAATTTCACGGAGGATATATAGTGGAGGCGAAGGATACTCCTTTTGTTTCTCAAACAAAAAATATAGGAAATATCCAATTTAGGATCTGACCATCGATGAACTTAGATTAAAGTAAAGGGAGACATTTGTCCATACCTCAACAACAAAATGACAAACCAAAAATATGTGTAGCACATCCTCCTCGCCCATCCCACACATCGGGCAAATGTCAAGACCCTAGAATCCTCTTTTAGAGAGGTTCTCCCTAAGTTAAAATTTTGTTCATGTATACGAGGCATGCAAAACATTTCAATTTTAAGGGAGCCTCGAAGATCCACATCTTAGACAACCATAGAGGCTAGGAAATGGAACCCTAGTTCAGAAAAATGTAAGAATACACCTATTTGACCGAGATTCTTCCATTAATATCTTTTCCACCCCATGCAATATGATCCATTCTATCTATCAATACAACCTTTGCTTGACATATATTGGACCCATATTTTTCACATTCCACCTCTAGACAAGATGGAAATTGGAGGTCCATGAAACTAGGCCATTAGGGAGAAGAAAAAGATGTAGATGCACAACACGCAATATGTGCGAGATTGTCTCTACCATATTCATGGAAAATAATATAGAAAAATTGTAATGCATGAACTATGAGGAGATGACCTTAGTTCATAACTTTTATTGCGTTAAGGAAAATTTCCAGCCTATCTCCCCTACCAACTTCCCACCTTAAGTTAACACATAACCAAAGTTTAGCCTTCATCAAACTACACCAAATTTCACCAAATGAAGCTTGATATTTTTGGAATACCCGCATCTTACCCTTTCAACAATTTAATTTAATTTTTAGTATTTTAAAAAGACACAGTAAGGTGTGCTTCAACTCTATCCTTTTGACTATTTACACTAAAGGTACAGAAATCGCCCTTGGTTTACTTTAATTGCTTTTGAAGAGGTGAAACAACAAAAAAACTAAAAATTTTCAGGCCACAAATGTTGTGCCAACATTGAAATATTGGAATTTGTTTAAGCTTTAATGTGCACTTTCTTCTCCCTTTATTTTCATTTTTTTTGGTTCATTCCTTGAATTAGAAGTTCAGGCAGAAGCCCCATGTTATAAAGATTATTGTCTTTTCTTTTTTTTTCTTTAATGGGTTAAATTTTTCTAAAATGTCAATTAAAAAATTATTTTATTCTTTAGTTACCAGATTATTTTTTAAATGGTTTAATTAATTTTTTTGAGTCAAATTCCATCTTCCTACCACTTCACGGTCGACACCATGAGTGAGTGAGGAGATTTCTTTATTGGTGTGGAGATTTTTTAACACATTTTAAAAGTGTTGAATATATATATATATATTCAAAAATGTATTTTCAACTACAAGTTTTCTTAAATTTCAATGTAAACACTAAATTCCCACTTCCATGAAAACTCCAAAAACCTATAATAGTAAAATTCCATTCAAACCCTATTTCCTTTTGATGTTTTGTGTGACATGTCAATCATATCCCGTGATACCATGAGCATGCAGATTATGTGGTATTAATAAAAAAAAAATATTATATATATATATATATATTAAGTGTATTATTTTAGATATATAATCATTTGGTTGAGAGAATATCTCAATCACAAATTAATTTATAAATATAGAGATTACTATAAGAAATAAAAACAAACTCTTTAGAAAATCAAGTAAGAATTACATTTTCCATGTCTCTAAGTCAAATATAAACAAAATATTTAGAAAATCAAGTAAGAATTACATTTTCAAAGTCTCTACAATGGTTCTTGTTATCGAAATCTTGCATCTTCTATATATATTTTGCCGGAAATCTCTAACACTATGTAGCCTTTTCGACTGATTCTAGTTACATATTTCGAAAGGTTTTGTTTTGATGGAATCTCTAAAATTCAATGTCACTAGGAAGCCAATTGTCCTTGTTGATCCTTCTCTACCTACTCTGAAAGAGCTTCTGTACCTTTCCAATATTGATGATCAACCGTCTCTCATATTTAAAATTCCCAACATTAACTTCTTCCGGTTCGAATAATCCAAGAAAGGGTATGATCCTGCACACGTTATCAGAGAGGAACTAGCGAAGGTGTTGTTATTGTATTATCCTTTCGTCGAATGATTGAGAGAGGCGACGGAGGGTAAGGTTCACAAATTGATAATTTTTTTACAAAGTTCACAAATTTACTTCACTACGTACCATACATAAGAGAAGAACAAGAGAAGGTACAACAATTTCTAAAGTGTTTACCCACTATATACAAATAAAGAATTGAATTTGACAATCCAAAGACTATGGATGAAGCTATTTAGAAGGTACAACTGTGCTACCATAAATTTAAAGGTAGGAATTATCACTTGAAAAAATCACAGAATAAGGAAAAAGGGAAGGCTAAAGCAAGCTCAAAAAGACCCAAACTAACTTATCTAAAAAAATTTGGAGGAAACAACGAGCAAAAAAGGTTCAATAAAGGTGGAGAAAATTAGCCAACCCATTCTCACACAGGTTCGAAGCCCATGGAAGGGAACAACAAGCAAGATACCATGGTAAAATTCAAGGGAAATTTGAAATTATGGGGATTTAGAGAGCCTCACATGTTTCGGGACTTCCCACATAGCACACATGTTATTCAGAACATTCAAGTAGTGCAAGAATAAACTACAATGAATGATGTTGCTCGAAACATTCCTCGAATCAATGCTACATTTGAAGACCTATAGGCTCAACATCAATCAACTATGATTGAAATTGAAGGTATCATTTCTGAGCAACCTCTGTCTATTTTAATTGATCTTGGAGCTAGTTTAAGTTATATTAGTCCACACATAGTGGAAAAATGTAGATTATAGACATGAAAATTCTAGCACTCTTGGCTGGTGCAGTTGGCTATAGGAATCAAGCAGAAGGTCACCCATAAAATACACAAGTATTATATAAAACTGAATGGGTACATCACATTTTTAAATCTAAATATCCTCCCCTTAGGATCTAATGACCTCTTGGTTGGTATGGATTGGCTGGAACAACATAAAGCAGTAGTGAACTGTTTGGAAAAAAAATAAAAAATTACTAATGCATTAGGACAATGAGTGGTGATAACAAGGAAACCAAATCCTGTGTCTATTAGACAAATTTATGCATTACAGTTGAAGTGAAGAACAAGGAATGGTTGTCCAATGTATGTTTTACAAATTGAAGATTTGGAACAGCAAGCAGAAAATGAACATGTAGAAAATTTACCAGTGATTAAGGACTTTCAGGATGTGTTTCCTGAAGAAATTCCTCAACTCCCCCCTTGGAGATATATTAATTTCTCTATTGAGCTAGTACCATAGGCTACCCCAATTTCCTAAGGCCCATATAGAATGAGGACCCCTAAACTATTAAATTTTAAACCTCAGTTGCAGGAAATATTAAACAAGGGGTATATTAGACCAAGTGTTTTTCCATGGGGAGCGCCAATTTATTTGTCAAGAAAAAAGATGGTACCCTCAGGATGTGCATAGACTATAGATATTTAAACAAGTTAACCATCAAGAATCGGTACCCCCTCCCACAGATAGATGATTTGTTTGATCAAGTAAGGGGTGAAGTCGTATTCTCAAAAATTGACTTGAGAACTCGTTATCACCAGCTTCGCATCAAAGACAAAGACATACACAAAAAAAATTTCGAAGTCGATATGGACATTACGAGTCCATATTTATACCATTTGGACTCACAAACACCCTTGCTACTTTCATGTGCCTCATAAATACTGTTCTACTGTAATATTCCAAATTGGAAATATCAGCAATACAAGACATAATAATGTAAAACATAGAAAATCCGATCATGAAATGAGAGGGGTAAATTTAAAGCCATCATTTTATTAATATATCAGCAACAATATACAAAAATATCTTTAGGGACAAGCCACTCAAGAAATAAGAACAATCCTCCAATGATCAGCACAATCAGCACATGAGTTGCTGCAATTGTATAGAATGTCAGAGAGTAGTGACAACATTGTCTATATCAGTGTAGTTGCTACTATAAACATACATAAATGGAATATGGCTAATAGAAACAAAATAAATTCTCAGAAAAGAAGATGTGGGCTCTAATACATCATTTCTAGCCAACCCCGAAAAGATTGCTAGAAATACCGAGAAATATAGAATGTGACAAATAACCCCGAGGTCGAGATGTCACTGAAAAATATATCTGAAAATAATGAGGATATTAAAGATATGAAATGATGATGTCCTCCTCTAATAGTATTTCTAAATAGAAGGCTGATCTCTCTACTCAGAAATAGACCCTCTTGATGAGCTCCATGAACCCTCCCAGCAATTGCCTCCAAAAATAACGCAGTGCATAATTGTCACTGCGCTGTGAGGGATGGTAGATGGTTGGATTGATACCAAAGATGTTAAAATATGCCCAAGATCCCTCCTTGCTGATCCTCCAATGGGTAGGCTACCTCTCCACTGAAAAACAAGCCCGTAAATAGCTCTACATGATCCTCCTTTGCTGCACCCTGCAACACAACCCAACTCTAAACAGAAACTGTGTTGTAGCTGAAGGAAGTAGCTTGAAAAGAATTCCAGAATGAGGAAATGTAGCTCAAAGAACCTCTCCTTCCCTGAGTATAAGGTAGGGATTCCCGACCAGGAACACCCTCGTGCTAAGCAACACAACAACCCTGCTAAACAACAAGAGGAAGAAAAAGTCTAAACAGAAAAATATCAATAATAATCTCAAAACATGAATAAAAAAGGTTGCCATCCTCTCAATATGTAGTATGTGAGTCTTCTCACATTGGGTCCCATCCATACTTGGCAGCAAGCTCATGCAAGTTGTCCTCCACTAAAACTGCGTTGTCTCATCATAAAGGTCACTCCTCCATGACAACGTTGTTGATTTGGTCAAAGTTGACTAAATCAACATGATCCAATCCCTGTTCACACCCAAATGTGCTTAATCCAGCTGCTTCTTCTTCCTCCTTTCAAATTAGGAGTGTTATTATTTCTCCTAAAGAGTTTTATGGGCCTCTCTACCCATTTATTCACCTACCTAGTGATAAAACCAACTATATTATTCCATTTAGATGAAGGAAATTTTTTTGGAATATTACAGTCCTCCCCTCCAAAATGTTTCTTGTCCGCAAGAAACTGTAAAGGTGGAGAAATATTCTTCTATTCCTCTTCTTATGGCCTCCTAATCAATATTTCCCACCACAACTCTACATAATCGACAATAAATCTACCCTCCAATGGCTCTCCCAAGTATGCAAACCAAAATGGCTCACATCATGAAAAAGTTGAAGGTGTGAATGGAAAACTTCTTGCTGTCCAATGGCCTCTTCAAGGTAGGAGTGATGACTAACATAGGGGATCTCATTCCCAATGAGAGACTACCATACCCATGCTATCATCCAAATGAAATGATCCATCCTAGGTTGCTCATCAAATAAAACTTCAACCCCCAGTTTATGCAATGTATTAGGGCTGCATGGAGAGATTAGATTTTTCCATCCAACTTGTTTCTCTCTCTATTTATGGTAAGTATGTGGTTTTTTCTGACCTTGGGCTGAAATATCATGGCCTCCAAGAATGGCCCAACTTACCCCACCAAAAAAATTAGCCATGAAGTGCCTCCTCCTAGAACTCAAGTTCTCCAAATGGCTCCTCCCACATGAGGGAAAGATATTTAGTATGGAAATCATGGTTTTCCTGTTATCTCTCCTAAAACATGCAACATGTAAAGTAGGGAGAATCATACTCCCAATGGGCACCTTCAACTCTTGTGCGACTCTCTGAACAAAGCTCCCCATAAACATAAGAACATCATCAATATATGGAAGCAAAAACCAATGAAAACAAGTTGCCATATGACAACCGGAATGTGGATCATAGTTCCACACATGGAACCAATGTATCGCATCCCTTGCCTACCTCAAAAAAAATAATAACAAGTGTCTTTTCAACAACTTTTTTGTTGCCACATTCATCCTGCAAGATAGGATCATGAAAGTAAAATGTGGTGCCGATGGTGCACACCAAGAATCATGTGGCTTCCCCCACAAACCACTAATAGGATAGCCAACCTCAATACTGCAATTGGCCTCAAGTACATCATAATACAATATGCAAGAAGAGATAATCCTCCTTGATACAACAGGATTCTCATATAAAGTAAAGAAGTACAAATCATAATAAAAAATTGTACCTTCTCTACCATGTACTTTGTTCCTTTAGCTGAAATAGCTCAACTGAAAATTCTCCCTCACCCCCAGTGAGTAGGGATGTTGAAGTGACATCCTCTCCATTACCATCCAGGCTATGCATCTCTCCATATGCTGATATATATCACGCTGGATTCCCTCCCAAGTGAACTCCTCCATCAAAGAATGAAATTCATCAAGGTGCATGGAAAGAAAGTCCACATGTGCTACATGTAGTAGCTTCCTCTTAAGCTCAGAAACTCTAGTGAAAAAGACTCTTCCATAGGAATATATGACATCATCCTCCACCATGTATCTATCATCTCTCTCTGGGTCATCAAGAATCATGCAAGCACCAAGATCCTTGGAGTACTCTACCAAGAGTTGAGACCTCCCATATGGATCAATCCTCCTAAGAGACAACGCTGAAGATATGAATGTGAAGCTCACCACATGTTTTTGTCTTCTCCTTTGACATCCCCCATGCCAAATTCATCCTCAAAAGTGCTTCCATGCCCATCATGCAGCTTCTCATGCTCAAATAGAAGTGGTGACTTTTGGAAGTTGGCCTCCCATGAGAAGCTACCATCCAAAAAGAACCTCCTGATCTTGACCAATGTAAGCATGAGTGGCATCCATATACTCTAATGTATGGATGATTCATTCCTGAAAGGAAGTACCCTCTGTTTCTCCAAATCCATGGAGCAGCTCCCTTGCACCATGAAGGTGCCATCCTCCATCACTGCAGCAACTTCTGTCAGCGCATAATATGTAGTGAGAGTGGGTGATGCTAAAAATGGGAGAATGTCTCCCTCCTCCTTGAGTTTTCCCCAGACTCTCTACACTATACTAGACTCCTCCAAGGTCTTTACCCCTCTGGAATCTAAGAGAGGTGAACCAAATGGAAAAATGTCTCCCACCAACTCTAGATCTAGTGGCCTCGTAGGTGGAATGCCCCCATGTAGTGAGACATCAAAATCTGAAGTGAACTGTATATATGAGTGGAATGATTTGTCCCTCTCTTCACTATGCAACACAGTCTTCCTATTTTGTGCAGAAACCTCCTGAAATAGATAAGGGTGAATTCTCATCATCCCTTGATGCTGATCCTTCTTTCCTTCTTCTCCTCTCATCTCACAATCCACAAAAACTGATACATGTTGCTCTGGAATTGTGCTTTGGTTCCCACATGTTGGATCATTTGGAACTCCCTACAAAGACACAAGGGCTCCTATAATGGAAGAAATGGCTCTCTTTCCATCTCCATGTTGTGAGTAATATTTTCCTAATGGTACATCATTGTTAGCTCTTCTCTTCTCATCCCCTTCATCAATATTTGAGAATTCCTCATCATCAATGAGAGACCCTTGATCTTGGTCTTCTCTCGAAGGAGGAAACTCTATGTCTTCATCTATAGAATAGGGCTCTTCAAGAGGTGGGATCTTGCCCTTGTATAGGTATCATGTATGTTTTTATCCCCTTCAACATAAATATGGAGTGGAGTTAGCAAAATAGATCTCTCCAACTCAGGAAAAGGTTCTGAGTTTTTGGGTTCAACAAGAGATGTTTCACAATGTTTAAGGTCAAATTTTCTCACTAATATATTCGTGAACCTTGCATAAGTGTTTAAATTTTCATGATAAAATGAAGAAAAAATATAAAACCACCAATCACAGGCCATACCTTTGAGATGCAGCGCTGCTACTCTAATGGCCTCTTTTTCTAAAACTTGGTGTTGTTGGAAATATGAATCTAGCTCCTTCACCCAAGCCTTGGCTGTGCACTTTGCTGATCCATCAAAGATAGATAGAAATATTCTACCTCTCCTACTTCTATTATGGTTGTGGGATTTTCTTTCTTCCTTGAGTTGACAAAACCCTTGGAAGTCCAAGTGCTTTTTGAATCTCCATGATTGAGATTCATACTCCTGAAGATAGTCACTCAAGTTCTCCTCCCTTGGTGCATCTTCTTCCTCCATCCTTCTTGCAGTGAATGTGGGTAATAAATTGTTCTTTGGATCTTCAAGTGTGGCTGAATTCTCACACCCATCATGTGAATATCTAGAGCTTGCTCTACTTTCAAACCCTCTTGGAAATTTTCTACGCTTCTCCCCTTTCATTTCCTTGAGATCCTCCTTGATATTTTTCATAGTTTGGAAAAGAAGCTGGGAGATCCTTTCGTCCTTCATTTCTCCAAATAATGGAGTCTTGCCTTTGTTTCTTCTGTATATCTTCTCTTTTCTGTGAGACGAATCTTCTCCTTCTAATGGCATAATGTCTTGAATGCATAGGCTAAGCCAAGATTATGCTTCAATACCACTATAATATTCCAAATTGGAAATAGCAGCAATACAAGACATAATAATGTAAAACATAGAAATTATGATCATGAAATGAGAGGGATCAATTTACAACCATCATTTTATTAATATACTAGCAAAAATATACAAAAATATCTTGAGCGACAAGCCACTGAAGCAATAAGAACAATCCTCCAATGATCAGAACAATCATCACATGAGTTGTTGTAACTGTATAGAATGCCAGAGAGCAATGACAGTGCTTTCTATACCAGTTTAGCTACTACTATAGACATAGATGAATGGAATATGGCTGATAGAAACAAAACAAATTCCCAAAAAAGAATATGTAGGCTCTAATACATGATTTCTAGCCAATCCAGAAAAGATTGCTAGAAATACCAAGAAATATACAATGTGACAAACAACCTCGGGGTTGAGATGTCACTGCAAACTAGATCTAAAAAGAATGAGGCTATGATAGATCTGAAATTATGATTTCCTCCTCTAATAATATTTCTAAATAGAAGGTTGATCCCTCTACTCAGAAATATACCCTCCTGATGAGCTCAATGAACCCTCCCAGCAATTGCCTCCAAAAATAATGCAGTTCAAAATTGTGACTGTGTTATGAGGGATGGTAGATTTCTATCCTGATTCCAAAGATGTGAAAGTATGCCCAATATGCCTCCTTGCTAATCCTCCAATGGGTAGGCTACCTCTCCACTGAAAAACAAACCCAAAAATAGCTCTATATGATCCTCCTTTGCTGCACCCTGCAACACAACCCAGATCTAAACAAAAACTGTGCTGTAGCTGAAGGAGGTAGCTTGGAAAAAATGCTGGATTGAGGAAATGCAGCTCAAAGAACCTCTCCTTCCCTGAGGATGAGGTAGGGATTCTCGACCAGGAACACACTTGTGCTAAACAACACAACAACCCTGCTAAACAGCAAGAGGAAACAAAAGTTTAAACTGAACAATATCAATAATAATCTCAAAACATGAATAAAAAAGGTTGCCATCCTATCCATATGTACTATGTGATGCTTCTCACATTGGGTCCCATACATACTTGCCAGCAAGCTCATGCAAGTTGTCCTCCACTAAAACTACGTTGTCTCATCATAAAGGTCACTCCTCCATGACAACGTTGTTGATTTGGTTAAATTTGACTGAATCAACATGATCCAATCCCTGTTCACACCCAAATGTGCTTAATCTAACTGCTTCTTCTTCCTCCTTTCTCATTAGGAGTGTTATTATTTCTCCTAAAGGGGTTTATGGGCCTCCCTACCCATTTATTCATCTACCTAGTGATAAACCCAACTATAATATTCCATTTAGATGAAGGCTAAATGTTTAGAATATTACATCTACACAAACATCTAGATAAGTTTGTGCTAGTCTTCATAGATGATATTCTTTTTTACTCTAATCTTCATAGATGATATTCTTGTTTACTCTAAGAACAAAGAGGAAAGAAAGGAACATCTTTGAATAGTGCTTCAAACACTTATAGAACACCAATTGTATGCAAAACTCAACAAGTGTGAGTTTTACAAACACAATATTGAATATCTTGGACATGTTATTTCTAAGGAAGGGTTGGCGGTAGATCCAGAAAAGGTACAAGAAATGTTAAATTGGCTTGTCCCACAGATGTACCAGCAATACATTCATTCATGGGTATTGTCTGATATTTCCACAAATTTGTGGAAGGATTTTATACATTGGCTTATCATATTACCTCTTCGCAGAAAAAAAGTGTGAAGTTTTCATGGACAACCAAGTGAAAGGGAACTTTGAGAAGCTGATATGAAAACTAACTACTACACCTATCTTAAAAATTGTTGATCTAAAAAAGGACTTTGTTGTGTGAACGAATGCTTGCATAAAAGGATTGGGAGGAATATTGTTGCAAGATAATGCAGTGATAACCTATGAGTCAATAAAAATGAAGAAACATGATTAAAATTATGCAGTTTATGACTTAGAACTAGTTGTTTTCATACTGCATTAAAAATATGGTGACATTACCTATTGGGTAAGAAATTTGTGTTGATGACTAATAATATTAGTCTAAAATATTTCTTTAGTCAGCCAGATTTGAATGCAAGGAAATTACGATGGTTATCTTTCCTTAGAAAATCTAAAATGGAGATCAAACACATTAAAGGAAAGGAAAACCGAATCATGGATTCCTTAACTAGACATTCTCATAAAATACTATCTCACACAGGTAACAACACAAAATTCAATATTGAGGAATAGATCCAAGAAGTGTTGTCACAAGATTCTCGATATTTGGAATTTCAGGAAAAATTACAGCAAGTTGAACTTTCAGGATAGACCATGAATCTGGAAGGATTAATAATTTATAAGTAGAGGCTTATGATTTTCGATGAATACTATAAGACACCTTATTCAGGTCATCCAGATTACCAAAAGATGGTGACAATATTTCAGAAAAATTATGTTTTTCCCGGGAAGAAAGAAATATATGATTACTTAGCAAAATATTTCAAGTGCCAACAGGTTAGGGTAGAGCATCAACATCCTTCAGCTTTACTGAACCCTATTCTGATTCCAGAACGGAAGTGGGTAGTAGTGTCCATGGATTTTATCACTAGACTGCCTTATACCAAATACCAACATGACTCCATTATAATGGTGGTAGACACACTAACCAAGGAAACACATTTTATTCCAGTGCAGTCCACTTTTGGGACAACACAAGTGGCCAATGTGTTTATGAAGGAAAATTTTAAACTTCACAGAATACCAAAGATGATCATCTCTGATATGGATGCAAATTTCACCTTTGAATTCTGGAAGAAACTGTTTGGATGAACGAGAACTAAGATGAAATTTAGCATAGATTATAATCCACATAAGGATGGGAAGAC
This sequence comes from Pinus albicaulis, assembly GCA_034641835.2. NCBI lineage: Eukaryota > Viridiplantae > Streptophyta > Pinopsida > Pinales > Pinaceae > Pinus > Pinus albicaulis. Next base: position 1,068,346,007 of record CM076577.1, read on the forward strand.
AAAAAGGACAAACCAAATATTAGAGGACATGCTTTGCATATATGTAATGGATAGACCCACCAAATCGGAGGACTTTCTGCATTTGGCAGAATTTTCTTACAACAAAAATTATCAAACCTCTATTAAAATTATTCCTTTTGAAGCTTTGTATAGCAGGAAATTCCATACTCCACAAAGTTCAAGTCAACCAGAGGAAAAAAAGGTACTTAGACCTGAAGCGCTACATGAGATGGAATGGACAGTAAGAAAAATTCAACAGAACATAAAAGCAGCTCAAGACCTCCATAAGATATATGCAGATAAGAAAATAATTCACAGGGAATTTAAGATTGGGGATCATGTGTACTTGATGATCAAACCTCGCAAAAGTACATTTCACATATGGAACTTGTGTTAATTTAGCAGCCCAATACTGTGGGCCCTTTGAAGTTTTGTAACGAGTGGACCTAGTAGCTTATAAATTGGCTCTACCTAGTCATATTATATTTCATAATGTTTTTCATGCATCATTGTCGAAAAAATATGTTCATGATCCTTCTCACATGGTTGACTGGACTTTGATACAGGTGGAAACAAAGGGGGACTTTCTTCCAGAACCACTTCATATATTGTAATGGGAAGAAACCGTGCTCAGGAATAGAACAATAGATCGGGTGAAAGTGCAATGAAAGAAATTTACACCTAAAGAAGCCACATGGGAGCGGGAATAAATTATGAAGCAAGTGTTTCCAAAATTGTTCAAAGAATAAATAGAGTTATCTGCTAACACTGAGGATAGTGTTTTTGTTTTAGGGGGGAACCCTAAATTATAGTTTTTATATTACGAAAATAAGACCAAGGTCTAGGTGGACCAATGGAACAATTATTTTGTTGACAAAATGATTTTAAGTTAATAATTAATTATGAAATAAATGGAAATGTTGTAAAGATAGGGTAATTGAGATCGGGAAATTTTTATCCATGACGATGGAATAGAATTTCAAAAATTTCCCAAAATTCTTCAGAAAATACTTGGAGAAAAATAAATAAATAATTAAATTATATGGGAGAAAAATATATAATAAAAAACCCCCAGTAAAGAAGAAAGTTACTTGGAAGAGGCAAGAAAAATTGTGCTAGGAAAAGTAAGTTTTAAAGTAATATTTTGTGGAAAAAAGAAAAGAAAATCCTAGGTTATGGGAAACAACAACCCATAATAACATAACAAGATTATGGAAAATTTTTGGCAAAGAGTGGGCTTAAAAGTGCCAACACTAGTGTGACAAGAGGTTGTCAACACTCAGGCTTATAGATCTCTGCTCTAGGGAGAGCTATGAGGTGAAGCTCAGGGTTGGGAGGAAAATTTGTCTTTACAAATTTGTATGTTATGTGCTAAGGTTTTATATTAAAATTCTAATCTTGTTAGAAATTTCTAGATAAGAATTATGGTCTAAAGTAATAGGCATAATTCTACCTTGAAGGTATGAAATTGCAGTATGTTAATAGTTTACATTTGTTTTCTATTATATAACTTATTAGACTAAGGGTTTAAGTCTGGTTATGTGCTATTGGTATGTAAATAGCTAATAAAATATTGAGTAATTAGGCATTTGTATTTTAAAGTGTCTACAATGTAATTAAATACAATGAAGATCACGTCTTTATTACACAAACTAAGTTACTAAAAGCAAATAAAATCAGAGTCTTTGAAATTATAAACCCAAGCGGGTTATACTCTGGGAAACATTACTATGCATATTGCATAGATGAATTACAGTAAAGAGGTTTGTTTTGTCATGAAGGTGACTATTTTAAAGGTAACCTTAATGCTTTTGATTAATTATCAACCTAGGGCAAGTCTTGTTATTTCAAGAGTGTAAGAAAAATATATGCAAGTGACATCAGAGGTTAACTACTCTAAATTTTTATAAGGAAGATTTTTTAATTCTTGAAGTTCAATCAAACCAACCTGAAAGTGAATTATGAAATACTTCAGAATATTCAAATGAGCTAATTCTGTTCTAAGTTGATGCAAAAATAAGTACTCAAGATTGAAAATAATAGATTGCAATTGAACATCACGATTTGATGAATTGAACATCTACCTTAATGAATTGAACAACAATCCTGATAAATTGAACAACAATAAATTATTCTAGATCAATGGAATTCTCTTTTAATAAAATAATAACATATTTCAGAATTAGATATCAACCAAACACTCCTAATTATGATGAAAATATCCAAACATTAACTATACGCAGAATTGAACAACAACCATGGTGAAACTAGTCTAACAATTGTAAAAGCATTGACTCCAGAGAAGACATGAATGATAAACTAGTCTAGTGAAAAGGAAGCTATAACATCTCACGCTTGAAATTAACCAATTAAATGATATGTTATGAAATGCAATGGATAACTGGGAACACACATTCTGTAAATAAACATATAGCACATAAGTAGTAGGAGAACCCCCAGGTCTCGGCCCAAATCCACCAGAATCCTACTGCTAAGGAATACTCAGAGGTTGTTTATTCCAAAAACACCTAATTATTCATTAATACATAGAGAAATACATTAGTACAAACTTTACAATTTTTTATGAATACATTTATTACAAGAAGATTATATTACAGTAACTGTCTATCTTGTTCACCCTTGGCCTTTTATAGCTTAAAGGCGAACTCAAAAGTAGTAACGGATCCTCATCATTATGAGACTTTGTTGCTTCATGGCTACTTTCTGAGCATTCCAAGAGTAGGCGTGCCTATAGATCTCCCATTGACTCATAAGAGCAGATATGATTCCATTCGCCTTCCTTGTTTGTTGTCTTTTGGTCATCCAATCAACAGTTTGGTTTTTTTCTTCCCTATCAATAAAGACAACGCCAGCCCATTTTTTACATTATTAAATGCCTTTTATCATTTAATTCACTCTACCTTATTTTTGCATTATTTTCCTTTAATTTATTGCTAAGATGAAGGGAAAATATATAAATTTGAATGAAAATTTGTGGTAAAGAAGGAGGTGAAACATACCTTCCTCTAGGCCCAACCTACTCCCCTGCTTACCTTTTTGCAGGTCCTCATGCAAAAAAATGGTTAAGATGTAGCTATGTTAAATAATATGCAGGGTATACCTCTTCTTCATAAAGTCTGAAGCCATGTCTCCGTTTAATCTTTTCAAATGCTCAGTTTGTGTGCCCCTCTGGTAACTCATAATCATGATGATAGTCTTCAGGGGCGTACCAGATGATGGGTCATCTGTATCTGTAGCCTATCCATGTAGGATAAATGTTCAAAATTAGTTTGTTGTACAGAAGGAACCTGGAAATGGTAGTTTTGAAGTTCCTATACCCAAATGGCTCTCTGTTCTTCACATATTTGTAGAGGCTAGCCATCTCTGTTTGGCTGCTACTAATGCTTCTTCCTGAATGTACTGGAAGTATGCCTGTCCATTCTACATAATATTCCTGTGAATAGGTCCCAATTTGGACATCACTGCTTTCCGCTACATGATTTTCTTATATTGGGTAAACAAGTACAAGGGTTTAGTAGGTTCCCCTCCAACCCATAGATCTAGGCCATGACCTCTTTTCTGAAAGGTGTTGTAGACCTTATCCCATTTAGTTTGATTTTTGGCAAAGGACAAGAAAGCTTGGAACTGAACATCCCCTATGAAGGGGCTGGGGTTACTATCCCTATCCTCCTCTAGAAAGAAATTGTGTAAATAAAATTCACACAAAATATGTCGGACCTGCTTATCCTGCTGATTGCAACATTGGAAAAATTCCTCAATGGTTTTAAAAGTAGTGGGCTTCCCTTCCCTGACAGCCTTCATTTTCAACAATAAATATCGTTCCACTAAGAATAACTCATAATTAGTGGTTGGTGCCCTACAAGTCAATAAATCTGAGTAAAGAGAGCAAACCATATTGGTTTGATTCTTAGCTTGTTCCACTTGATACTGTGAAATCTTCACTTTTTTCCTTTCTTCCCTGAGTTGGGAAAAGGTTTCGTCCTAAGTTTTTGAAAGTTATTTGAATCGATTTACTATTGCATGATGATTCTGTAAGGGTAATACTTCCTTTTTGCATTGGGCCAATTCATGGTGCACTTGAATTAATTCATTGTGAAACTTCTCATTGGCAGCTTTTTCTAATAGGGGAGTGTAGGCAGCTGTTACCTCTGTTTGATTTCCCCTATCTTCTATAAGTTATAGATTACTCTGCACAGAGACTTCAGCAATGTGTATAAACTTCATTTGTACAGAGGCTTCAACATTATCCATTAACTTAGTCTATACAAAAAGTTCAGCAGTATCTACCATTTGGGTAACAAAATATGTCTGGGTTCCTATGATAGCCAATTCCTTTTGAGGCTTCCAAGTCTTTTTTGTTTCTTCCAACTATTTCCTTTGTCTTTTTACCATTTTTCTCAATTTATTGCACTTCCTGCTCATTTTCCTTAACTTATTCTCAGCTGATTTTTCTTTTAGCAAGGTTTTGGCAGGAGAAGGAGGAGTAGTGGCTTCAGTTTCAGAAATGGTTGTGCCAATTCTAAAGTTGTCATAAATGGTGATTTCTTTAGGCATCCAAGAGGTTATTTCAGCATTAACGTCCTAACTAGGTGAGATAATATTTCCTTTAGGTGTTAGGGGAACTGTCTCACTGCTTGCATTTTGTTCTAATAGAACAATGTCCCTTGATTGTTTTCCAGATTCAAATATCCCTTCTGGCCGGTCTTCCCTACTCAGTCATTCATTATCAAAGGGAGATAAAACCCTCAAAGTCTGAAATTCATCATGGTGAGGTAGGATTTTAGTGTGGCCAGAGTTGCTAGCAGTGGTAGACTGGTTCAACAGGTCCCTCTATTCCTCAGATTTTTCAGACGGGCTTCCAATTTCTCGAGATGCTCTCATTTTATCAAGTATTTGAGCCATTTCTTCTTCGTAGTATTGTAAGGAAATATTTCGAGGGCTTGAAGGTAGTGTATGGGATGGTCCTGCCTCATCTAGAAATTTAGAGGTGTTTTGCCATAGTTGCAACCTTTCAAACCATCTCCGTTTTCCTAGTTCTGAGGTTGAAACATGGGTTCTCTTCCCTCTTTCTCTCCTGGGTATAGTTATTCTAGCGAGTTCAATATCTGCTCTGACAGGATTTTCTTCAGGGGCAGGCAGGAAAACATTAACAAAGTTGTCCGAAGTTATCTGATGTTTTCTTAGCTCATGAATGATGGTCAATCTAATCAAGCCATGGTGACCAACAACTGCTTGGTGGTTTTTATCCTTTCTAATTCAAACAACAGTATTGTGCAATATATAATTTAGGAAAAAGGGAAAATTAACTAAATTTTTTTGCTTCAGAATAGCTAATAGTTTAAGTTGGTGGGACTTTACCACATCCTAGTGTCCATCGCATGTGATATATCTTTTAGTGAAAGCTTCCAGTTCTTACCAAGGCTGCTACAAGGACATAGGATTAACACCCTTCCCTTTTCATTCCAATGGTTAGCCTATGTCCTGGTACACTGAGATTGCTTATTGTAGAAGGACATGTTTTTCATTCCATCTTTCTCCTTCTATTGGTAGTCCGAATACCCCAACAATAATTTCCTTGGAGACCGGTATGATTCTTCCTTTGACTATGGTATGCCCTTCTCACAGGTTTTGCAGGAATTCAACGGTTGTCTCTATGTTAAACCCTTGTAGTCTATGTAGATATGGAATCCACCTAGATTATTGGAGAATGGTGCGATCTGATTTTGAGACTTGGAAGGTTTTGGGTTCATCGCGGAGAGAATTCCACCCCATGGATAATGTGTTATCCGAACTGGTTTCTTCTTCTGTATGCGTTTCTTTCAGCCCTATTGGTTAAAACATTATAAACAATGAATGCAATTTTTTTTCTTAAATATATTATAAAAATGCAACCTCATGCCGTAAATTCAATGATATTTTAGTCCCATCAGTATATCTGAAGGAAGTTGCATGGGTAATTTGCATGCTTATTCATTATGAATATTTGTACCCCCTCCATTGGGAGAAGGGCGCCCACGGACTTAAGCTCAAGAGAAGTAGAAAGATTGCAAAAATCATGAATGCGCATGAAGCAAAGGTCAGAAATTGGTAATCATAGCAAATGTACGAGAGAAGGACATCCATGGCCTTGAAGCTCAAGAAAAGAGGAAAGATTGCAGCAATCATGAATGCACATGAGCCAAAGGTTAGAAGTTGATAATCATCACAACTGTACATTAGATTGAATTGATCAAAGAAGGGAAGAAAAGAGGAGTTGCAATTTTTATGGAAGGATCTCCTATTTTGACAGTGTAGAATGAAGGAAGCATGACAGGTAACAGATTATGATTTGCGTTGTCATCCCTTAATTAAACATGAAAAGATAATTCATTCATAGTTAATTATGTGGGTAGGCAGTGATAACACTTATTCAAGTAGTGCATTTATTTCAGGAATGGATCAATAGGGAATAGGGCATATAAAATTAATTGGCTATTGTTAGAAAAATACTTCAATACCACAAGCAGAGCCACTGCTGCCAGCAGGCATTCATAGCCTCGACATTGTTGCTATTTTAACCTGGAAATGAGCCAGAATCCCCTATTTAAAAGTAGAAATTTTTCTTATTTTATGGAGAGATCACTGTGCTAGTGTGGTGGCCAGATCGGCATAGTGCAATAAAATGGGATTGTAACATAGTGATCAGGCTAGCTCATGATGAGACCTCCTGTTCTTCAAGAATTTTTAGCTGTCGAGAAGGTCACTACCCTGGTGTGTTTTCCATTTTGGGAATGTTACCTATTAAACCCTTATAATCATGGTAGGTTGGCTCGTGATGAGACCCTCTATTCTCTCTTAAAAATTTGCACATAGACATAATATTTTTCCTTTTAAAAAGTAGCCATTTTTCTTGTTTTATGGAGAGACCATTGTGCTGGTGTGGTGGCCAGATACTCATAGTGCCATTCACGGGGATTATAACAGAGTTATCAAGATGGATCGTGATGACACCTCCTGTCCTTCAAGTAGTTTTAGCTGTTAAGAAGGTCACTACCCTCATGTGTTGGCCATTGTGGGAATGTCACATGTTCAACCCTTATGATCATGGTAGGTTGGCTCGTGATGAGACCCCCTATTCTCTCTTAAATGTTTACACATAGACATAACATTTTTATTTTTATTTATACATGGAGGGAGGCTCATTAACTCCTTAAGAGTTAGGGATGGTGTGAGAAGTAAAAATAATGCAAATACCATTAATACTCTTTATTCCTATTTCCTCATGTCAAGGATAATTACTACTTGAGAGTGTAAAAATATATACCAACATAGGATTATGGAAATTAATTCTGTAATAATATATCTGAATAGGAGATATCCAGCCCTTCATTATACAAATAAACCATGTCAGCTTCCGGAGTAGAGATTTCCATCAAAATTTTAAAGGATTGTAATATTAATAATATCACTTCTTTTCTCCTCTTCAGGTGCCAATTCCTTTTCAAAATGGCTTTTATGGCAACGACGCATACAGGAAGAGTGGGTATTCAAAAGAAATAGTTAAAAGAAAAAAATCATGCTTAAAAATAATAATTCAATCATTACATTTGATTGAACAACAACTGTTCAATTTGATTGAACAAAAGTTATTCAATTTATTGAAAAACAAAATTAAAATCATGCAAAAACAACTGTTGATTTTAATTGAACAACAGTTGTTCAATTCGATTGAACAACAAATGTTCAATTAGATTGAACAGCAGTTGTTCAAAGGTTTGAACAGAAAAAGTAAATGCACTGAAAAAAACCACCATTCACTTGAATTGAATAGCAACTGTTCAATTTGATTGAACACCAATTTTTCAATTGGATTGAACAACAGCTGTTCAAAGGTTTGAACAACAAAAATAATCACGCTAAAAACACAGCCATTCAATTTAACTGAACAGAAGCTATTAAATTCGATTGAACAACAGTTTTTCAATTGGATTGAACAACAATTGTTCAAATGTTTGAATACCACAGATAAACATACTAAAAATGCAACCGTTCAATGAATTGAACAACAGTTGTTCAATTCGATTGAAAAGTAGTTGTTCAATTGTATTTAACAACAACCACTCAAAGGTTGAACATAAAAAATAAGCACACTAAAAACCCATCCATTCAATTAAATTAAATAGCAGTTGTTCAATTCAATTGAACAATAGTTTTTCAATTGGATTGAACAGAAGTTGTTCAAAGGTTTGGAAAACAAATCATACAAAAGAAAAGAGCGAAAAAAATAAAGAAAAAGAATGCAACTATGAGCATGAAGAAGATATGGAATGTACAACAATGATAAGAACTATAAATTGCAGGAAACATATATACAATATTTACTAGAGGGGCTAACAAATTTTTATGAACTTAAAGCCATCGGGTCATCACCCCCTGTAGCTAAAATTTGGATGGTGGGGTCATCATGCAACTACTCGCAGAAAGACTCTTTTGTAACTGGTTTGTGATAGAGACGCACCGGTGTCCATTGAATCGAAAGGCAGATCCAGGTCCATCTATGGTGGTTAAGGTAATGTTACCATTGCTATGTACTTCCTCAATTTTGTATGGACCGAGCCACCTTGTTTGTAACTTACCTCAGAAGTCTTGGAATCTAGAGTTGTAGAGGAGTGCCCAATCTCCTTTCTGGAATTTATTTTTTTTGATGAGTTTGTCATGACACTTAGCTCATTATTGTTGAATAATTGCAGTGTGCTATAAAGAAAGTATCCATGCTTCATCTAATTCATTCATTTGCTGGAGTCTTCTAATCTAGGCCTCCATCAAATCCAACCCCACTTCCTGGGTTGTTCTCAGTGTATTTATTTCAAATTCAATAGGAAAAAATGGTTCCCTTCCAAATACCAGATGGTATGGAGAATATCCAGTGGTGTTTTGCCATGTTGTGCGGTAAGCCCAAAAGGCCTCTGGTAGTCTAGTAGCCCAATCCCAACGATGTGTTGAGACTCTTTTAGTGAGAAGTTCCTCAAGGACTTTGTTGGTGCTTTCAACCTGCCCATTCACCTATGGGTGTTAGGGAGAGATGAATCTATGGGTAACATGGTGGTTCTTCAGAGTGGCCGTGATTTTATTTCCCACAAACTGTGGCCCTCCATCAGTTATCAGTTCCCAAGGTAAGCCATACTACACAAATAGCTCGAAAATAAAATTGATGACATATTCTTATGTAGCTCTCAATAAAGCCACTATTTCTACCCACTTCGTCACATAATTTTGTGGCAACTAGTATGTAGGTCTTCTGATTTTATGGTGGGTTGAATGAACCAGCAAAGTCCACTACCCACCATTTGAAAGGTTCCACTACTAACTATGGTTGTAATGGAATTTCATCAGATTAGCCAGTGCGTCCCATTCTTTGCCAACTATCGCAGGCTTGGACATATTTCTTTGCATATTTAAAAATTGTAGGCTAATAATAACCCATTTGCAATACTTTGTGCCCCTTCCTGCGATTTGAAAAATGGCCACAACATGGTTCAACATGAAAGGCCCTTAGGATGTCATAAATCTCATCTTCTCGGATGCATCTGCATATATGCATATCAGATCTTGTATGAAAAGATATCCACCAATCCAGGAGAATATAGCACTGTGCTGCACAATCACCTTCCATTCCTTTGATGTCAAGTGTCTTGGCAGCTTCCCTAGTGCCAGATAATTCATTACACATGCGTACCATGGCGTTTTTACTACTACAGCGAAAAAAATCTCATCAGGGAACTGATCATCCACCGCTAGTTGGTCATTTGACTTTGGAACTCTAGACAGGAAATCTGCAACTATGCTCTCTTTCCCTCGGCGGTCTTTGATAGTTATGTCAAACTCCTATAAAAGAAACAACCAATGAGACACTCTTCCATTTGTAATAGTTTTATTGGCTAAGTACCTAATGGTAGAGTGATCGGTATATAGGAATACTCGATAGCCAATTATATAATGTCTAAATTTATTTATAACATAAATGACAGCCAAGAACTCCTTTTCGGTCATTGTATAGTTTAATTCGGCATGAGTGATATTCTTGCTGATATAGTAAATAGCGCAGGGCTTTTTTTCTTCTTCTTGACTGAGAACTGCCCTATTTCTGTGTTGGATGCATCCGAGGAAATGTGAAAGGGCAGCTCCCAATTGGGGTTGCATAAGACTGGTGCAGTCGTGACCAGTTTCTTCATATCTAAAAAAGTAGTGCCTCATTTATCACACCAATGGACTTTAACATTTCCAATTAATGCATATAAGGGTGCAGTAGTTTGTGAGAAATTATTTATAAACCTACAGTAGTACCCTGCATACCCAAGGAAACTACGTACCTCTATCTAAGTACAAGGTGTGGTTAGTAAAAGAATTACCTCTATATTTTCCAGATCTATCTGTATTCAAGCTGCAGAGCTATAGTGCCCTAGGATTACTCCTTTGGTCATTATCATGTGACATTTTTCGTTGCTAAAGCACAATATGGTAGAAATACATCATTCCAATACTTTTTCTAGTGTTTGTAGTGCTTGATCAAAATCATCTCCATATGGAGTAAAGTCGTCCATGTAAATCTCATGTCCTTCATTTATTAAATCATAAAAAATGTTGAGTATGGCCCTTTGAAACATTGTTGGGGCATTGCATAATCCGAAAAACAATACCCTATAGGAAAATGTACCCTAGGGGCAGGTAAAAGTTGTTTTATCCTGGTCTTCAGGGGCTATCTGGATTTGACTGTAACCATTAAAATCATCAAGGAAAGAGAAGAACCGCTTTCCTGCTAATGTATCAAGGAAATGATCAATAAAAGGTAGGGGGAAGTGGTCATTCTGTGTTGGTTTATTCTTCTCTGTAATCCACACAGATTCACCACTTACCATTATTATTAGGAACGAATACTAAAGGAGAGACCCATTTTCTGTCTGAAATAGGATAAATGAAGTTTACATCTAGCAAATTTGTCAATTCATCTTTTACAATGTCTTTCATATGCGGGTTTAACCTCTGCTGAGGTTGCCAAATAGGCTGATCATCCTTGTCAGTATAAATGTGATGTGTGCATAGTTTGGGATCTATATCCTTCATGTCTAGGTAGTCCCAAGCAAATTCTCCCTTATATTTCTGTAAAACCTTAATGAGATTTTGTTGTTGGTTACTATTCAGACTACCATTGATATTTAAAACCTTTCCTGGCTCAATTTCAATTGGCATGCTGTTGCGAACAACAGTCGTGAGTATTTGTTGGTTATCAATGTTTGCGAAGGGGTCCTCCTACGCTTCATTATCAAGAACTAATTTCAACATTTGGCATTTTAAATTTTATAAAGTAGATGGCTGATTTATCAATTTATTGATTACATCATCTTTAGTTTGATCTTTGAATTCAAGTGCTTCAACTATTGTCAATGGTGAATGAATGTTTTTTCCCAGTACGTATGTGGGTGTTTATGAATATTTATAGTGGGAAGACTTGGTTTGGCAGGTGGGTATCTGACAATATTATTTATGGCATCACCTTTAGCAATGGTCATGTTGCTTGTTCGACAACGTATGTAAGCATCGATTGTTGCTAACCATGGTTGCCCTAGTATCAGGGTGTCCATCCAACCTACTTTTTGGGTTAATAACTAAAACTTCTGTCAGATACTCCCATGAGACCACGGAAACCAGGATGTCTCGTAATGTACCTTCTCGTTTGATAATAGATTTGTCAGCAAGTTGCAGCAAGGTAGATGTGGGTTCTAATGTTGTTATACCTAACTTATCGCAGGTTTCTGTTGTTAAGATGTTGATGGCCACCCCCAAACCAACTAATTTGTTTGAAAAGGAGTGGCCATAGATTTGTACAGTAACTATGGGATTTCCTGGATCCTCATATTTTACTATTGTTTCTTTAACCAAGTGTAGTCTCACAATTCTCCCACTACATGAACAGTTGGTACATTTTTTTCTTTCCTCACCTATTTTTTTCCGCACATCTCTATAATTGTCTTGGCATAGATAGGAATTTCTTCTATAGCCTATAGAAGAGGAATTTTAATGAAAATGTTTTTTAATTCCCCTAGGAGATCAAAATATAAAGAGACTATTGGTTTAAGCGATGTTAATCTCTCAGGGAATGGGCAGGAGGAAATAGTAAGTTTTTCAAGGTATTTTTGGTCAATTGTGTCCCCCCCTACTCTATCTTTGTTTCTCTCATAGTTGATTATTTAGGTACAGTTGGAATTTCAGACTCAAGTTGTGGCTGGTTGTATCTTCTTCAGGTGAAATAACACATCCTGATCTTAGCCTAAGTTCATTTCATTTATTCTATTTAGTTTCGAGGTTTGGGTTTTCAACAATCTGGATTAGCTGAATTGGTTTGTTATTGGGATTAGGATTGGGTTGAACTGGTAGTTGAGGGCACGTAATAGGCTAAGGATTGTGTTGGGCTGGGTATGGAGCTAGTAACGTAGGTTGATTCTGAGCCCTTACCCCCATCGTTAAATTGATCATTCCAAGGGGTTGATGAAATTTTTTAGACCAATTTGTATTCTATGAAGTGGAGGAAGGCCACTGGGACTGATATGGATTGTTTTTCCACTAAGGAGGAGAAAAATGAAAACTCAACCAATTATTACCTGAAGAGGGTTGTGTTGGCCAAGGAGGCATGGAAAATTAATGGGATGGCCAGGAAGAAAAATGTTATTGGCTCTGCCATGCTGTTGCAGGGTTCTGTTGATTAAATTGTGGAGGAGAAAAGAACTGAGGCGGGTCTTGTGGCATACCTGGTCGTGATTTCCATTTCCTACATTGATTCATTAGATAAACTGGTTCTGTTTCTTCTTTTACCTCTTTAAAAGCCACTTTCTACGCTGGAAGTGAAGGGAAATGGTCAGTGGCATGGTCCTTGGTACAAATAGTACATGTCCGGACCATGTCTAATGGACATTCCCGTTGGTTGTGCTTCTTCCAACAATGTGGAAAAAATATAGCCAAGTTTTGTTCTGTTATAGCTTGCTTCTGCTTGGCTTGTAGGAAATCTAACTGTGTTGTGAGGGTTCCCAAGATGTATATTTTAAAATATTCTAAAATATTACCAAATTCTGCTCTAGTCACATTGCCACCATACTATTTATAATTCCTTGTAGCTGAGTCTCGCTCGGTTGGCCTACATCTCGTATTACCTCGAGAACACCTGATGCACAACGTAATAATGTCATCATATTATTCTTGATATATTTCCCCTTTTCCCATTATATTAAGTGTTCCAACCCATTCTTCTTGCATTTCTTTAATCATTGTTTCTTTTAAGATATCTTTAGACAGTGTAGTATATGGAGATCTTTGAAAATTATATTGAAATATTTCAACGTATTCTTCTAATGTCTCATTTTCTCTTGCATACATATTGAAGATTTCATATTTTAGTTCTCAAGTTCGAAAATAGTCTTGATATTTGCTAAGAAAAGAGTTTTTCATCTGGTCCCAACTATTAATGGTTCCTCCACCGAGCCCCATAAACCAATGTAATGTTGTCCCCTTAAAAGTAGAGGGAAATAATTTCAGTTTATGAGGGTCAATGGTGCAATCTTATCCCCTACATAAGGCATCAAATTAAAACAATAATGCATCTGAATCTTCTGAGGTCAGCCCATGGAAGGTGGGGATGTTTTATACTGAAATGTATTTCATAGGGGAATTTCCCACCGAATCAACAATGTGATACTCCAATGTTAATGTCTGCCTCTAGCTTTGGTTGTTTTCCATTTGATCAAAGATATGCCAATAATCTTCAGGCATTTCCTTTTTTGGGGGAATAATTTGAGTGGAATTAGGGAGTGGATTTGTAGGAGGGCTTACAACAATTCCCTGATCTGGGATACTGGGTGTCTCTTTCTCAACCACTCTCTCAAGGGATCCAGGCTTTGGAGTTTTTACTTGTACTACATTGTCGGTTTCTCCTTCTCCTTCCTGCAAATTGCAAGAATTTCCCTCTCTCGAAGGGTCAAGAGTTAAGTACTCTTCAGTCTGAAGGATTTGTATAAACCCTTCTGTTTCACTATGAATCTCGGCGTGGGCTGTAGATGGTGAGGCTTCTACCTGAGGGACTGTAGTAGGACTTTGAGTAGGAATGGTTCTGGGTCTTACGGATGCCTGGGATTCATCCTTCTTAATGATTTCGTCTATATATGTTGTTCTTCCAAGGACCACCACTCCTTTGGGTTTTGTGGATTTAAGTGGGGGATTTTTATCTAATGCTATCTTTTTTCTTCTTAGTCATAAAAAAAAAACACCTATCCTACTAACCTCTACACAATTTCTGAGAAGTGGGCTGGAGAGAAAGCATTTTTCTTGCTAGCATGCAGGTTCTTACCTCTCGTTTTCAATACCCAATTCTTTCACAACAAAAGGAAAAAGGAAATAAAGGACATCACTCTTAAACACTATCCTTGACAACAACGCCAAAATTTTGGGTCATGAAGGTGACTCTTTTAAAGGTAACCTTAATTCTTTTTATTAATTATCAACCCAGGACGAGTCTTGTTATTTCAAGAGTGTAAGAAAAATATATGCAAGTAACATCAGAGGTTAACTACTCTGAATCGTTATAAGAAGATTGTTTAATTCTCAAAGTTCAATCAAACCAACTTGAAAGTGAATTATGAAATACTTCATACTATTCAAAGGAGCTAATTCTATTCTAAAATAATGCAGAAATAACTACTGAAGGCTAAAAATAATATATTGCAATTGAACAACACACTTTGATGAATTGAACAACTAGCTTAATGAATGGAACAACAATCCTGATAAATTTAACAACAATCAATTATTCTATATTTTGCAATGGAATTATCTTTTAATAAACTAATAACGTCTTTTAGAATTAAATATCAACCAAACGCTCATAATTATGATGAAAAGATCTAGACATTAACTATATGCATAATTTAACAACAAACATGCTAAAACTAGTCTTTAACAATTGTAAAAGCATTGATTCCAGAGAAGAGGACATGAATGATAATATAGTCTAGTGAAAAGGAGGCTATAAAATCTCATGCTTGCAATTAACCAATTACATGATATGTTATGAAACACAATGGATAACTAGAAACATAAATTATGTAAATAAACCTATAGCACAGAAGTAGTAGGAGAACCCCCAGGGTTGTGCCCAAAGCCACTAGAAGCCTACTACTAAGGAATACCCAGAGCTTATTTATTCCAAAAATGCCAAATTCTTCATTAATCCGCAGATCAATACATTAGTACAAACTTGACGATTCTGTCTGAATACATTTATTATATGAAGATTATATTATAGTAATTGTCTTTCGTGTTGTTCACTCTTGACCTTTTATAGATTAAAGGCGAATTCAAAAGTAGTAACAGATCCTCCTCATTATAAGACTCTATTGTTTCATGGCTCCTATATGAGCATTTCAAGAGTAGGTATGCCTCTACATATTACACTGACTCATAAGATCCGATATGATCCTGTTCACATTCCTTGCCTACTGTCTTTTGGGCATCTAGTTAGTAGTTTGGCTATTTTGCTTCCCTATTAATAAATATAGTGACAACTCAGTTTTTACATTATTAAACTGATTTTATCACTTAATTCTCTCTACCTTATTTTTGCATTATTTTCCTTTAATTTATTGAAAATATGAACGGAAAATATATTAAAGTGAATGAAAAATCATGGTAAAGACAAGGGTGAAACATACCTTCCTCTAGGCCCAACATACTCCCCTGCTTACCTTTTTGCAGGTCCTCAAGCAAAAAAAGGGTTGAGGTGTAGCTGTTTTAAAGAATATGTAGGGTATACCTCTTCTTTGTAAATTATGAAGCCATATCTCTGTTTAATATTTGCAAATGTTGAGTTTGTGTGCCCCTCTCGTAACTCATAATCATGATGATATTCTTCAAGGCCGGACCAGATGATGGGGCATCTGTATCTGCACCCTATCCATGTAGGACCCATGTTCAAAATTAGGTTGTTGTAAAGAAGGAACTTGGAAGCAGCAGCTTTGAAGTTCCTATACCTAAATGGCTCTCTTTCCTTCACATTATTTGTAGAGGCTAGCCATTTCTGTTTGGCTGCTGCTAATGCTTCTTTTTGAATGTTTGGGAAGTATGCTCACCCATTTTGCACAATATCCCTATGAATAGGTCCTAATTTGGATATCACTCCTTTCCGCTGCATGAATTTCTTATGTTGGGTAAACAAGTACAGGGGTTTAGTAGGTTCCCCTATGACCCATAGATCTAGGCCATGCTCTCTTTTCTGAAAGGTGTTGTAGGCCTTAGTCGATCTAGTTTGGTTTTTGTAAAAGAAAAAGAAATCCTGGAACTGAATGTCCCCTATGAAGGGGTTGGTGTTACTATCCCTATCCTCCTCTAGAAATAAATTGTGTAAAAAAAATTCACACAAAAGATGTTGGACCTGTTCATCCCACTCATTTCAACACTGGAAAAATTCCTCAATGGTTTTAAAAGTAGTGGGCATCCCTGCCCTGAGAGCCTTGATTTTCAACAATAAATATCATTCCACTAACAATAAATCATAATTAGTGGATGAGACCCTAGAAGTCAATACATCTAAGAAAAGAAATCAAACCATACTGGTTTGCTTTGTAACTTGTTCCACTTGAACCCGTGCTTTATTCACTTTTGTACTTTCTTTCCTGAGTTGGGAAAAGGTTTCATCCTCAGTTGCAGAAAGGTCTTTGAATCGCTTTAGTAGTGCCTGATGTTCCTGTAAGGGTACTACTTCCTTTTTGCATTGGGCCAATTCATGTTGGACTTGAATTAATTCGTTGCGAAACTTTTGATTGGAAGCTTTTTCTACTAGGGGAGTGTAGGAAGGTGTTACCTTTGTTTGATTCCCCTTATCTTTTGTAAGTTTCATATTATTCTACACAGAGACTTCAGAAGTGTGTATCAACTCCATTTGTATAGAGGTTTGAACATTATCCATTAACTTAGTCTATATAGAAACTTCAGCAGTATCTACTATTTGGGTAACAATCTGTTTGGGTTCCCATGGTAGCCAATATCTTCTCATGCTTCCAAGACTTTTTTGCTTCTTCCAACCAATTCCTTAGTCATTTCACCATTTTTTTCAATTTATTGCACTTCCTTCTCATTTTCCTTAACTTATTCGCTGGTGATTTTTCTGTTAGCAAGGTTTTGGCAGGAGAAGGAGGAGTAGTGGCTTGGGTTTCAGAAATGGTTGAGCCAATTCTAAGGTTATCAGCAATGGTGTTTTCTTCAGTCGTCCAAGAGGTTATTTGAAAATTAACTTCCTCACTGGGTGAGATAATATTTCCTTCAGGCGTTAAGGAAACTGTCTCAACGCTTGCATTTTGTTCTAATAGAACAGTGTCCCCTGACTGTTTTCCAAATTTAGATATTCCCTTTTGTCTAGTCTTCCCTACTCACCCATTCATTATCAGAGGGATATAAAACCCTCAAAGCCTGCAATTCACCATGGTGAGATAGATTTCAGTGTGGCCAGAGCTGCTAGTAGTAGCAGATTGGTTCAACAGGTCCATTTGTTCCTCAGATTGTTCAGATGGGCTTTCAATTTCATGAGATGCTCGCATTTTCTCATGTACTTGAGCCATTTCTTCTTCATAGTCTTGTAAGGACATATTTATAGGTCTTGAAGGCAGTGATTGAGATTCTCTCGCCTCATCTCGAAATTCAGAGGTGTTTTGTCCTAGTTGTAACCTTTCAGACTGTCTCCATTTTCCTAGTTTTGAGGTTGAAACATGGGTTCTCTTCCCTCTTTATCTCCTGGGTATAGTTATTCTAGGGATTTAAATCTTTGCTCTGACAGGGTATTCTTCAGGAGCAGGTAGGCTAGGATTAACAAAGCTGTCCCAAGTTATCTGATGTTTTCTTAGCTCATGAATGATGATCGATTTAATGAAGCCATGGTGGCTGACAACTGCTTGGGGATTTTTAGCCTTTCTAATTCGAATAACAGTATTGTGCAATACATAATTTAGGAAAAAGGGAAAATTAACTGAAATTTTCACTTAGGAACAACTAATAGTTTAAGTTGGTGGGACTTTACCACATCCTGGTGTCCGTCGCATGTGATATATCCTGATCTCAGCCCAAGTTCATTGCATTTATTCTATTCATTTTTGAGGTTTTGGGTTTTTGAAAATCTAGATTAGCTGAATCAGTCTGTTATCGGGATTAGGATTAGGTTTACCTGGCAGGTGAGGGTGCATAATAGGCTAAAGATTGTGTTGGGACTGGTATGGAGTTGGAAATGTAGGTTGATTTTGAGCCCCTATCCCCATCAGTAAATTGGTCATTCCCATGGGTTGCTGCAAATTTTGAGACCAATTTTTATTTTGTGAAGTGGGGGAAGTCCACTGGGACTGATATGGATTGTTTTGCCAGTAAGGAGGAGAAAAAGGAAAACTCAACCAATTATTACCTGAAGAGGGTTGTGTTTGCCAAGGAGGCATGGAAAATTATTTGTATGGTCAGGAAGAAGAAGATTATTGGCTCTGCCATGTTGTTGCAAGGTTCTGTTGATTAAATTGTGGAGGAGAAAAGAATTGTGGTGAGTCTTGTGGCATACCTGGTCGTGCTTTCCATTGCCAACGTTGATTCATTAGATATAATGGTTTTTTTTCTTCTTCCGCCTCTTTAAAAACCACTTTCAACCCTAGAAGTGAAGGGAAATGGTCAGTGGCTTGGTCCTTGGTACAAATAGCACATGTCTGGACCATGTCTAATGGAAATTGCTGTTGGTTGTGCTTCTTCTGACAGCGTGGACAAAATACAACCAAGTTTTGTTCTGCTATAACTTTCTTCTGCTTGGCTTGTAGGACAACTAGCTACATTGTCAGGGTGCCCAAGAAATCAGTTTTAAAATCTTCTAAAATATTACTAAATTTTGCTCTAGTCATGTTACCACCAGACTGTTTATAATTCCTTGTAGTTGAGTCTTGCTTGGTTGGCCTACATTGCATACTACCTCGAGAGCACTTTATGCACAACGCAATAATGTCATCATATTATTCTTGATAAATGTCCCCTTTTCCCATTATATTAAGTGTTTTGACCCATTCTTCTTTCATTCCTTTAATCATTGTTGCTTTTAAGATGTCTTTAGATAGTGTAGTATATGGAGATATTTGTAAATTATATTGAAATCTTTCAACGTATTATTCTAATGTCTCACTGTCTCTTGCATACATATTGAATATTTCGTCTTTTATTTCTCGAGTTCGACAGTAGTCTTGATGTTTATTAAGAAAATAGTTTTTCATCTAGTCCCAACTATTAATGGTTCCTTCACCGAGCCCCATAAGCCAACGTAATGTTGTCCCCTTCAAAGTAGAGGGAAATAATTTCAGTTTTTGAGGGTCAATGGTGTAGTCATATCCCGTATATAAGACATCAAATTCAAATAAGAATGCATCCAGATCTTTTGAGGTCAGCCCATGGAAGGTGTGGATGTTTTTTAATCGAATGGATTTCATAGGGGAATTTTCGGCCAGATCAACAATGGGATACTCCAATGTTGATGTCTACCTCTAGTTTTGGTTGTTTTCCATTTGGTCAAATATATGCCAATAATCTTCAGGGATTTCTTGTTCTGGGGGAATAATTTGAGTGGAATTAGGGAGTGAATTTGAGGAAGACTTACAACACTTCCTTGATATTGGATACTAGGTGTCTATGTCTCAACCATTCTCTTAGGGGATCCAGTCTCTAGATTTGTTACTTTTACTGAACTATTGCTTTCTCCCTCTCCTTCCTGCAAATTACAAGAATTTCCCTCTCTCGAAGGGTCGGGACTTACGTGCTCAGTAGTCGAAAGGATTTGTTTAGACCATTCTATTTCTCTATAAATCTCAGTGTGGGTTGCACATGGTGAGGCTACTTCCTCATGGATAGTAGTAAGACTCTGAATAGGAATGGTTTTGGTCCTACGGATGCCTAGGATTCAACCTTCTTAATGATTTCGTCTATATATGTTGCTCTAGCAAGGACCATCGATCCTTTGGGTTTTGTGGCTTTAAGTGGGGCATTTTGATCTAATTCTATATTTTTCTTCCGTCATAAAAAAACAAGAACACCTATCCTACTAACCTCTGCAAAATTGCTGAGAAGCGGGCTGAAGAGCAAGCATTTTTCTTGCTAGCACACAAGGTCTTACCTCTCATTTTCAATGCCCAATTATTTCACACCAAAAGGAAAAATAAATAAAGGACATCACTCTTAAACACTCTTCCCGACAATGGCGCCAAAATGTTGGGTCATGAAGGTAACTATTTTAAAGGTAACCTTAATGCTTTTCATTAATTATCAACCCAGGGCAAGTCTTGTTATTTCAAGAGTGTAATAAAAATATATGCAAGTGACATAAGAGGTTAACTATTTTAAATCGTTATAAGGAGGATTGTTTCATTCTCGAAGTTCAATAAAACCAACCTAAAAATGAATTATGAAATACTTTAGACTATTCAAAGGAGATAATTATCTTCTAAGGTGATGCAGAAATAACTACTCAAGACCCAAAAGAATAGATCGCAATTGAACAACACAGTTTGATGAATTGAACATCTACCTTAATGAATTGAAAATCAATCCTGATAAATTGAAAAACAATCAAGTATTCTATATTTTTCAATGGAATTATCTTTTAATAAACTAATAACATCTTTTAGAATTAAATATCAACCAAACGCTCATAGTTATGATGAAAATATGCAAACATTAACTATACGTAGAATTGAACAACAACCATGCTGAAACTAGTCTAACAATTGTAAAAGCATTCATTCTAGAGAAGAGGACATGAATGATAAACTAGTCTAGTGTAAAGGAAGCTATAACATCTCATGCTTGCAATTAACCAATTAAATGATATGTTATGAAACACAATGGATAACTGGAAATGAAAATTCTTTAAATAAACATCTATCACAGAAGTAGCAGGAGAACCCCCAGGGTTGGGCCTAGATCCACTAGAAGCCTACTACTAAGGAATAATTAGAGGTTGTTTATTCCAAAAATGCCAAATTCTTCATTAATCTGTAGAGAAATACCTTAGTAAAAAATTGAGGAATCTATCTGAACACATTTATTACAGGAAGATTATATTACATTAACTATCTTTCAAATTGTTCACCCTCAACCTTTTATAGCTTAAAGGAAAATTCAAAAGTAGTAACGAATCCTCCTCATTATGAGAATCTGCTACTTCGTGGCTACTGTCTAAGGATTCCAAGCGTAGGTGTACCTCTATATCTTTCACTGACTCATAAGAGACAATATGATTTTGTTTGTCTTCCTTGTCTATTGTATTTTGGTCATTCAGTCAACAGTTTCATTGTTTTACTTCCATATCAATAAAGACAAAGACAATCTGTTTTTATGTTATTAAACGTCTTTTATCACTTAATTCACTCTATCTTGTTTTTTCATTATTTTCCTTTACTTTATTGCTAAGATGAAGGGAAAATATATTAAAGTGAATGAAAAATCATGGTAAATATGGGGGTGAAACGTACCTTCGTCTAGCCCAACACATTTCACCCAACAAGTACAAGAAAATACAAATATATTTACGTGTAAAACATTGATACATGCAACAATTACTAGTAAAGCATGAAGTAGGCCAGTATTATAAATAAGATTATTCTGAAAAATTACATTTATATATTAAATAAGGTAAAACAGGGATAGGAATTACACCTCTGAAATTTTGAAGTAGTTACATGAATATGATAACTCAAAATTCCAAATATAAAATAAATAAATTGTCTAAATACAATAATTCTCAAATATCCTTGAGAATCTCACTGTCATATATAGCTATGTAACTAATAAAAAAATGATAAATGTTACATCCATGGAATTTATTTTCAAAGACCAAGCATGCTCTTAACCCATAAAATCTAGTAACGTCAGTATAAGCTAGGCTCCATAAGTAGCATCCTGATGGAACAACAAGCTACTGACCTGAGAGAGAAACTATAAATTGTAAGCATGCGTGGGAAAGGAAGCAGTTTTGTCATGCAAATCAATGAAAAATTTCAAGAGAATACATGCAAAATAATGTATGAGAATTATAAAAAAATCCATTTGACTAATAAAAAGTTTTACAATGTCCAAGATATGATTATGACTTACCTAAGTATATTGTCCCATCTTTGATTTTCTTCACCTTGACAAACATATTGAGAATTTTGTAAGTAATATTTTTTTCAATATGTATATCAGAAATTAATAAATATATACTAGATAATAATTGAATAAATTGGAGTAACCTGAAGAGCAAAGGATGTATGTGTCTTGATCACTATTCAGGATCTAAGAAAAAGAGGTAACATTGGTGATGTTAACCCATATTGAAACTCCGATAATGAATTGAAAACAATACAAAAGATAAGGAGTTATAAAATAGGAATTTTATGCACAGCAGCAAGAAAAAAAGTGGAGTTGACTGATGATTCAAAAAATGACTGTGCCAAACCTCAACACAAGATAAGAGTACGTGATACCATAAGGAGAAGAACCCCCTCACAGATTGCACACCTTTCATAAGAAATGTAAATGAAACGGGGAAAAATCAGAAATGCCAATGCAACTACTCTGAAATAGCTGAGTAAGAGAAACCCAAGGTTTCCATATCAAAATAAATGTAAAGAAAGTAACAAATCATAGAAGTCCAACCCTTAAGTTTTCAAAATCATGAAGAGAAAGAAATAAAAGAAAAGAAAATATATTTTCTATATAAGACTATGAAGAAGGGTAAGAGAAGTATCCTAAATATAAATGAAATAATGAATGATATTAATAACATAGTGAGGAACCATAGTCCTGGTCAAATATAACCAAATGCACCAACATTATGCGTAATAAATAAATACATACATAACTTAGAAAATGTTGTGTAAAAATAAAATGTGGATCATTGTGTAAAACAGAGCATAAGTATTAAATGGAAAACCCAAAGAATTGAATTGAAGAACTGAGGATAGGCCTCACTGTTGGAGTGGGGTTCCCTGGGGTACATTTTTGGATAAATTTTTCTATAATTTTTATATATGCACATTGTGTGAATAGGTCAAGGGGATTTGGGGCGGGTCAAATTCCCTATTATATGTAAAAGGGTTTTAAGGGTAAACTGTGGGAGTCAAACCATGGTTTGAGACCATAGTATCTACACACTAGATTGGATATAAATAGATATATCGAGTCTAACGAAGTAGAAAATAATATTCATGTTTCGGATCTAAGTGTTTATGCATCTTTGATACTTTTTGTATGGGTTTCAGTCTGGCATTAGGGGAATTTTGAGGTCTAAAATGGGCCTCCTAAGAAAAATGTACAACCAAAATAAACTTTATAAGAACCAATAATATTCAAGATGA
The DNA here is from genome assembly GCA_034641835.2 of Pinus albicaulis. NCBI lineage: Eukaryota > Viridiplantae > Streptophyta > Pinopsida > Pinales > Pinaceae > Pinus > Pinus albicaulis. Next base: position 1,068,369,448 of record CM076577.1, read on the forward strand.
TGATGTCAACCACGAGGGATGATTCACCATTTTTTAAGTAAAAGGGTACAAAGATTAAAAAATAACAAAATAATAAAACTACTTTTTCAACTCGTATTTTCAACTTATCTCCCAAATGTTTTACTCAAATTTTGAGCGGGATTATTCATTGGATGCAAAATTTAATTCCTCATCTAACGCATACCCATGTTGCATACTTTCGATGGACCCTGCTACACAAAAAATGAGAAATACATGAAAAAACGTGATTACAATCACATTTTTCATGTATTTCTTATTTTTCTTGTAGCAGGATCCATCGAAAGTATGCAGCATGGGTACTCCTTGGATGAAGAATTAATTTTTTCATCCAATGATTACTCCTGCTTGAAATTTGAGTAAAAAAATTGGGAGATAAGTGGAAAATACGAGTTAAAAAAGTAGTTGTTTATTTTTTCCCTCTAAATTTTGATGATGTAATTAAATCCTACTTTATTATTTCCACTATTATTTAATAATTTTCATAGGAGGCCCATTTTATACCTCAAAATTCCCCTAATGGTTGGGTAGAAAGGCTCCTACTAGCTGTGTGCACGAAGACCTAGTACTGGCTGTTTGCAGACTCTGTTGGTTGTGTATGTAAAAGGGTAAAGTGTAAGGGAAAGTCTGTTGTACTGAATTGTCGGAATCTAATTCAAGGAATGATTTTTGTGAAATCGTTGTGTTATCTATCTGAGTTATCTCTTTAATTTTTATGTATTAAGATTGTTTTATTTCTATCATGATTACTTACATCTATGAGAATACATCTTTTATATATGCATGAATTTATATTGATGGTTGAATACATGGATGAATCGACTTAAGTGATTCTGCATTATATAGATCTGGATATGGTTCTGTTATGATACATATGAGACGAAGTGATATGTGATTATGTTCTAAATCCGATAAGTATTATTATGTATTTGCACATATCTGTTATGATCTATACAAGTTCTGCAATTAGTCTGTTTAGGGCCACTACATTATTTTGTTCCTTAGAGAGATGAAACCTGGTTCTAGTGCCCCCCATACTGCTTTGGGTGAGAGTTTGATCTATGAAAGAAGGTCATTTTGGAAAGGGCTAGTAGTTGGAGGGTTTTTTGGTTGCGTGATAAACTATGAACCTAGGTCAGGACCCCTCAATCCTACAAATTATTCTGTTGCCGGGACCATGATCATTTTGAGGGAGATTTGGTGTTGTGGTGCCTTTCACATAACGAATTGAAATATTGGATGGATGGAGAGATCATTTAATTTGTGATCCACGAGAATATAAGCTCTGATATATCCATTGAAAATTTAGGTTTTAACCATGTACAAAAATTATCTGCAAATGAATCTTAAAGACAAAAAATAAACAGTAGTGAGAGCATAAAACATAAAAAAGATAAACACAGATATTTTCCCCAGGATCCCAAATCGAGAAGACCAGATTTATTTTTCATTATATTCCTTTTGGTGTTACAACACATATGTATACATGTTGAAGCATACATAAAACCAATCCATTAACCCTGGATTAGAACATAACCGTAGTTCCCTTGACCGGATCTACAAAATACCAGGGGCCGAAAACCATCGTACCCCAAAACCATGTGCAAACCCATGCACAAAACCATGGGCGGATCCACCCACCGAAAAATAAGGACCAAAATTTTTTTCCGGGGCGCTTCCCCAGACCCCGACAGGGGGGCTAGCGCTCGTGATCAGTCATGGAAATAATATAACACATACCCAAAATTCTCCCACTTGTTGTTTTCTTTCTGGAGGGTGCCATAGGAGAGCTTAGTCATTAGCCCAGTTCTGCAACATCCATTGTTTCTCTACACCAAGAGAACTTCTTCATACTTACAGACTTCGTCAATGCATCTACAACATTCCTCAAGTGCCCACCTTTACCAACAACACCCTTTTAGCCTCGACCATATCTCTCACAAAGTGATATTGAACATCAATGTGATTTGTCTTCGAATTTAAGCAAGGTTCTTAGCCAAGAAAGTTGCACTTTGGTTATCACAATCTATCCTTATAGCTTGCTGCACCAACCCCATACTTGAACACAATCTCTGCAACCAAACTACTTCCTTGCTTTCATGAGTGGCTACTATGTATTCAGCCTCTGTAGTTGAAAGAGCCACTACAGACTATCTTTTACTCATCCAACTAACTGCACCTCCAAATAAGCTAAAAACATACCCGCTTGAAGATATTCTTTGGTCCAGATCTTCAGCCCAGTCTGCATCAACAAAACCACAAATGTCCAACACTCTTTCCAATCCTGGTCTTCCCTGGTAGCACAAGCCATAATTACTAGTGCCACGTAAATATCTGAAAACCCACTTCACTGTTGTTTAATGCTCCTTCCCTAGGTCTGACATAAACCTACTAAATACTCCCACTACATGTGCAATGTCTGTTTTGGTACAGACCATTGCATACATTAGGCTACCCAATGCACTTGCATATGGAACACAGGACATATCCTCCTCTTCTTCTTATGTCTTGGGACACTGTTCAGCAGACAACTTTGTACCTACAGGAATTGGAACATTCACCGGTTTACTATCCTGCATATTGAACCTCTGCAATATAGTCTTGACATACTTCCTCTGGTTTAATCAGAGCTTCCTCTTTGCCCGATCTCTCTTAATTTCCAATGGCCAAAATATAGTTTGCAGCACCAAGATCCTTCATGTCAAATTTGGAGAACAATTGGGTCTTCAAATCTTGGATAATTTCTTTGTCATTTCCAATCAACAACATATCATCCACATACAAGACCAAATAAATAACATGATCACCCATTAATTCAAAATAAACATAGTGATCCTCCTTGCTTCTGGTAAAGCCAAGTCTCCGTATGTAGGTATCAAATTTTTGATACCACATCCTTGGTGACTGTTTTAACCCATACAAAGACTTCTTTAACCTGCATACTAGTTCTTTCTTCCCCTTCACCATAAAGCCTTCAAGTTGTTTCATGTAGATCTCCTCTTCCAGATCCCTGTGAAAAAATTTTGTCTTCACATCCATATGTTCTACCTCAAAATCAAATGCAGCAGCAACAGATAAAATTAATCTAACAGAAGTAACTTTGGCATCAGGAGAAAAAATATCACCAAAATCAATTCCCAACACCTGGGAATAACCTTTTGCTACCAACCGAGCTTTGTATTTCTCCACCTTGCCTTCTACATTCATCTTCTTCTTAAACACCCATTTTCTCCCGATGGGCTTCCTTCCATCCGGCAACTCCACTAGATCCCATGCCTCATTTTTATGCAAGGATGTCATTTAATTAACCATGGCCTCCTTCCAGAATTTTCCATCCTCTAAATCTACTGCCTCCCTGACAGTTATGGGATCATCATCATTTATAGTTAAAGAAAAAGTTGAATAGAAAGTAGATGGACTATACCTTTCTGGTTGTATTCTTTCCCGAGTTGATCTTCTCATAGCCGAATTTTGTGGCTGTTCCTCTTCTGAGTCTTCTTCTGTTGTAGAGTCTGATTCATCCTCATTTAGCTCAAACTATATCTTCTCAGGTTCCTTTGGTAGGACTTCATGTTTAACAACATCTTTCACCTCTCTAAACACCACATATCAGTTGTACACAACCTTCCTTGTTTCTGGGTTCCAAGGCTTGTAACCCTTTAAACCATCCTTATACCCAATAAAGATGCACCTTTTAGATTTATTATCCAACTTGGTCCTTTTCTCCTTTGGAACATGTACATATGCATCACATCCAAATACCCTCAGATGTGAAAGAGACGGTTTCTTACCAGTCTGTACCTCATGTGGAGTCTTATCGTCCAATGCTAATGAAGGTGATCTGTTAACCAAGTAACATGCAGTCTCCACTGCCTCTGCCCAGAATTCTTGTCCTAACCCGGTACCAATGAGCATGCTTCTTGCCTCTTCCATCAACATTCTGTTCATTCTTTCTGAAACTCCATTTTGCTGAGGTGTGTATGGATTAGTCTTCTGCCATGATATACCACACTTCTTACAAAACTCTTCAAATTACTTCTTGTAGAACTCCCCACCATTATCTGTCCTCAGCACCTTTATCTTCTTCTCCGTCTAGTTTTCCACCAGAGCCTTAAATTCTTTAATTCTGTCAAAGACTTCATATTTCTTCCTCAAGAAATATATCCATGTATTCCTTGAGAAGTCATCTATGAATAAAACATAGTACATAGACTTACCCAGTGATGGAACCAACACAAGTCCAAACACATCACTATGCAAAAGCTCTAATATCTTGTTCACCCTCTTAGCACTAGAAGGAAAACTCACCTAATTCTGCTTCCATATACACAATGTTCACAAAAATTGAAATCCAGAGAGCTATTAGACATACCTTCTACCATACCATTTCCATGTAGTGTCCGAAGGCCCTTCTCTCCAATATGTCCAAGCCTTTGATGCCATATCATGGTCTTTTCTGCAAAGACCACTAGGCTTTCCACTCCACTTTCAGGAACCATGTTACTGTTGCACCTAGTAATAAAAATGATGCCTGAAGCTTGTACAGGGTTCTAATCTGAACTCCCCACATTAATACCAGTGATCCCCAAACCATCTTACAAGTATATTTCTTGAACACTGTTTTTACACCTGCATCATCCATCTTTCTTACATAAATTAGATTTTTGGCCAATGCAAGAATGTACAGAACACCAGGAAGCATTCTAATCCTTCCACCTTGCAGCTTTAGCTTGAATTTTGCACGTCCGACGATTTTTGCCTTCCTATCATCCGCTAGGAAGACATCACCGCCATAATATTTCTCATACTCATAGAACCACTCCCTATGGGGAGTGAAGTGAAAAGATGCACCCGAGTCAATGAACCATGACTCATGATCTACATGTGTATTTGAAGAAGAAGCCAAATACGCATCCCCACCTTCATCCGAGGTGGTTTTTTCCTCTGCAGAAGGAGCATCATCAGATCCCTTTCCTTTCTCAGAGGCCTTAGATCTGCAATCATTTTTGTAGTGCCCTTCCTTTTCACATTTCCAGCACACCTTTACAAATTTTCCAGGAGATTTATATCTCCCTCTAGATTTAGATCTCCCACTCGAAACCTTATTCTTGTTTCTATTTTGGGACCTTCCTCGTACAGATAAGGCATCTCCATTCTGACCCTCCATATTTCTTTGTCTCATTTCCTCCGATAGCAAGGCTGAGACAATATCATCAAAATTCAAGGTAGTTGTATTGCTACCTATTGCAATAACCAGACTGTCCCACGAGTCTAGTAGAGAACGCAACAAAATGATGCACTTATCTTCATATGAGATTTTAATATCAACAGATGACAACTAACTTAACACAGTATTGAAGGCATTCAGATGCTCTGTGACTGAGTCTCCATCCTTCATCCTCAGGTTATACAACCTTTTCCACAGGAAGAATTTATTCACCAGAGATTTAGATTGGTACAAGGTCCCTATCTTGTTCCACAAGGTCTTCATCGTAGTTTCTCCAAATACATTCAAAAATACTGAATCTGAGACACACAACCGTATTGTGCTCTTCCCATTCTAATCCAGCTTCTTCCAGTCTTCATCTCACATTTTCGTTGGTTTAGTACCCGGATCTACCGTGATCCACTGATCTTTATCCACCAGTAGATCCTCCATCTTGAGCTTCCACAACTCAAAACTCTGACCATTAAATTTCTCGATCTCTATATTCCTGCTGCTTTCCATATTATTTCACTACAAGAATCGATCCCACAGATCTCCCACTGAACAGGGTCTACCTCAGGCTCAAGCAAAAAACCCCTCAGCAGCAAAGGCATCCCCTTGTAACCGAAACTGCTCTTATACCAAATGTAGGTTTTAACCCTATACATAAATTATTTGCAAACGAATCTTAAAGATAGAAAATAAACAGTAGTGAGAGCATAAAACATAAAACAGATAAACACAGATATTTTCCCCTGGATCCCAAATCGGGACGACCAGCTTGATTTTTCATTATATTCCTTTTAGTGTTACAACACATATATATACATGCCGAAGCATACATAAACCCCATTCCATTAACCCTGGATTAGAACATAACCATAGTTCCCTTAACCAGATCTGCAAAATACCAGGGGCTGAAAACCATTGTACCCCAAAACCATGTGCAAATCCATGCACAAAACCATGGGCGGATCCGCCCACCGAAAAATAAGGACCAAAAATATAACACATACCCAACAAAAAATTGGGTACAGAAGTACATCTATACAAAATTTCATGAGAAATTATTTTTCTCCTTTGCAATTAGGTTTCAAGATTGGTTGTCGTGATTGACTGAATTCAATACTTGCAAGAAGGACAATATAGTCACTGAGTGGACTTCTAAATTCATTCATCAATTAGAAAAGCTAGAAAATAAGATCACCCGTGCAATATATCATTGAATTGATCATCTCTTGGGAGGATTTGTGACTGGATTTAGCATTGATCAATTTCTATCATAATTTGAATCAGAAAGAATATTTTTCAAGGCTCTTAGAGGTAAGTTCCTACACTCTTTGAAGTTGTTGTTGAAGATGATATTGTGTGAACATGTCTCTCTGTGTAAACATATTTCTTGAATGTATTGAAGAGGCCTGAATACGTGCAGTGGAAAAATTTACCGCGAAGACCCAGAGAAAGGATATATTTATAGCCCTCTCAAGCATAGATATGATAGTGACAGTGAAGCGGAAACTAGTAGCTCCAGTGAATATGCGCCCTCTGAAGAAGAATAAGTTTCATTAAATAAAAAATATCAAAGAGCCTTGATCCTTTTTTTTAGATCCCATCCAGTCCACTCCCAAACTAATCTCACAAAGAACCCACTCCATTGTGCAATCCATCTCCACTCCCCACCTCCCCTAGGTGCAAGTATGGCCACATTGATGAAGCTACCAACTTTCATAGACATTGCGAATGAAAATATTGAAAATTTTTGGTTTGTTACTAATGTTGTATGGTAGGCTGAGCAAGTTAATAATGATGATATTAAGAAGGTGCAGTTAGCCACTACTTTCCAATATCACACATTAGAATTGTATATCAAATATGTTCCAGAAAACCCTACTGCCACTATGGATGAAGTGAAAGATGCCCGAAAAGTACAATTCAAGAAATCTAAATTATATGTGCAGTTGGTTAATGAAATGAAAGAGATTCATCAAGAGCTTAATCAATCTATGTGGGAAGAAGATCGGAGGCTAAAGCACATTATCAGAGATGGTGGATTCACTATAAATTATACCCAACACAAGGAGTGGTTTATTTTTATGTTTCTCCCACATCTATGCTAGCCCTTACGTCAACAAAATATTTCCACACAGGATGAGGATGTGGATATTTCAATGAAATTAGAAGCTACCCCAACACCTTTTGTGTTTGGAACTCAACAGATTCAGGATCAGTTGGAAGAAATGCATTTACAGATTCAAAATTTGAACAAAGATAAGGGCAAGGAGGTATTCGTAGAGGTTTGGTGCATAAAATGTAAAGTTTCTAGGCACCATAAGGATCAATGTCCTATCTTCAATAATTATCTTAACGCCAAAGGACCTAGTCCATTGAAGAGTGCAATATGGTACGCAATATGTCAAGTTGCGGGATTGCGTGAAACTAATTTCTAACCAAAGATTGGAAAGTATAAGCCTGAGTTAAAGAAACTATTTTTTAGATTTTTTTCTTCACTGGGACATGATGAACATCATTTTTAACTTATGATATGATGTTAGAAAAAGATGAAATATATAGAGTGCAGGTCGAACCTACCTCACCAGCATCCCCCTCTCGACGTGGTGGATTCCAATGTAGAGGAAAAGGAAGAGGAGGTGGATCAGTTGGTCGAAGAAGGGGTCAAGTTATTTGCTACAATTTTGGAGATGTTGGTCACTATGCACATGACTGTCCAATCCAGCATGAAAATCATTTAGGTATTGTAGAAATTTTTACCATGTGATAGAATATTTCCCTATTTTGATTGCTAAAATGCAGGAGAAAAAGATGCAGACTCCAACGCAAAATATCCATGCGATCAGAGAAGAAATTTTCAAAGAAGGTCCTATCATAAATGTAGTCACTAGGAGCGGTCTAGCCACTAATGAAGATAAGGGAAAGCAGTGAGATACTGACCTTTGGATTTGTAAGGCACCTGAGAAAAATGATGGATTTTATTTACAGCACGCAAAAAATACTTTTATTGAAGCACAGAAAGAATTTTCAGAAGAAATAACATCGACATCAGGTAGATGAATGAAGGAAGAAAGAGCAGATGAAGAGATAAAACCATTCCTACAAGCTTGTATTAAATTACTGTGCAACAAAAATTCCATAGAGAACCTTCAGGCTCTGATACATAATTGCATAGAGAAGGAATAGTTGCTAGTACAACAGAAATTAGTCAACAAAATATATAAGAATAATAAGAGGACGAGTCAAGAGCTGCATATGACCGCACAAATCAGTGCTTATGAGATGGATCAGGTTATTCTAGATATGGGGTCTAATCCAAATGTTCTACCTAAGAAAACTTGGTAGCGCATGGGAGAAACCAAGCTGGAATGGTCTACCATTCAACTGTGCAAGGAAAATTAGGAGAAGATCGTTTCATTAGGAAGGGTGTCACAAGTTGTAGTCAATATTGAAGGTGTTAAGGTGCTCACAGATTTCAAAGTTATCCAAATTGTAGATGATACTGATCCTTATCTTGCGTTGCTATGGTTGGACTATGCTATTGAGATAGATGGTGTTATATACTTGAAGAACTGAAGAATGGAGTTTGAAAGCAATGGAACTAGAGTAATAGTTCCCCTAGACCCTGCAGAAGGACAAAGATACACAGAGCCTGTATGCACTGATGATAATATTGATCAGGTCTATAAGCTCAATTCGCACGAGGAAGATTTGATCAAACCAACAGCGGATGGAAATCTTAATTGGGAAAAGGTCAACTCTTGTTTCTCATATTCTGATGAAGAATTGGAAAATTGGAAGAACTGGTTGCATGAAGTACCTACATTGCGTTGTAATCGTGTGACTAGATCTCTTCGATTCATAACATCTGAGGTATGAAAATTTTTGCATTATCATGGTTTAACGTATGTGAACACTTTTTAAAGAGAGATTGAAATAAATGTACCACGAGGACAAATATTACATGCTTTGGATATGAGATTGCGCGCTACCCCTACACGATGGAGGGAGACTCATAAGGAAAATATGGGAAATTAGGATGAATGTGTGCACAGGATGAGGTTACGCTTTGAATGTCCAACCATTAGAATGGAATAATTCTACTCTAGAAATAAATATCTACACAAACATTTGGCTAGATGGAATCAGGTATGGGGCATAGTACCAAGACCTGAAATGGGTCCACATGTTTATTCATACATTGTGGAAGGTACCTACTGATTGGTATCTGGAGACAGAGCTGCACCAAGGTACTAGTGAATGGTTTGCGTTGACAGAGAGTTTCATTGTGACGTTCACCTTTGAGAGTTGGTTTGATAAGATTGGTAAAGCATTGCATAACATTCAAGAAGTTATATTTGATATAACAAAGGAAATGATCGAGTGCACTCCACCAGCATGGGATGCACAAATGAAGGATATTGTGAATTTCATAAATCTGAAGGTCGAAGAGAGTGAAGAAAATGCAAGGAATATTATGATTCTGGAATCTGAGAGCAACGCACAGTGGATGGTTCCTTGAACACTTCACTCGATTATGAAAAAACCTCTAAACATCGAAAAAGTGAATATTGGGTCTGAAGAGCAACCGAAGTTGGCTAATATTGGAGACTATTGGGAAAATGATATAGTCAGAAAAGTTGTAGAGTTGCTAACAGAATATCAAGACTTATTCCCTACAAAGTTGTCAGAGTTGAAATGAATAATTGGAGAACTTGGAGTTATGAAGATAAGCTTGAAGCTTGATGCACGCTCAGTGAAGCAACACTCATACAAGCTGAATCCAAGATATAAGCAGAAGATGAAGGAAGATATGGATAAAATGGTTACTACAGGCATCATCAAACCAGTAGAAGAGTCTGATTATGTAAGTCCCATGGTACTACAAGACAATAAGACAAAAGGAGGAATCAGAATCTATGTAGATTTGTGCAAATTGAATGACTCTTGTGTACATGATCCATTCCCAACTCGATTCTCTGATGAAATCCTAGATAATGTCGAAGGACAAGAAGCTTATTCATTCACAGATGGGTTTTCAAGGTATCATTGAATTAGGATTGCACCTCATGAAGATCTTAGCAAGACTACCTTTGCAACTGAATGGGGGTCTTTCCAATATAAATTCATGCCCTTTGTCTTAAAAAATGTGCTTGCCATCTTCTCGCACATAGTAGTAGTTGCATTCAAAGAGTTTATCCATAAGTTCTTGGAACTATACCTTGATGATTGGATTTTTTTGGGTTGTTGAAGAAGCATGTTTCAAATCTGCACTTAATGTTGGATACCTGTAGGGAGTATCAAATTTCACTGAAATTGAAGAAGTGCATATTCTGTGTGCCATTTCAGATAATTCTAGGAAACATTGTCTGCTAACAAGGATTGATGGTATATCCTTCGAAGTTCGTAGTAATAGTTAATCTGGAGATACCTAAGAAGGTCAAGAAATTGCACTCAATATTGGGGCACACTGGGTAGTATTGAAATTTTATTCAGGGTTATGCATTGATAACTGTGCCCATGGAGAAGATGCTCAAGAAGGATACAACATTATGCTAGGATGAGGATTTTCATAAGAGTTTTGAATTTTTGAAGAAAAATATGGTCACTGCGCCAATACTGGTCTTCAAAAATTGGTTAAAGGTGACTCATGTGCATATTAATGCCTCTTGTATCGCGCTTAGAGCTATTTTAGTGCAACCAGGAGCTAGAGAGTTTGATATCCCTATTGCATATTTCAATCAAAAAATCTCAAGCGTAGAATAAAATTATTCAACCACGGAAAGGGAAGGATTAGTGATGGTATATGCACTGTATAAATTATGCCACTACATGTTAAGAGGCCATTTTAAGATGTTTACTGATCATTATTCTTTAAAGTACCTAGTCAATAAGCCTATGTTGGGGGGGGGGGATCATTAGGTGGTTTCTACTATTCCAGGGGTATGATTTTGAGATGCGCAGTGAGGTGCGACATGTGTGCAGTAGCTGCACAAGGAGGCTAACTAGGTCACAGAGGTGCAAAAATCTAGTCGTTGGAACAGTAAATCTACAAAAGATAGCTTTATTAACATTGATTGGAGCATCTAGGTTGCATTTAATGAAGGGATTTTTCCAGACTTGGTATTGTTTTTTCATTTATGGACACACATTAATCTATAAGGAACTGTTGAAGACACGCAAAAAGTATAAATATGACCTATTGGGTTGAAATAGGTCCCTTTGCTTTCTGAGTGAATTTTTTTCCCTGAGCTCTTTTATTTCCATAGTATATTCATTATCTATGTCTAGTTTGGATCCTGGATTCGAGGAGGAGTTGCATTGTATGGTTTTGGGTTACGAAATTCCGCCCAGTATGACAACTACGCAACCCGAGGAATACCATATTGCACTATAGGTTCCTGTTGTGCTAATTGTTGAAACACGTACACCCATGAAGTCTAATGGTCATAAATATTGAACCAGGAAATCCCCGAGGCAAAATACTCCAAATCTGCTCTCTACTACAGTTGAGCGCTAGAAAATACCGATGGTGGAGCTTCCTGATACAATTATGGAAGAAGAGGAGGATGTGGTTGAAGTGGCCCCATTCTTGCGGTAGTCGACCTATGTCGCACCATGAAAAGCATCAGTAACAGTTCCCAAATATCTCGACAAGGCACAATCAAGCATCCATATGCCCTTGATTCTGGAAAACATCCCACTGGAAGGTGACATGTTTGCAAAAGTGTCGCAACTGAGACTAGAGGATTGGGACATCACAGATACTGATAAGTTCCTTAAACTTGCACCAGAGCTCTACTTAGATGATGCACAGTATGAGGGGGGAACCATGCACTTAGAGCCAAAGTGATGGATGATGGGCTTGTGCAAGGCAAGCCTTTTGAATTTATTGCAGGTCCCTCACTTCGGGCACAACCCGATAAATGATAGTTGTGTCTGTAATTGCTCACACTCGTGCATGATGATGCATTGTGGTTGGGAGAGTGCATTCCCATTTATGTCACATTGATCCATAGGATCACTAGCCCACTTGATCAAGGCACAAATTCAATGGCTGATTTTGGAGGAAAAGTTTAAGAAAAGGAGGTCACAGAAAATATCAAAGGAAAATATCAAGTCTCACGCAAGAGGAGAGGATTCATCGTAAGTGAGCTAAGCGATCCTGTTTTTTAGTTTAGAACACTCATCTTGGCCTGAAAGATGATGCACAAATTCCAAGAAAAGGAGGTTCATGTGCAGGTAATTTCTCTTGCAGGACGGTGCGAAAAAAGCACCATCTATAATTGGTCCCACTATTTATGCAAGGAGTTTTTGGAGAATGTGTGTGAGGCACAAGAAGAGGGCAAGAGTTTGATTATGCTTGGCTGCTATTGTTGATCACTTTAATTAGGTGGAAGACCCCAGAGGAAACACAATTTCCTAAGATAGAGCCACAAATGTATGAGGCAGCGCGGTACGCTACACTTTGGAATTCATCAGACCTCGCTTGTATCATGGAGAATAATATTTTTTGGGTATTATTTGACACCTCACTTTATCAGGCAGTGCAGTCTAAGCGAAGGTTATCTCCATCATTGTATGACAAATATAACATGATATCAGACCTCAAGGTGACCATCTATAATATGCATATCTGCATGAAAGGAGTATTCAAGGGATTTTGGTATGAATTACCATATCTTGTCATGGAGGATGATGTGATACGTGTCACTGCAGAGTGGCCGCCAGCATGGTTGAAGCCTAGAGCATCAAAATTTATTCCTAAAATTCCCACCAAGCCGTGTAATGGTACCCTTCCAGAGAAGACAACAGAGAAGACGAAGGAGAAAACGACAGAGAAAGAAGCCATGCTGATAACAAATAGTGAAATTTTTTTTTTGGGTAAAGACACAAAAACTCAGAAAAATGGTACTATGCGAAAGACACAAAAGAGAAAATGGAAGCGCGGACCTCTAAAGGCACAAATCGTGGTTCTCAAGCTTCTAGAGAGGAGGTCTTGACGCTAGCCAAATATGACTTAAATGAGATTGCAAACATGGTCACATCTGTGAAAGAGGATAGATGGACAGATATGGAAGTGCAGTATAAGGCTATGCTCGAGGTCGTGTAGGTTGGCATCCAAGATTTAAAATTACAAGCGAGCCTGATTCAGGTGAGCATTTCTCAAGCGAGCCAGATGTAGATAGGCACACATGTAACTAGTGCATAGTTGCTCGACATAGCCTTACCAGTAGCTGGGGATGTTCATTATTCAAATCCCTGCGTTAGCCATCCATGTAGACCCCAGTAGACGTGCCCAGTTTAGAGGTTATGGTGACATTAACATTAACTTGTCTATTTTGATTGTAGGGAAGTTACACCTCATATATAATATGATCGTGGATGAGCTTCAGTTCCATGAGGCCCATGCTCACACAAATTCCATAGAATCAAAGTAGTAGACCGTATAAGCACAACAAAAACAATAAGCAATAGAGGAAGCCTTGCGCACAGTTGAAGCTCAGCGCATTGCACTCGAAACGAAGATCCACCAATTTGGAAGTGAAGTACCAGCACTCCTTGCCATAGGTGCCCTATAAGAGAAGTTAGAGGGAATCGCTGCTACATTGAAGGCTTCGTGCGTCGAATTCCAAATAGTTTGAGCTAAGTTCAAGCACCAAATTGTTGATATATAAATTATTTTGCAGCCATAAACTCCACATGAGGTAAAAGCAGAGTGGGTTGCCGAAGTGAAGCAGACCATCGATAATATTTTTGTCGTAGTCAAAGAGTTTGAAAAGCTTTTGGATGAGGCCATAGGTGTCTGGACTTTGGTTCAGAATGACCCTGTGTTATAGCAGTTGCGAAATGAGCTTCTCATAAAGGACCAATAATTTGTTGAGATTAGGACACTGGTGCCTACTCTTGTTCTCACACAGTGCCTTGCTCACCTATAGGAAGGTTGAATAATTCAAAATGTGATTGAGGACCTACGTCACAAATAACAACTACTAGAGGCCAGAATTCAGCCATGTGCCAAAGAGGTTCTACAAGTCTCACGAGCATTGGATAACACATTAAAGGCCATTCAATAGACATAGAGAAGTATCAACTTGGCCATTGAAGGGCCCACCACTGAGAAATTGGTTCTTTAAGCACAGGGTGTTGCTGCAAAGATTTTGGAAATGGTGCTCTCTCTCAAATATTTGTCACCGAGCTCCAAGCCAAGATGAAGGAGCAGACACCATAGTGACTCGAGACAAGTCACATGTTTGTGTTGGGTACACGTTGGTGCAGGGTCCCCTGTGGTACATTTTTGGATATATTTTTGTATAATTTTTGTATATGCGCGTTGTGCGGATAGGTCAAGGGGCTTTAGGGTGGGTCAAAGTCTCTCTTTATGTAAAAGGGATTTAAGGGTAAACTGTGGGCCTCAAATCATGGATTGATACCATAGTATGTGTGCACTAGACTGGATATAAATAGATAGATCAAGTCTAAGGAAGTAGAAAATAATATTCATGTTTTTTATATAAGTGTTTATCTGTCTGTCATGCTTTTTGTAAGGGTTTCAGTCTGGGTTGGGTAGAAAGGCTCTTGTTGGATGTGTGCATGGATACCTAGTCCTGGTTGTGTGTGGAATATGTTGGCTATGTGCACGGAAGAGTAAAGTGTAAGGGAAAGTCTGTTTTACTAGAAATTTGGAATCTAATACAAGGAACGATTTTGGTGAAAGAATTTTGTTATCTATATGAGTTATTTGTTTACTGTTTCTATCTTAATATCACTTTACTTCTTTTATTATTACTTATATCTGTGAGAATACATATGTTATTTATGGATGAATTTATATTGATGGTTGAATACGTGGATGAATCTGCTTAAGTGATTACACATTATATAGATCTAGATCTAGTTCTTTTATGATATATCTATGGCTAAATGATCTTTGATTCTATTCTAAATCTCATAAGTATTATTCTGTATTTTTGCATATATGTTATGATCTATATAAGTTCTGCAATCATTTGGTTTAGGGCCACTATATTATTTTCTTCCTCAGGGTGAAGAACCCTGATTCCAACACCCCCCCATACTACTTCGGGTGAGAATTTGATCTGTGGAAGCAGGTCATTGCCAAAAGGGCCAGTATTTGGAGGGTTTGTTTTTTGTGTGATAAAATCTAGACCTAGGTCATGACCCCTCAAGCCAACACTGACACAATAATAAATTAGTATCATTGAACCCTTTCAATAGAAAAAACAAAGAAATACTATGCTCTAGGTAGTATGCTACCATATCATAAAACAAAGAGTTTCAACATAAAATTAATAGTAAGGCAATAATAATAAATTCTAAGAAGTATAAATTATTTCTGTCATACAACTAGGGGTCAAGGTGCATCACAGAGAGTTACTGTGGTTGCCCACAAAACTAGCATTATGAAGTAAAACCCAGATCTCCATTAAGGAGCATAGTCATAATACTGGCATGAAATAAAATGATTGAATAAATTTATATGCTCATAAATAGAGAACCTGAGCTGTACGCTGAACCATTTGACACTAAACCTCGCGCTAACCCAAGTTAAGTTATGTATTCATGCTGACAGAGTCATGGTGACCCTAGTGATGTGAATGAAATAATGCAACCCAAAAAATAATGCAACCCAACAACTCAAAGAAGAATGATGGGTTTTGGAGGGAAGGGTTCGTTTATATCCATAATGAGAAAATCGAATTCAATGATGGCAACGTGGCTATTAGACAAAGAACTAATAAAGGAGAAATTATGAATTGAAATTTAAAAACCCCAATGCTAGATTTTGAACACAAAATTATGATGGGTAGAGGAGTAAACCATCATACAATAAAAACGAAGATAAATTTTGGACAAATAACTTGCAAATAGCACACACAGTCGTAAAATGACAATTGCTGGAAAGGGATTTGCACACAGAACAGGGAAATCATATAATGAAATTTTAAATTCAAACCCAGAACATTTTGGGTAGGGGGCCACCCAAAAGCCCAATTTAAAAAATGATATTTTATTATATTTACAAAACCCAGAAATTTCAAGGTGAACCAGAGAGGAATCATGGAACCTAGGAGGAAATTCAAGGGAACTTACCTCTTCAGCGATGAAGAAGGGCTAGAGGGTTGCTTTTTGTTTGAAGGAGTGTTGTCACAGTGCTAGAAGGAGGATGAAGTTTCCCAAACGTCTTTGAATGGAATACAGAGGACACCTCTCTGCAAAATACAAGAAACCCATACTAAGAGAGCTAATGAATAAAAGAAATTCATGATTAAAAAAGAGGTAGCGCTAGCCATAGTTTACCTATAGAGAAGTCGATTAACCAGTTGAAATGGCCATATATCTTCCCTGCAAAATCAACCAAATATCATTAGCAAGAAAAAAATATAAAAGCCACAACATACAAATATAAAAAATGCCTAAATTAGCTTACCTATGAGGGCTTGGAGAAAAATCTCTACGTTTTGTCAAGTTTTAGCCACAACCCTCACGATAAAAGTGAAGTAATCACGCACAGGACCTCTGCAAAACATACTTGTTGGTCGAGCTATGGAGGTATATCTCCAACAAAAAAAAAAAATGGAGGAATCATGCATAGGGCCTCTAGAAAACACATCTGGAGGTTGAGTTATGGAGCCATAGCTCCAGTAAGACATACGGCCGCCAAACTCACAACGAAAATGTCAAAATGAGATAGAGACATGTAGGGTAAAGTCCCTAGGGTTTTCACAATGCATCAGAACCATCGATTCATCTCAGTCTAATCTCCATCGTCCATTAGGACTTAGAAATGATCATGAGGTCCATGTGAGGACATGTGAACCTTGCCACATGGATACCAGGGATATGGACAAGTCAATAAATTCGAAATGGAACTATAGTTTCATCATATAAACCTTCGTACTTACCTTGTGGGAGCCAAAACAATATGCATTAAGTGAATTAATGTGTGTATCTCCTATATATATTAATATAAGGGTATCTATAGTAATGTAGGATTTGGTATTATTGCATTAACACGATAGGTTATATGGTTAGGGGAGTTGATTACGGTAGCAATTTATAATGTTAGAAGGTTACATTAGTTAAAATTAGATGTAGGGTATGGAGTGAAGAAAATGAAAAGGTACAGGTATGTTAGATATGAATGACATGCAGGGTGTGAATAAGAAGGTAAGGGTATGGTAGAGTTAAGAGATAGGTTAACGTATATGTGGAATATTTTAACCATGTTAATTATGATTAAGGATTTAAATGTGATAATTTCAATATAACCATGGCAGAGATGTCATTGGGACGAGATGTTAAAGAGAAAGGCGATCGTCAATCATTGAGATAAGTATAAAAAATAAAAATAAAAATTGGAGATATGACAAATTTTATATGGAAAGATAGTGATTTAGAAACCAAAAATTTTATTTTTATTTTTATGATTATATGATTTTTAAATTTTTTTTTAGTAAAAATGAATATTAGGCTATAAATTATTACTTAAAATAAAAAATATATATTTTAAATTTTATTATTTATTTTAAAAGCATATAATTTTATATCCGGTAAAATAGTGTAAGCCATCCTACATAATATTTAAATAAAATATTTAATTTCGAGATAAATATAAATATTAACATCGAAATTTTATTTTATTGAAAAACTCTAAACTATACTTGTGGCTAAAATTTTGGATTCCGCCAATGTAATATAAATAGTTTACCTAAAATTAATATATTAGTAATATTTTTGAAATTTGATTCGAGAGATATGGATCTCAAAAATTAAGAGTAAAGAATACAAGAAAACACTAAACTAAACTATGGCTAAATTTTTTGAATATAGTTTACCTAAAATTAATATTATTTTGAAATTTGATTCAAGAGATATGGATCTCAAAAATTAAGAGTACTATTTTTTAAATTTGATTTGAGAGATATGGATCTCAAAAAAAAATTAAGAGTAAAGAATAAAAAAAAGTTAATTTTGACATATAAAGTTATTTTTTCATATAATTTAATCACAAATATAATACATAAAATAGTTCGAAATTTGGTTCGAGAGATATGGATCTCAAAAAATTACGAGTACTATTTTTGAAACTTGATTCGAGAGATATGGATCTCAAAAATTAAGAATAAAGAATAAAGAAAGTTAATTTGTACATGTAAGTTATTTTTCCACACAGTTTATTTCAAACATAATACATAATATAGTTGAAAGTAGATCTAATTAACTTTAAATATGGAGTTGAGATATTATCTCAACAAAATCCTAAACCAATTCTAAACTTATCATGTAAGCATTATCTTCAAGTCTTTCTCTTAATGTTTATATGTCAAAACTAATATCACAAAAATTAATACAAAAATGACAAATTGTAATTCACATATATGTCACATTTGTCTTATATGGTCATCACTAACACTTCTATCCACTGTGAAATCACACGGGGCTATGCTCTTTCTCCACCACAATTTTCAAGCTTCCTACATGAATAATTTAAGGTACATTTGTCTCCGGACATCATTGACGAACTCCAATGATCAACAATATCAACATACTTTATTTTGACAAGTTACATAGCTCATTGTAGTTGTCATAAAAATAATAGAACCATCCTATGGTCAAACTCTCATATGTCATATGACATAGCTCCTTGTATCTAATAGTTATCTAGGATAGTTGTTTGGGTACTAAATGTGTTTATAATTTGATCATACAGCGTGCCCTTTGATATATACATATACAAAATTACAATCAACATATAAGGATAACATGTAGCTGATGCTCTTGGCTTTACACGACCCATCAAATTTATAATATAAGTTAAACATAACCAAATTTGTGATACGTTCTCGTGGCAATATATGCAATAATAACCACCAATTTGAATTACGTTAAACCAATCAATTTTTCTCCTCCAAATAGAACCACTATCCACTAGCTTACATTCGATTCTATGTGAGTTCTATTTTTACATTTTGGGGTGTTATTAACTTTTCCAGTTTCTCCTTCCCATGATTCAAACCAGTGCTCTCGCCCTCCAATTTATTGTCTTTCACAATAGAAATTGCAGTTTAGATTGTCAAACTTACTAGGTTTTGAATAGGTTAGAATCCTTGGATGTTCTCCTTCTTCAAGGTCTAAATCAACGAAGAGCTAAATCCCATTCAATATTTTATAACTTTACATACATGGCTCAAGAATGGCTATGGCTGCTTCGCATGCCTTTAGTCATCAGTGATCTCTCTCACACTAATGTTGATATAATGCTCTGAGCACGTCCATCACATAACCCCGGGAGGAAGTTCTTGTTTCTTTAATTAATGCTCTGACAGAGATAGTAACACAACTATTGTTAGTGTGTTTATATTCTATTATTTTATATATTTCGTTGTGTGAAATTAAGGATGTGCAAAAGACATCGTATGTTCAGGTGAACGAGGCTTGCATACAATTATGGATCTGTGTAGAATGAGAATGTGCAGAGGACAGGATATGTGCAAAAAAAAGGGGGTGAAAAATGTACTTTATTCAAAAATATGAAATTAATTTTAAATTATTTTTCATTCAAAACTTGTACAGATTTAGCTAGATTTGTGGTTAATATGGATCTATACTCATTATTAGTACAACTAGGTATGAATGAGATATGTCTTAAATATATTTCACTCTCACTTCTAACTATAAATAAAATATATCTATATGCATGTTAAATAACATAATCTTATATCAAATTTAAAATATATATATATATATATATATATATATATATATATATATATATATATATATATATATATTTTAACTTGTGATATTTTTGTACTTTCTGACAAAGCTCTAAATAAACTATTTGAATATCCATGCTATCCATGTTAAGAAAATAATTTTATATTTTCAAGGAATTGAATTCATTTATTATTTTAATATATATATGTCTTAGGCATGTATCTATAATGTGTTGAGAGAAATCAAATACCTTAAGGTGTAAACCCTTTTTCATGTTTTACATTCTAAAATAAATACACCTCAACAATCCATGATTAGGATGAAGTTATCTGAAAATGTAAACAAAATATAAAGAAGTCAAAATAAATAAAATTTTTTCTAAAGAGGAAAAACAATTCCACTTTTATTAACAAAAAGGAAGTACATTTGTACCATTTACATAGATATAGCATGGAGCAATGGCTTCCTTATGAGCACATGTAAATTCAACAACAAAATATTAACAAAAAGGAAGTGAATTTGTACCATTTACAAAGATATACCAGGGAACATTGCTTCCCTATGAGCACATATAAGATTCAACAAAAAAACAACAAATAAATTTGATTAAGAAAAATGAAACGATCCAAGAAAAAACATTGAAAGACAACTCAAGAGACTTCATACTTCAGATTAATAGGAAAATGAAAAAAAAGAAACAATATCATACCCCCCGAGTTGGAGGGATAAAAGGAAAACATGGCTCATAGACTCTTCGATCATCAACTTATATTGAGCATAATTATGTGCCATAGATAATACTTGCTTGGACAAGAGGTCTGCCACCAAATTATTCTCATGAAGAATATGTGACAAGAAGATTCTCTAGAAGGGCATCATTAGATTCTTAATAAGTAACATCCAATAGTGGAGATGATGGGAAGGGAATGGAAGAAACGCTCTTTTCTCAATTGATGACAGTATGGGAGTCCCCATATATGTCAATTTCCTCAATCTCCATCCAAGAGGAACAACAAAGATCTCCCCACAATGGCAACAATTATTCCTCGTTATTAGAACCAACCCCACTAAACAAAGAGAAATAATAGGAAAGTCGTGGATCTAAGACAGTGAAAAATTTGTAGCTACTATTGAGTCAAGAAGGTAACTATTAAAGGTAACCTTAATGTTTCACATTAATCATCAACCCAGGGAAAGTCCTTTTATTTCAAGAGTGCAAGAAAAATATATGCAAGTGAAGTAAGAGGTTAACTACTCTAGATCGTTGTAAGAAATGTTATCTAATTCTTGAAGTTCAATCAAATCAACTCAAAATTAAACTATCAAAATAGTTCATATCAATCAAAGGAACAAACTCTTATTCTAAGCTTATGCAGAAATAACCACTCAATAATGAAATAAGGAATACTTTGGAATTGAGCAACATGCTTTAATGAATTGAACAACTACCTTAATGAATTGAACAAAAATCCTACTAAATTGAACAAAAATCAATTATTTAACATTTTTCAATGGAATTATCTATAACTCAACTAATAGCATCATTCGGAATTAAACATAAAATCAAACATTCATACTTATGATGGAAAGACTTAAGAAATAATTGTATGCAGAATCGAACAACAAATACTTAAACACGTTGAAACTGGTCTAATGAATGTAAAAGCGTCACTTCATGATAAAAGAACATTAATGATAAATTCAATGTATTGAAAAGGGAATTGTAACACATCACACCTGTGATTAATGAATTCAATGATAATGCTATAAAACATAAATGATAACTAAAAATGCAAGACTCGTAAATAAATGTATAACATAGAACAATAGGAGAACTCCCAGGGACTGGGCCCAAAGCCTCTAGAAGTCTTCTGCCAAGAGATACTCAGAAGATGTTTATAATGGAAACACCAATTCATTAGGGGAATTTTGAGGTAAAAAATGGACCTCCTAAGGAAAATTTACAATTAAAATTCCCTTTATGAGAACCAATCATATTTTAGGGGATGACATCATCCCTAATGGTTGAGGTGGCATTGCTTGAGTTAAAGGTACTTACTTGTCACATTATCAATGGTGGATAAAAACTCATGGTTAACCATGGTAGTGCTCTAAGTACTTTTAAAGTCAAAGTAGAGTACTCATAATAAATGCCATCTAACACTTTTTGAATAAAAATATATTATTGTCATTTCATATTTCTTGAAAGAAACAATGCATATCCCTATACATTTATTATATTATATTATATTTATATAGTATATTAATTACATGTTATTATACAATTTAAATAATATAAATTTTAATTAATAGCATATAATATAATTAAGAATTTATAAATTTATATTTATACTTTATTTTAAGTTATTTAAGTGCAAAGGAAAATTGCATTAGTTGTTCAATGATAATGACTTTTTCTTGAAAATCTCATTCTTATTTATAGTCACATCAATACAATTTTTTTATTAATTTTATTTTGGTACAACTTTTGAATTGAATTTAACTATGGTTACATGGATTTTGGTGCAAAAAGTGAATTGAGAATTCATAAATATTATTTTATTGTTTAAGCTATTATTTTATTATTTCCTTAGGAGGCCCATTTTAGACCTCAAAATTCCCCTAATACTTTCATTAATCAATGGAGCAATAAATCATCACGAGTTCGCCAATTATTTCCGAATAAGTTTATTATAGGAAAATTATAATACATGAACAACCTCCCTGTCTCTTTCACCTGCAGACTTTTATAACTTAAAGGTGAAACAAAACAGAGTAAAGAATCCTCAAGATCAGGAGATCATGAGGCTTCATAACTATCAACCGAATACTTTGAGAATAGGTGTGCTTCTACATCTTCCACTGATTCGTAGGTACATAAGCGATTCCATTTACTTTTCTTGTCTGCTATTATTTGGTCATTCTAGTCTGCAGTTTGGTTGTTTTGATTCCCTATCAATAAAGACAACGAAATTTAGTTTTCATACTATTAAACGCATCTCTTACCACTAATTCATTCTACCCTACTTTTACATTATTCTCCTTTAATTTATTACTAAGATGAAGGAAAACATATAAAATTTAATGATAAATCATGCTAAAGATAGGGGTAAAATGTACTTTTTCCTCAACCCAACATACTCCCCTGCTTAACTTTTTGCATGTCCTCGTGCAAACAGATGATTGAAGTGTAGTTGAGTTAAGGAATAGGAAGGATATACTTCTTCCTTGTAAAGTCTAAAACCATGTTTCTGTTTTACCTTTGCAAATGCTAATTTTATGTGTCCCTCTCCTAACTTATAATCATGATGATAGTCTTCAGGAGGGTACCATATGGTGGGAAATTTGTATCTTCAACCTATCCATGTAGGACCCATGTTCAAAATTATATTACTGTACAGAATAGAATGAGAAGCAATAGCTTTAAAGTTTCTATACCCAAATGGTTCTCTGTTCTTAACATTATTTGTAGAGGCTTGCCATCTCTGTTTGGCTACTGATAACGCTTCTTCCTGAATATCCTAGAAGTATGATCGCACATTCTACAAAATATCCTTGTGAATTGGTCCCAATTTAGCTATCACCCCTTCCCGTTGAATAAAATTATTATGTTGAGTAAACAAATATAGCGGTTTGGTAGGTTCCCCTCTGACCCTGTTGTAGTCGCTACAACACCACCCAAAATTTTGGGTACCCCTCTGCTCACTTAGCCATTAGGGATTCGACCTGGCCTTTAGTCAATGTCACCCCATGACCTATTCCTGTTGAACCCTGTCACTGCAGCCTATTGCCTAGATGTCTCCTCAATACACTAGGGCTTAGGGGGCCCGCTGCTTCGAGTAATACTGAAAGTCCCCCCCCATTGGATTCAGAGATAGGTTTCCCCCCATACCATCCTGATAGCGGCCTCAAGTTTGATTGACCTACTTCCAGCCCCTTGCAAACCATCACATCACCATGACAAGATTATTTTCTTACAATTACACCATGTGCAGGGGTATCATCATGCATGTACTTGAATGGAAGCTTGTTTATGTATTAAGTACGTTGTATATGTCCATTTATAAGCACTTTCATCATGGATCATTTAGGCATTCTATTTGGGTATGCCACCAAGCTCATGGTCCCATGTAGATCACTTTCAAATTTGGAGACATCATTCTCTAAAAGTGACCGTGCACTAATACTATAATAATAATTCATGTAGGTCAAACCCATGAATGATATACCCAACAGGAGACTCTAAGCACCTTACCTCAAAATAAATAATAACTAGAGTTCAACCATGTGAATTCATGAACATTACGAACTTGAATCGTAGCATTACAAGGAGGATTTGCTATAAAAAAAATCCACAGTCACATGGCCGCATGGTTCAACCTATCAATGACGAGATCAAACACATTTTTTTTAGTTTCCTGTCAAACAGTTAAAACATAGCAAATGGGCACAACTCATCACGTTAATAATGCTGGATGCAGGTAAAAGCTTAAGAATGGGGGTATGGAGGAACCACAAGTCAGAAAATATGCGTGTTCATTATTTGCGAGTGAGAAATCCATGCCTTGAAGGAGATGCATGTTTCACCTAGTTCATAGTGGGTCACAGGAAACATTGTACGATAAAGTTGCGTAGTCGCACTTCTGTTGCAGGAGGGACAAGTGCGACCCATCCCCAAATGCGACTGTGCGACCTCTTACCAAGTCGCAGACTTCCACAGGGCACAAAGTCGTAATCCTGAAGCATGAAAGCAATGTGTGACACAACCATGAACACGACTATGTGACATCTTTTCAAGTCGCAGATCTACACAGGTCCCGAAGTCGCAAGCTTGAGGCATGAAGGAAAACTGCGACCCACTGGGAGCTGCGAATATGTGACTTCCATAAGTTCCTATCCTTGGCCAGGTTGCTAGGTTTTAATCCTCAAGCACAGGCAGGAATGTTGAGCTGCGCCCTCGCGACTACCACAAGTCGTAACCTCCCTTAAAGTCACAACCTCTCAAAGCCCCTCCAAAGTCGCACATCGTAGCCTTGTCACATTGCATAACATAATGTAAAATTGGCTTTATAATCCTTATTCCTCATCGTCACTGCCCTAACGCACTCTTGGTTGAGTAGTAAATGAAATTTCGTAAGGTGTAATTATCATCTACTAAAGGTCAGAGGATGGGCCTATGCATGGTAGATATGAAAGAGTATCTCACCAAATGTGCAACATCAATGGAATTGTGCATGACATACAAATTGTTTTTCTCCCCATTGCTTGGTTATACGAGCTCAGTATGGGCACGTACGAGTTGTACATGCGTTCTTCTACAAAACAAGACCACACAGGGGTTTAGATTTACTATTTGTTAAAACGAATTTTTGGCTAATTACATGTTTTTCCAACATTAATATTATTGTAAGTAAATGTGACCCGTGTTATTTGTTTATAGGTAGAATCCGGTGACTTGCATGGAAAAATCTGGGGTTTTCTTCGACGAGGAAGGTGGATCCTTACAAACTTCGAAGAACTTCACTAGTGCTAGGGAAAGGCATCGTGTTCTGCAAGGGCTGAGCTCCCCAAAAGGAGAAGAGTAGAAGGGATGACCCAAGGTTGCAGGTCATAGATGACTCAAGTTCCCAAGTCACAGATGACCCAAGGTCACAGGCCGCAGAAGACCCAAGGTCGTAGGTCGCAAATGACCCAAGTCACAAGCCAACCCAACAGTCGGGAAGACTAAGAGTCAAGGGAAACTAAAAGGACATTTAAACCTATATATACAACTTCGGGAAATGACCAAAGGACTTTTAGCTTGGCAATTGAAGCTAGTATGATAGAGGAATTGTTTATTGAGAGCTAAAGGAACTCAGCTCTTGGTATCAAGTAGAGAGAGAAGTAGTGAGGTTATGGTTTTGGTATCACGCATTGAGATGAATAACCCATGTTCCACTATTGGTTTTTGACGAGTTGTAAACATGTCTTTGATGTTGCAGCAACATTAATAATATATTCTCTTTTCCATCACTGATTCATGTGCTTGATTTTGGTGATAGTACTAACTATCTAATATTTCACTATGTTGTAAGGATGCTTTCATGCATGTAATTGATTATGAACTAATTCACAGTGGTTGTGCGTATGTATGCTCTTGAATTAGTGTTTATTTTTTCCTTCCCATGTGAGTGATTTATTGTGAACTACTTTGCAATTAACTTATGGCGTGTTTTCTTCCATGTATGTCTGACTGGTTTTTCGGCTCACTGATCCAACTCACGGTGTACCCCCCTTTATTTTGCTGCTTATACTTGCTTGTATGTTTTTTTATGGTTTGTCAATCTTGGTATGATTTCGATTCACTAATTGGTCATTTCTCCTTTGCCTCTGCTTCATCATCTTCCCATCCAACAACCAAGAGTGGAAACACTTATGGCGGTAGTCAGGCCCACATACTGGATGAGGCTTCTATCCCAAATAGTGTGAGGTCTAATTGGGACCTTTCAATGGGGAGACCCCTTTATTTTCGGCAGTACAAATTTTCCCGTCAACAGATCCATAGATCTAAGCCATGCTCTCTTTTCTGAAAGATATTATAGGCTTTAGCCCATCTAGTTTGATATTTCACAAAGGACATAAAATATTGGAACTGAATTTCCCATATGAAGGGACTTGGGTTAGTATCTCTATCCTCTTCTAAGAATAAATTGTGCAAATACAATTTGCGCAGAAGGTGTTGGGTTTGTTCATCCCGATTGTTATAACATTGGATAAACTCTGCAATGGTCTTGAATGTCATGGGTTTCCCTGCTCTGATAGCTTATATCTTCAGGGACAGATATCTTTATACTAATAATAAGGAATAATTGGTGGTTGGTGCCCTGCAAGTCATCTGAGTAAAGAGAACAAACAACACTAGTTTGTTTCTTAGTCTGTTCCAATTGATCCTATGCCTTTTTCACTTTTGACCTTCCTTCCCTAAGTTGGGAAAAGGTTTCATCTTCAGTTGCAGAAATTTCTTTAAATCATTTTAGTAATGCTTGATGGTCTTGTAAGGGCACTACTTCCTTCTTATATTGGGCTAATTCATGCTGAAATTGAGTTAATTCATTGTGAAGCTTTTAATTGGAAGCTCTTTCTACCAAAGGAATGTAAGTAGGTGTTACCTCTGTTTGAGTCTCCGTATCTTTTGTAAGTATTAAATTAGTCTACACATGGACTTCAGTAGTATGTATCAAAATCAATCTGCACAGAGACTTCAACAATATGTATCAAATCAGTTTGCACAGAGACTTCAGCAGTAACTACCATTTGGGTAACAAAATATTTTTGGGTTCCCATGGTAGCTAATTCCTTCTTAGACTTCCAAGCCTTTTTTGCTGCTTTCAACTGTTCCCTTAACTATTTTACTATTTTCCTCAATTTTCTGCATTTCCTACTCATTTTTCGTAACTTAATCTCAGCTAATTTTTCTTTTGGCATGGTTTTGGTAGGAGAAAGAATAAAAGTGGCTTCAAGTTCAAGAACTGTTGTGCCAGTTTTAGTGTCATCATAAAATATGTTTTCTTTAGCCGTCCAAGTGGATATTTCAACATTGATGTCCTGACTTGGTGGAATAATATTTCTGATCCAGGTGGATATTGGTGGTCACCCACCTATTCCACTTGGGGCTGCACCATTGTCTCTTTCAGTTTTTCAGTTTCGGCACAGTTTACTATTTTTAGCAGTTTTTCGGGTCCTGAACTTCTGGAGCCATTTTGAGGCCCTAAACAACGTTTTTTGGGAAAATAGAGACAAACATGGGTCCATGGATCAATGTTTCTTGTTCCAAATTTTTAGTCCTCGGATAGATATTTCTAACGAGGTATGGTACGCATCAAACAGAGATCGTATGCCAAAGTTACGCCCCTAGGAAGTTGAAAGACCAATTTACCCAAACGGGGCCCATAGTTTTGGCGCTTCATCTCCTAGGGTTAGGGTTTTGGCTGTTTAGGATTTCCCATTGTTTCTAAATAATAAATAGGCCCTCGAGCCTCATTGTAACTCAGTTCAGAGGCCTGTAGCCGCCACATCTCTTCTCAGAGATAGCTACCGGCGCCCTAGCTAGTTTTATTTCCATTCTGTCTGTAAGCAAATTTCAGTTCTTTGATATTAATGAAATGAAGTGTTATTTCCGCTGCATCTCTGTATTTATGGTTATGTGTTTATTCTGTTGCGTTTCTGCATAAATCCGGATCAGTGGTATCAGAGGGGTCTGCTTTTTCTCGATCCTTCTTTGCATGTCCCCAACGAGGTCGGGGTATAAGGAGCTAGGGCTTGATCTGGTGGAACCTTTGCAAGATCAGCCTCGTAAACCTCGACGGACGCCCATGGGGGACGAAAAGAAAGATGAGGGAGCAGGAGATCCTATCAAACTATTGCTCGAGGAGGCCCTCGAAAAACAAAGGAATGCGATGATGGATAGTTTTGCTCAGATCCTTCAACGGCTGCCCACCGGCGGCGCATCTGCATCCAGTAGCCACTCTGGAGTTGCGACTCCCTTTAAGGTACAAGTAAATTTTGACATTCCCATATTTGAGGGTCAAATAGACGCAGATGCCGTAGATAGATGGTTGAATCTATTAGAAGGATACTTCTCTGTTCATGACTTTTCAGACCGGGAGAAGATTATTTTTGCACTCCTCAAAGCTACCTCCCATGTTAAGGACCAGACAGAGCCCTCTTTGTTATCGGTTGTACCAACTTGGAATTCTTTCCGAGACGCCGTCAAGGAACAGTACTATCCCGTGGGGAGCTATGAGGACAAGTACATACAATGGACCACGCTGCGACAACAAAGGGATCAAGATGTGCATGAGCTGATGAATCTGTTCCATACCCTGCGCAAAAATTTGGGTATCAAATATTCAGAGAAACATTTGGTGCTAAAGTATCGTAGCTGTCTGCACAGATACATTCAGGAGGAAATGGAGTTCCTCGACATCTCCTCGCTTGGTACGGCATATAGGTATGCTTCCAAGATTGAGTATAAATTCAAGCAGAAGAAGCGAGACTTTGGATCTGTGAATCAAAAGCAAGGGAAAGGTGCTTCCAAACTGCAGAACAAAGAATAGAGCCAAGGCATGGCGGCTAAAGACAACTCATCGAAGCCACAAGAAAAGAACAGCACCGCAAAGCCAAAGAAGGACACGGGAAAGTGGTGTGAGTTCCATAAGAGCTCCACTTAGAACACAAGTGAGTGTCGGGCCATGCAGTGGCTAGTGGCCGAGATGAGGGCTTTTGAGTCAGATGCATGCTCTGACTCTGAATCAGAACCTGAAAAGGGGAATGAAAAGGGGAAACAGATTATTGATGTGGAGCCTAACACCACTATTACCACTACAAAGATCCAGAAGGAGGAACCGAAAGATCCAGAGGAGGAGGAACGTCTCTTCCACTCCCAGATGTGGGTAAAGGGCTCCCCAGTACAGTTCATTGTTGAAAATGGGAGCCAAAAGAACCTCATTTTAGCAGACGCCGTGAAGCGGTTGGGCTTGCTGACCACAGCTCACCCACATCCATACACCATCGGGTGGCTTCACCAAGGACGAGATCTCCGCGTCAGCCAACAGTGTCTCCTTCCCTATAGCATCAAGCCCTTCACGGATGAGGTATTATGTGAAATTTCTCCTATTGACGTTTCTGATGTATTATTAGGAAAACCATGAAGTGTCATGCTGTGTATGAGTCTTGAACTCATGCTGTTATTGTTACTTTGGGAAATAAGTTGTACAGGATACCAGAGGTACCACCTCTTGCCGCTATCTCTTTGGTTACTGCAAAAAAATGAAGTAAGCTCATTTCCCAAACCAGGAAATTCGTTTTCCTGATAATCTGCCCCTAGGGCAAGAAGAAGACTATGGCCATGACCTCCAGACAGGGTTCCTCTGCACGACAACAATAAATGGATAAGGTTGTGGAGGAGTACGGGGACATATTCACCTCACCCACAGGGGTTCCTCTGCACTGTCAGGTCAAGCACCCGATTGATCTGACCCCAGGTGCACCACTACCTAATGGACCGATCTATCAGCGCTTTGTTCTAGAGAATGATGAAATCAAGAGGTAGAATCAGGAGTTGTTGCAGAAAGGTCACATCAGACCAAGTTCATCACCCTGTGGGAGCCCGATCGTGTTGGTACAGAAGAAGGATGGCACGTGGAGACTCTGTATTGACTATCGGGCACTGAAAAAGATCACTGTCTGGAATAGGTACCCAATCCCACAGATTGATGACCTTCTGGACCAACTAAAAGGTGCAAAATATTTCAGCAAGATCGACCTGAAGTCTAGGTATCACTAGGTACCAATTGAACCCTCTGATGTGTGGAAGACTGCCTTCAAAGCCAAGGAAGGCCTTTTCGAATGGCTAGTCATGCCTTTCGGGTTGAAGAATGCTCCCGCAACCTTCATGAGGATGATGGACGACATCTTGCAGCCATTCACCAACTCATTTGTAGTGGTGTACTTGGATGACATTATGATCTTCAGCCAGACTTGGGAAGAGCACCTTCACCACATCCGACAAGTCCTCCAAACATTGCGGCAACACAAGTTGTGTGCCAATTTGGAGAAGTGCACTTTTGGCATGACCCAGGTTCAGTATCTAGGATACATTATTGATGAAAGGGGGGTGCATGTGGATCCAGCCAAGATCTAGGTCATTCGGGATTGGCCAGCCCCAACCACTATAACAGAGCTTCGCAACTTTCTGGGTCTTGCTAATTTCTACCGGAGGTTCATGTTGGGATTCTATCATATCGCTTGGCCCTTGAGTCAAGTCACTAAGGGAGGAGCGAGAGAAAAATTCTTTTGGTCAGAACCTCAACAGAAGGCATTCACAGAAGTGAAAAATCGCCTCTGTTCTGCCCTAGTGCTCACTTTACCAGACTTGCAATAGCCATTTGAGATTGAGACAGATGTCTCTGACTGTGCTATTGGGGTAGTTCTTACTCAACAGGGACATCCAGTGGCATTTCACAGTGAGACATTGTCTGACACAGTTCGCAAGTATCCCACTTATGACAAAGAAATGTATTCCATTGTGCAATATTGTCGACAATGGAAGCATTACATTTTTGGGAAGGAAACAATCATCCACACAGACCACCGGCCCCTACAGTTCATATAGACACAAGGGAAGTTGCAGAATGATCGCCATCAAAAGTGGTCCACATATCTACAATAGTTTCATTTGAACATCAAGTACAAGAAGGGTAGCACCAATCATGTTGCAGACTGCCTCAGCTGACCACTGATCATGGCACTCACCACTGTGCTCAACTCTTGTGGGCATGAGACTTCTGATTGGCCGCTTCTCTATGAGAGTGAACCAGAATTCGGCCACACTTACAAGGCACTCTTGGTGGGTACGAAAGTTCCAAATTTTAACCTCCAAGATGGACTTTTATGTCACATGGGACACCTTTGTGTTCCTTCAAGCGAGCATGCCAAGATGATATGGGAAGCACACTACAGTCGAGTCGCTGGGCATTTCGGGGTCGAGAAAACAGTAGCAATCCTACAGAAGTATTTCTATTGGATGAACCTTCAAAAGGATGTTGAGAAGCACATCAGATCCTGCACTGCTTGTGCCATTGCCAAACCGACCATCAAGAAGCAAGGCCTATATACTCCTCTACCTACCCCTAGTCGACCTTGGGAATCCATCTCCATGGATTACATGTCGGGCCTGCCTTCTACTAAGCGGGGAAATGACTGTGTTTTTGTGGTCGTCGACAGATTCTCGAAGATGGCCATTATGGCGGCCTGCAAGAAGAATATCACAGCAGAAGCCACTGCTAAACTCTTCTTTGAACGAGTGTGGGTGCACTTTCGGATCCCACAGTCTATCATATCAGATCGGGATAGCAGGTTCCTCAGCACATTTTGGTCCAGCCTCTGGTCAATGTTGGATACCAAGCTCACCAAGTCCACAGCTTTCCATCCCCAAACAGATGGCCAGAAAGAGGCCATCAACAGAATGATTGTACACATTCTGCGCATGTACAATTCAAATCATCCACACACATGGGACGAGAGCCTCCCCTATGTACAACATAGTTATAATCGGGCTCTCCACAGTTCAATCGGCCATAGCCCATTTCAGGTGGGCTTGGGATTCCAGCCATTATGTCCCATTGACGTAGCCATGCCATTTGCAACTGCTCAAGCCAATTCAGCTCATGTCCAGTATGAAGTTGACAAAGCAAGTAGCTTCATCGATCGCATTCAACACATCCGCCAATAGGTTCATGATATATTCGACAGAGCCAATGCCAAGTACAAGCAACGCCATGATCAACACCGGGTGCCACGTAACTTCCAGGTGGTCGACAAAGTATGGCTACATTTGCAGAAGGAGCACCTCACTGGACCCCACCGCAAGCTTTTCCCGCTCCGATACGGGCCGTACACCATCACCAAGGCTATAGGGAACAATGCCTTCGAGCTCAGTATTCCACCATTCCTTGGTCTGCACCTAGTCTTCAATGTGGATCGCCTTCGTCCTTACTTCCCACCTCTACTGGACACCTCGGACATTGCAGAACAACTCACACCAATAGAGTTAAATCCAGACTGCATGGAATAGGCCACCACAGATTGTATCATGGACATACAAATCAAGAACACTCGCCAACAGAAGATCCAACTATATCGGGTTGTCAAAGCTGGCCAACTCCTGCACCAAGGAAAGTGGTTCACCAGGGACTAAGTTCAGCAGAAATTTCCTCATCTCATGGAGGAACTTAACGCAATGGGGACCATTGCCTCCTAAGGGGGGAGGAATGATCCAGGTGGATATTGGTGGTCACCTGCCTATTCCACTTGGGGCTCCACCATTGTCTCTTTCAATTTTTCAGTTTCGGCACAATTTACTATTTTTAGCAGTTTTTCGGGTCCTGAACTTCCAGAGCCGTTTTGAGGCCCTAAACGACGTTTTTTGGGAAAATGGAGAGCAAAATGGGTGCATGGACTGATGTTGTTCATTCCAAATTTGTATTCCTCGGATAGATCTTTCTAACGAGGTATGGTACACATCAAACGAAGATCGTATGCCAAAGTTACGCCCCTGGGAAGTTGAAACACCAATTTACCCAAACGGGGCCCATAGTTTTGGCGCTTCATCTCCTAGGGTTAGGGTTTTGGTTGTTTAGGATTACCCATTGTTTCTAAATAATAAATAGGCCCTCGAGCCTCATTGTAACTCAGTTCAGAGGCCTGTAGCCGCCACATCTCTTCTCAGAGATAACTACCAGTGCCCTAGCTAATTTTATTTCCATTATGTCTATAAGCAAATTTCAGTTCTTTGATATTAATGAAATGAAGTGTTATTTCCTCTACATATCTGTATTTATGGTTATATGTTTATTCTGTTGCGTTCCTGCATAAATCCAGATCAATTTCCTTCAGGTGTCAGGGAATTGTCTCAATAATTGTGTTCCATTCCAATAGAACAATATCCCCTGACCGGTTTCCACACTCAGATATTCTCTCTATATGCTCTTCCCTATTCACCCATTCATTATCAATGGGAGATAAAACCCTCAAATCCTGCAATTAATTATGCAAAGGTAGGATTTGAATATGGCCAGAGCTGTTAGTAGGGGCAAAATAGCTCAAATGGTTCCTCTGTTCCTTGGATTGTTCATATGGGTTCCCAATTTCGCAAGATGCTCTCATTTGCTCTAGTACTTGAGCCATTTCCTCCTTGTAGTCTTGTAAAGAAATATTTTGAGGGCTCAGAGGTGGTGTATGGGATGGTCCAGTTTCATCTAGTAATAAAAAGGTGTTTCGTTGTAGCTATAACCTTTTATATCGTCTACGTTTTCCTGATTCTGCGGTCGAAACATGGGTTCTCTTCCCTCTAACTCCCTTGGGTATGACTATTCTAGGAAGTTCAATTTCTTCTCTGTTAGGGTTTTCTTCAGGGGAAGGTAGGGTAGAATTAACAAAGCTATCCCATGTTAACTGATGTTTATTTAACTCATGAATAATAATACATTTAATCAAGCCATGGTGACTCACAAATGCTTGAGGGTTTTTATCTCTTCTAATCCTAGCATCAGTATCATGCAATATACAATTCAGGAAAAAGGGAAAATTAACTGAAATTTTTCTCTTGAGAATAGCTAACAATCTAAGTTGATGGGACTTTACTACATCCTGGAGTCCTTCACATGTGATATATTTTTCAATGAAGACTGCCAATTCTTGCCAAGGCTACTGCAAGGACGTAGGGTCAATACCTTTTCCTTTTCGTTCTAGTTGTTCACCTGGGTCCTGATACACTGAAACTGCTTCTTGTATGAGGACAGTTTATCATTCCATCTTTCTCCTTCTATTTGAAGTCTGGAAACCTCAGATATGATTTCTTTAGAGACTGGTATGATTCTTCCTTTGACTATGGTATGCCCTTCCCATAGGTTTTGTAAGAAATCAATTATTGTCTCTATATTAAACCCTTATAGTTTGTGTAGATATGAAATCCAGCCAGCTTGTTGGAGAACAATGCGAGCTAATTCTGGGGTTTGAAATATTATGGGTTCATTGTGAAGATAATTTCCACCCATGGCTACTGTGTTTTCGGAACTGGTTCCTTCTCCCTTCTCCATGCATTTCTTTCAATTCTATTAGTTAAAAAAAAATAAACACTACATGTAGCTTTTATAAAATATATTACTAAAAATGTGACTGCATGACATAAATGAAATGATTCTATCATCCAATCAACACATCCAGAGGAGATCGCATGGTTCATTCGAATTCTTATTCATTATGAGTATTTGTACCCCCTCCAATGAGAGAAGTGCGTACATGACCTTGAAGCTCAAGAAAAGAGGAAAGGTGGTAGAAATCATGAATGCACACGAAGTAAAAGTCAAAATTTGTTAATCATTCCAAATGTACATTAGGTGGAAATGACCAAAAATGGAGAAAAGTGGAGTAGAAATCATTATAAAAAAAAATATTTCCTACTTTTACGGAAGAGTATGAGGAAAGCATGACAGGTGACAGATTATGATTGATGCTATCATCACTCAATTCGACATGATAAGATAATTCACTCAGTTTATTATGTGGATAGGTTTTGATAAAGATAACACTTATTCAAGCAGTGCATATATCTTTAGGAATGGATCAATAGGAAATAGGTCATATAAAAGTAATTGGTTGCTGTTAGAAAAATACTCCAACACCACAAGTAGAGCTACTGCTGCCAGCAGGTGTCCATAGCCTCGATGGGGTTGTTATTTTAATCTAGAAATGAGCCATAATCCTCTATTTAAAAGTGGACATTTAGCTTGTTTTATGGAGAGATCACTATGCCGGTGTGGTGGCTAAATAGTCATAGTGCCATTCACGGGTATTTTGACAAAGTGATCAAGCCAGCTAATGATGACACCTCCTATCCTTCAAGCAGTTATAGATGTCGAGAAGGTCACTACCCTAGTGTGTTTCCCATTGTAGGAATGTCACCTGTAAAACCCTCATGATCATGGTAGGCTGGCACATGATGATACCCCCTATTCTATATTCCTTAAAAAAATTTCACATTAAGATATATTTTCTTTTTATTAGAACTGGAGGGAGGATCATTAAATCCTTATGAGTTAGGGATGGCATAACAAGTAAAAATAATGTCAATACAATTGATGCTCTTATTCCTATATCCTCATTCCGAAGAGAATCACCACTTGAAAGTGTAAAAAGATACACTAGCATAAGGCTACGGTAATGAATTATGTAATAATATGTCTAAATAGGAGATATTCAACCATTCATTATACAGATAAACCATGTCAGCTTCTGAAGTAGATATTGCCATCAAAATTTCAAAAGAAAATAATATTAGTAATATCACTACTTTTCTCTTATTTAGGTGCCAATTCCTTTTCTATCAAAATGGTTTTTACGGCAAGGATGTGTAAAGGAAGAGTGGATATTCGAAAGGAAATCATAAAAAGACAAACAAATCTTCTATTTTGAATGAAAAAGAAAAAAAGCATGCAACAAAAGACATTAGTCGTTCAATTAAATTTAATATTAGTTGTTCAATTTAATTGAACAACAACTGTTCAATTTAATTGAACAACAACTGTTCAATTGTTTGAATAGAAAAAGTAAAATCACACTTAAAAAAAAATATTCGTTCACTTGAATTGAATGACAACTGTTCAATTCAATTGAATAGCCACTCTTCAATGGATTGAACAGCACAAATAAAAACACGCTAAAAAGAAACAAACTTTCACTTGAATTGAATGGAAATTGTTCAATTTGATTGAATAGAAACTGTTCAATGGATTGAACAATAGAAATAAAAAAATAAAAACACACTAAAACAATAGTCGCTCAATTGAATTGAACGAAAATTGTTCAATTCAATTCAACTTCAATTGAACAACAACTGTTTAATGGATTAAACGACAAAAATAAAAATATGCTAAAAAAAAAATAGGCATTCACTTCACCTGAATGACAGTTGTTAAATTCGATTGAGAAGCAACTGTTCAATGGATTGAACAACAAAAAAAAAACACACACACACACACTAAAACAATAGTCATTTAATTGAACTGAACGATAGATGTTCAATTAAATTGCACAACAACTGTTCAATGCATTGAACAACAAAAATAAAAATACACTAAAATAACAGTCGTTCAATTGAAGTGAATGACAATTGTTCAATTCAATTGAACAACAATTTTTCAATGGGTTGAACGGGAAAAAAAACAATAAAACACACAAAAGAAAAAGAATGCGGTTGTGAGCATTAAAACAATGAAAAGGAAAAGAAAATGGAATTCTTGTATACAACAATGAAAAGAACTGTAAATTACAGGAAACATATATACACTATTTACAAAAGGAAATAACAATTTTTATGAACTAAAAGTTGTTGGGCCATCATTCCCTACAGTTAAAATTTGGGTAGTGGGGTCGTCACACACTTGCTGGTAGAAAGACTCTTTTTTAAGTAGCTAATGACAGAGGTTCACTTAGTGTC
Organism: Pinus albicaulis; assembly: GCA_034641835.2. NCBI lineage: Eukaryota > Viridiplantae > Streptophyta > Pinopsida > Pinales > Pinaceae > Pinus > Pinus albicaulis. The sequence goes on from CM076577.1 coordinate 1,068,406,458, forward strand.
CATTGACTTGAAAGGTAGAGTCAGATCCATCTATGGTGGTCAAGGTAATGGTACCGTTACTGTTCACTTCTTGAATTTCATATGGCCTGAGCCACCTTATTTGTAACTTACCTAGGAACTCCTGGAATCTAGAGTCATATAGGAGTGCCCAATATCCTTTCTGGAATGTATTATTTTTTATGAGGTTGTCACGCAACTGGCTCATTGTTGTTGAATAATTGTAGTGCATTGTATAGAAAGTAGTTGTGCTTCATCCAATTCATTTTTTTGGTGGAGTCTTCTAACTTGGGTCTCTGTCAAATCGAGCCCCACTTCCTGGTATTTTATAAGAGTATTTATTTCAAATTAAATGGGGAAAATTGGTTCCCTTCCCAATACTATATGGTACGGAGAATATCCGGTGGTGTTTCGCCAAGTTATATGATAATCCCACAAGGCCTCTGGCAGTCTTGAAGCCCAATCCCGACAATATGTTGACACTGTTTTAGTGAGAATTCCCTCAAGGACTTTATTGGTGCTTTCGACCTACCCATTTGCCTGCAAGTGGTAGGGAGAGGTGACTTTATGGGTGACATGGTGTTTCCATAGAGTGGCCTTAATTTTATTTCCCACAAACTGTGCCCCTCCATCAGTTATCACTTCCTTAGGTAATCCATACTATGCAAATAGCTAAAAAATAAAATTGATCACAGACTCTTCTGTAGCTCTTGACAAAGCCACTGTTTCTACCCACTTCGTCACATAGTCTGTGGAAACCAGTATGTAGTCCTTATAATTCGATGGCAATTTTAATGGCCCAAAAAAGTCCAGTGCCCACCATTTGAAATGTTCTACTACCAACTATGAGTGCAATGGCATCTCGTCAGACTGGCAGGGTAGCCCATTCTTTGGCAACTATCGCAGGCTTGGACATATTTCTAAGCATCTTTAAAAATTGTGAGCCAATAGTAGCCCATTTGTAATACCTTGTGCCCCATCCTGTGATTTGCAAAATGGCCGCCACATGGTTCATCACGACAGGCCCTCAAGATGTCATAAATCTCGCCTTCTTGGATGCATCTGCATATATGCATATCAGCTCCTATTTGGAAAATATATCCACCAATCTAGGAGAATATAGCGCTGTGTTGAACAATGAGCTTCCATTCCTTTGTTTTCAAGTGTCTTGGTAGCTTCCCTACTACCAGATAATTTTCTACATAGCGTACCATGGTGATTTTACTGCTATAGCAAACAAATGCTCGTCGGGGAACTGATCATCTACCACTAGTGGGTCATTTGACTTTGGAACTCTAGACAGGAAATATGCAATTATGTTCTCCTTTCCTGGATAGTCCTTAATAGTATAATGAACTCCTGTAAAAGCAACAACCAACAAGTCACTCTTCTGTTTGTAATAGGTTTGTTAGCTAAATATATAATGGCAGAGTGATCAGTATACATGAATACTTTATGGCCATTTTTATAATGTCTAAATTTATTGATAGCATAAATGACAGCCAAGAATCCTTTTTGGTCACTGTATAATTTAATTCAGTAGGAGTGAGATTCTTGTTGATATAATAAATAACGTATGGCTTCTTTTCCTCTTCTTGACCGAGAACCGCTCCTATCGGTGTATTGGATGAATCTGAGGAAATGTGAAATGGAAGCTCCCAATTGGGGCCACATAAGACTGGTGCAGTCGATACCAGTTTCTTCAAATATGAAAAAGCAATATCACATTTTTCAGACCAATGGAATTCAACATTTCTGGTTAATCCATACAAAGTTGCAGCAATTTGTGAAAAAATATTTATAAACCTACAGTAGTACCCTACATATCCAAGGAAACTATGTACCTCTAGCTGAGTACAAGGTGTGGCTAATAAGAGAATTACCTCTATCTTTTCCGGATCTACCTATATTCCAGCCGCAGAGATGTAGTGTCCTAGGATCACTCCTACGGTCATCATCATGTGACACTTTTCGTTTCTCAAGCATAATCTGGTAGCAATGCATCATTCCAATACCTTTTCCAGTGTTTGCACTACCTTATCAAAGTCATCTTCATATGGAGTAATTTCATCCATGTAGATCTCAAGCCCTTCATTTATTAAACCAAAAAAAAAAATTTGTTGAGTATGGCCCTCTGAAAAGTTTTTGGGGCATTGCATAGACTAAATGAAAATACCCTATAGGAGAATGTACCCCAGGGGTAGGTAAAGGTCATTTTATCTTCATCTTTAGGGGCTATCTGGATTTGATTGTAACCATTGAAACCATCAAGAAAAGAGAAGAACCGCTTTCCTGCCAATGTATCAAGGTCCTAATGAATAAAGGGGAGGGGGAAGTGGTATTTCTGTCTGACTTTATTCAATTCTCTGAAATCCACATAGATTCCCTACTTACCATTCCTTTTAGGAACGACTAGTAAAGGAGAGACACATTTTTTGTCTGAAATAGGATAAATAAATTTTACATCTAGCAACTTTTGTAATTCATCTTTTACAATGTCTTGAAGATGTTGGTTTAACCTTCACTGAGGCTGCTGAATATGGCGAGCAACCTTTTCTATATAAATGTGATGTGTGCACAGTTGAGGATATATACCCTTCATGTCTGGGTAGTCCCAAGCAAAGGCTCCCTTATATTTTTGTGAAATTTTAACGAGCTTTTGTTGCTGGTCACCATCGAGACTCTTGTTGATATTTAAACTTTTCCTGGCTCAATTTCAATTGGCATGCTATTGCAAATAGAATTCGTGGGTATGCGCCCATCATCAATGTCTACTAAGGGTTCCTCTTCTGCTTCGTTATCAAGAACTACTTTTAACGTTTGGCACTTTAAATTTTTTGAAGTAGGTGGTTGGTCTATAAAGTTATTGATTTCAGTTTGATCTTTGAATTCAAGTGCTTCAAATATTGTCAATGGTGAACGAATGTTTTGTTCTGAGTATGTATCTGTTTTTTTGTGAGTATTTAAAGTGGGAAGACTTGGTTTAACAGAGGGGTATATAGAAATGTTCTTTATGGAATCTCTTCTCGCAATGGTCATGTTGCCTATTCGACAGCCTATGTAAGCATCACCCATCGCTAACCAAGGTTGTCCCAATATGAAGGGATGTCCATCTAACCTACTTTTTGGTTTAATAACTAAAATGTTTGTCAAGTATTCCCATGAGTCTACAGAAACAAGGATGTCCTGTAATGTAACTTTTGGTTTAATAACAGATATGTCAACAAGTTCCAACAAGGTAGATGTGGGTTCCAAGGTTGTTATACTCAATGTCTCACAATTTTATGTGGTTAAGATGTTAATGGCTGCCCCCAAATCAACTAATGTATTTTAAAGGAGTGGCCATAGATATGTACTGTGACTATGGGATTTCCTAGATCCTCATATTTTATTAGTGTCTCTTTACTCGAGAGTAAGTCTGTGTTAAGTCCCTATATTAATAGTGTAGCCCCTTATTATGTTAGTGTAGCCCCCCTTATTGTTATTATTGTACCCCTGTAACCCCCATATTGTTATTATTGTGCCCTTAAATTATTATTGTTAGGTCGGCTAGGATTACATTGTGGCCCACTAGGATTACATTATGGCCCCATGGACTCCTATATATAGAAAGGAGGATTTGTAAATTGTATCATCCAAGAATTGTTCATTCATGTAATGTATTGGAGGTTTCCCCCTCGAAGTGGCTTATTTCTAAGGCGTTGATATCTCTTTTCTTCTCTTTTTGGAGTTGGTTACACAACATTTGGTATCAGAGGCTTGGGATTCTAGGGTTTCGCTGCTCCAAACAGGTCATCGTGGAATTTTCGCTATAACTTTTTCTCTACGAAGTTTCAAAAGCTGAAATTCTTAGGGTGCGAAGCTGAAATCCTGAGGAAGATTTTCTAAAAATTTCAGAGCTTGATTCACAACATTTTCGGAGATATCATCTGTGGAAGTTAGGCCTTTTTTCAAGCTCCTAAACAGGTCATCGTGGAATTTTCGCTATAAAACTTTTTCTACAAAGGTTCAAAATCTAAAATTCATATGGTGTGAAGCTGGAATCCTTAGGAAATTCATCAAAAAATTTCAGAGCTTGGTTCGCAATCTACTTGGAGATATGATCTGTGGAAGGTAGTGCTTTTTCAGGCTCCTGAATTTCATCTCAAGGAGGTGATCGTGGGAAAATTTCAATAACTCTCTCTCTGGAGATTGGATTGGAGTTCCGTCAAAATTGGTCACAAGTACACGGCCTGTAGTTTCTTGGATATCAATTTTAGAGACAAAGAACAAAACAGTGACACGTGGCAATTCGTACAAGTTCGCTCTACCGAACCAGTCCAAAATTAGGTCATTGTGGGAGATTGGACACAAATTTGTCTTGGAGAATCCAAATCAGGTCAGACCTATGGAATTTGAAAGAAGCTTCAGAGGGCTACTATAGGGTGGAATTTTAGATATCGAAGATTTTCAATTACAGATATAATTCAATTTCAATATAGAGCTCCTAAAAGCTAGAAAAAGGTGTGTATCCGGTTTTTAAAATTGCATAACGTTTGTTTGAAAAAGCAATTGAAGCGATTCCAAAGGCATATTTTAGAATTTTTATCAGTATTTGGGTTCTATAATGGCTCCAAAAGATAATTTCATAGCCATTAAGCCCTCAAAAAGCTATACTATGACCCATGAAGAGGAAGTATTGCAGTATGAGATATCCAAATTATGGTACCAAGTGCAACAAGTTTCAATCTTACGAAGAGCAATTGAAGATGAAATAGATGGTTTAAAAGCAGAAATGGAGGCTAAGTTGGATGGTTTGAAGGATCAAATAATATCAAATGTGGATGATAAATTAGTGGAAGATCACATCGAGCATCAACAACAAGTTCTCCAACTCTCAAAGGATAACCCAACTTTGGTGCAGAATCTAATGAAACAACAGGAAGATCAACATCACATCGAAAGAAGTTATGAAGCAGTCATAGAAACAAGAACTCGACAAGTACGATCAATTTCGGAGTATCTCAGCAAGTGGAAGAACTTTCCTGTAAAATATTTCACATGGGAGGATGAGAATTTTATACAGAAGCATCAAGAAATAATCAAGCGTTGAGGACAACACTTGTTTGAAGGAGAAGGGCATGTTAAGTCCCTATATTAATAGTGTAGCCCCTTATTATGTTAGTGTAGCCCCCCTTATTGTTATTATTGTACCCCTGTAACCCCCATATTGTTATTATTGTGCCCTTACATTATTATTGTTAGGTCGGCTAGGATTACATTGTGGCCACTAGGATTACATTATGGCCCCATGGACTCCTATATATAGAAAGGAGGTTTTGTAAATTGTATCATCCAAGAATTGTTCATTCATGTAATGTATTGGAGGTTGCCCCCTCGAAGTGGCTCATTTCTAAGGCGTGAATATCTCTTTTCTTCTCTCTTTGGAGCTGGTTACACAACATTTGGTATCAGAGCATTGGGATTCTAGGGTTTCGCTGCTCCAAACAGGTCATCGTGGCATTTTCGCTATAACTTTTTTTCTACGAAGTTTCAGAAGCTGAAATTTTTAGGGTGCGAAGCCAAAATCCTGAGGAAGCTTGTCTGAAAATTTCAGAGCTTGGTTCGCAATAATTTCGGAGATATGATCTGTGGAAGTCAGGTATTTTTTCAGGCTCTTAAACAGGTCATCGTGGCATTTTCGCTATAAAAACCTGTTTCTACGAGGTTCAGAATCTGGGAATTCATATGGTGTGAAGTGGAAATGCAGAAATGTCTTCAAAAATTTCAGAGCTTGGTTCGCAATATTCTTGGAGATAGTCTGTGGAATGTAGTGCTATTTGGGCTCTGAATTTCATCTCAAAGAGGTGATTGTGGAAAACGTTCAATAACTCTCTCTGGGCATCAGATTGGAGTGCCGTAAAAAGTGGTTGCAATTACATAGACTGTAGTTTCTTGGATATCAATTTCATATACAAGGGACAAAACAGTGACACGTGGCAAGTCGTACAAGTTCGCTCTACTGAACTAGTCCATAATTAGGTCATTGTGAGAGATTGGACACAACTTTGTCTTGGAGAATACAAATCAGGTCAGACCTGTGGCATTCAAAATAGAATTCAGAGGGCTACTTCAATGCTAAATTTCAGATATAGAAGAGCTGCAATCACAGAGATAATACAATTTCAATATTGAGCTCCTCAAAAGCAAGTAAAAGGTGTGTATTTTTGTATTTGTTTCGAATTGCATAAGTCTTGTTTGAAAGAATCAAAGTTGGATCGGTGCAAGGGCCTATTGTAGAATACATATCAATATTGGATTCTAAAATGGCCCCTAAATTCAACATCCATTAATCCTTTAAGCTATACTATGACGCATGAAGAGGAAGAATTGCGGTATGAGATATCAAAATTACGGTACCAAGTGCAACAAATTTCGATCTTACGAAGAGCAACCGAAGATGACATAGATGGTTTAAAAGCAGAAATGGAGGCTAAGTTGGATGGTTTGAAGGATAAAATAATATCAAATATGGATGATAAATTAGTGGAAGATCACATCGAGCATCAACAACAAGTTCTCCAACTCTCAAAGGATAACCCAACCTTGGTGCAGAATCTAATGAAACAACAGGAAGATCAACATGACATCGAAAGAAGTTATGAAGTAGTCATAGAAACAAGAACTCGACAAGTACGATCAATTTCAGAGTATCTCGGCAAGTGGAAGAACTTTCCTGTATAAGATTTCACATGGGAGGATGAGAATTTTATACAGAAGCATCAAGAAATAATCAAGCGTTGAGGACAACACTTGTTTGAAGGAGAGGGGCATGTTAAGTCCCTATATTAATAGTGTAGCCCCTTATTATGTTAGTGTAGGCCCCCTTATTGTTATTATTGTACCCATGTAACCCCCATATTGTTATTATTGTGCCCTTAAATTATTATTGTTAGGTCGGCTAGGATTACATTGTGGCCCACTAGGATTACATTATGGCCCCATGGACTCCTATATATAGAAAGGAGGTTTTGTAAAATGTATCATCCAAGAATTGTTCATTTATGTAATGTATTGGAGGTTGCCCCCTCGAAGTGGCTTATTTCTAAGGCGTTCATATCTCTTTTCTTCTATTTTTGGAGCTGGTTACACAACAGTCTGATAGTGCTCCCACTACATGAATAGTTGTCAAAGTTTTTTCTTTCCTCACATTTATTTTTACACACAATTATTTAATTGTTTTGGCATAGATATGGATGTATTGTATATCCTGTAGGAGAGGAATTTTAATGCAAAGATTTTTTAATTCCCCTAGGAAATAAAAAACTGAATAGACCACTGGTTTAGGTATTGTTAATCCCTCAGGGAATGGGGGATAGGAAATAATAATGTTTTAAGGACCTTTTTGGTCCACTCTGTCCCTCCCTTGCTCTATCTCTATTTCCATCACAGTCAATTGTTTAGGTATTGTTGGAATTTCAGACTCAAGTTTTGGTAGGGCAATATCTTCTTTAGGTGAAATAACACACCCTGATCTTAGCCTAAGTTCATTGCATTCCTTCTGTTCAGTTTCAGAGTCTGGGTTCTCAGCAATCTAGATTAGTTGAACCAGTCTGTTATTAGGATTAAGATATGGTTGAGCTGGAAGTTGAGGGCGTATAATAGGCTGAGAATTTTTTTGGACTGGGTATGGAGCTGGTAACGTGGGTTTAGTTTTAGCCCATGTTCCCATAGGTAAATTGGTCATTCCCAGGGGTCTTGTCTAGTTTTGAGACCAATTCATGTCCAATGAAGTGGAGGCAGGCCACTTGGACTGATATGGATTGTTTTGCCAGTATGGAGACAAAGGAAAACTTGGCCAACTATTACATGATGAGGATTGTGTTGGCCAAGGAGGCATGGAAATTATTTGGATGGCCAGAGAGAAAAAGGTGATTGGCTTTGCCATGCTATTCCAGAGTTTTGTTGATTAAATTATGGAGAAGAAAAGAACCGACACAAGTCTTGTGACATACTTTTTCGTGCTTGCCACTGTCCACGTTGATTCATTAGATACATAGGCTTTGTTTCTTCTTATTCCTCTTTAAAAACCTCTTTAATCATGGAAGTGAAGGGAAATTCTCAATGGTGTGGTCATTGGTACAAATAGCACATGTTTGGACCATGTCTAATGGACACTCCCGCCGGTTGTCCTCATCCAACATCGTGGGAAAAAAATAGCCAATTTCTGTTTTGCTAAAGCTTGCTTCTTCTTAGCTTGCAGAACATCTAGCTACATTGTGAGGGTGCCTAAGATATCAGTTTTAAAATCTTCTAAGAGATTACCGAATTCTACTATGGTCAAGCTGCCACCTAACTGTTTGTAATTCCTCGTAACTGAATCCCGTCCGGTTGGTTTACTCCGCATGCTACCTCGAGAGCACTTGATACACAATGCAATAATGTCATCACAATTTTCTTGATAGATGTCCTCTTTTCCCGTTATATTAAGTGTTTGTACCCATTCTTCTTTCATTCCTTTAATCATTGTTGCTTTCAAGATATCTTTAGACAATGTAGTATATGGAGATATTTGCAAATTATACTGATATCGTTCAACATATTCTTCTAATGTCTCATTGTCTTCTGCCGACATGTTAAAGATTTTGTCTTTTAGTTCTCGAGTCCGGCAATAATCTTGATATTTAATAAGAAAAGAGTTTTTCATATGATCCCAACTATTAATAGATACTCAACCGAGTTCCATAAACTAGTGTAGCACTGCCCCCTTCAATGTAGAGGGGAATAGTCAATTTTTTAGGGTCAGTGGCGTAGTCATATCCCCTATACAAAAAAAATAAAAATAAAAATGCATCTGGATCTTCCAAGGTCAGCCCATGGAAGGTGGGGATGTTTTGTAATGGAATAGATTTCATAGGGTAATTTGCAGTCGGATAAAAAATGTGATACTCCAATGTTGATGTCTATCTCTGGGGTTGATTGTGCACCATCTGATCAAAGATGTGCCAATAACCTTCAGGGATTTCCTGGTCTGGGAAGAAATTTTGAGTGGAATTAGGGGGCATATTTGGAGGCATTGCAGCACTTCCTTGATCTGGAATATTGGGTGTCTCTGCCTCAACCACTATCTTAGTAGATCCAGGTTCTAGAGTTTTTACCTGTACTTCACTACTCATTTCTCCCTCTCCTTCTTGAAAATTGCAATAACTTCCCTCTCGTGAAGAGTTGGGACTTAAGTGCTCTATATTCTGAAAGCTCCGTTAAGACCCTTCAATTTTTCTATGAATCTCGACGTGGGCTATAGATGGTGAGGTTGTTGCAAGAAGGATTATAGTATGACTCTTTCTAGGAATGGTTCTGGGTCCTAGGGATGCTTGGGATTCAAATTTCTTAATTATTACGTCTATATATATGGTTCTGCCAAGGGCCACCAACCCCTTGGGTTTTGCGGATTTAGGTGGGGGGTTTTGATCTAATTCTATCTTTTTCTTCCTAGTCATTAAGAAAAAGCACCTATCCTATTAACTTCTGCACAATTTCTGAGAAGTTGGCTAGAGAGAAAGCGTTTTGCTTGCTAGTATGCATGTTCTTACCTCTCGTTTTCAATACCCAATTCTTTCACACAAAAAAGGAGAAAGTGAAGAGACATCACTCATATACACTCTCCCAGGAAACAACGGCAAAATGTTGAGTCAAGAAGGTGATTGTTAAAGGTAACCTTAATGTTTCACATTAATCATCAACTGAGGGCAAGTCCTTTTATTTCAAGAGTACAAGCAAAATATGTGCGAGTGAAGTGAGAGGTTAACTGCTCTAAATCGTTGTAAGAAATGTTATCTAATTCTTGAAGTTCAATCAAATCAACTCAAAAGTAAACTATGAAATACTTCAAATCAATCAAGGGAATAAACTCTTGTTCTAAGCTTATGCATAAATAACCACTCAATACTGGAATAAAGAATACTCTGCAATTGAATAACAAGCTTTAATGAATTGAAAAAATACCTTAATGAATTGAAAACAATACTACTGAATTGAACGAAAATAAATTATTTAACATTTTGCAATGGAATTCTCAATAACTCAACTAATAGCATCATTTGGAATTAAACATCAAATCAAACATTCATACTTATGATGGAAAGACTTAAGAAATAATCGTATGCAGAATCGAACAGTAAATACTTAAGCACGTTGAAACTAGTCTAATGAATGTAGAAGCATCACTTCATGATAAAAAAACATTAATGATAAATTCAATCTATTAAAAAGGGAATTTTAACACATCACACCTGCGATTAATGAATTGAATGATAATGTTATAAAACACAAAGGATAGCTAAAAATGCAAGGCTTGTAAATAAACGTATAACACAGAATAGCACGAGAACTCCACAGACCTGGCCCGAAGCCTCTAGAAGTGTTCTACCAAGAGATACTCAGAAGTTGTTTAAAATGAAAAAGCTAATTCTTTAATTAACCAGTGGAGCAATATATCACCACGAGTTAGACGATTCTATCCGAATAAGTTTATTACAGGAAAGTTATAATACATGAAAAACCTCCCTGTCTCTTTCACCTACAGCCGTTTATAACTTAAAGGAAAAAAAGAACAGAGTAACGAATCCTCAGGGTCAGGAGATCATGAAGCTTTGTAACTATCAACCGAATACTTCGAGAATAGGCGTGCTTCTACATCTTCTTCTGATTCGTAGGAACCGACGTGATTCCGTTTACTTTTCATCTCTCCTGTTATTTGGTCATTCTAGTCAGTAGTTTGGTTGTTTCGATTCCCTATCAATAAAGACAAAAATACTCAAATTTCATACTATTAAACATACCTTTTATCAATAATTCATTCTACCCTACTTTTACATTATTCTCCTTTAATTTATTACTAAGATGAAGGAAAACATATAAAAGTTAATGACAAATCATGCTAAAAATAGGGGTAAAATGTACCTTTTCCTCAACCGAACAACCACACTCACAATCCTCCGAAGCTTCATCAAAAAAGGCTACAGGGGAACACATTCCAATATCATGCCTAATGCAGGTTCTCTAAGGTGGCTTGGGGCACCAAGGGCCAATTTCTGAAAAGAAAGCATGAATTCTAATGTGTGTAAGTCTCACGTCTCGAACTCACTCTTGAAAAACACAAGCATTTTTATTCCTCCAAATGCCCTTGAGGATATATAGGGGAAGTGAACAATACACCTACAAATACTCAAATGAGAAAGATAGGAAATCTCCAATTGAGGATTTGAACACCGATGAACTCAGGTTAAAGTAAATGGAGACCTTCGTCCATACCTCAATAGAAAAAGGACAAACCAGACAACAGTGTAACATATCCTCCTCGCCCATCCCTCACATCAGGAAAATGTCAGGTCCCTACAATCCTCTTTTAGAGAGGTTCTCCTAAGTTAAAATTGTGTTCATGTATACCAACCATGCAAATCATTTCAATTTGAGGGGAGCCTCCCAACTCCACATCTTAGACAACCATAGAGACTGGGAAAAGGAACCTTGCTTGAGAGAAATGTAAGAATACAGAGCTTTGACCGAGATGCTTCCATTAACCTCCTTACCGTGCCATGCAAGATTATCCAATCTATTAGTCAATAGAACCCTTTCTTGACATAGATTGAACCTATAGTATTCCCATTCCACCTCCAGATAAAATGGAAAGTGAAGGTCCATGGAACTAGGCCATGAAGGAGAGAAAAAGGAAGTAATGCGTGAGGAACAGTATGTGTCAGACTTAATATACCACATTCATGGAAAAAATATAATGCTTGCTCCAAAAAGAGATGAACCTCGGTCATACCGTTTATTGTTTCAAGGCCAATGGCCACCCTATCTCCCCGGTCAACTTCCCTCTTTAAATTAACACCTACGTGAGTATCTCTCATGTCAACTGCCCACTTTAAATTAACACATATCCGACTTCCCACTTCATCAAATTGCACGAAATGAAACTTGGTTTTTTCGAGAGCAGTGTATCTTTTGACTATTTACACTGTCCTTATAGAAAGTCACCTTAGTTTAGTTTAATTGCTTTTGAAAAGGTAAGACAATTTACACTGTCCTTATAGAAAGTCACCTTAGTTTAGTTTAATTTCTTTTGAAAAGGTAAGACAGCAAAAAAAACTGAGAAGTTTCAGACCGCAGTTGCCGAGGCAACATTGAAATATTGAACTGTGTTTAATGTGCAGCTTTCTTCTCTCTTTTTTTTTTCGTTTTTTTCGGTTCATTCCTCAACTTAGAAGTTCAGGCCGCAGCCCCCATGGTATAAACATAATTTCTCTTCTTTTTTTCTTTATTGGGTTTATTTTTTCTAAAATGTGAATAAGAACGAGTATCTTAGTCTCAATTTATTAAATTGTTTTTAAATGGTTTAATTGGATAAAATGGATGCTCCTAAATTTTCAAGACACTGTTTACAGATTGAAAGTGTAATATAAAGAAGTAATACAGTAATTTCATCACAAGACTCCTGAGTATCGAAATCCTGGATCTTCTATAGGTTTTTGGTGCGGCGGGTAATCTCGCGGTGGACTTCACGGGCGAAGGCGTCGTATTCGTGGAAGTTGATGCCGACGTTGTTCTCCAGGATTCCCAGTTGGGACGATCTGGTGCACGACTTGCCCGACTCACAAGCTATTACGAATTCTCCTCTCTCCTCATTCAGGTTAATTATTACGCCGATAGGGAGAGAAAAAGGAAGTAAATGCGTGAGGAACAATATGTGTCAGACTTAATATACCACATTCATGGAAAAACTATAATGCTTGCTCCAAAAAGAGATGAACCTCGGTCATACCGTTTATTGTTTCAAGGCCAATGGCCACCCTATCTCCCCGGTCAACTTCCCTCTTTAAATTAACACATACGTGAGTATCTCTCATGTCAACTGCCCACTTTAAATTAACACATATCCGACTTCCCACTTCATCAAATTGCACGAAATGAAACTTGGTTTTTTCGAGAGCAGTGTATCTTTTGACTATTTACACTGTCCTTATAGAAAGTCACCTTAGTTTAGTTTAATTGCTTTTGAAAAGGTAAGACAATTTACACTGTCCTTATAGAAAGTCACCTTAGTTTAGTTTAATTGCTTTTGAAAAGGTAAGACAGCAAAAAAAATATCTTTTGACTATTTACACTGTCCTTATAGAAAGTCACCTTAGTTTAGGTTAATTGCTTTTGAAAAGGTAAGACAATTTACACTGCCCTTATAGAAAGTCACCTTAGTTTAGTTTAATTGCTTTTGAAAAGGTAAGACAGCAAAAAAAACTGAGAAGTTTCAGACCGCAGTTGCCGTGGCAACATTGAAATATTGAACTGTGTTTAATGTGTAGCTTTCTTCTCTCTTTTTTTTTTGTTTTTTTCGGTTCATTCCTCAACTTAGAAGTTCAGGCCGCAGCCCCCATGGTATAAACATAATTTCTCTTATTTTTTTCTTTATTGGGTTTATTTTTTCTAAAATGTGAATAAAAACGAGTATCTTAGTCTCAATTTATTAAATTGTTTTTAAATGGTTTAATTGGATAAAATGGATGCTCCTAAATTTTCAAGACACTGTTTACAGATTGAAAGTGTAATATAAAGAAGTAATACAGTAATTTCATCACAAGACCCCTGAGTATCGAAATCCTGCATCTTCTATAGGTTTTTGGTGCGGCGGGTAATCTCGCGGTGGACTTCACGGGCGAAGGCGTCGTATTCGTGGAAGCTGATGCCGACGTTGTTCTCCAGGAAGGAGCATGTTTTGTGATTAGGTCAATTAATTTTTTTGATCTGATGGTCAGGATTGGAAGATGCCAGTATATTCTGGTCGTCGCCACTAAATCGATGGATCAAATCTACCCCACTAACTTCCTTGCATATCTAAATCAGGTGTTTAAACCGTACTTAAATCAATTTTTTGCAAATCTGGATTAAAAATTTACTGTGCCATTTGCTGACCGCCACCTATCAAATTAAGAAATCCTCCCATCCCATAACCACCACGTTGATGGGCCGCACGTTGGTCATTACAAGACTGTTTGTCTCTTCGTAGACATGTGGCGATGGAAATGGATATGGGGAATTTAACAGTCGCCACCTATAAAACGTGCGCCCGCCCCCTATTATAAACCATTCGTCAAATGTTGAATGTGGCCACGTACACCGTTGTATCATGCAACGCATGGAACCAGGAACCTGAAGTTTTATATTAAGTACTGAAATTTGGATTATCAACGTATTAATGTGAAATAAGCACACATGTCTCTAAATGAGTACAGTTTACAAACTATCATTAATTTTGTAACATTTTAATGGTTTGAATATTATTTATATGATAGGTACAATATTATATTTTTAAACTGATAAATGATATATTATTTAAATTTTCATTTATTTTAATGGTTTATAACATATTTTTATTATCAACTTGTAATTTAATAATTAATTTGAAACATCACCCTACAGCAAAATCTAAGTTCAGATTCCAATCAATGTAATTCTCTTGGAATCAAAATCTTTTACCCAGTAATTTTATTTTCACAAGGTAATTACAGTTACCTTCATTCTCGTTCTGGTTTAATTTTAACGTGCATCATGCCTTATGGAACCTGTGGTCGCAAACAGCACACGGTCCGGTAATTACACCTGTAAGTGAAACAAATTTATTTTAAGATGTAAAGAAATAATTACACATGTCCCTCGTACCCAATTACTTCAATATATATCACTATTTATCAACTGTATAGACGTTTCCAATTAACCAGCCAATTGTTTATACCAATATAAATGGTCTAAATGCGGCTCATTAAAATATTATGAATCTCTCTTCCACCAGCTACCAGCAATATAAAAATTTATAATTCAATAATTAACTATCAAATGATTAATTTATTAAATTGTAAAATTTTTAAAAAACCATAATTATTAGATATTCTCCCGAGCCTATATATTAACTCTCCAATGAAAACGTAGCATAGAATTTATTCATGGATAATGTATCGAATGTTGGAGATTTTGCATGGATAATTTGTATCGAACGTTGGAGGTATTGCATGGATGATCTATTGAATGCTGGATAATGGACAATTTGTATTAACATTGGAGGTATCAATATTTACACCATATAAAATAGTATCGAACGCTAATAACAAATAGTATCAAATGCTGCATATAATTTATTCATGGAGAATGCGATTGCATGGAGTTGCCATAATGTATCATGATAATGTATCAAATGTTGCATACAATTTGTATAATGATGGAGGTATCAATATTTACACCATATTGAATAATTATTATTCCACTACCAGGTTTTCATTATCGGCGTAATTAATACCCTTCATCTGCTACCCCACTTGGACGCTGATTCGATTCTTTTGGTATGGTGGTGGGCGAGTGGGACGAGAAGCAGATCGACCTCATGCACTGTCATGACGATTATGCTGCCCACTTCCCTGTGCTTCAGTTCGCCACTCTGCTCTTGTGCGTTAGTCAATAAAAGGCCATCGTTGATGCGTTACTGTCTGTTGTTTTTTTTTTACAGAGTATTGTGGGGCGCAGGCTGAGAACAGGAAGAACTCCAGCTCGGCTCCGACTGTGTGCAAGTGATTACTAGAGGTATTTCCTCTTGATTTAATTTAATATTAATCTGAATGCTGTCTGTGTGTCTGTGTGCGATATCAAAACCAAATCTTGGAAACGTTTTTCATTTTGCTAGAAGACTTTCATTTTTACATGACCGCTCCGAACTCGAATCATCTGGTTTTAATTTCAGTTTTCCACAATATGCCTTTCTATTTCATAACACTTTTAGTACACACAATTTTCTAATCTTTCTGGCCGATTAATTTCCTAGACCAGGGTTATGATTACAAGTTTTAACAAGTTGAAGTTGACGGCTCAATTCTAATGCACATGGGAACCCCCCCGACCAGTGGCAAGGGTTTTTTCCTCACCCATCGAACTATGGTTGTAGGCACACTCATGAATTCATTCTCTTCGATCTCCCTTTTGGTTGGATAACTAACTAGAGGTTGCTTGACCAATTCTGGGAACCCTAATGCAGCTAGAAGACTTGCAAAATCTTTGTAGTATCTTCATGTAGGTATTTCCTTTCGGAACCCTAACCGTTCGAATCTCCCATTTATTCAATATATACTTGTTTGATTTGGCCATGACAGGTTTGCACCCTATCGACCTTGGCTAGATTACTTTTCTGCTCTTCATTGTTCCACTTCCAAGTCACATTTGTATTACGCCCATGAACTGGAATACTGATTAAGTTCTCAACAGAAAGAGACTCTCGGCCATCGACCTACCCTGAGATATCATTTTGTATGGTGTTGTTCAGTTATTTAACATACTCATACAGTTAGTTATGGCTTGTCAAACTCCATGGAAGTACATTCGTAACTAACTATAATTATTTTTGATAAATATAATAAGGGTCTGAGTTTTATAATTGTTGTTAAAATATAAAGATCTGTCATTTATTATGAGTCATTCCATTTAGCACAATGGTTAATGCAAACTGTTTAGTTGATGTATGATTGTTGTCATTTTTCCAATCATTGATTGACAATGCAAAGAAAAAAATTGAAAAAAAATTTGTCAACCAGAAAAATAAACCCGAAAAAAAAATTTCAATCCTCAAATTAGCATTTATGAAATTAATACATTGAATTAATTGAAATAATAAATAATTTGGTTAATTGAAATAATAAATAATTTAGGTACTTTACGCCTGTTTATTTTAAAATCAGTAATCGATATGTTATGGACTTGAGTTTGGTTACAGTACGTTGATGCTTCATCGCTAACATCATCCCTAAATCATTATAGAAAGGAAAAAGAAGAAACGAATATTTGATGAATTTGCATTAGGCATACAGATATGGAACGGAACATTTATATTAAAAAAATTATTTGTAAGTATTCGAGGCCGATTTGGTCCCATGTAACAGTCTCGTGCTAAACTACAGTTTCAAATATTATTGAGCTCCTGATAGGCGTAACCCCCTGTCGGAAGGAGCATGTTTTGTGATTAGGTTAATTAAGTTTTTTGATCTGATGGTCAGGATTGGAAGATGCTAGTATAGTCTGGTCGTCGCCACTAAATCGATGGATCAAATCTACCCCACTAACTTCCTTGCATATCTAAATCAGGTGTTTAAAGCGTACTTAAATTAATTTTTTACAAATCTGGATTAAAAATTCACTGTGCCATTTGCTGACCGCCACCTATCAAATTAAGAAATCCTCCCATCCCATAACCACCACGTTGATGGGCCGCACGTTGGTCATTACAAGACTGTTTGTCTCTTCGTAGACATGTGGCGATGGAAATGGATATGGGGAATTTAATAGTCGCCACCTATAAAACGTGCGCCCGCCGCCTATTATAAACCATTCGTCAAATGTTGAATGTGGCCACATACGCCGTTGTATCATGCGACGCATGGAACCAGGTACCTGAAGTTTTATATTAAGTACTGAAATTTGGATTATCAACGTGTTAATGTGAAATAAGCACACATGTCTCTAAATGAGTACAGTTTACAAACTATCATTAATTTTGTAACATTTTAATGATTTGAATATTATTTATATGATAGGTACAATATTATATTTTTAAACTGATAAATGATATATTATTTGGATTATCAACGTATTAATGTGAAATAAGCACACATGTCTCTAAATGAGTACAGTTTACAAACTATCATTAATTTTGTACAATTTTAATGGTTTGAATATTATTTATATGATAGGTACAATATTATATTTTTAAACTGATAAATTATATATTATTTAAATTTTCATTTATTTTAATGGTTTATAACATATTTTTATTATCAAATTGTAATTTAATAATTAATTTGAAACATCACCCTACAGAAAAATCTAAGTTCAGATTCCAATCAATGTAATTCTCCTGGAATCAAAATCTTTTACCCAGTAATTTTATTTTCACAAGGTAATTACAGTTACCTTCATTCTCGTTCTGGTTTAATTTTAACGTGCATCATACCTTATGGAACCTGTGGTCGCAAACAGCACACGGTCCGGTAATTACACCTGTAAGTGAAATAAATTTATTTTAAGATGTAAAGAAATAATTACACATGTCCCTCATACCCAATTACTTCAATATATATTACTATTTATCAACTCTATAGACGTTTCTAATTAACCAGCCAATTGTTTATACCAATATAAATGGTCTAAATGCGGCTCATTAAAATATTATGAATCTCTCTTCCACCAGCTACGAGCAATATAAAAATTTATAATTCAATAATTAACTATCAAATGATTAATTTATTAAATTGTAAAATTTTTAAAAACCATAATTATTAGATATTATCCCAAGCCTATATATTAACTCTCCAATGAAAACGTAGCATATAATTTATTCATGGATAATGTATCAAATGTTGGAGATTTTGCATGGATAATTTGTATCGAACGTTGGAGGTATTGCATGGATGATCTATTGAATGCTAGATAATGGACAATTTGTATTAACATTGGAGGTATCAATATTTACACCATATAAAATAGTATCGAATGCTAATAAAAAATAGTATCAAATGCTGCATATAATTTATTCATGGAGAATGCGATTGCATGGAGTCGCCATAATGTATCAGGATAATGTATCAAATGTTGCATACAATTTGTATAACGATGGAGGTATCAATATTTACACCATATTGAATAATTATTATTCCACTACCAGGTTTTCATTATCGGTGTAATTAATACCCTTCATCCGCTACCCCATTTGGATGCTGATCCGATTCTTTTGGTATGGTGGCGGGCGAGTGGGACGAGAAGCGGATCGACCTCATGCACTGTCATGACGATTATGCTGCCCACTTCCCTGTGCTTTAGTTCGCCACTCTGCTCTTGTGCGTTAGTCAATAAAAGGCCAGCGTTGATGCGTTACTGTCTATTGTTTTTTTTTTAAGAGTATTGTGGGGCGCAGGCTGCGAACAGGAAGAAGTCGAGCTCGGCTCCGACTGTGTGCAAGCGATTACTAGAGGTATTTCCTCTTGATTTACTTTAATATTAATCTGAATGTTGTCTGTGTGTCTGTGTGCGATATCAAAACCAAATCTTGGCAACGTTTTTCATTTTGCTCGAAGAATTTCATTTTTACATGACCGCTCTGAACTCTAATCATCTGGTTTTAATTTCAGTTTTCCACAATATGCCTTTCTATTTCATAACACTTTTAGTACATACAATTTTCTCATCTTTCTGGCCGATTAATTTCCTAGACCAAGGTTATGATTACAAGTTTTGCCAAAGCCACGGCTCATTTCTAATGCACATGGGAACCCCCCCTCACCAGTGGCAAGGGTTTTTTCCTCACCCATCGAACTATGGTTGTAGGCACGCTCATGAATTCATTCTCTTCGATCTCCCTTTTGGTTGGATAACTAACTAAAGGTTGCTTGACTAATTCTGGGAACCCTAATGCAGCTAGAAGACTTGCAAAATCTTTGCAGTATCTTCATGTAGGTATTTCCTTTCGGAACCCTAACCGTTCGAATCTCGCATTTATTCAATATATACTTGTTTGATTTGGCCATGACAGGTTTGCACCCTATCGACCTTGGCTAGATTACTTTTCTGCTCTTCATTGTTCCACTTCCAAGTCACATTTGTAGTACGCCCATGAACTGGAATACTGATTAAGTTCTCAACAAAAAAAGACTCTCGGCCATCGACCTACCCTGAGATATCATTTTGTATGGTGTTGTTCAGTTATTTAACATACTCATACAGTTAGTTATGGCTTGTCAAACTCCATGGAAGTACATTCGTAACTAACTATAATTATGTTTGATAACCATAATAAGGGTCTGAGTTTTATAATTGTTGTTAAACTATAAAGATCTGTCATTTATTATGAGTCATTCCATTTAGCACAGTGGTTAATGCAAACTGTTTATTTGATGTATGATTGTTGTCATTTTTCCAATCATTGATTGACAATGCAAAGAAAAAAATTGAAAAAAAATTTGTCAACCAAAAAAATAAACCCGAAAAAAAAATTTCAATCCTCAAATTAGCATTTATGAAATTAATACATTGAATTAATTGAAATAATAAATAATTTGGTTAATTGAAATAATAAATAATTTAGGTACTTTGCGCCTGTTTATCTTAAAATCAGTAACCGATATGTTATGGACTTGAGTTTGGTTACAGTACGTTGATGCTTCATCGCTAACATCATCCCTAAATCATTATAGAAAGGAAAAAGAAGAAATGAATATTTGATGAATTTGCATTAGGCATACAGATATGGAACAGAACATTTATATTAAAAAATTATTTGTAAGTATTCGAGGCCGAACTGGTCCCATGTAACAGTCTCGTGCTAAACTACAGTTTCAAATATTATTGAGCTCCTGATATATTTATTTTAAAATGTTATTGTCTTTTGTGTTTACAACTTAAATATCATTTATCATGCTAAAATACAGTTTCAAATATTATTGAGCTCCTGATATATTTATTTTAAAATGTTATTGTCTTTTGTGTTTACAACTTAAATATCATTTATATAATTTTTGGGTCAACCCTACAAGTTCCAACCATCAATTATTTCTTCATAGTTCGATTTAATCTTATTTCTTTATGACCACGTTGAAGTTTGATGTTAGACATGTAATTTTTTAAATTTTTTATTTAAAGTTGAATGAGAGTATAATGTGAATGAGAGTATAATATTTTTACATCATTTTTGCGTAACCCCCTGTCGGAAGGAGCATGTTTTGTGATTAGGTTAATTAATTTTTTTGGATCTGATGGTCAGGATTGGAAGATGCCAGTATATTCTGGTCGTCGCCACTAAATCGATGCATGAAATCTATCCCACTAACTTCCTTGCATATCTAAATCAGGTGTTTAAACCATACTTAAATTAATTTTTTACAAATCTGGATTAAAAATTTACTGTGCGATTTGCTGACCGACACCTATCAAATTAAGAAATCCTCCCATCCCATAACCACCACGTTGATGGGCCGCACGTTGGTCATTACAAGACTATTTGTCTCTTCGTGGACATGTGGCGATGGAAATGGATATGGGGAATTTAACAGTGGCCACCTATAAAACGTGCGCCCGCCGCCTATTATAAACCATTTGTCGTCAAATGTTGAATGTGGCCACGTACACCGTTGTATCATGCAACGCATGGAACCAGGAACCTGAAGTTTTATATTGAGTACTGAAATTTGGATTATCAACGTATTAATGTGAAATAAGCACACATGTCTCTAAATGAGTACAGTTTACAAACTATCATTAATTTTGTAACATTTTAATGGTTTGAATATTATTTATATGATAGGTACAATATTGTATTTTTAAACTGATAAATGATATTTTATTTGGATTATCAACGTATTAATGTGAAATAAGCACACATGTCTCTAAATGAGTACAGTTTACAAACTATCATTAATTTTGTAACATTTTAATGGTTTGAATATTATTTATATGATAGGTACAATATTATATTTTTAAATTGATAAATGATATATTATTTAAATTTTCATTTATTTTAATGGTTTATAACATATTTTTATTATCAACTTGTAATTTAATAATTAATTTGAAACATCACCCTACAGAAAAATCTAAGTTCAGATTCCAATCAATGTAATTCTCCTGGAATCAAAATCTTTTACCCAGTAATTTTATTTTCACAAGGTAATTACAGTTACCTTCATTCTCGTTCTGGTTTAATTTTAACGTGCATCATGCCTTATGGAACCTGTGGTCGCAAACAGCACACGGTCCGGTAATTACACTTGTAAGTGAAACAAATTTATTTTAAGATGTAAAGAAATAATTACACATGTCCCTCGTACCCAATTACACTTTTAAATAAAACAAATTTATTGTAAATATAGTTAAAAGTAAGCTTGTATTAATAATATCCAGTAAATGTCAATATATATCACTATTTATCAACTCTATAGACATTTCTAATTAACCAGCCAATTGTTTATACCAATATAAATGGTCTAAATGCGGCTCATTAAAATATTATGAATCTCTCTTCCACCAGCTACTAGCAATATAAAAATTTATAATTCAATAATTAACTATCAAATGATTAATTTATTAAATTGTAAAATTTTTTAAAAACCATAATTATTAGATATTCTCCCGAGCCTATATATTAACTCTCCAATGAAAACGTAGCATATAATTTATTCATGGATAATGTATCGAATGTTGGAAATTTTGCATGGATAATTTGTATCGAACGTTGGAGGTATTGCATGGATGATATATTGAATGATGGATAATGGACAATTTGTATTAACATTGGAGGTATCAATATTTACACCATATAAAATAGTATCGAACGCTAATAACAAATAGTATCAAATGCTGCATATAATTTATTCATGGAGAATGCGATTACATGGAGTCGCCATAATGTATCAGGATAATGTATCAAATGTTGCATACAATTTGTATAACGATGGAGGTATCAATATTTACACCATATTGAATAATTATTATTCCACTACCAGGTTTTCATTATCGGCGTAATTAATACCCTTCATCCGCTACCCCACTTGGACACTGATTCGATTCTTTTGGTATGGTGGTGGGCGAGTGGGACGAGAAGCGGATCGACCTCATGCACTGTCATGACGATTATGCTGCCCACTTCCCTGTGCTTCAGTTCGCCACTCTGCTCTTGTGCGTTAGTCAATAAAAGGCCAGCGTTGATGCGTTACTGTCTGTTGTTTTTTTTTTTACAGAGTATTGTGCGGCGCAGGCTGCGAACAGGAAGAACTCCAGCTCGGCTCCGACTATGTGCAAGCGATTACTAGAGGTATTTCCTCTTGATTTACTTTAATATTGATCTGAATGCTGTCTGTGTGTCTGTGTGCGATATCAAAACCAAATCTTGGCAACGTTTTTCATTTTTCTCGAAGATTTTCATTTTTACATGACCGCTCCGAACTCGAATCATCTGGTTTTAATTTCAGTTTTCCACAATATGCCTTTCTATTTCATAACACTTTTAGTACATACAATTTTCTCATCTTTCTGGCCGATTAATTTCCTAGACCAAGGTTATGATTACAAGTTTTTCCAAAGCCACGGCTCATTTCTAATGCACATGGGAATCCCCCCTGACCAGTGGCAAGGGTTTTTTCCTCACCCATCGAACTATGGTTGTAGGCACGCTCATGAATTCATTCTCTTCGATCTCCCTTTTGGTTGGATAACTAACTAGAGGTTGCTTGACTAATTATGGGAACCCTAATGCAGCTAGAAGACTTGCAAAATCTTTGCAGTATCTTCATGTAGGTATTTCCTTTCGGAACCCTAACCGTTCGAATCTCTCATTTATTCAATATATACTTGTTTGATTTGGCCATGACAGGTTTGCACCCTATCGACCTTGGCTAGATTACTTTTCTGCTCTTCATTTTTCCACTTCCAAGTCACATTTGTAGTACGCCCATGAACTAGAATACTGATTAAGTTCTCAACAGAAAGAGACTCTCGGCCATCAACCTACCCTGAGATATCATTTTGTATGGTGCTGTTCAGTTATTTAACATACTCATACAGTTAGTTATGGCTTGTCAAACTCCATGGAAGTACATTCGTAACTAACTATAATTATGTTTGATAACCATAATAAGGGTCTGAGTTTTATAATTGTTGTTAAACTATAAAGATCTGTCATTTATTATGAGTCATTCCATTTAGCACAATGGTTAATGCAAACTGTTTAGTTGATGTATGATTGTTGTCATTTTTCCAATCATTGATTGACAATGCAAAGAAAAAAATTGAAAAAAAAAATTTCAACCAGAAAAATAAACCCAAAAAAAAAATTTCAATCCTCAAATTAGCATTTATGAAATTAATACATTGAATTAATTGAAATAATAAATAATTTGGTTAATTGAAATAATAAAAAATTTAGGTACTTTGCGCCTGTTTATCTTAAAATCAGTAACCGATATGTTATGGAATTGAGTTTGGTTACAGTACGTTGATGCTTCATCGCTAACATCATCCCTAAATCATTATATAAAGGAAAAAGAAGAAACAAATATTTGATGAATTTGCATTAGGCATACAGGTATGGAACGAAACATTTATATTAAAAAAATTATTTGTAAGTATTCGAGGCCGAACTGGTTCCACGTAACAGTCTCGTGCTAAACTACAGTTTCAAATATTATTGAGCTCCTGATA